>JAVXUP010000089.1:7500-607500 GCA_033070095.1 Escallonia herrerae
GGGAAGGGGTGGCGAGGGACTTTGTCAGAAATGTAAGGTAGAAAAGTGAAAATAAAAATGATATAAGTACACAAATCCGACAAAAAAAGTAGCTAAAACGAATTGTGAAAATGATAAAAGTACAAGAATGAATTTTTTATCTGAATACTAAAATCTTGAAAACAAAAATAGAATACAAAACGGGAAAAGAATTGTGTAAGCGTACGGACCCTAAATTTCTGAAAAGTTCATCTTCCTTTAATTATAGTCTAACTTGCAGCAAAGAAATAGGCTGGGCTCAAGAAGGCTCGTAGCAACGGTTCTCTGCCGTTGCTACTTTATACTTTCTTTTACAAGAAAAAATTAGTATACCATATGGGCATATATAAACTCAAAAATCTTTCCTCTCTTAAAAAGTGTGGGATTCCATTATGGTCCTTAGACTTCCTTATTGTTTTTTTTGCCAACTTTGAGATCTTTGATCTGCTTAACCACTTGATGAAAAAGTGTAATTCCTGTTGGTCCTTACACCTTGTAGTGGAATCTTTAAGAATTAATGGTCCAATTATTGACAAGTATTTACAATGCCAACCCTTGTTGTGCCTACTTTGCCATCCGCTCGTTCATGAAATTGTCGTTATGTTCTAGTAAAAAACGGTAATTTTGCTTATATGTTGTGTAATTTTTGAGCAAACTGTGAAGAAGTCGTGAGTACATCAAACGTGCCTTATACGCGCAAAACATATCCCTTTTGTGACAATCATTCATGTGACTCGAGCCAGGTACAAACCCTAGAACCTTGATAATCAGCAGTTCTGAAGCAGTTAGAATGATTGGAACTACATTCAGAATGTATAAATCTGGCAATCAGGCTTATATGTCCCTACTACTAGCTAAACACGCTGTCTCTTGTGCTGCAGACGTACGGTTCTTGTGATAATGAAAGAAGGAAGAACAACAGCTGGACCAGCTAATGAAATCATTGTACGAAATGATCAAAGTTCGCTTTTTGGCAATAAATTGAAGGGAGAATCAGAGGTCTGTATTAGATGAGCCAGTATTCAATTGGTGACCTAGTTATGTTGGGCATATGCACCTTGGCAAAGTGATGTACCAACACACCTGAGCTGTGGGCAGCTGGAGAGAGGAACTGGATTCTGCTAGCTAAGGCCCGTTTGACAAGAGTTTTTATTTTTTTTCAATTTTGAAAACTAAAAAAAAAATAGTTGCGTTTCGTAACCATTTTTTTTCAGTTTAAAAAATCAGTTTTTAAGTCAAGACTCTTTTTGAAAACTCAAAAAATGAGTTTCGATTTTCAGTTTTGAATTTTTTTTTAGACCACGACCACCCTCCCACCGCAAGCTACCACCAGACACAGCAGGCCACCACTATCGTCGGCCACAGCCACCGCAAACCACCACAAAAAAACTCAAAATAAAAACTGGGTAATCAAACACAAAAAAACCTCAAAATAAAAATTGGGTTATCAAACACCCACTTGTTTTTGTAAAAAAATAAAATTAAACAGCTCTTTAATTTATTTATTTTTTTGAAAACTGAAAAAAAAAAATGTTGTCAAACAGAGCCTAAGTAACATTTCCATCATGTTCAAGATACTTGCTTTAATTTGAGATACAGTCTAGGCAATAACATAGTGATTATGCGAGCTTCAAGTAACCAGTACGTTTCCAATTAAAGGCAGATCAAGCCTCTTTATAAAAGTAAATGCCAAGTAAAAAATAGTACTTAGTGAACTGAGCCTTGAGAAATCAACCGTCTAGTAAAAAAGGATAAATTTTGACCGCTACCTAAATAGTGATAATTAATTGATTGTATATATAATTTGTAACATTTTTTCATTACATTTGGCGACAGAACCAGCGTCACTTTTTTAAGCGATTAATCTACGGATCTAGTAGCAGCCAAACAAAGTCTTTCCGTGGCAAAAGTGACACTAAAAGAAAGCCTCCAAGTTGCCCAAAATAGAAAAAGGGTCTGAGAGGAGATTGATTAAAGTTGTTTGCTAAAGATGTTTTACACTAATTACCTTAAAAAAGTTGTTCTACGGTAGGATGTGGGTCAACTCAGGCAGCGGCCCAAATCCTTACATTGAGGCTTAGTGCAAGTGTATATAGTTAGGCCCAGCAAGCTTTGAATGGTAGGCCAGCCTTGTGGGCGTGCTCTGAGGTTTTACTGAATCAGCCCACCCAATCTTAAAACCCTCCGGCTGGCAGTATATCTATATCTATACTACATATAAAAGTGTGGATATGTGAAAATTATTTTTTGGACAGCTTTATATAACCCTATGAAATAGTTTTTTTTTTTTTTTAACTTTTTTGCCATTCAAATAATTAATAGGAGATTCTTGGTACTCCTCATCTACCCAAATCTCCTCTTTCCAAAGAGGAGATGAAAAATTAAAAGAACCATTAATGCATATACTCATGTTGCATTTATCGGTCAAATATGATTAGTTAGTGGACACTTGGTTACAGAAATTCCAGCCTCATCACCTTTCCTCTACTATCATTAACTGATTGTTGAACTTCGTTACCATGCATGTATACTTCAGGATTCTTTCACCGATTTCATTTTTCTTTCGTTTAATTAGTGCAAACATATTCAGAGGTATGCTAATTTCACATCTACACTTTTGATTTAAACTTCTTTAGGCGTGTATCACGAGTCTCTAAAAGTGCTGTTGTTAATGCATTCACACTTTGAAAGTATGCCACACTCTTGCCTTCGGAATCACACTATTGCAATGAGGTACCGTTAGAAGAGTGATTTAAGGAGTATGAAGCTATCACTATGGCTAAGCTAAAACCCGTGAGAAAGCACGTTGTTATTCCTTATATATTATGCCCAGGAAGAATGGAATGCAAAAGTAAAAAAAATATAGAGTACTCGTCAAGTTAAACAATTTTTATGCTCTCAAAACTAATATTGGAACCATCATTAAAGAATACCCATTCTTCGTATGATAGGTTGGAATCAGTTCGTAACAAAAAAAAAGAAAAGGGAGAACTAGCTTAGCATTATTTTAAATGAAAATAAATAGTTTCTTTTAATCAATTAGTTACATTTATGTTGGAAAAACGTATACTTAGAGCACTCGACATAGATGGGGCTTCATGAAATAAGGTCTTGTTAACAATATTGAACGCCATATTTTAGGTTTCTTGATTTCATTCTTGAATATAATTTATATTTTCTTTGACCATTTCTTTTTGGTAATTTTGTACAGTGTTAAAAATCAATGCTGTAATTTGCAGGTATTACATCAGACAGTGTTCTATTTGTAACACTTTGTTCAATTGAGAAAAAAGTTGTTTTGATGTTTATACTTTTTGCTCATTCTCTTATAAAACGAATTTTGTTGCCTCTCAATTTCTAATCACAAATAGTATTTATTAACAAAGTGATTACAAAAAGACACATGTAGATGAAGAACTACTGAAAGTTGGGATGATTGGATATGATTGATTTAACGTACAACGCATGCCGAATTGCTGCTAGTTTGTTGAAACGAATGCATGAGCTGCAAAAGAGCCACTTGTTACCACAAGTGGCATCGTGGTAATAATTTTTGCATATGATTGAATATGATTGTGGTGGAGGTTGTATTTTTAGCAAATTAATTGTGGTGGCATCGTGGTAATAATTTTTTTTATTAAAAAATATTATATAATAAATCTTTGACCATCTATCCCACTTAAATTTTAAGTATTTAATTTCGTTATCACACACACCTTCAAACTATTTTTGACAATTTATAGGCGCGGCTATATTAACAGTTTAAATAAATTTATGAAGCTTGTATTTCACGGACAGCTTTTTGCCCCAAATCTGCCTATTACATTGTGGCTAGTGCCACCAATCCTTCCCCCCCCCCCCCCCCTTGCTGTCATGGAAACTCACCGAGTCGAACCTTTGTCCTAGGTGCCAAAACAGCACAGAAACTCTGCCCCATAACCATGGAAGGTTGGTCCTTTCGTCGAGTGCCCTCGTTGAAAAGCAATCTTGTCAACCAAAATGTTCCTTAGAATGTGATGTTCTCCTTTGTGTGTTCAACCAAATCACTGTGACCCCTAGCTGGTTAGCTAGTACAGCCTTGAGTATAGCTGATGGAAAGATTGGATCGTCCCCTTTTGGTAGCGACTTGGTATTACGGGTGCTATGGTGGCGCAATTTTTGGCGTCGAGAGAGGGCCTCAAAATAACAGTGAACCATGACATTACATAGCTCATTGTTGAGATGGATGCCAAATCTGTGCTAGCACTCATGAATAACACAAATTCTACAAACCTGAAACCTAGTAATTTCGTCGATCAATGCAGGTGGCTGATGGGGGATATTCTTGAGATCTAAAGTAACCATGGCTGATGGGGACCGGTAATTGATGACGTGGGAAGTGTTTGCATGAGTGCCCAATCTCAACTTAGGTTGTCTTAATAACATTCCTATTTGACCCCAAAAAAAAAAAATGAGTACAAATCTAATTATATATATATATATGAAATTCGAAACTAAAGAAAATGTTCTCTTTCATACTTGACATGCCTCTTTTTATGTCATTTGACATTCAACCAATTAAATAATTTTCATTTTCTCTCTCTTCCACGTCAACATGTTATATATATGTTAAATTTAAATTTATATCTCATTTAAATCTTGAAACTTTCTTATATTTTACACAAGTTTAAAATGTTTTCACAATTTAACAAAAGTAATCCCCCTCGTTTTACTTTATTATAAGTCATATAAATTGTATACGTGTGTGTGTATAATTATCTCTCTTATTGTATTTTCTCTTATGTCGCAAAACTTTTGATACTGTTCTAAGTGAGTTTTATTAATAAAAATCTCAACGCATAGATTATTAATATTGTTACTAAAAATAGTAAAAAAAACTCATAAAATGTGAAAATAGTATTATTTGTTATTATTATTTAATACGGCATATATAAGTATAAGCTTTTAATCATCCGTTTTTGATCCGTGTGTAACTCACGGGGTTAATACTAGTATAAAATGTCAAGCTCAAAAATTTGTTGTCATTCGGGCTTATTTTTGGAACCACGCTTCAATGGCGAATGAACAGTAAGCATGGGCCAGAACCTTGCGACAAAAGAATCCAAAGCCTATCTCTTGGAGTGGATACTTGTGGGTTGTTTCCCTGATTCCTGCTAGGTTAAACCCATCTACAAAAGCGAATTTGTTTTGTGATTGTTGCTTGTTCTTGTCTTGATTGTATGATGATCAATATTTTTTAGTATTTTCTTTTTAGAACTCCTTAGTTCATTTTCATTGTGAAGGGAGATTTGATCTCAGAGTCGTTTGTGCTTGGTCAATTTATTTTGTCAAAAGATACCTGGATAAGCCAAATTTTATGTGTTTTTTTTGGATTGAAGAGTTTTTTGGGAAAGACTTGCTAGTATTTCCCCTAAAATGTAAGGAAACCTTCACCCGGGCGTGAGCTAAGTAGAGTAGCTTGAGTTTTATATTCTTTGATAAATTGAACTAAATTCTAAATGTGTTTGCCTTTGCTTTTTAAGTCTCACAAATCAATTCTGACAAAGCCTCTAGAAGAACAAACATGATGAGCAGAGTGGATTGAAAATGTTGCACTGTCGGGGGAGTCCGATTAACGGCTATGCGACACGGCTGAAGAGCCTTATCTTGCTTTCATCTTCGCAGGAAGAACAAAAGGCAGCATCTTGCTCTTTCCTTTGTTAAGGAAGATCTACTATTTCTTTTTAGGCTTTCTATACTTTCTTAATATGATGTTTAAATAAGTAAATGTCCATGGCATTTGATACAAAATCATACCTCCGGTTTAGGGTATATTGCGTCAAAGAATGTGAAATTTATCCCAACGAAAGTTAGAAAAAATAGGTAAATAGTGTGATGGTAAGAGAAAAGCAACACAAAGAAATAAAAAACCTATAGTTAAAGCAATGAAAATTTTGTTAATTTTGGCATATGGTTTAGCTATCGTGTATATATATTGTATTAATAGAAGTCATATAGCCTTAACAATAGACCCTTTTAACCATAAAAGTATGTACACCTTTGAGAAAATAAATAAATACTATACCAGAAGGACTTAAAAACAAAAAGAGAAGGCTAAATTACAAATAATCTCCTAGGATTTGTCACTTTTGATAAATAAAACTCTTACCTTTCATTTTGGGCAATTAAAATCCTATCATTTTTGGTAATCGAAACCAAAATCAGCTTATCGTTAGTATTTTATTGAGGGACGTGAATTCGATCCATCCACGTGACTTTTGAAAAGGCAACTTAGTCAAATAATTAAATAAACAAGTGAAGTTACAAAATTATCTAGAAAGATATTGTTTTCTCTTCGTGCCACCACCTTTTTCACTCATAAACCATCACCACATACCATATTGTCGCCACCCATAACCACCAACTCCAAACCCTTGCCACCAACACCCCCTCCATCGTTTCCAACCGCCACAGTAGCAGCAAAATTGATATGCTTCCTTCCAGCCACCGCGGCAACCTTAGCCCATGGGTGATTGCCCCCATCAACCACCGGCCATCATCTTAGCCAATTGCGATCACCCAACCGACCACCAAACATCCTAACCCATGGTAGATCTCCCACGAATCATCGATGAATAGAAAGTTTCCACAACCGCAACTATCACATCAACCCACGACCGATTGCTCCACTAACCATAAATCACCGACAATCCACTAACAATCGATTGTCCCACCAATAACCGATCGGCTTCACCACTGAAGTCTCCACCTACCAAATCCATCATTGTTGTCTCCAGGTCGCTCGATCACGACCTCAGATCATCAACGTGACCATCACCTCAACCTACCACCGTGATCACCCATGACCACAACTAGTGTATGCACTATAGCCATAACCATCAAAGCCGTAGTCACCCATCGTAACTCCTTCAGAGCACAATATTCATCACCATCAAAGCCAACACTATCTGAAAACTCACTAATCCATTTGCGACGTCGTTGGCTGGCGATAGGGGAAGGGGAATGTTGGGAGAATTTTTTCGAACAATGGTTATACACTTTATTTAGAATGTTATTTGCTCCCACTGAAGATAAAATTTGCTAATGAATTACAAGTAAATTTGTTTCGAAGATACAATAAAGTGTGTGAAGACTACGATTAGCAACATAGGAAAACCTCATAGAACACTTCACGAAATAGGAGTAATTGGACATTTTGAGTGACAAAAGGAGGTTAAACACGAGTTTTGGATTTTTCTTGATTTATTTGCTGAATATAGTGATTTAAATAGGTAGCGAACACAACCCCTGAAAAGAGTCATATCTGCTAAATTTGCATTTGAATGGCAATCTTCCATTCAAGTGCAACTGTTTAGCATTGGTTATGTACCCATTAACCCCTATAAAATAATCATAACATCATTTTACCTCCTTTTTTTATATATAAAATAGTAAGTTAAATAACCAAACTCATGGAATTTACTAGTTCATAAATTCCGACAGGTGATGGTGGTGGTTCATGGATAGTGGTAGTTTATTGGTCGTTGGTTAGCAAGAGGGGAAGGGTGGCGAGGTTTACTCGTTCAGTTGTTGTGGTGTTGATTTGGTGGTGGTACTCTTATAGTTAAAGGAACAAGAAGAAAGAAAAAGGAAAAGAAGAAATATGTGAAGATTTTAGGGAAAAGTGCATAAATCACCCTCGTGGTTTCGGTCAGTTGCAAAAAGATCCCTGCAGTTTCAAAAGTTGCAAGTAGACACCTGAGGTTTAAAATGTGTTGCATCCGTCAAAACAATCGTTCAAACTAACGGCAACAGTGCGTTTGGTAGAGATTAATTCAACGAAATGACAAAGTTGCCCTTTATTTCTTCTTCTCTTACCAAACCCTAATTTTCTTTCCTACTCTAATCACCTAAACCCTAACCGCCGCCACCTTCTGCTGCCATCAGCCCTTCAAGCCAAAACCCTAACCGTTCTCACCAAGCCCCATCCGCCGCCACCTCCTGCTGCCATCAGCCCTTCAAGCCAAAACCCTAACCGTTCTCACCAAGCCCCATCCGCCACCACCCCTCATTTCTGCCATCACCCAACCTTGTGCGTCTATGCTGCCGCAGCCCCGTCACTGTGCGCCGTCGATGTAAGCCCTTCATAATCCCGCCGCCACCATCCCGCTTACCAGCCATAACCGGCGCCACCATCAGCCCCACCCAATCCCGCTGCCACCATCATCGCCCAAACTTATCGCACAAAAATTCGCACAAGCTAAGATTAATTTCAGTGCAGCCGTAAAAAATTCGAACCCTTATCGCACAAAGTAAGATCTAGGTTTTCAAATTGCAATGTGCAATTGAAACCCTAGATCTGACTTTGTGCAATTTGGGGTAAATCAAATCTGGGTTTAGATCTAGGGTTTCACAAACTTTGATGTTGCTGATTTGCCCGAACTTAGATCTAGGGTTTCAATCGCACCTTGCGATTGAAACCCTATATCTAAGTATGTGTGATTAGGGGTGGGGTGATGAGGGCAGTGGCGGCGACGGGTTTCGATTAGGCGGAGTTGTGGTGGTGATGAGAGAGAACTGCTTCGGCTTGTGGACACGACAGACATGGCTGGGTGATGGTGGTAGGGGCGGCGTGGCTGTGAGAGAGAGGGCTTGGGCTTGTGTCCATGAATGGCAGGCTGGAGTGGCGACGGTGTGGCTGGGGTGGTCTTTGTTGGAGACTTTTGTTGGCAGGGGTATTTTGGACAATATTTTCATTTCGTTACGAAAATCGTTGGTTGCAACACTTTTGTGACCACATGTATCTTCTTGTAACTTTTGAAACTGGAGGGGTCTTTTTGCAACTGACCCAAACCACGAGGGTGGTTTATGCACTTTTCCCAAGATTTTACACGTGATAGAATCATGTTTTGACACAGGTTTATTTTTTCATTGTATCTATTTACGTTTTACTTGGATACCCCTTCAGAATGTCAGGTGAATACTACGCGTAGATGGCCATCCATTAAATTTAGATGGTTGACCAATTTCGAGTTCGATTTCTCGTCCAACATAAATAATCAAAGTTTTATTTTTCAAAAGTAACAAATATTATGTGGTTGTTTGCAAAATGAGTATTTTATTCTGTTTGAAGAAAAGGTCATCCAAGGACCCCACCCAAGCAAAAGCCAAGAAGTATGCAGATCACATAAACCAATCCTAACTTGGAAGGCGAAGAGGAAAGGTTTCAGATGAGATTAGAGGTGTCAAATGGGCCGGGCAGCCCGCGGGCTGGCCCAGCCTTGCCCTTTTTTGGGCCCGGACTGGCCCTAACCCTTAGGGCTTGGGCTAGGCCTAATTTTTTTAGAAACAGGCCCGGGCCCGGCCCGACCTGGCCCTCTTTTGGCCCAAAAAATGGTATTTTTAATTTTTTTTAAACTAAGGTGTATTTGCTTGCGTTCTATGACTAAAATGTAGAAGAAATTTATTACTTTTAGATCATTAGTGAGAAAACAAACAAATATTCGTGACCACAGATCTATTACTTTTAGATTTGAGCTAAGCAACACAATATTTTGAGAAGGCACAAACATACCTTACTTTATAAGAAGTGTAAAAAGAAGGAAAAGTCAACTTCCAGTTGATGAGTAACTCGCGGAACATGCTAGCAAGTGGGAGGCTATGGTCATGTAGGTTGAATCTTTACTATCAGCTTCAAGGGCCAGGGAAGATGGTAAAATCATTTGTTTAAAATTGTACATAATTTTAGATTTTAACTTTCCCTGATCAGTTGGCCCAAGTTCTGAGTGATTGGGGAAGCAAGCGTTGAGTTGTAAAAAAGTTTGTACTAATTGATAATTAGCCGAACTTATTTGTCAATAAATACCAAACCGACTAATTCCACCCTCTTACATATAAATTAGTATTAATACCGTGCGTAAAAAAATACCTGTTAAAATATATATAAAAAGTTAGTATTTATATTATTAAATAATAATAACAAAATAGATAGTAAAATAATAATATTATTTTGAATAACAAAAAAAAAATTGGGCCAGGGCCCGGTGCAAGCCCGACCCTAAATGTTGGGCCTAGGGCCTGGGCTTGGACTGGACCCAGATTTCCCTCATTCTGGCCCGGCCCGGCCCGTTTGACAGCGGCCCTGGCCCGGCTTGCTGGAGGCCCGATGGGCTTGGGCTGGGCCGGCCCAAGCCCGACCCATTTAACACCTCTAGATGAGATCCAAATTACTACAGTGATAGGTATTATAAATAGTTGAAGGGCACGGATGTTATATACAAAATTTGAAAAATGATTTACAATCATTTACACTTTTAAAAGTAATATAAATATATAATATAAATCAAATACATTGGAGATAAAATATCAACCTTCATTTTCTTTAACAAAAGGTTGTATATAATGGTGTAAAGTTACATGCATTCTTGTTTAAATTAATTGCGGATAAAATCTCATAGATTTGGGTCATGTGCGCTGAACACCCTTTTTTTTTTTGAAAGACAACGATATTATTGATTGGAAATGTTATGATCCTTTAGGATGGAGGGCATTACAACTGGTGGTACCTCTCCCATCTAAACTAGTGCCTCAGTTAAAGTATAAGTAAACTTAGCTAGTCCACGAGCGGCTTCATTACTTGATTGTTTGATGTGTTGAAAAATACAAGAGTCAAAGCAGTGGGCAATCCATTTCACATCATCAATTATCCCCCTTATTGTAAACAAGTTTTCCTTTGGTGAATTTAGAGTATTAATGATCGAATTTGTATCCCCTCTAACTGCACGAAACTGAATCCACAGTCATAACCAAACATGGCAGCCTCTCCTGCTGCTATAGCTTCAGCATGTTTGGGGTCCGTTATTCCATGAATATTTTTGGATAGCGTGGCTAAGACGCTCCCTGCTAAATCTCGCACAATGACACCACAACCCATATTTATTTCCTTCCTGAAAATTGCAGCATCAAAATTTATCTTAACCCAATTACCATAATGAGGAGACCATACTACCATGTTGATATTTGGAGAAGGGTTAGTGCGAAGATTTTCCTGCGCATTACGGAAGTTATCCAAGCAATGGGAAGCTGCACTATATAGCTCAAGTGCATCCATTTGAGCACCTTAGAAAATAGTCAAATTTCTATTATTCTATAGGAACCAACACGTTACCACAAAAAGTTACGTCTCCTTTATCTTTATGCGGGAGTTTACCTCTTGCCACCATGAGAGGACATTAACCTTCTCTCCACCGTTAACCACCACCTACCACCACCAGTGTCAAAATACCAAACCATGACCATTCCCATGCTCCGCCACCGGATTTGTATCTGACCACCATCTCCCATGATTTGCATTTTCGTTAAGAGAAGGACCACAAGCTCCACCATCTTCTTTGATAAGAATGTAGAGCATGGTGGTGTACGAGTTTAATAAAGTGTGGGTTTCGTGATGACACCATATGGAGACGTAAATTTATTGATTGCTAATGATGGGTGCATTAGTTTGGTGTTGTGTTCTTGGTGAGAAGAGGTGGTAGCTTAGAAACATGGTGACAGTGGTGGTGGTTTTGATTTTAGTCATGGGTGTTTTAGTTTTGGACATGGTGGTGATTAGGGCTGTAAATGAACCGAGCCGTTCATAAATGGCTCGTGGTTTGTTCTCTATAAAACTCGTTCATGTTCGTTCATCTAATATACGAACAAAACATGAACAAATTTTTAGAGCACGTTTAATAAATGCGTTGAACATGAACAATCCAAAATGTTTGCAAACATGTTCGTGAACAGATCATCTAAATTATAAATTAATAATAATAATATGTTCAAATAATTAATACTTATATAAATCATATGTTAAAATTTAAACCTAGAGGCCAGACCCTAAAGTTAGTTAGTCCAAAAATCCAAGCCCACTTATAAACATATAAACGATTCCTTAAAAGCCCAAAATATAAAACCCAACATCATAAAAACCCTAACTATATAAACTAAAACCAAACCTAAATACTCACAAGTCAGAGGCAGCCTTCCTTTGGTCTGTCATCTCTCTTTCTTTCTCTCTATCTCTCTCTCTCTCACACACACACACACACACACAAAACACGCCTAATAGATTGCACATATCCTCTCTCTCTCTCTCTCTCTCTCTCACTTTCTCCCTCCCTACACACGGACATCCTGTCATAACTACCATCGCCTGTCTTTGAAGCCGTCATCTCTCCGTCGCCTGATTCCAATTCGATAGGACGGGAAAGAAAGCAGTCGATGGCTATTGAGGGCTTGGTAACGACTGGGATCAAAGCTACAAATGCAAAAGCTGACCTCGAATACTTGGAGATGGAGCTGATTCACAAGAAGCATGCATCATCCGTTGTCTTCATTGCCATCGATCAAGATTTCTTTTTTTAGTATTTTTTATTCTAAATTCCTTCTTGTATCTTTTATAGTTGATTCATTGTAGTTGATTTTTCATTGTAGTTGATTGCTTGAAGGATTTGAGGTTTTTAAGCAAATTTAGGGATTTGGTCCGAAGTTAATCACGAGCACGAGCCGGGTTTCGAAACTCGAGTTTGGCTTGAGTCACAAATTCGAGCCGAATTCGAACATTGGTATTTTGGGTCTTGACGAACTCGAGCCGAGCTCGAACATGTCAGAATTTGAACAAACCGAATTCGAACACACCCATGTTCGACTCAAACTCGGTTCATATACAGCCCTAGTGGTGATGGTGGTGCAATGGTGTTGATTCTGGTTAATTTTCGATTTTGGTAACTCCAGGTGGTTGCTGTGGTTGGGGAGCGGAGGCAATGTGGGTTCAGTGATGATGGTGGTAGGTGGAAGTGGGTTGGATGGTGGGGGTGGGCAAACCAAGTAAATTTTGTGTGTGAATTTCTCAAAGTGCCCTCTTAAGTCAACAGAAATTTGAACTGCAAGATGTTATACGCAATCAATCATTTTCTTTTCTACTCATTGAAAATATTACACCCACAACTTTCTTGGGTTCTCCCTATTCTGTTGCCTGTCCCCAACCACCCACACACAAAAAAAGGTGGAAGATCATAAACATGTTTTAAATTACTAAACAATGAGGGAACATCAACTCTAATTTGGCCAAAACACCTGGTGTATCTATCAAATTTTCAATGGTACCAATCAGCTCAGCTTACGCAAGTTTCTCAACCAAGTTTTCAGTTTTTCCTCTTTCCCACAAGTACTGCTACAAGGCGATGCAGAGTTGCAATGACGACAACTGAACTATGCATATAATGCTGTTAAACCTCTCGCAACCTAAAGTTGATACCGTAGAGGTACGAAAAAATGACTTCGAGGAACAATATATTATGACGCAATATGAGGATGCTAGAGCACGACTACTCGGGCGTTCCCGATTCTACCGTTCGCAACCGAACGAGGACATGAAGAAAGCGAGACCAGTGATTCTAACGGGGATGAAAGCTCGTGCCAAATAAGTAATGGCGACAGTTTTTTGTTTTTCAGAAGTGACAAATATTAGGTGGTTATTTGCAAAACGAGTATTACGTGTTCATCCAAGGGTCCCCACCCGGCAAAAGCAGCATGCCAATCACAGGCTGCCAATCCCTGGATGGGATTCCGGACTTCCTTATCTTCTGCACCTCTACCTCGTCTTTTCTTCCCTTTTCTTTCTGTTTGTGAGTGCAGTGGGCTGCTGGCCAAGGAACCTGAGAAAGAGAGGGGAGCATGGCAGCCACACTCAGCCTTGTGAAACCCCCAATTTTTCTTCCCTCAAAACAGAACCACATCAACTCAAAACTCCAATTTCCTTCCAACCCCATTACTGTTGTCAAGTCACACCTCTCCAAAGACTCGCATAACCCACAAAAAATCTTCAATGATACTGTATACCACTTAGGATCAGCTACTCTTCCTCTCACAGCATTCACTTTACCGTTCTTTCTAGACCCAAAGGCAAGCCCACATTAAGCATCGTTTTCATTTATCGAATTAGGAAATGTATAGAAGATTGTAATTCCTTAACAAAGTTTAATTCCGTTTTCCCTTTTAACTATTATGCGATGGAAATACAGGATGCAATCGCTGTTGGTGGGGAGTTTGGAATTCTGGAGGGAAGAACATTTGCACTTGTTCATCCCCTAGTGATGGCTGGTTTGTTTGTGTACACTCTGTATGTTGGTTATCTGGGTTGGCAATGGCGCCGTGTTAGGACCATCCAGAATGAAATTAATGAGCTCAAGAAGCAAGTGAAGCCGGTTGCCGTCACGCCGGATGGGACTCCGGTTGAACCGCCGAAGTCATCCCCAGTGGAAGCGCAAATTCAGCAGCTCACTGAGGTATGCCATCATTTCTAAAAGAAGTAAGATCTGTTATGTTACATGTTAGATACATACTTACCAAAATTTGAGTAGTCCTCTCTTTTTAGTCAACTAACGTGCAAGACCTAAAAAATCTGTTAATAAAAACTCAAAAGTTATCCATGTTGAATTAACTAATTCATCCGAACTTGATGCATCTCATTCTGGACCAAGTGTTTTACAAGAATGACTCCCCCTCTTTTTCTATCTATTGGCAAGCTGCATCCAGTTGAGGGACTTCCACATGAGTTTCCTACAAGGACTCAATGGTTGGTACCAATGCATAAAAGATTTCAAAGAAAATGCAGCTTGTGCATATGGCTCCCGCCATTGCAACGGTCGCGATTTAGGGAGAAATATGTACACGAATCCTTGCCTTCCTATTTACTCATGGACACCCGTAAGGTTTTCAAAGCTTAAACAGTGCGTGGACTTTCTGTACGAACCAAAGGAAGAACCTAATACAGAGTACGTAGAGAGAGACTTAAATTACAGACCTCTGTCTTCCAACAACTTGCAAAAATATAATGGCTACTAATTGTTGAACTGTAAATTATGTTCCCCACGTTTGGATTGTGATGAAAGACTTGAGTACTAATAACTTGAGAGTTGATAAGCTAGATCTTTTGCCTTTACGTAGTGTGTTTCTAATGCTAGTTTTTACGGAATCTAAGAAATTTACTCTTCCCATATCAGGAGAGGAAGGAACTGATTAAGGGGTCATACAGGGATAAGCACTTCAATGCTGGGTCTATACTGCTTGCATTTGGAGTGTTTGAGTCAGTTGGTGGAGGAGTCAACACTTGGTTTAGGACAGGAAAGCTATTCCCTGGGCCTCATCTATTTGCAGGGGCAGGTAATGTATGACGAGACGATGCAAAGTTACCAAGAAGATTTGTGTAACCCATACCAGTAGTTAGATAATTGTTTGTCACTTCCAAGCGTCAATCGTGCATATTGGTTGTTTATTCATTTTGACTGTTTGTGGAACAGCGATAACGGTGCTATGGGCAGCAGCTGCGGCACTTGTACCTGCTATGCAGAAGGGAAACGAGACGGCCAGAAGTCTCCATATAGCGCTGAACGCGATCAATGTTCTCCTCTTTGTATGGCAGATTCCCACTGGATTTGACATTGTCCTTAAAGTGTTTGAATTCACTAAATGGCCTTGAGGTACAAACGTTCCAAGACTGAGCTTTTTCTCTTCTCCAACTAAGTCTTGTGATCCTTCCGTGTAAAGAAGCTCTATCTCACAAGATTTACAAGAGTAGAAATAAAACATTTATAGACATTATGTAAAAGTGTAGGATCAATAAAAAGCGGATTTTTTTGAATTTCCAAGATCGACTGTAAGTAGCTTGAGCACCTCATGGCTTTGTTCCTTTAGACTTAAAGCATGGAGTATCAATTGTGCGTAAGTTCAGAAATAGGAAAGTTATAAGCATTCATTTCTTTTCTATTGGCCTATCAGATCAGAGGCATAGCAATTCATATCAGGTTTTGCCAAGTTAGTTTATCATGACATGATTTCTTTTTCACGCTACGCTTTGAATCATTCTCCCAGCCCTATTCAGTCCTCTATGTTGCTTTGATGACCACAAATACAGGGTTATGATGTTAGTCCAAAATGTCATATTCTGATCAAGATTGATGTCAGTCCAAAAGCATGCCATAACACACTTGTGTTGCAATTCAATTGTCATTGTTATATCAACACAATTGCCATTGTACTATAGTTAGATGGTGTGACATCAAGCAAATGGCAGTGTTCCTACATGTATGTTTGCGATGCAAGACATTGGGAATACGCACAGCCCCCTGGAAGAACGAGAGCCCACAGTATGTTTTATTTAGTCCTGGTTGAGCTAAAGCCAGCATGTTTTATTTAGTCCCACCCCGCCCTTCTGCAAATGTAGCACAAAGACAAGACGCCAACACCACAATACACAAATCCTTCCTATATTCCCGCTAGTTTACACTCTCTCAGTTCTTCTGTAGTTATCATTTTAGTATTTTGTTGAAGTGTTCCTAACAGAGAGTCGTACACTAGCTGTAACTGCATAAGAAACTAGTCATCTGTGAACCTACCTTCTTCTATGCCATTAAACTAACAAGGGGTTCCATCTTAGAAGAGAAAACCTGTATGAGTAGCGAAGTCATTTCAATAATATCCCCCGGTTTAAGGCATGTCCGTTTAAGTGGAGTTTTGGGAAACTAGGTCTTGGTTTCGTTCAAATTTTCAAGCAACACAAAAGGGGTGCCGGCCTCACGCTGGAGTAGCCTCTGGGCACTACAATACCAGCAAAGGAAGTATCCTAGCATACAGTAATTGTTCCCTTTAGAAATACTAAAGGGGAATACTTCGCAACAATTTTTTATAGCAAGCTTAGAAAGCTTACCTCTCTGCTATGTGAATAATGAAAACCTCATAAGCAGTGCAACAATAAGACTTCATGTGCAAAACAGCAATCTGCATAGGCTTCGACAACTATGAGTTACCATGTTCCCCACCCCATGTTTAAATCTCAAATTCCGTACTCCACTTGGACCACTACTGTACTATAGAGGTGTCTGAAATTTGAAAAGCATGTTTAGATACACTGCGCCAATGCATAACACAGTGAAATATATGTATTCCATTAGATCTCATGTTTTTGGTTTATG
Organism: Escallonia herrerae; assembly: GCA_033070095.1. Lineage (NCBI taxonomy): Eukaryota > Viridiplantae > Streptophyta > Magnoliopsida > Escalloniales > Escalloniaceae > Escallonia > Escallonia herrerae. Next base: position 24,510 of record JAVXUP010000089.1, read on the forward strand.
CTGCAGGATATGCTCCCAATCTATGAATACAGATTCTCCCCCCCCCCCCCCAACCCTCCAAGCGCTCGTAATCTTGAATCTGCCCATGGCCATGACCAGTCTAGTATTAATCTAGAGAATGACTTGAAAAGGCATTTAACTTGTTAGCATAAAGCGACGAAAGAATCATCAATAGGTATTAATAAATACGCATTTGTATCTTATGTTCAGAGTGGTTATGTTAGACAGCTCTAAGTTCCGGTGAAGATTGAACTACCTTAGCCAAACAATTGTTTAAAAATGGCTTAAGATCTTGGATATGTGCAGCACCAGAGATGCATTGAGGATTATGGAGTTACAAGTACATGGCATCTTCCTATCAGATGATATTCGTATAGGTTTATACTGTCAACTGCTTTAAGTAAAAGTTAGATTTCATAAACATTGGAGATATTTGAAGAGACTCATGTAGTTGGAACTAAACCTTCTGATTTGTTTCAGCAGTATTGGAAATTCTATTCTTGTTGCAAAAGCTGACATTTTGAGAACTTTTTTAGTATGGTGCACAGCCTTTCATGGAGCATGAAACATTTTAAATCAACCCTCCACAGACCTCGCAATGATGGATCGGCCTTGTGCATCAGGGCCGCAGCATTCTACTGAACTGCCAGTAATGGTGCATGAAACAGTTCGAACATTAGTTGGTTCGACGGGCCTTGTCTTGGTATAATAAAACTACCAAATAGGAAGAAGGAAGAAGCTAGATAGAATCTTGCTTCAGGGCTAGAGAAGGGGCCAAAAGGGGGAAAACACAGAGAGGGGATCTGGTGGTGGGGGGACCAAATATAACCTTTTCCCTGTTATCTTTTGCTGCATTGTGTTACAAGAATCTCTTCTTTTCTGCCATATAAGCAGTGGAATGCAAAGAAAAAGCTAAGAAGGTTTCAGTGGTCTATGCCCCTTATTCGATATGTGATCTTCTATCTTTCTGTTCTTTTCTTGTACAAGTCTGTTTAGGTAATTCTTCCACGGCATGTTTCTTTGAAGAACAACACAGAAACTTTTTACCTTCTTTGACAGGGGAAACAGACCGTCGAAACAGAACATTGATATGTACACTTTTAAGTATAAACTAGTGGATTGGTAGATCTGTGGAGTGGAAACATCATGTGAAGATGTGGAAACAAAAACTGAGAAATAAAAGTGTCAGTACTTCTGAGGTTGGTGTGTAATTGCCCCTTCTCACACTGCAAAAAGGAGCTGCTACCCATATTTGGATGACACTTGAAGCCATCCCAGAGAAAGGAAAAGGGGGCGGACAGCATCGCACCTTAACAAGCAAAGTCATAAGCAAGATAGAGACATCAGTGGAATCGTACCACAAACACTTTTGTTGCAGTCTTTGTCACGCTCATGTTGAAAGAATCTGAACACGCTAAGAGAGGGAAGGAGATATTATGCGCCGTCATTAGCGCAATACATGCGACCCAGAATAGTTCTTCGACTGTTTAGGAATCCCCCAGCAGCAATTTGTTATTTTCCAAAAGTCATGCATGCGAGGGGGGATTGCGCAAGCATATATGCACAATGTGCGCCTAGGTTACCGTTGGTACTTGCCTTTACAAAAGCAAAACTAAAAAAGTTAAATTCCTAAGGTACTGTTTTGCTTGAAAGGTGGGAAGGTCTAGCGAGCATTTTTTGCTTTTCGAAGGAATGACCCTTCCAAACGAGGGTTGATTCCAACCTTAACTGATGAGCTTTTCTGAGCTGTAATGGTGCTTGCGGAATCCGATGCCTTTCTTATTCCTCTCTTTGTTTCTTTGAGCTTGGGCTGTGTTTCACGTTTTGCTTGAACATGAAATGTTGAACTATATATATAGGAGCACACATGATCATTTACATTTGTGTTAAATTACAATGACAAGCCAGCAACGTCCAATGCTTCCACGGTTCCGATTTGGTGGCATGGCTCGGCCCCTCCCCCGGCTGCACCGGAACCAGCTCCAGCTCCAGCTCCAGGCCCACCTCCGAGGCCGGCCCTTGCTCGACCTGCATTTGCTCAAGCAGTTAGGCCTCCACTGGCTCAACCCCCTCCAATTCAACCTCAAGAACCAGAACCACGTCCTCCACCACCTGCTGCAGCACCTCCTCCACCTCCTCCGGTCACTCTTCCACCACCAGCACCACCTGCTACAACTCAAGCCGCAACAGCACCGTCACCACCTGCAGCCCGAACGCCAACACCAGCCGCATCACCACCTGCTGTATCTCGAGCCCCTCCACCGCCACAAACACCACAGGTTTCCAAAGCACCGTCACCACCTGCAGCCCGAACGCCAACACCAGCCGCATCACCACCTGCTGTATCTCGAGCCCCTCCACCGCCACAAACACCACAGGTTTCCAAAGCACCGTCACCACCTGCAGCCCGAACGCCAACACCAGCCGCATCACCACCTGCTGTATCTCGAGCCCCTCCACCGCCACAAACACCACAGGTTTCCAAAGCACCGTCACCACCTGCAGCCCGAACGCCAACACCAGCCGCATCACCACCTGCTGTATCTCGAGCCTCTCCACCGCCACAAACACCACAGGTTTCCAAAGGAGCCCCAGCATCACCACCTGCTGTAGGTCCAGCACCTTCTCCTTCCGCTAGAGCATCACCTAAACCGGTAGTCTCTGCTGCTCCCTCTTCATTGCCCCCTTCCACCACAATTCCAGCCCCCAAAGCAATGACACCTACCCCATCACCAGCTCCATCACCTTCTCGAGCACCCGCTCCTGCTCCTACTATTGCCTCAATCGCCACTGTGACAGATCGTGTATCCTCCCCTAAAGTCGTCAAACCTCAGGCCAAAACTCCATCACCATCTCTTACCACCAGGCCTATATCCCGCCCTCCATCCCCACTAACTCTACCTCCAGCTCAATTAAGATCAGACGTGGAGCGCGAAACAAAAATACCGCCTGAAGCCGAGCAGAAAACCGTGCTGGTGCAAGAAACCAAGGAAAAACCGAAGGCAGCAAGCACAACTCCCATCCGTGGCCCCATTACCCCTACCAATGGGAAGCGAGAAGCGACTAAGAACGGTGATACCAAAGATAAAGTCATCTACAAAAGGTATTCTGATTCTGAAGATTTCGGAATGAGGGTTATAACAATTGCAGGTGAAAACAGAGGAGCTATCATGGAATTGAGTCCTTCGAACAAGAAACATGACTTGCGCAACAAAGGAAGCCCCTCCACAGCTCGGAGCGATGGCGAGAAAGCAGCGGCAAAGCCGCCACCACCTACGGCTACATACATGAACAGCAATGTGCAGGGGGTGAACAACTCTATCGTCTATAATTCGTCCATCGGTCACCACGATCCTGGTGTCCACCTTTCTCTCTCCAGGAAGGCCAATGGTGACCGTGAAATTCGCATGAAAGAACGCCCAAAGGCTTAATGCTTTCTCTGGAGAAATTAAGAAAGATGGAGAAGGATATCAACTTCTTTCCGGGTGATTTTCTTTAACAAATCAGCTTGCAAAGGAATAAAAACTAAGGATGGAGATAATGAAGAAAGGCATGGATTCTGATTCTTGGTAGGTTTATAATATTTCTCTTAAAATATATGCCTGTGGAAGGAAATAATAAATGATGCAGTTCGCATGTACCGAGTATTTTAGTTTCATTTTCAATGGAGAATTTTAAATGACTATTGGCATGTTGTTTAAATCTTGCACCAAACATGAGTGCTAAGTCATCTGATGATGCTGCGGAGTTGCTCGACTGTCAAGTCCAAGGGTCCGAAATTCGAGCATTCAGAGAGAGGCTCAATCTGAACATTACATTCGAGTTCAGATTTCTTTCCCTTTCCGATTTCCCTTTCACGAGGTTTATTGGGATCAACAACGTATGGGACTAATGGGAGCATGGAAGTCGAAGGAAAAATCCGTAAGCGTGTAGTTTAGAAAACATGGCATGGTTGACAATTAACTATTCAAAAATTGTTTTCTAGGTCTTTTCTCTTGTTGTCAATTGGTTTTAAATTTGATGCTTCTGCATGGTATCGAATGGGTCGATCTAGGTCTGATAGACGATTCAATATTATATTTACCGGTATCCATTTTAATTCATCCCCATATTTGGCCATTCAAAAAAAGTCTGGCCACGCACGAGAGTTCGTCTAGAAAATGATAATTGACACTTCAACATATTACCCTTGTGGCTTCTCCCTTCATTGATTAATGCCTATTAATTTTAACTTTGTTGCTTTCACAGCTTATAAATATCGTATATCTTACGAAGCCAGATGTCCGAATTGTTACATCCAAGTTTAAGGGAACCAAAATTAGCGATAGCATCAACTTGTTCATGATATTTATACAAACGACGAAGAGGTACCGTTAATTCCAGAAGATTGTTGGCCTGGCCATTACTTACATCCTTAGAAACCCCCTTGATCGGCAATACCTCCAAACGTCCAACAGAAGAGTACTATTACGGCATTACTTCCTCTAAACTTCTGCTTTCACCTCTTTTTCTTTTTTGGCCAATTTGCTGATTTTTTTTTCTATAGCCCAGCGCCTAAACCTGATTTCCAAAAAATACTAAACATCTAGGAATTTACACCATATCAAGCTCAGTAATATATCTCTGCCAGTTTGAATGACTGATAGAACTACTGCTTTATATATATATATATATATATATATATATATATATATATATATATATATATATATATATATATAAAGAGCTGAAACATTCGCTTATAATTGCGACACGTATTATTTTTAAAACTCTCATAATTTTGACAAGTAAGATTTTTAAAACTCTCATATTTACGACACATCAGACTTTTGGAGGCTTTTCCTTGTGCCATAGCAGCTGCAATCTTCATTCTGGAAGTCCCCAATTCAGCTGGACTCTTCATTATTGAGCAACAAAGAATCACATTCTTAGAGAAACTAGAACACTTCTATGTGTAACTTTAATTTAGTATCCTAATCAATAACAAAAACCCATATATCAGTCTCCATTGAACTATAAGATCGCAGTTTGTCCTCTCCTTCTCCTACTATCTCACTATCTTCACAACGGGACGTCGTACTTGACGGCAAACCATGCCAGGTAACTTAATCTTCTTCTCTTTCTCTTTCTTATATTGCTTCGCCCTTCTTATATGTATTGATTATATTGGCACGATGTGCTTATGAAAACTGTATATTCACATACTTTTAACAGAAAACTTGCACTGTGTTTTCCTGTACCACAAGTGCAGCCAGTTTGGTGATATTTATCAGGAGGAATATTTCATGAATATTCTGAAGCCTGAAGTAGACATTGTGAAGGAGCTCCCTCCTCATTTGAAATCACTTGACTTGATAGCAATTGGTAGTCAAGTATATCATTCTACATATTTATGTTTTTGCATCAAGAAATTGTATGTCGTCGCAAAAGAATTATATGATACCTTTCCATAATCATATTGTTGAATTTGGATATGGCATTCAAACAAGACCTTCAATATGTTTTTGTGTCGCCGAACAAGCGCTTCATGTTCTCTAAAACACCAAGCGTATAGGGTATGAAACAAACATAATTATTAAATGTTTAGCTAAAGGATGTAGGATAGGAAAAAGAATTAGTGTATAGAACTAGCAATGAGTCAAAAGATCATATGCAAAGTAGTAAAATGAAAAAAAATGTGATTCACACTACTATATACAGCTATACGAAATGGATAATATTGATTTGGACATCCTCTGTTGGCATATTTAATAAGATCTTTCTAACTTGATTTTAAATTGCCACTCGAAGAGAAATTTCTTCAAGGCTATCGTTAAAGAGACTAAACACAAAGTTATCGCCCCAAAATGAAAGGAAGATAGGAAGAACTATTTCTAAGATCTTATCTCGGCGGGGGGGGGGGGGGGGGAGGCTATTCATCAAAGTACTTGGCAAGTCATGGTGTCATTAACTCTATTGGTTTATAGCTATGTATTTTATTATTGTAGCTTTTATTTATCTCACTTTTTTTGAATCACAGAAAGAATGCTAGAAACAACAGCAGATTTAAGGTTGAGATAACATTTGCTTAACCTTAAATCAATAGAGTTAACCTTTTGAGATTGCTAAAAGTTACTTTGAAGAAAATTTTATATTTCGTAAGCTTTTTAATTAGTTTGTAGTCTCAAGTACTAATCTTTTTAAGTTTAACATGTCACACTTGACTGGGACTCCTTCCTTTTGTAATACTAAATTACAAGAGGTAATTGAAAATGAATAGGGATAGGGAATAAATAGTTAAGAATGAGTTTGATGAATACACAAAAATATTGCCAAAATTATAAACATTGCAGTTCGTAAAACGTGGTTGGGGGGGGGGAGGGGGGGATGCTGAGTTCCATGATTGTTGTTATGCTAAAGATGCTAGCAAGCCGGTGGAAGAAGATGCGTCAGTGGCAATAAAGGCACAGGTGGTGCTTCACATCTGAATGGCATTAGTTTTAAGGTAATGGTGTTGGTTGTGGTAAAGGAAATGGTAACACTAGGTGCTGGGATATAAGTGTAGGATTGGTGAATGAATAAAGTTCATAAATTTAATTGGAGAAATGGTGAATCTTATTAACCAATAGGTCTAATTTAGATCTTTGAAAAAACTTATACGTTTTCTAAAACATATCCTAGGACTAGGAACTCTTCAAGTTTGTACTGGAACGTGCTTCTCTCTAGGCATGGTTTGGTAGCCATGAAAAGTAATTAAAAAGTTTAGCCAAGAACTATTTTCCAGTATTAACCAATTTGTATTCAAAACTGTGGTCGAAATAATTTCTTGATGATAACTTTAGTAGCCCATGTATGTATAACTGTAATTATTTAAACATATGTGCTTCTCATGAAAGAAGACATAAGGTGTGACTACAGGACACCTATGGATTTGCCAATATTTTGCAAAAAGGGAAAGAAATAGTGAAACTAACTCTACACCCTTTTTTTGCAAAACCTGCCATGCTTTCCTCTTCCTCCTCCTTTGCTATGTAGTGTACGTCCTCGCCCTCCATTCCCGGCGTCTGCCTTTGCCTAGCCCTTAGTTCTCTTCATCCCCAAACCTCTCATCTCATATAGAGTTTAACCTCCCTCGTACCCTTCAAGCTTGACCGCTACGATTTCCTCCTCTGGCGCAGTCTTTTCTCTCCCATCTCCGATTGCAAGTCTAATTGACATATGTGAATGACACTCTATCTCTTCTACCCGAAAGCATCCCCAAACTGAAATCTATTCTAATTTATACATAAGTTGCAAAAAATTATCCTTATAATATATAATTTTAATGATCAAATTATAGGAATATTTTATACTTTTTATAAGACCGCACGACCAACAAAATGGCTATATCGCATATATAGAATTTTTAAAAGAAATCACATATGTATTAGAACAAAATGATACAATTTTATTAAATAATTTTGAATTATATTTGAGAACAATCTAAAACTTTTAAGATGCAAAAATGTATCCATATAATCGTACGAAACTAACGATATACCAGTTCATTCTTACATACAGCCCTAACAATCAATAAAAAAAACTTACTTAATTAGATTTTCATGAAAATTAGACTAATTAGTAAATCTTACACAAGTTATAAGCATTAAAACTTAATTTCGATTATAATGATATTTGTTATATTTGATTAGCTGATCTCGCCCTATAATATTAGCATAATATAATGATATTTGTTATATTTGCAAGGTCATTATAGTTACAGGTATAACCTGACATATTTTGGTGTATAAAAGTTATATTATGGTGTGATAAAATAAGTATAATTCATGAAAAAATATCATTAAATACATTTAATAAATATAAAAATTATAAGTTAGTGACAAATAGTAGCCATAGATAATGTTGAAAATCAATTTCAGCACTTCAAAATAAGGACACGTCGTCTTCATCAATTAAAAGTGTTCATTGCTAGCATCTGACAAGAATTAAAGAAACATGTGTGTGTGTGTGTGTGTGTATTTATAAAACGAAAATAGTGCTTTCGATTTAGAAAAAAAAAATTGATGTTACTATTAAGATTAAATAGCTTACGAGACTTCAAAAAAAAATAATCTACTCGTTGATTTAAATTTTGATAAGTACCTTATTTTTTAAATTTAATTAATTTTTCAAGAATAATGAGGGTTTTATAATTTTAAAAATTAATTCTAAATATTAGAACTCAACCTAATCAATACACTTACTTATTATGACTTAATTTTGACTATTATATTCTAATATGTTATTTTCTTTCTTTTGATATATGAATATAAAAATTCATATATCAAAAGAAAGAAAATAACATATTAGATTTAGAAGGAAAAAATAACATTCTAATTGAGTCAAATGTACTATCAATGTTTATATATTACGTATCTTATGCATATTACGTATATTGACATATACGTAATATGCATAAGATAGTCACCATTAAAAATGAATAATGTGATATATAAATTTAATAAACGAATTTTAAGTTAACATTTTTAAATAACATCTCACGACCTCCAAACTAGTTATATTCCATATAAGGATTTAAAAAACAAATCAAACTCTTTACTATAATTTATTGTTAAAAATTTTGTGGTATAATTGTAGCGATTTTTATAAACCTTATAAATCTAGGAAATCAATTGTACAACATTTAACCTCTATGCTAGAGACATATTAACTTATTAGGCTTTGATTTTGACTATTAAATCCTTTATTATATTGTCATACAATTCTTGCGTAATAGTTGCATATGCATATATGTTTTGTTTTAGTTCCTTTAAACTGTAAGTTGAAAGAATAATGAGTAAATTGTGTTATAGTACCGCTTTTTAACGATGTAAAAGAAAAATTTAAAGAATGCAAAAATCTAGCGACGACACTTTAACACAGTAGACTCATTGTTCTTTAAACTTACAGTTCAGAGGAACTAAAGCAAACATATATACTTATACAAATATTCTGCAACAATTGCATGATCATCTAATCATGACAGCAATTTTAAATGTGTAAGAGACGAAAAAAATATTCTACTGGTGTATCTTAATAAGTTGGTGATTTCTTGAAACAATGATTCATGAAGAAGATAAGAATGAACTATGACATTTATGATTCCAAACATAAAGCTCTTGACTTAACTTTTCAAGCTAAGAAACTTAGTTTTCAAAAGTTACAAATTGGACTACTAAATTTTTTTAATAATAATATAATCTTGACAAGTTACTTGAAACTGTTACAAATAAGGTATTAAAAGTTTCTTATCACAATTATAGTTTTAGTAAAAGTAGATTTCTTTTTTCCATAAAATGTTAATCTCTTTTTGTTTCTTGAAATATGGTATGTGCATTGATACACTTTTTGTACTTTTATAAAATATTTTATTAACTTACTCGAGCTTGACTCGGGATCCTGAGGTATAATATCTAATAACTGATGTGAGAAATACAATGATAGCTCATGACACCTCATTGCATTGTGTTTCTAATATAATAAGAGTTATAAAACTAATGTTGCTAAAGATCTTTAAATATTATTTTGAACAAGGTCCTTAATTTTATAATTAATTAAATCAGCAAATATAGTAAACATTTAAATAACATGCCTTATGCAATTTGAAATCAATTCGAAACATTCAAAATTTTCTAATCAATTTACTAACTTATTATGACTTTATTTGAATATTATATATCGAATAAGCTTTCTAACATGAAATGTTCACCTGTAAAACAAAAATTACATAAGAGATTTAATAAAAAAAATTAGATACTATTTTAATTTCATATTTAAGTTTTTTGCAAATTCAAATATGAATCTAACTTAATAAATATGTTGGTCAAAAATTTTGGTCAATAATTTCCTTACTCTAGGTTTTGCACTATCTTGTTTACTCGCATTGGTTGAATGTAGAAATACCATAAGATGCATATTTAATATGAGATATATTAAAAAAAAATAGTGTAAATTTAAAACCTTAATTATGTGAGCATTTATTAAATTTAACTAATTTTATGTTGTTTTGAACCAATTCTTTTCTATGGTACTTTTATTATGAGTAATTAAACTCTTAAGCATTCTAAATTCTGCATTAGTAATATGGTATTTATGATTTTATGTTAATTTTATAATTCTAAATATAATTGCATAAAAAATATAAAAAGATATTAGTTGTGTTGTGATGAACATAAACTAAAACTTAGATTAAAAACCATTATATCCAAAGATATATCTTACTTAATTAGCATGGTTATTGTATACTTTGTGAAATTTTAGTTAAATTTTTTATTCAACAATTTTCTTACTACGAGGTTTTTGAACTATCCTATATAGTCATATTGGCTAAACTTTTTAAAATTTTATATAATTACTTCATAAACTGATTACTATTTTCTCTGTATACTTTGTTGGTGGATTACATTTGCTTCTGAAAATGGCACATCATCTTTATTTAATTAGTCGTGCTGATTAACTTTTTATAAATTACATGCTATAAAAAAATATATGGACCAAAATTTTTTCTATCAAAATTAAACTAATATATAATTAACGTTATGGGCAACCCATTCAAAGGTACAAATTATTTTTAAAAGATACATAAAAAATAATAAAAATGTCTTGTGCAATAGCAAATTGATCTCAATATGTTCTCCGTTATCAGTAGAATTTACTTTTCTTTTTTGTGGACAAAATAAACTTTTAATTTTTGTTTATCTATATAGTTACCAAGTCATAAAATTGTACAATATATATTATTATGCATTTTAAAATTATATATTAAAATAAATTACAGTTAATAAATTGTCCCATGCTTGGCACGTGATTCTGGGCTATTAGTATATAATAAGCAAAGCGTTAATTTCTTTACATGACACGTCATTACATATATAAGTTCTTTATTTGACACGTCATCGCATTATATATTCAACGTAAAATGGAATTGTAAACAATATAAGTGGCTTTAAAGATCTCAAATATTATTTTGAATGTGGTCATTATTTCTTAATAAATTAATTATCATATCAATAACTCTTATATACTAATTTTAAACCTTCTGAAACTCTAACTATTAATGAATTAACTTATTCGCCCTTATATAATTGAAAAACTAATTCTAAACCTTCTGAAACTCTAATTAATAAATGAATTAACTTATTAGGGCTTAATTTTAACTATTTTGTTCTTAAAATCATGATCTGATACGAATATAAAAACTCATATATCTAAAAAAATAAAAATAACATATTAAATTTAGAAGAGAAAAAAAAACGTTGCATTACCTCAATTGATGTAAAAATTTATTAATATAATATATAAGTTTTAAAATTCTTTTGGTAAAATAAAAAATTGACTTTGCTTTTTGGTTGAAACCACTCGACCAACAAATGATTGTATTGTTGTTACTAATTAAATTTGTAATGTTGATAAAGCTTTTTCATAAGTTTGATATTTGAAAAAGATTTAAAATTATATATTAAACATGTCAGTTTGTCTAAAGGTACACCAAATATTATTTTGGATATGATTTCTATTTTTAAAGTTTATTTTATTTTGTAGGAACTCTCCGATGGCTATATTAAGAAGCCTTATATAATCTGAAATCTAATTCTAAAAACTAAATATACTAATTGATGCAAAGGAAAGTGAGTTGTAGCTACGTAAACGTGCCACAAAGGTTGCGGTCCGAGTTAGCTTCAAAGTATGCAAAGTGAGAAACAGTGAGGGTGGAGTAAGGGCAGAGAGTAAGGCTTCTTAGACAGGTCGTGAGAAGTAGTAGTGCTGTGGAGACAAGGCTGAGATGAACATGGCCGGCAGTCGACAGTTCAAGTCAATGTCCAAGTCGTGGTCCAATGCTACGATCCGATGTTATGTCCAAAGTTAGGTCCAATTTGGTATTTCTCTATCTAGAATCCAATAGCTCTCAAGTTCTAAAATGAGAAAGTGATTTTGTAAGAATGAGCAAAAGTCCTTTTAATGAAGTTCAAAGTTCACTATTTATAGGTAAAGGTATGCTTATGTCATCAAATGGCACGTGTCGTCCCTTGGGAGTGACATGTCACTAGGGGGTTTAAAAATATCGGTTCTCCGTTAGACTGTTGGTTCCAAAATAGGGTCACTCTACTTGAGAAGACTGACCACACCGTAACAGCATGATCAGAGTAAACCCATTGCCCCAGCCACCGGTCTAAGCCCTTACTGAATCTCACAAGGTGGGTCAAGAGACGCGTAGAGAACCTGACAGCGGTGAGGGTTGCCTCTGTAGCCAACTGTCAGGTGGACTAGGCCCGATGCCCTCTAAAGACCTACTCCCGTCCTGGAGTGACCCAGGGGTCATCATCCTGGGGGCACCAATGATCACCGATAACGTGAGTGGACATGGTCGCAGCTTAGTGCCTAGTGTCTTGTAAGTCACCCCAGGCGCGATAGCTTTTTTGTGGTAACGAGCCTATCCCGCTGCGAAGGGTCCTCATGCAAGAGCACTACGAGCGGAGTCCCTCGGAATGTTGCACACTCCGGAGAGAGGGTCGAAGCATGTTCCACGTCCATGGTGGGGGGGCATGGTGTGGTGAATGAGTGTGGTGCCAGGAGGCCTGTAACATGATTATGGCGCATGGGTGCGATGCCAACGGCACTAAACATCGATTGTGACGCATGGGCATGGTGCCTACAGCACGAGACATTGATTGCGGTGAATGGGCGCAATGCCAACGGCATGAGACATTGATTGTGGCACATAGGCGTGATGCCAACGGCATGAGACATGATTGTGGCTCATGGGCCCGATGCCAACTGCACGAGACATTAATTATGGTGCATGGGCGCGGTGCCTACAGCACGAGCATTAATTGTGGCGCATGGGTGCGGCGACGACCATCGTGGGACAATACCTGGTACTGGGGGCACATGTCATGAAGATGGTGCACGGGTGTAATAACGACTGTCGCGGAGACATTGCATGGGGAGTGAGCCAAGTGTGAACGTTATGCTAAAATGACGAACGCGATGTTTAGTAATGACAAAGTTAGAAGTGATGGTACCCAGCCATTGGCGAAGGGTCACTGGGTGGTAGCGCGTGACTATGGGCGACGGGCATTGCAGAGGCTGTGCGCGGCAGCGGGTGACGGACAACGGACATCGCGAGGTTGGTATGCGAGCATTGGTAAGCATCATGAAGACGAAAAACCCCGTGAAGACAAGTGCGGGCAGAATGGAAGGCCAGAGGCCGAACCTCGGGGGAAGGCCAAGGACAACCCCCTTGGGGAGGTCGAGGCCGACCCTTTGGGGAGGTCGAGGCCGACCCTAGAGGGTGGCCAAGGCCGACCCTAGAGGGTGGCCAAGGCCAAAGCCATCCCCCAAAGGGGAGGCCAAAGCCATTTCCCCCTTTTTGGTGCTCTTCAAGCACGCCGACGGTTGGTGTTTTAGTGGGCGACGCGGAGTTGGGTGGTTGAGGTACGACGAGTGTGTTGCCGTGAGTCGCACCCACGTAATGAACAAGGTGCCAAAGTCACATACGGAGCGTACGAAGCGAAAAATGCGCGAGAAGGACATTGCGCATGAAGTGAGTAACTGGGGGGAGGCCAAGGCCAGCCCCCATGGGGGGCCGAGGCCGACCCCATAGGCAAGGGGGAGGCCGAGGCCGACCCCATGGGGTAGGCCAAGGCCTTTGCCCCTTGACCTCGTTGCTCCAGTTGCGGTCGACCGATGTTTTTGGTGAAAATGTGTTCGGGTGGTTACGACGTGACGAACGTGCTATCGTAAGTCACGCTAACGTGAAATAATTGGAGCCTAAGTCGCGCACGAGGCGTGCAAAGCGAAAATTGCACGTGACTTGGACGTGCGCACTTTGACCAAATATATTGACGTGTTCGCGCGAAATGAGACCTCTAGTGGGCGCTTGGGTCCGACCAAGATAGGTTGGGAACACTAATTTTTAGGATTTAATTCTGACTATTGTGTTCTTAAAGCTAACTCTCTCATGTGAAGATAAAAAAATCATGACACGTCATCCCAGATATAGGTTCTTTGTTTGATACATCATCGCATTATGCATTCAACATGAAATAAAATTGTAAATATTAAGTATGTCTAAAGGTCTCAAATATTATTTTGGATGGGATCATTATTTCTTGATAAGTCAATTACCATATTAGTAACTCTTATATAATAAAAAAATTAAGTGTAAATCTTCGGAAACTCTAACTAATAAATGAATTAACTAACTTATTAGGACTTAAATTTAACTATTGTATTTTTAAAACTATTATCTAATATGAATATACAAATTTCTATATCTAAAAAATAAAAATAACATATTAAATTTAGAAGAGAAAAAAAAATAACGTTACATTACTGCAATCGATGTAAGGATTTATCAATATAATATACAGCTTTAGAATCCTTTTGGTAAATAAAAAATTAACTTTATTTTTGGTTGAGACCACGCGACAAACAAATAATTATATCGTTATTACTAATTAAATTTGCAATGTTCATAAAGCTTATTTGTAAATCAGATTATATAAGGCTTTCTAATATAGCCGTCATATAGTTCCTGCAAAATAAAATAAAACTAAAAAAGAAATCACATCCAAAATAATATTTGCATACAAACTGACATGTTTAGTATTTAAAATTATATACCTATATAATTGAAAAACTAATTCTAAACTTTCTGATAATGAAAGAATTAAATTATTAGCCCTTATATAATTGAAAAATTAATTTTAGACCTTTTTAAAACTCTAACTAATAAATGAATTAATTTATTAAGACATATATTTAATTATTCTATTCTTAAAACCATTCTCTGGTATGAATATAAATTTTATATATCTAAAAAATGAAAATAATATATTAAATTTGGCAGAGAAAAAAAATAATGTTCCATTACTGCAATCGATGTAAAGATTTATCAATATAATATATATCTTTTAGATTCTTTTGGTAAAATAAAAAATTAACTTTATTTTTTGAATGAGACCACATGACCCACAAATGATTGAATCGTTATTACTAATTAAATTTGTAATGTTGATTATGCCTATTCGTAAATCTGATAATGAAAAGGATTTAAAATTATATACTAAAAACATGTCAGTTTGTCTAAAGGTATGCAAATATTATTTTGGATATGATTTTTATTTTTAAGTTTATTTTATTTTGCATGAATTCTATGATGGCTATATAAGAAAGCCTTATATAATTTGAAAACTAATCCTAAAACTCTAAATATACTATTCTCTCCGTCCTTAAAAAACTGATCATATCTAAATTATGAAAGATTCTATACGTATTTTTACATATTTACTCTTTTTATACCTTTCTTATTCTATTTCTCTCGCCACATTTAATTCTCTACCAACTCATGTTCTTTTTCCTGACCCACCACTTTATACTTTTTTATTCTATTTCTCTCTCTACATTTAACACTCTACCAACCAATTTTCTCTCTCATGACCCACTTTCTTCTCCCTCTCTAAAGGGTAAAATGGGAAAGACACACAATATATAATATAAATTCTTAATATACACGTAAAGTCAAATTGATCGGTCTTTAAGGGACGGAGGGAGTAATTTTTTAGGATTTGATTTTAACTACCGTGTTCTTAAAATTAACTCTCTCATATGAAGATAAAAATATTGAATCTAAAAAATAAAATAGCATATGAGATTTAAAACAAAAAATTATGTTACATTTAATATAATGTTATTATAATTCAATAAAATGTATCTATATATTTACGCATAACATAAGTATTACAAAAAATTATCAATATACGATATACATGAATAATTAAATCATTGAATAATTTGTTGCTTTGATAAGACCACACAATCAAGAAACTGAATATATAAGTATATATGAGATTTTGAAAATAACTCACATATGTACTAGAAAAAAAAGTTGCAATCAAATCAAATAATTATATATTTGGGAACATTTAAAATCTTTGATGCTAAGAAAAGTGGGTTTGTACATACGTAGAGGTACCACAAAAGATGCTGTCTGAATCAGCTGCAGATGTACAAAGTGAGAGACAGTGAGAGTGGAGTAAGGGCAGAGAGTAAGGCTCTCCAGACAGGCCGTGAGGAGTGGTAGTGCTGTGAAGACAAGGCTGAGATGAATAGGGCCGGCAGTTGACAGTCCAAGCTAAGGTCCACATCGGGGTCCAATGTCACAGTCTAATGGTATTTCTCTCTAGAATTCAAGAGCTCTAGAATCTAGGGTGAGAAAGTGATTTTGTCAAATGAGAATTCTCTTCAAAATGAGTTTTAAAGTCCACTATTTATAGGATAAAGTATGTTTGTGTCATCAAATACCACGTCATCCCCTGGGAGTGACACATCGCCAGGGGATCCAATAATACCAGTTCTCCGTTGAACTGATGATTCCCAAATTTGCGCTGCCTGTCCTGCACAACGTTGCTTTACCTGTCTGAGAAGACTGACCACATAGCGTCGGCATGATCAGAGTAAACCAGTTGCCCCATCCACCGGTCCAACCTCTTATTGAATCCCACAAGGGTGGGTTAAGAGACTCGGAGAGAACCTGACACGGTGAGGGAAGGTCCCTGTGCCCAACTGCCAGGAGGACTAGGCGTAATCCCCTCCAGAGACTTGCTCCCATCTTGGAGTGACCCGGGGGTTATCATCCAGGGGGCGCCGATGATCACCGTCAATGTGAGTGGACAAAGTGGCGGCTCATACGTGCCTATTGTCATGCAAGTCACCCTAGGCGGCGATAGCTTCTGTGGTAGCGAGCCTATCCTACTGCGAAGGGTCCTCATGCCGGAGTATTACAAGTGGAATCACTCAAAATAGAAGAGGCGATAGCTTCTCTAGTAGTGAGCCTATCCCGTTGTGAAGGGTTCTCATGCCAGAGCACTATTAGCGGAGCCCCTTGAAATGGGGGCAACGATAGCTTCTGTGGTAGCTAGCCTTTCGCGCTGCGAAGGGTCCTCATGCCTGAGCACTACGAGCGGAGCCCTTTGAAATGGAGGTGGCGATAGCTTCTATAGTAGAGAGCATATCCTGCTGCAAAGGGTCTTCTTGCCGGAGCATTCCCAGTGGAGCTTCTCCGAATGTTGCACACTCCAGAGAGTGTGTCAAAGCATGTTCCACGTTCATGGCGGGGGCATATGGTGTGGTGAATGAGTATGATGCCTGGGGGCATGTAACATAATTGTGGTGCACGGGCGCAGTCATAATGGCACGAGACATGATTGTGGCGCATGAGCGCAGCAAAATTTGTCTCGAGATAATACTTGGTGCCAAGTGCACATGTCATGTAAATGGTGCATGGTTAGGCGACGACTGTCTTGAGATAATACTTGGTACCGAGGGCGGCGAATGTCGTAAGGTCATACCTAGCATATGGTGGCAACGGCTATCGTGATATAATACTTGGTGCGAGGAACGCTTACCATGAAAGTGGCGCATGGGCATATGCGACGACTGTGGCAGAGATAGGTGCCCGGCAGTAGGCGACGGGTGCCGCGGAGTCAGCACGCAGGCATCGCAGTTGTGCATCGTGGAGTCGACGCGCGAGCGTTGATGGGCATCGTAGAGACGGAGCGTGACCGCAGACGACAGGAGCCGCGGAGTTGACGTGCAGGAGACGATGAGCATAGTAGATACGTCGCGCGGGTGACGTCGAGCATCACAGAGACTGCGAGCGACCGTCTATGACAACGGGCATCGCGGAGTTAGCGTGAGGGTGACAAGGGCATCACGAAGACGGCACACGATCGAAGGCTACAGATGCCTTGAAGATAGCGGGCGCTGTAGAGACAGCGAATGACTACGAGCAACAGAGGACGCCACAGAGTTGGCCCGAGGGCGACGGTGGGCACCGCAAAGTCGGTATGTGGGCAACGGTGGGCATCCCGAAGATGGCGCACAACGGGTGATCCAGAGTTGGCCTGCAGGTGACGGCAGGTGTCACGGAGACAACGTGGGACTGCTGATGATGAGCTTTGTAGATACGCCATGCAACCACGAGCGATGGGCGCTACAGAGTCGCGCGGGCCTCATGGAGACGACGTGAAACGGGCTTTGCAGAGATGGCAAGCAACCGGCGACCATGGGCATCATGGAGACGGAGCTCGACCGCGGGTGACAAGCACCACAAAGTTGGTAAGCGGGTGTCGGGTGCCACGGAGTCGGCGTGTGGGTGACGGCGGGCATCGCAGAGATGGCATGCGACCGCGGGCAACACAGAGTGGGCACACAGGCATCATGGAGACGGTGGGCTAAGGTGGAAGCCGCAGAGTCGGCGCTGGGCGACTGCGAGCATCATGGAGACGATGCGCGATGGCGGGCGCCGCTGAGTTGGCGCTGGGCTACGGCGAGCCTTGCGATGACTACACGCAACTGCAGGTGACGACAGGCATCGCAGACGGTGCAAGGTCAATGGAGAGGATGTATTGAATGAAAGGTGGAAGGCATGCCGATCTCTTGAGGGGGAAGGCGGCCGACCCTCAGGGGAGAGGCACGCCAAGGTTGCTTCACAAGGAAAAAATACACGTGACTTGAGTATATGTGTAATATCCCACATCGGTTGTGAGAGAGTTTGCGATTTGCCTTATAAGACCCTGCCTATGAACTCATAAGTACCTACTTGGCTAGCCCTTTTGAGGGACGCAATGCCCTGTGGTGGGGCCATGGACCGGGTCGTTTTAAAAATGGTATCAGAGCCGACTCTCGAAAGCTTGGGCTGGGATATCCAGTCGGGTTGCCGATGGTTGGGGGAAACGAAGGCAAGCCTGGGATATCCCACATCAAGAGGATGGTTGGGGCAACGAAGGGTGAGCTGGTATATCCCACATTGGCTAGAGAGGAAGATTCTGGGCTATGTGTGCTCGAGCCTTAGCGAGGACGCTAAGGAATAAGGTGGGGAGATTGTAATATCCCACATCGGTTGTGAGAGAGTTTGCGATTTGCCTTATAAGACCCTGCCTATGAACTCATAAGTACCTACTTGGCTAGCCCTTTTGAGGGAGGCAATGCCCTGTGGTGGAGCCGTGGACCGGGTCGTTACAGTATGTCGTTTGACCAGCTGGAGAGCGTTGAAAATGATGATGTGTCGCGCAAAACGGGACCCACTGTGGGTCCTTGGTGCGAGCAAAGTAGGTTGGGAACAACATTTACGATGCAAATATATGGTATGTAACCACATTATGTTTTCAAAGTGAAATAAACTTATATACTTTAAAAGTGTCTCTAAAGGTCTCAAATATTATCTTGAATGAGGTCCTTATATCTTGATAAGTTGATTTTCATATCAATAAGCTTTATATAATTAAAAAATTAATTCTAAATATCCTGAAACTCTAACTAATTAATAAAATAACTTATTAGGACTTAATTTTATTATTGTATCCTTAAAACTACTCTATAATTTGAATATAAAGTTCATATATCTAAAAAATAAAACTAACATATTATATTTAGAAGAGAAAAAGAATGATGTTACAATAAGATTAAAAAATTGAGATTAAAACAATAAAAATAATGTAACAGTTGATTTATATTATTTTATTTTAGTATATGCTTACCATAATTGCTGTAAAGATTCATCAATATAATATATAGCTTTTTGAATCCTTTTGGTAAAATAAAAAAAATTGATGGTATTTTTTTGGATGGGAGCACATGACCAACAAATAACTTTATAATTATTGTTAATTAAAATTACAACAATGATAAAACTTATTGATAAATTTGATAGTCAAAAATGATTTAACGTTATGTACTAAACATGTTAGTGTATCTAAATGTATACAAATATTATCTTGGATGTGATCCTTATTTTTAAGTTTATTTATTTTTGCAGGAACTATATGAGGGCTATATTAGGAAGCCTTATATAATTTAAAATTAATTCTAAAACTCTAAATATACTAATTTGTATGGATTAATTTTGACTATCATGTCCACGAAACTAACGCTATCATACAAAAATTCAAAATCATATCTTGAGAAAACAAAAATAACATACGAGATATAGAAGAAAAATTTTATATTACAATAATTTACTTTATTATAATTTAATAAAAGTATATATAAATATTTACGCATAACATAATCATTGTAAAAATTATCTATACAAAATATAATTTTCATAATCAAATTATAGGATAATTTTTACTTTGATAAGACTGCACGATCAACAAAGTAACATATATGAGATTTTGAAAACAAATCACATATGTATTGGGAAAAAAATGATAAAATTAAATCAAATAATTCTATACTATATATATGAGAGTATTTAAAACCCTTAAGATGCAAAAATATATCGACGTGATTCTACAAAACTAACGATTAATCAATTCATTTTTATATAGGGCCCTTATGATCAATAAAAAGACTTTTTCATTTATATTCAATTAATTTTTCATGAAAAATAAGAATAATTGATAAATTTTAGACAAGTTATAAATATTAAAATTTAATTCTGATTATAATGGTATTGATTATAATTATGAATGGTGGTTATTGTGCAAACTCAATAGCAAGGGGTTAATTAATGCTTGCCCTATAATATTATATTAGTCTAATATAATGATATTGTTATCCTTTACAAACTCGTTATAGTGTTATATCGTATTCGCTATTTAGCTCGCACTATAGGGATGCGTGATAGCATCATTGTTTTTAATTACAACTACAGCTGTATTCACTATTTAACTCTGTACAGCACTGACATGCCTATTCTATTATTCTAGGCGCTGAGTCAATATTCATTTGAAATATTACTTGATAACTTATAACAAAAGCTTAAAGAATGCTAGTAATTACTAGTGGCTCCACTGTGTCGCTATTTATTCTTTGTATTTCAACTTACAATATAGAGAAATTTCTTGTAAACACACATGTGAATGCTAATATCTCATAAATAATTGCATGCATCCTAATCAAATAAACAAGGCTCCTTAATAGTCAAAAGTTTGGAGTAATACAGTTGAATTTTTTCTTTGATATTTTACTTAATTGTGAATAATTTAGGTAAAAAGATTATTCTTTATAGTCAAATAAGATTTTTTATACTGTTAATATCTTTTTTATCTCACGATATATGATATGCAATAATTTTCCTTTTCCAAACTTTATTGTATATTATACTTTATAAACCGACGTGAACTTGACTTGAGTTACTAGACTAATTGTACTTAAATCCTTCAAAACAAGGGAGATATATGGAACAGAGAAGGAGTGTACCTTTAGCAAAAATCCCTCGCTCTCTTGCGTCTGGAATGCAGTTATATTCTGGAAGCGAAAGTGAGCCGATAGGTTTGTCTATCATGCAACCACTGCAGGTGGCCTCCAAATCGTGCAGCAAAGGTGGTCACCGTGCTGCATAAACTTTTTTGCCAGAGCATTCCTGGATAAAAGATATGAACAATATCTACACTATCTTGATTAAAGCAAGCTCATCACAAAATGTGGTTGCCATTACTTCTAGGGCAATGTCGCAGTCCAATACAAATGGAAGAAACCATTCTGTATAAAGATGATGTGGACATGCGTGCCACATTGTCCACCGAAATTATTAGATACAGTCCTTTTGACCTGAAATTCCTACTCTCGTCACCTTTCATTCCCTGAATATATAAGAAAAAGGTAGATTGTTGTCTAAGATCCTTATTTGGTGAATATTGTTATTACTTGATGTATCAATGACGGATAGTTGATACATGCAATGCATGGACATATCTTCAGAAAGGGTCAAATCGAGACAGAAATATGGGCACGAGTTTTTGATGCAAATTGCACAAGTTTCCTATACAAATTGTATTAGTCGCGACCCCTTTCGATCACATCTTGTTAATGAACTTGTAGCGACAATAGTGATGGTGATGATCTGGTGGTTGTCGGGTGACAGTGGCGACGGGAGTGTGTTTGTCTTGTTTACTAAGATGCACGATTTATCATTTTGTACTTATGGAAATAGTCAACTGTATAAATACAACATTCGAAAGAAATTTCACATCAGCTCAATATAATTAGTAGGAAAGACTTATATTTAAATTGGTCAAGTTAAGTTTCACTAATGACATTTGAGCCTTTCAACATATTATATAATTATTTATGAAATTGTCAAACTTGATTAAATTTGGATTAAACCAGATTGTTAGGCAAAGAGATTAAATCAACTTTCAAAAGCTAAAAAATGAATTAATCAAGAAAAAGAAATTAGAGGTTATAACTTTTTCATAATTAGGTTTGATCATATACAAAGTACCAAAATATCTTACAAAGGCCTTTAGCATCTTTTATTGAAACACTAAAATTTTTAATCATTTTTGCCACATTAAGTTTGACTTTAGCACCGTTTATCCAAAACACCATTTTTAACTTAAAGTTAATTTTGTCAAAAAAAAAACTTAAAATTGATTTTGAAAAGTGATTATCGTTTAACTTAAAATTTACTTTTGAAAATTAATTCCAAATGAGACGGTAAAGCGGCTAACCATTTAACACAAATGCAAATATCGCCGCAAAAGTTCAAAATCCAAAAGGCTACTTTATCTTTTGAAGTAAAACATTTTTTTTGCTCTAGTTATATTTCAAATTGATTTGCTAAGCTATACACTGTCAGATAGTGTGGAGTGTGGATTAACGACCATTCTTAACTTCGTAAAACTTTCATACAAAATCCAAACTGTTTACTACTACAAATCATCCGTATAATTGAATTTGTATTATTTTCTATATTTAGGTCAAGCCTTTACGTAGGCAATTAATGTCATAGCCAAGAGAATGATGGCTTTTATCGAAGTAGTTTCAGTTTTTGCTAGATTGTGCAATGTGCCTTCAGATTCTGACCATTGTTTTGACAAATTCAGAATTGCTTCAGCCATTACTATATTGAAGATTAAATATATTAATTCTCTCCACTAATGCTTGAATAACCGGCCGGAATCGGTTTGACAAGGGTACCGAGATAGATGAAATATGTTCACTAACTTCGCTCGACACCGTATGACATGGGAAATTTTTTTTGGTTGTTATTCGAGATGAAGAAATCTTCCTTCTATCCTCCATATTGCTATAATTAACGGTAACTAAATATTTTTAATGATTTTTATTTAGTGATGCTTAAAAAATACTATTAAGAGTTGTCACTGAAAGTGTTAGTAGAAAAGTCACTAAAAATATTTAGCGACTATTTATTATCATTACATACGGCAGTAGATGCTAACGTTTGTTATATGACATGATACTACGATAAACGGAATTTGTACAAAGAATGATGTTGCATTTATTGGAACCAGCCTACAAGGCACATTAAAACCTCGAATCAAATTATGACATTATAAATGAATTATGCAACATTGACGGAGACTAGTGATTCGCAATTCATATTTTATCACTTGCACTCAATTTTCACACTAACAATTTAAATTTCATCACTTGAAGGCATTATAAATATTGGTCCCTTAAGAGTGTGCTTGGATAAGGTATTTAAACTGAATTTTATTTTTACTAAGAGTTTGAAAGTACCTTGAACGAAATCCACTGTTTGATAACTAGAAAAGAGAATTTGTGAAGTTTTAAAAGAGATTTGAAAGAGGGATATGAGGGGCCAAAATTTTCAGTTGAAATAACCATTTTTTTGTGTCACATTTCTTTTTTACTTTTTCCAACTGTTTATCTCTCTCTCTCTCTCTCTCTCCTTCTCTTTTAATCCCAGCCATCTATTTTTTTGTTTTCTGTTTTAGCAATAACCATTCGCAAAAGTTGACGAACATAAACTTTGCAAAATAAAAAATTTGACATGTAAGGATTTTAAAATAAATGAGTTATAAACTTCGCTGTATTTGAAATTCTTCGCCCAAATGCAAAAAGGTTTTCAATAAAGATGAAGTGCAAATAATAATACGTAACAATCCCCAACCTTCAATACCGAATTTTCATTTGGAAAACGATGCGATTTTTGTTGTGATCGAAAAGGTTTTGCTGTTGTGAGGAGGGACCAAAGCTGACCTACCCGACCATATAGACATCAGCATGAGATTGCATCACTATGCTTTTAAAAGAATCCAAAGCAACCTACTCAATCAGGAAAAACTGCAAGCCATTAAGCCATGTTACTAGCTTTAAGGATAAGTGCCTAGCACCGCTGCTGTGGGTACAGCTACTAGGAACTTTGCAATGAGTAGAACCAAATTTCAGAAACTTACGTAGCCGGCAAAAGTATTTTACAGAATCTTTTCAGAGGATATCTTGTAACTGTTCACTTTTCCGTTTATGTATTGTAATTTCAGTGGAGAAAGATACAAGAGAGAGGGTAGAACGATAGCAGAGCGAAAATTAGGGTCTTGAGTTGCATATGACCGAATGATGGGATTGAAAACTAGCTATGTTCTAGCCATATTGATAAGTCACATATATTTTGTGTTGTAATTTCAGTGGAGAAAGATACAAGAGAGAGGGTAGAAGATAGCAGAGCGAAAATTAGGGTTTTGAGTTGCATATCACTGAATGATGGGATTGAAAACTAGCTCTGTTCTAGCCATATTGACAAGTCACGCGTATTTTGTGTTGCGCATTCCGTTCATTTTTCGTTCTTATTACTTGTTGCTGCGTTAATTAATTCCTCACGACTTGATAACCCCAGTTTGAACCATGCTCACGGCAACGCTTCAGATGCATCATCCATCTTCCCCAGACATTGCACCACATCCTGGGGGGCATTAGTATCATGGTGTCGAAGATCCGTCAGCAGCGAAACATGTTCCTGTCCAGCAGTCACTAATTCCCTCAGAGAATTCTCTCTTTTATCATTTGGAACGAAATTGTGTGAGCAGTAAGAAAAGCAGTGATTTGATAAGTTAAAATGTTGATTTGGTTGTATATTTATGTTCAAATCCTGAACGATTTGTTTTTAAGTGCTATGAATCCATCAAGAACTTCTTACTAAATGGCAAGTACTTGATTAATTGTTATTTTCTTATGACAGGATTTGTTCAATTCTTTGATGAATTTCATGGAAGAATGTAACATGGTTATTGAAGTGAAATTCAAGGAGGAACGTTACATGGAGGTTGAAGTGAACTTCAAGGTGGATCGCGAGATGACTATTGAAGTCGATTTTAAGGAGGAATATGACATGCCATTGAAATGAGCAGTTGTCATTTTAGAGAAAGCGATGAAATTGCTTAATGTTATCAAAATTAGTTGAAGGGAAATTTGATGGTACTATGAATGTTGAGATCTTACGTACTTCCAGTTGGTTGTATTTTGGTTTGTAAATGGATGTTTCGAATGTTCATTGAGAGAAATTAATTCTCATTTGTGAGATTGAACTTGAATGTTCACCACATGGTTTGAGTGACAAACAAATCATCTACGGTGTACAAAAGCACAACAATGTCATGAATTTGACTGAGTCAGGAACAAAAGAAACAGAGATTTTTCTAAAGAAATCGTTACTCCTAGATGACCCAGGGCCTCCCATGTATGGGGCTAACGCCAGCCGAGTGCCAGATAGTTACATTACACAAGGATGGGACTATCGCTCTCATCCTTGTTAGCTTCTTCCCTCTTAACTAGTTGGGAGTAGTTACATTACACTCTTGCACTAAGCATGGACAACCTGCCTTAATTTCTAAAGCTTCACTCTTGGGCCTTGACGAATGATGTAAACAAAGACAATACCACCTAAATACCGGCTACAAACATGAACCAAAAGAAAAACTCAATATGAAATACACTTCTTTCGGACATTTTATCGAACACGTTGCATTCAGTTGGAATATGAAGGGAGAAAAGGAACGTTGAGACATCCAAGTAAACCACAAAAAGTAAAAATGGCAAAACAAAAGCAATGAAACAATTTTCAGTTTGAGAGGAGTTATTTTCATCTTCAAGTAAAACTTTTCCTGAGTAGGCGAAGTCCACTATTATCCAGAAAATTGTGGTTCTGTCGAAGTTGGTTTGTCACTCGCAATGTCGTTGTCGCCGTACATATGAGATGTGAGCTTCGAAGGAGATATGTTGCCGGATTTCGCATCAGCTTTTAATTTGTCCCTTGAGATGGTTCCCTCGGGCTGGCTTCTCGCCGGATACGGTTGGTACGACAATCAAAGAAAATGTAAAATGTCGCCATAGAGAGAATGACAAAAACAGAAAGAGTTAGGGGAGAACAACCACCAGCCTTCCTTGTGTTCTGGTGGCTTTGGAGTTGATAACCATGGCGTTCAAGTACTGGCAGAGAGAGAGAGAGAGAGAGAAACTGGGGAGGATAAACGATAAAAGAGGATTGAGAAAATATTCATTTTATGTTACCAAAAAAAAAACATTGGCCGGTCTCTTCAATTTTTTTACAAAATTTTAATTTCAAAACTAACCATGATTTATCATCGTAATGTTAATGTCAAGTAACCTTACTATATGACATCATCGTCTAGTCGTAAAATTAGTAATAGTTTAACACCATGTCAGCTAATGACGTAGCGTTAGACAACCACCAAATATCTTCTCGTGCTTGAGGGTTTGAGCCGAAAGATCTTTGCAAGTGTAATGTCTAAAGCCACTTTATTCATGCTGTGGTCATTTAAGCATACGTCCAGCATAAAAACATCTACTTTAAGAGCAGTAGGGCACATAACGGTCCTGGATTTTCCATGATGTTGTATTGCATTAACCGTCTGGTCTTTTCCGTGATGTGGTCAGGTATGTCCTAAACGCTGTCCACGCAACAATTTTTCCTTTTACTGATAATGAAGAAACATGCTTTAGATAATTTTGCTCCTACAAACTTACGAGATAGCTAAAACATTGACCACATTAACATGATCAACATAATCAACTGTAAACAACGTACCATCGCGCCATCATGCTTCAATGGCATGTTTAATTTCTCGTGGTACGTAGTTTTGCTGAAGCCGGACAATACCCCCTCCATCAAACCTTTGTTTCTGCTCCGCGCTCTAATCCTTTCTCGTTTAGCCAAATACGTTTCAAGTGTGCTTCCGTGTTTTTTTTTCCTCATTCTCACTCTCCTTCTTGCGCTTCGATGCACACCATCGGGTCCCACTTAGAGATAATTTTTACCACTCCCTTTACCACCTGACGGGGTTACAATCAAGGGAAGCTTTTCCAAGTGCAGGACGGGGAAACAACTTCTGAAATAGTAGTTGATGGGTACTCCAAACTTTTGTGACTTCCAGCTCCACTGCCAAATCCGCAAACACAAAGAGAGGGGAGGGGGCGTTCAACGTCATTTCGAGAATTTAGGCATATCGAACCTGCCAGCCAGAGGGTACGTTAGACGTAGTGGTTCGTCGAACATGCCATGCAGCTCTAAAACATGGCCTAGCACATGCGGGGGCCTCTCTACTCCTCTCGTCGTGTCGCAATTTAAACCTTCCACCGTGTTGGCCCCCCTCCCCCCTTGATTTACTTCCCCTTCACTGCCTCCATTATCATCACTCTCTTGTCACCAACTAATTCCAGTTTTCTCCGCTACTTCCGCAGAGAAAAGGAAAATGAAGGTATGCTTTTAATTTGTTCATAAGAATTTCTCTCTCTCTTTTGGCGTTGCGTACATTAATACGGGTTATTTCTAATTCTGCAGATCTTCAACTGGGTGCACCGTAGGTTTCATAACAAAGGTGATCACAAGAAAATTTAGTTTTTCATCAAATGAGAAGTCTCATACATTTAGTTTATTCTTAGCATAAAAGCTTCAATGTTCTTCCTTGCGGATGTAAGTACGCTTTTTCATGCTTATGTAAGACTTTTCTTGAATGAAAAGTCTCATACATGTAGGCTCGGCCAACATGCGCTTAGGTAAATTGTGTTAGAGTAGAAGTGTAAAATCCTTTTTCTCCTTCTCTGATCTTTGATTATTGCGAGTACTTGGCTTTTTTCCTCTACTTGTCATATACTGATCGTGTTAGTACTATATTTCCTCACAGATGACGGATTTGGTCGAGGTGTGAAGAAGGCCGAGTTTGTGAGGAATGAATCCGACACGCTTGCCCTACTTGAACATGTTGATGTACTTAATGGCTGGAGGGAAGGCATTCTTACTATTGGCACGTTTGGAATCGAGCCATTAAAAGATTTCAACCAAAGGAAAGAGTACCTTCCGTTTGTTGTACTGAAAGAAAATGAAGAAGAATTTTACGACAGAGAATACTCCATTGATGATGTCTGTAATGAGATTGATGAGGTAGAGGAGGAAGAAACTGATCCATTGGTAGTTAAAGCACTTAGTAATGATTTCGAGAAGGATACTGGTGACTCGCAGTGTGATCAGAATGCTCGAGATAACGTGACGGTGACCATCGATTTCGTTCCAGTTTCTCGGAGGCCTCATGAACTTGGTTTGGAGTACGAAAAGAGACGAAGGAACAGAGGGGAGAGAATCACTCTTGCAGACTTGTTTTCAGCTGATTCTGAGGTGCAGACAAAGCCAGATCATGTCAAGATGCAAATGGAATCCATCAAAAAGCGGGATCCCCATGCGAAGAATGGACTCTCGTTCGCCAAGAAGCTCATTCCACTAGTGGGTGAGGATTCGCGTCCCATTCATAAGCTTCAGCGAGTGAGTCTCTCTCTCCCCCTTTCTCTGTCCCTCTCATGCTTTTTTAAGCATGAGAATATCGTTGACCTCCTACTCTAACGGTTAAGTTTTTAGAGCAACTGATTATTGACATAGTATCAGGGCTCACCTTTCTCATTAAAGGCCTAAATTCAAGTAAGAAGGGTATACAGACTCAAGTTTTTGCCGCATCTTTCTTTCAAATCGTAGCTTCGCCATCATGAAAGATTCAATTCTATTGATTATCCCTACAGCTACCCTGCGATCGAGGAGGTCAACTGCATACTTCACCTGAGATGGAAAAATGATAGACAAACATGGTTTTTCCTGTCCGATCCAATTGTCATACTGTAACAAAAAAAACAAGTAATTTCACTGGATATATATGATTGGCAAGGTCTTGAGTTTAATTATTCCAGCTTACATGTTTGATTTCTCTTTATAATAGTGCAATTTGCACTCTGTTTTTCTGTTTATTTGTGCACTGGGTGATAATGCACTTTGATTTGTCTCTCTACGTGCAATTAGAAACTTCACGCTAGAGAAAATTTTAAGCATGATAACATTGTCGATATCATTCTCTAATAATTTAAATTTTTAGAACAACTAGTAACTTAACATGCTTGAAAGCTTGCGTGCAATAAAATTTTCATTACTGTAACATAATAAATATTCTTTTCGAGATCAGAACAACTCTCAATCATTATTACTTTTCAGAACTTGCTAAAATAAATGAGAGTTACTATACATTGTATTGCATGTAAAGATGATGACAAGGATGATGAAGAGGAAGATCCATCCGGACCTTGAAGCGAGAATTCAGAAGAAGGAAAGTCAGATCAAATCTGGGGAACTGGGATTTCTTCAACAAGATGAATATGGAGCCAATGAACCATCAGTTTCTCTTCTTCAAACTCAAGGTGACTGTGTGCAAAACTTCCTTTTTTGAATCATCAATCAATTGTTTATTCCAGATGCAAGATTTTGATAATGGAAGAGAATCACTTGCCCCACGTAATTAGTATATGAGAAGCATATAAAGGTGCCGCATCGTTACCTTCCTATTATTGAAGTCCATGAGTACGTCGTACGTTTGCATTAGTACGTATTTAGAATACCCTTCTATCTATGTAGTATAACCTGGGTCCTTCCCTCGAAAAAACCCTATCGGAAGATTCCAACTAGAATTTTTAATGTAATTATTGTCCTAAGAGTTCCTTCATCACTTAGAGAAAGTACAGTTTGACCCTCCTACATGGGGCGTTAAAAAATTTGCCCCCCCCCCCTCCCCCAACTTTAACTTGATGTATAATATACCTTAATATCTTTGCAGTAATAAAAATGCAACATATTAAGTTGAACCGTTACCAACTAAAATAATATCGATACCGCTTCTCTTGCCCACTCGATCCCACCTTGTCGACCACCCCTACCCCCACAGTCGCCCACACACACCGCCCCCATTGCCTTGCACACGCACACACAATCACCGCCCCCCCCCCCTCCTATCCCCCCATCCCCATCACCAAACAGGCACACATACTGCATACACTCACACACCACCACTCTTCCCCATGCGACCACCCCTTTCCCCCCTGTGCCCCCAATTCCCATCACCACACAGGCACACAAGCTGCACACACCCAGCACCCATTCTGCACGCGCGCGCGCACGTACACATATCACCCACAACCATTTACACAACAATCACTCACCACCACCGTCACACAAACCACCCACCACCACACCAGCTACCCATGAACAGCAAAGGCCACCCCCTTTCTTCTCCTCTTTCTCTTTGCCTATCATCACCAATCATCATCAACCATAGCCGGTACGTAGTGGGTTTGATCGGAGATTGGGTATACGTGGTGTGGGTAATGGGGCGGGGGGGGGGGGTGATCTGCAGGTGGTGTGTTTGTGGTGGTCGGTAAAGGGCCGGGGAAGTGGGTAGCGTTGTATGGTGGTCGATAGGGTGGAAGTTAGAGGCAGGGGGCAATATATATATATATATATATATATATATATATATATATATATATATATATATATATTGTTAGTCAACGTGCATGCTATCCACACACGAAAGTGTTAAGCGGTATTTTCATAACTAGAGGGGTGCTAAGTAAATCAAGTTGAAGCGAGGGGTTCAAATTTCTCATCACCCTTTGTAGAGGTCAAACTATACTTTTTCCTTGTGTCGAATTTTAAATTTATCGAAAAATATTGCATGTGCTTTGTAAATTTTGACATCAATGTATAATCAAATGATCATCTACTTTTTCAATGCTTGAAAGAAATTGTCTGTTCATGATTATTTTGTTGGAATTCGGCGACATCAACGTGCGAACATTTCTCGTTTGTTTATATTTTGCCTATTCATTGCTCTTTTCCTCTTGCAGATCCTACAGTTGGAGCATAGACTTGTATTAGTTCTCTACGATATATATATATATATATATATATATATATATATGTTTGTGTCTTAGTTTTCTGAAGGGATTATCTAAAATTTGCAAGTGTATGAATAACCAGATATTTGAATTTGTTCTGTAATTTTTTCCAGTTATCAATTTGTTCTGTTATTGTTTGGAGGAAAGGCCTTTGATTGAT
This sequence comes from Escallonia herrerae, assembly GCA_033070095.1. NCBI lineage: Eukaryota > Viridiplantae > Streptophyta > Magnoliopsida > Escalloniales > Escalloniaceae > Escallonia > Escallonia herrerae. The sequence continues at coordinate 55,684 of JAVXUP010000089.1, forward strand.
TTGTGTTTTGCCATGTTGATGCATCTTTTTTTACCTAATTATTATGGGCACTAAATGATATGGTGAACCGGATAAGACTTAGTGTCATCTTGATCTCATTACTTGCTGGGAAACAAGGAAACAAGGCGAACCAAAAGAAATTAGAAGCAAGGAAGTATGATTGATGCTACGTGTGTAGACAAGCATTGCTTTTCTAATCCTTTTTAGTTGTCCAAGTAACCACCTCCCATCGTGTCCTTGTTTTTTGTCCGCTGTTATGGAAAGCTCAATCTTAATTTCAGTTTAAGATATTTAGTCCAATCGATTATCCTCTCCCAACATCCCGTCAATCATATTCCTTTCCCACTCGTTAATTACAGGAATTTTGGCTTTGGGGTTTGTAGCATAGTGACTCCAAGTGATATCAAGTCAGCTTCATAAGAAGGCAACCTACCCAACATGGCATGCATAAACTTGGGAAATCCGCTAATGACTCCTATAATATATATGCGATGAGCGATTCACCACCCTTGGCTTCAATTTTCACAGTTAAAGGAAATTGCACACCTTAAATGAAAACTGTTGATATAACGTCACGTTGTAAACACACGCATTGACTATTGAATTTTTTTCCCCCTTAAAAATGACAAGTTTGCCCTTTCACCACTTTCCCCTTCTTCACTCCCCACCATAGTTATAAATACCGTATCGGTACAGGCCGTACCGACCGGTACGTACCGTTTTTACCTTCTACTGGTACGGTACCCCTTACATTTTTGTACCAATCAAAATACTACTCTGTACTAATTGTACTGGCTAGAGGTGTCAAATGGGCCGGGCGGCCCGCGGGCTGGCCCGGCCCGGCCCTTTTTTGGGCCCGGACTGGCCCTAACCCTTAGGGCTTGGGCCAGGGCCAGGTCTAATTTTTTGAGAAATAGGCCCGGGCCCGGCCGGGCCCTAAAATGGTCCGTTTTAGGCCCGGCCCTAAAATGGCCCAGGTTTGGCCCTCTTTTGGCCCTGACCTAAGAGTTCAAGCTAGGGAGATCTGATAATGAAACCTTGGAACTTAATGCATTTTCAACAAAGAAATAAGCGAACTGAAGTAGTCATCGATAGGTCTGTACAAATGATGGTAACTTTTACATTTACTAAATTATTTTAGTTCTGCTTGGTTCTTTTCTCATCTTCATTCCTGTTTTTATGCTGAACACTATTATGCTGATAATATATTAAATTCTCTTTTGTGTTCCCAGTGAAAAGAAGCCAACAAGAATAGCTTGCAACCATGCTTTCTGGTGACACTTCAATCCTCAAAACTCACTATGACATTCTCGGGGTGAAGGAAGATGTATGCTTAGAAGAAATCCGTACAAGCTACAGATCTGCTATCCTTAATTCCCATCCTGATAAGATGCAAAAGGAAACTGAAACGTCTTACCTAGAGCATGGCACAGGAGATCGGTTTTTGGAGATTCAGAGGGCCTGGGAACTCCTTGGCAATAAACAGTCACGCAGAGTTTATGATACCAAGCTGCGGGCGTTGAGACAGGATGCCATTGGCGCAGAAGATGTCACCTTTGAGGACCTGACGGTTGAAGATGCTAGTTATGTCGTGGAGTTTTTGTACCAATGACGATGTAGTGATTACTACTCCATCGACTCTCTAGAGTTAGGTGAGATGGGATTTGTATTGTCAAGGGACAGGAGTACGATTCCTTACAGTCACAAAATGCTTTGCCAGAATCCGTTGTTCTACCTTGTGGCTCTTGTTCTCTCAAAGTCCGGTTATTCTTCAATGCTGCAAATACAACCCTTTAAAGGGACCATCACCTGTGATTTAGAGTCTTTTTTATTAGTTTGCATTCTTTTCTTAGGGTCATATTGACATTTTGGCTGTTTGTAGATACAATGGAGTGGGAGATTGCAGAAATGCCATGAGAAATTACGTTTGTTTTCAATTTTATTGATTTGCATAACAAGAAAATGTATAAAAAAAAATTGGGCCCGGGCCCGATCCAAGCCCGGCCCTAAATGTTGGGCCTAGGGCCTGGGCTTGGAACCCAGATTCTGGCCCGGCCCATTTGGCAGCCCCTTGGCCTAGGCCCGACCTGTTTTGCTGGAGGCCCGATGGGCTTGGGCTGGGCCGGCCCATTTGACACCTCTAGTACCGGCCGGTACAGGTGATACTGGCCGAGAATTACGTACAGGCCCTGTACCGGCCAAGATATTATGTTTTGTATTGATTCCTTAAAAGAAGTAACAGTAACAAATTTTGTTAGAAATTTTGTAAATTGACCATATAAAGACTAAATAGAAAAAATATTCTAAATTCTTTTATACTTATCAAAGCCTCTGTAACTTATTGCTCATAATATTCACTTAGCTTTGATTTACTTTATACCTGAAAGTTTTGAACATATTCTTTCATCTATATGATTAACTGTTTTAGACACTTGTACGCGAGTACGTACACACACACACACACAAAAATAGCTTATTCTTGAACCTGAAGACGTTATTATTTAATAAACAACTTATTCTTACATAAGAATTTGCCAATGAGATTGTTGAAAAGAAGGGATAATCTTTAGAGGAGATAATTCAATTTAATAAGCTATTTGAAAATTAACGTAATTCAAACTATATAGGACAAACAGTTTATCCTAGAATGTTGTTAGTAAAAAAATGTATTTATATTTGTTAGTTAGCCAATGAATGAATATTGCAGATGTATCATGTGTATTATTAATGAAAAAGTTAAGACGGTATCGAGGTGGTGCCGGTACCGGTACCAATACGTACCATTTTATGAAAAAAAAAACGGTACGCACTCCAGTACGGTATTCATAACTATGCTCCCCACCCCGCCATAATGCCCAATTCAATTCCACCATCACCCACCACCACATACACCACTCAGGTCACCCCATCACCCCACTCTGCACACACCCACACACATAATCCCTGGTCGCCCACCTGCCCCTCCCCCTGCCACACACCACACATAAGTTGATAAATTCAGACTCACCACGTGTTGGCCCCAAATCCGTCAAAGAAACTGATTAAGTTATTGCATGGACAGGTTCAATGTGCATTTATTGTGTGGTTGATTTTAGGGGTGTGTGCCCGGGTGGGTGGGTGGGTCCATGTGTGTCGGTGTTGCGATATGCATCTGGTGATGGGGAAGGGGGAGGAGGCAACTCATGGTGAGTTTTTACTTGTGTGTGCAAGTGCTGTGTTGGTGGATGGTGGCAGAAGGGGGTTGGGGGGAACGGTAGTATGTGTGGGTGTCCGCGTATGTGTACGTGTTTGTGTGTTATGTGGTTGGGTTGGTGTTTATATGTGCATGTGACGCGCACACGTGTGTTCGTAGTGTTCATGCGTGTGTGCAGTGGGGGTATATGGGTATGGGTGTGTGCTTGTGTGTGCATGTTATGTGTGTGTGTGGGAGGGGGAACTTGGTGGGTGGTGGGTGGTGGGTGTGTACAGATATGGGTGTATGTTGTGTGTGCATGCAAGGTACGTGTTGGTGGGTGGCATGGTCGGCGATGGAAGTAGGGGACGAGGTGGGAATGATTGACGTGGTAAAAGTGAGAGAGGGGTTGGAAGGATGGCATCGAGCTAAAATATAATAAAGAAATAGGGGTACATGTGTCATTTTGTAGAGTTTATAACATATCTGTCTAAGGTGTGCAATTTCCTTAGCTGTAATGCCCCCGGAATCCGGAGCTCCGCAGCCTCAAACTCCCGGGTCGTTAACTTACCTGATCACATCAAACCTGTAAAATCCTGTTCACTAACACATACTTCCAAAACAGTGAATCCGATATCAACTCAAACTCTTCACATTCAATATTACAAAACTACTCAAACTGGAACAAATAAGATCTAGGTTCTTTACAAACTCAAGTTCTTATAGAACGAGTTGACAAAATTGACCCACGCAGGGGTCTCCCTACACAGTAGTGATGGGCTCATCGGGATCTCACACAGACTCTAACCCATTCCCAAACATGCTACATTTGATCATTACCTGCAGAAGAGAGCCAAACAAAGGGTGAGCTTTTGAGAGCCCAGTAAGGTCGTACAAGGACTACAAAAGAGATTATAACACGACTCTGAAAAATCCAATCGACGATGATTTTCAAAACACTTCGAACGATCAAAACTCAATGATTACCCAAAATGATCAAAATTCATCAGAAATAGATGCCAAAATAAATATTAACAATCAGAACAAAATCCAAAACGTTCAATAGAAGATCCTTTTTAAGTCAGCATTTCCAAGTACCATGAAAATTTCCCTTGCTCAAGGGATTTCAATCGGAGCAGAAATTCATTTCGAAAATACAGCAAGATTTCCCGAGGGATTTTAACCCAAGCAGAAATCAAATAAGATAATATGACAAAGGCTTGTCAAGGGATTTCAACCCAAGTACAAATCATTCTAGCTAAAAAAATCAAAAATCAATGTTGATCCTAGGCGATTGCAATGCCATTATGGCAAGCTTATATAATATACACATGCATGATGTACTAAATAATTACTAATCCACTTACGTACTAGCCTGTGTTTCATGCAGGATTCAACCAGCCTTATACTGCCTCCCTACTAAACTGGTACCCAGGCCAACACAGAAATTAACAATATCAATGAGCGTTAGCATAAGCTCATATCCCCAAAATCAATTCGGGTTCTCATAACAATAATCATACTGACATAAGTCAGCATTCGGGATTTTCAGAAGAAATTGGATTTTCAGAAGAAATCAGAATTTCAGAAGAAAAATCACAGATAAACAACAAAAATGACCGCGAATAATTATCGAATATAATCATATCAATTCGAAAGAATGGATACGAAAAATAATCACAGATAAACAACAAAAACGACTGCGAATAATTATCGAATAAAATCATAACAATTCGAAAGAATGGATATAGAAAATTATCAAACTTTCTCAGCACGCAATAACACGCGAGCATCACAAGATTTCCAAATAACCGATTCAGGTTCAACATTAGGGTTTTCTGGGCAAGAACATGTTGATATCAATACATAACTTAGAGTTTGGCATTAGCCGTAAATATATCAAAGGAGTACTTATGAGTACAAGTAATCAAATAAGGGTTGAGACAAAAGTCCTTACCCAAGGTCCAGATGGAATCCCTTACCTAGATCCGCAGCTAAATTATCCTAACTAGAAGTCTTTAGCTTTAACTTAAACGAAATATTCGAACCATTAGAATACAGCCTACAGAACAAAAGTATAAATTAATACGAACTCACACATGCTCCCAAAATGAACTTCCCCTCACCGGGTATGTAAAATTATTGAAACGTCGCTAGGGTGTAAAATTACCAAAATAACCCTCTCGAACTTAAATTACCCAAAATGGTCTTCCCATAAGTGGAATCACTGAAATAAACTTCCCATATGTAAATTTATGCAAAAATACCTTTCTTAGGTCAAATTACCAAAATATCCCTTTCGGGTGGCAAATTACCAAAATACCCCCGTTACACTTTAATCATCAAAAATAACTTTTCCATAAGCAAAGGTGCTAAAATAATCTTACTGTGTGTAAATTTACTTCAAAATACCTCTTATAGGTAAAATTACCAAAATACCCCTTCGGGGTGGTAAATTACCAAAACACCCCTGGGGGTTTCCGGCACCGAAAAAATCTCAAAAATATCTTAAACATCTTGATGTTATTTCTGGCCTAAAAAGTATTTTAGACATTTTTTGCCCAAAAATTCCGAACTGGTGTCCGGACCGAACGCTAAAAGGACAGTTTGGCGAAAAATACCTATCGGCCTCGGAATGGCCCGAAATTTTAGATATGAATCATATCAGTAAAATAAGATTTTCCTAAAATTTTTAGATCAAAATAGCTTAGTTTGCTATGCTAAATAATTTGATAAATATCGTTAATCGGTACGCCAATCTAGCACTCTTCGAGGACTCCAAAAATTCCTGAAAAATTTCAGAGCGTACGTCTCGTAAAAATATTAGGGGTTACAGTTATGTACTTTGTCTAATTTTAGCTCTAACTATTTATAAAAATTAGTGAAAAAGCTACCTAAACTAATTTATGTTTTTAGCGACAATTACACACACTATTCACATCAAAACACATAGTATTACACCTTTTGAACACACACACACACACTTCATCTTCCTTGCTCTGCCGCACTCTCTCCATCACACTTCTCGCACACTCTCACTGCTACAGTCCAACACACACACACACACACACACTAAAAACACTTACATATACTTCATACTCCTAAAATACACCCTAACACACAATTAAACCCACCGGAGCAAGCATACTCAAGAACACACACACACATGACTGCAACACACTGAAACGCACACACACACTCACACACAGCCACACTCGGGTACACCCAATATACTTCCAATCTCATCCAATTTAATTCTATACAATACTAATCCCTCTAAACACCAAATCACATCACATACAATCATTCTTAATCCACCTCCCGCGCACAAAGAACACTCACCTTCTTCAACCACCCTGAAAACTCACGAATTCCACTCATTATCTTCCTAAAACACACAAATTCAAAGCTTATTAACATGACCACCCGTATACACGTATAATTTCTCACCCGAAATTCTCACAATATAAACACATACACCTAATAACTGTAGACACACTCGGCACTCACAGTGACACACGCACAGTTTCACACACCTGAACTCACACACACATAATGAAATTTCATACACATGAGGGATAGGGATTACCCCAAAGAATTTCTCTTGAATCCTTTGCACGAATTCCCCCCTTTTTCCTCCCCTGTTTCTCTTCTCCTTTTCTGTTCTTCTTCTCTGTTTCTTGTTTCTGTCTTAACTCTTCTTCCTTTCCGAAAGGGAAAGGTTTCCCTTTTTGTTTTTTTTTCTTCTTTAGACTTATCCTTCCTTTCTCAATTATCTTCTCCCTTTTTTTCCCCTAGCTTAGTCATTAAGCTAGTAAGAGGTGGCCAGCTAAAAAAAAAAACGGTTCTAATTTACTTTTATAAAATTGCACAAATACCCCCAAAGTTTTCTAAATTTACGAAAATGCCCCCAAAATTTTAAAAATTATATTTTTTTCCCAAAATATTTTTAAGCTCCAATACTGTACTAATTCCCGAGCATTGCTCAAAATTAGCCCGTTTATTTTTTGGAGCCCGGATAACTATTTTAGCCGGCTCCCGAAGTTCGGGATATTACATTAGCAGTGGGGGGTTTAGTGCTTAATTTTAAGATAAAAGAAGGTAAATTGTACATCACATATAATACAGGGGGTCATTGGCTTATTTATCGTATAAACTTCATATTTAATACCTAGGGGGTAAGGACTAAAAGCTAAACCCCCCAACTGCTAGCAATGAGATAATTACGTACAATAACATTGGCATTATGGTCTATCGTGTGTGGGAGCTCTCTCTCTCTCTCTCCCCTTAAATGACCAAATTAAATATCGCATGGTTCTAGTTTTATTATTTGGGATCATTCGATTAGGATGGACAAATGTGATAGAAAAAGGAGGACTAGGAGATGCAAATGGTTTTTTTTATATATAATATAAGCAATATGTCTGGGACGATACAATATTTTCTACTCTTGAACTATTAGCTTATGAGGACAAGACTAGACATATTGCAGAGGATAGTTAACTTAGTGATGAAAAGTGTTATGTGGCCTTTATACTTATAGGATGATTAAAAATTTTCTTCTCCCTCTCACTACCCTTGCTCCCATATTTTCAGTCTGAACTAAGCATTAATTATGTTATTTAACATGATATGCGTTGTTGGATGCATTTTATAATAAATTAAGGTCTTAGAACAGATGGTCATCATTTAACATGGTATTAGAAGCTTTCGAGTGCACAAAATCTTGATTTGTCTCTCCATGCGTAATTAATTTGGGTTTATACATGAGGAGGAATGTTAAAGCATGATATAAAATGTTAGGCTATACTCTAATAGCTTACACTATGATATGGTATTAGAGCTCTCAAGTTCTTAAATTCGATTCTTCCTCGCTTGCTTATAGGCCCCCTTCATAATAGTACATTTTGCACTTTCGTTTATTTGTACACTTTTGTGAAGGTGGTTCATTTATATCTAATTGATTTGTCTCTTCTCGTGCAATCATATGCTTGCATGTGAGGGGTCGTGCAATTAGGCACTTGCATGCTAGGGAGAGTATTAAGCACGATACACACTGTTGCTTAAGTAGCTTAAGTTTTCAGAGTAGTTGGTAACTTAATATGTTATTAAGTTTGAATTCTGCAAGTTTGATTCTTCTCTCTTGCATATTTGGCCCTCCTTCATTATAGTATAACTAATAGCCTCTTTAATTGTACACTTAGTGGTAGTGTACCTTTGTTTATATCTCATTGTGTCCTTTCAAGTACAATTGGGAGCTTGCACATAAGAGAAATTGTTAAGCATGATATTTGTTGTTGGACACATTATCAATAAACTTTTTTTGAACAGATGGCCACCTATCAAGTTTTATGAGGTATATTCATTGTGAATAGACCGTTTGCACATGACATTATTGTAATGTAAAGTTGAACTCATCATGGCCATCATGTTTCAGATTCTATAAGAGATCTCTCGCTGTTACTCGCCATCTGGTAATTGAGAAAGCGTTAGGAAAGGCATTGGTTGAAGGTGTTAGTGCTCTAGAAGACCAGCAAAGGGTGGATGCAAAGCATTGCAAGGATCACTAATTAATTGAAAGGAAGGGGTCATGGGGCCTGATGGAAAGAAAATTGAAATGCATAAAAAAATCAATTCTCTTTTCTTTTTATTTTTGTTGGTGGGTGGGTGAGGGGTTGGGAGGGGGGCGCTTACATGATTGAACTGTTATTTGCACTAAATGAATTGGATACCCATAGATTTAGGTTTTGACTTGATCGTGATCTAGTTGGACATATAAATAGTAAATTATAATTTTGATCTTTTAATCTTGTCAAAATATTCTAAATGATCGTGTGTATATATATATATATATATATATATATATATATATATATATATATATATATATATATATATAAGCAGTTATGTGTTGGTCGTTTATGTTTAGTCTTAACCCTAAATTGTTCTGTAGGTTCCTAACCCTGTGAAGTCACTCATTAAGTGATTTGGGGAGGGGGGGTGAATTTGTTTTTGTACACATCGATTTCTGAACATTTGAGTATATTAGTAAAGATGACGAGGATTAAGTTGAGGTGTCTCATTTATCCACACGTCATTATATTTTGACAAATCTAGACTTTCTAACAAACTTATGGACAACATTGTTCCCAGAGCGTCGACCAAAATTCCAACCTTTCTTCTGCGATTTCACGACCCAAAATGCCTAGTAACTTTCTCGACATAAAAAGTAAGCAGAAACTCATGTGATCTCGAATAACATCTTGGCCTAGATAGAATTTTCCTATAAAAGAAATCATTGCATCAAAGTTGATTTTGATCGAGACAGTTTTTCAGTTTCGGCACCCAAAATTAGGTATTACAGCCCTATAAAAAATAGTATACCATGTGCCCTCTTAAAATTTTTGAGGAAATTATAAACAACAGAGACAAGTTTTAAGCCATCCGTTTGTGCACCTTTGCTGATGACTTCATCATGCTTCTTTTACGAAAACTAGGATAACAACGAAAATAACTCGAGTTCTTCCTTCTTAGATTTAGCCACATTAATGGAATTCTACCCTCCATTTTCTTGTATTGGTTCTGGGGGTAAAAGGCCCTAGCTAGACCTGGCAAACAGGTTGACCTGTCAGGTACGAGTAAAATTTGATCGGATTCAGGTAAAATGGACCCTAATTAATTTTATCCGGTTTTTTTGGGTAGCGCTTTTAGTGCCTTTACCCTACCCAGGCGGGCGGGGTATTGCCTGTGGCTAAATGATTAAAATTTTTTAATTTTTTTATTAATAGATATTCACTAGGAATTTTTTTTTTTGGGAATTTTTCCCCTTCTTTTTGATTACTACAATTATCACTTTCTAACTTAGTTTCTATAGTTATTAGTTTGGCTAATCATCTCAATTCTCAAATCTAACACAATTATGAATTATCCTAACCTAAGTCTCCCTAAAAAATAAGCACATATATCTTAACAAAAATATCATAAAATAACCTAAAATTAATTCCAAAGTCTAAAGTAGTAGAACTCATACAAAAAATTAACACAAAATACAAGTAGATCTAAACGAAAAAATTTTATAGTTAACAAAAATAATACTCGCTAGCTCCGTTGTTCGAGCTACAGAGTTACCACTCTCAAAGTCGACCAAAGACCACAATCGGAGCTCCCTTTCTGTATAATGTAAATGTTGTGATTAGAGTCAGCAGTGAGGAAACTGCAATGGAGCTGTGAGTGAGCATGAGAGGGAAGATGGGGCGTTGTCGAGTTGATGTGGAGTAGTGTGGTCGTTAATGGATCTAATTGTGGTGAGTGAGAATGACACACACACCTAGCCACACACCGAGTGGTGTGGACCAGTAAGCAAACGTAAGAGGGAAAATGGGGGCGTCATCGAGTTGACATGGAATAGCGTGGTTGTCGGTGGATCTGATTTGTGGGTGACTATGTGAGAGTGAGAGCAAGGTTGAGGGGGGGGGGGGGGAGAAGCGGCGCAGATGAGAAGATGAGAGAAAAGAATGGTGCAAAATGAAAACACTAATTGTTATATAGTAAAGAATTCGGGTTGCCCGGGTAACCGATACCAGACTCGGACCGAATTGAAATTTACGGGTCGATTCGGGTACCGGTCTATTTTCATCAGGTCTCTTATATATATATGCCCGTACCTAGGTACTTTAAACATATATAGGTAAACTCACGTATTCAGGTTAGATTTTGCCAGGTCTAGCCCTAAGTCTTTCACTTAAGGATAATATCATAAGACATGGAAGAGTTAGGGCTAGACCTGGCAAAATATGTGCCTCCGCCGCAGACGAGGCACACATTTTCAAACAGAATTCCTTTTTTTTTTGGGCACTCCACTTTTCTTCAACATCCATACACTGACCCAACCTGGAGCTTACTTAGTTTGCTCTTACATAGCATGTTCCTAACTCGCCTAATGCAATTTCCTTTGGACGTCATCAAATCACCACCAGAGTTTGCCATCATATATATTCTAAATTATTAAACAAGTAATCTGGGATGCTAAAATAACCCATGGTATATGAAGGTATCGCCTCTGTAATTGCTTTTGCAAGGACTTCTTTACGCTTTAACTACAAATCTTTCTAGCCAACTTGTTGGATTGCACAGTGTTCATAACACGCAGTGGAAGGACTAAAAGCAATCTACCCTTAGATTAGATTACTTGGAAGCATGTTGTTGATGCAGAAAAATTTTCTTCAAATATACGAAAACTTTACTTGTATCCATTCTAAGTCCAATCCTTGCTATCTACCCTTTGAGAAATAGAATCCTCAGAGAACTTGAAGAAATTCTGAACCAAAATATTCTTTTTGGTTTTTAATCCAACGACTAGAAATAACACTCACATGTTATATAACTTTTTCCGGTTGCATTTCTTTTCAGAAAATAAATTGCATATTGCATCATCTACCAAAAATTGAATGAGAAAATTTTGGTAGATGATGCAATATGCAATTTATTTTCATATGTGTGTGTGTGTGTGTGTGTTGGCCACAATTAATGCATTGATATGCATATCAATAATTAAGCACGTGATTTTCTTAATCACCGCCATCACCACTTAATTAGATGCTAAATATATCTGTCTATATATTAGCATTAATAGGTTATGATATATATATATATATATATATATATATATATATATATATATGTGTGTGTGTGTGTGTGTGTGTACTTGTACATACCTTGTCCAAGAAATTAGGGCTGAATATGTGCGAATGCATATCGTTGACTATCATGTAATTAGTCTCCTATTCTAAAGAGGAAACATATATATATATATATATATATATATATATATATATATATATATATATAAACACATGGTATATCCCATGCTAAAATAACCCACGGTTTCTTGTTGGATCATCCAACAAGATAAACACGTGATGAAACTCACATTCAAAATAAGAGGATAAAATAATATAAATGAGTTTGTATCACTTAGGAAGTTATCCATTGTATTCGAACTTGTAAACCCTTGTACATACATACACATACATACATATGTGTGTGTGTGTATATATATATATATGTATGTATATATCTATATATGTATGTATGTATGTATCTATCTATATATGTATGTATATATGTATGCATGCATGCATGCATGCAAGTTGTATAAGCAAGACATGAAATGAAACAAAGACAAATTTCCTTTATCTGATATGGTATCAAGAGCATAAAGTCAAATGACCTCTCTTCTTCTTAGGGATGGCAATTGATTTGGGCTCGACAGATATCCAACCTGCCCCGATCCTATAAGAACGCGTTTTTTTTTACTTTGACCTGGTTGTGGGGCAGGTATGGTAGTTAAATAATAAATTCGCATCGGGTACGGGTCGAATTTGGTATCCAGTATAACCGCCCTAGTATTCGACCCGTACCCGCCCCGCTATTATATATTTTTATCTAAATCTTAAATCTGATCATAAGATATGATTGTAGCCCTCCATTTTGGTCTAATAAATAGTTCACAAAAATCCTAATCACCATTTTTCTTTCTCTTATTTTCCTATCTTTTCTTCCACCGCCCCACTCACTCACTGCAACAACTTCTTTGATTGAATGAAGACAGCTATATAGACTGTGCCATGAGGAAACAAGCAACGACATTCGCACTGCCTAGTCAATTGTGCATTAGCGCAACCGTTTTCTCTTCTCTGCATCGCCGCGGCGCATGGTTAACCCTTCCATTGACCACCTCATCACTTCTACCCATCCACCGTTCACGAAGCTTTTGGTTGCTGGGTTTTTGTGTGGTGTGTTAGATCTAGGTTTTCTTGACTTTTTCTTTTGATACCTTCTGGATCTGGGTTTGCTATGGTCTGTAAGTGAGTTTCAGGATTGGACACTGGAGTTAGTGACTGATGGTAGGTCTTTCGTGGTTGTTTAGATTGACCCATGCATAGACTGGCGGTGAGTTAGGTGTGTTGCTGCCATGGAGATATTGATGACGGTGTGGTCGCCGGTGGTGACTTCTGGCTCGGCGATTGTGGTAGTGACATGATTTATGTTTATTATTATCCCAAAAAAAAGACAAAACATATTATTTCGGGGCGGATCGGGGCAGGATCAGATTTTTTTAGGTTTTGTAGGATCGGGGATGGTATTTGTTTTGCTTGACCTGACGGCGGGGCGAAGTCGGGCTCGTGTATTGAGCTACCAAGGCGGGTTCAAATTTTATAAGATCCGCACCCGACCCGCCCTATTGTCATTCTTACTTCTTCTCCTGTCCTAGGACCTTAATTTTTTTTTTCCTTTTATGGCTTCGTCCCCAACACCTTTCACCCCTAACTCCTCGTTGTATTCCCCTTAAATCACCTTCAACACCTCATATCTGTTAAACTCACCACAGACAACTACCTTCTCTGGAAAAGTCAATTTCCGCCACTTCTTCGTGGTTATGATCTTCTTGGATTTGTTGATGGCATCCATATGTCCTCCCAAACATCTTGAACCCACTAAAATGTATACACCAACATTTGATGTCACGGTTGCTTCATCTGATTCTCCCCCTTAAGACGCTTTCTTTTGTAAACATTTTGACTTTGTTCCTCCTTCCAATCTTTTGCTCAATTTGAAAGAAGCAAGGAATATTAATATTTAATATCTCCTTAGTCAATACAATGGATTCACCAACAAAAAAAAAGCCTAGTATCTCAAAAAAAAACAAATAAATAAAAGAAACCAAACAAGCAAACAGAATGGATCAAAGTACACAAGTCTATTACTGTAATTAATTAAAGATAGAACAGAGAAATCTGGGCCCATCTCGTATTAACTAGGCCACAAAGCCTTCAAATGTTGACAAGATAGAGCATCCACAACTACTAGGCCGCAAAGCCTTCAAATGCAACGCCAAACTAGAGCATTTTTGCAGCATGTCTGCACTTCTCATCACAAATATGAACAATTTAAACCTACCCACCATTTATTTCTTCTTGCTCATAGAATATTTTGACAATTCTTATATATAGAAAAGTTTTAAGAAATAAAATCCAGATGGTAAAAAAGACCATCCAAATAAGGTTCTCGAGCGCTTTTGTCTCTTCCAAAGCAACAAGATTGAGCATTAAAATGTTGAAAAGGAATAAACCCAAATCCCCAATGGAGTAAATATTCAAAAGATCATGGAAAGAGGGAATTCTATAAATAATTAAACACATATTCTGTCAGTTCATGGACCAAGAAGGAAAAGTCTACATTTACGTGTAATACCAAGTAGTCTATGGACCATTCGATAAATACTAAGCCCCCAAAGGCCTTCAAGTGCAATAACAAAACATTAATACCATAAACGAGTACAGGCCCGAGCAAATTTGACTTTGAGCAGACAGTTGAGAAAGCCATCGAACAGAGCAAGAGGAGTTCCCCTCCGTGTACAGTTCTCTCTTGTCTGAATCCGTTATTTTCAAGTTTCTACATTCAGATTCATATCTAACTTTTAACACTTTTGGGGTTTTCTTCTTTAATTTACTTTTGTGCGATTGATTCTGTTTTCACTAGTAGAGGACGGAAAAAATGACTTCAGATGGCAAAGTTCATATTTTTGAGGAGGTGGCAAAGCACAATCAGAAAGGAGATTGCTGGCTTATAATATCCGGAAAGGTCAGATTTTTTTATATATACCGTTATGTTATATTTTCTATTTAGTTTGTATCAGTGATTTTGTTTGGTTGATTTGTTTAATACTGGGATGTGAGATGAATTATGTGGTTATGTCTGTGACAGAGTTGAACTAGAATATGAATTATGTATAGTTATTAGATAAGAGGGGTCAGATTTGTTTGATATGTGATTGTCTTCCATATTTCTTTGAGCTAGTTTTTTTTTTTTATCTAGCCAGTTTTTTGGTAGGTTAAACAGATGTTAATATGGAAAGCGCGGTCTCCTTAACTCTTACCCTTTGACCTTTGATACCATATTGGGTGTAAGTAGTTGGTATTTACTTGAACTATTGTTTCGATAATACCAATTATCTTATGGCAATCAATGAAATTAGCATCTATCAAATGACCAAATACGGTTTAGCAGATGATTAAAGGAAGTAATGTGAAGAAAAGAGCTGTCTTGTGAGTGTCGGGATGAAAACCTGTCTCCAAGGTGTATTTGTCTCTTTACATTGGCTTGGATTATATTGAATATAGATCTCCGTATTTGTTTAACAATAGAGGCATAGATCCTAGTAACAATGAAAGGACATGCTCTGATCTTAACTAACTGATGTAGAACCATTTTTATCCATTCAATGTCTGTCTGGATACAGCGTTGATATATGTATATATACATATATGTCTCTGTGTGTATAGTGCTTAATAATGTAGGGCACCCATAACTTGTATTTAGAAATTTTCACTTGTCATAGTATTACGGCAGTGAATTGTCTCAACCTTCTCTTTGGAAGTTTTTCGTTAGATATAACACATGTAAGTTTAATCCTTCACACATGGTCACACGCACACACCATGAAGTATTTGTGGATCGGAATTTAGTTTGAATGATCGATCCAGTTCTGGGCTTGCTTTGATTTTGTTCAAGTTGAACCTAATTTTTTGTGTTAAATTATTCAACTGTAGAAAAGTAATGGTTTTTTCAAAATAACTAATTTTGCTTCACGAATACATATAGTATCTGAATCTGAGTTTGATTTAGCTGATACGGATAGGTAGATGCATTTTTGGTGTCTGTAAGAAATCTGGATTTGGATATGGATATTGTTTATACTCATTATCTATCCGAATAACATCTATTTAGAGCCCTATTCTCCACCATATTCACATCCACATGAAGAAGGGGTTGAACCAGTCCGATCAAAATTCAAATGGTATTATTATGAAATAAAGAGCGAAGGACACAGGAAAGTAAGTGGCGTTGCACGCATATAGAATAGGAAGGAACACGGGTCTTCCTTTCCGAAACGCGCAATATGGAGGATATAAATGGCTAAAGGAAAGAACTTGCTAACTCATTATTACTTGGTGATAAAATTTCTTGTACAAGAGGTTAGACCTGGGTCGAGTATAGGATAAATGTTATGGCACTTTCGTTTTTCTGATAATCAATATGTGTTATGGCACTTAAGAGGTATAAGAAGCAATTTGTTGGAAAGAGGTCAAATTTGTGTCATTAGAGCTCAGATATGTATCTGCATAGTAGCAAGTGACCACTAATTGTTATGCTACAAGGGATAGATTCATGGAGAATTCACCTGTTCGGGTTCTATTTTGTCATACAGAGTGTGATTGAATGAGGGATTTCAAGGGGATTTCACTGTTTGGAAAGGATTTGAAGAAACAAAATCCCTTGTCTGGTAAGTGCAAAAGGGAATTGGCATAATTCCAGAAGGTATTTTAAGAGTTTTGAGGGGTCTAAGTTCCCAGTTGAAGTGAACTAGTCCACGGTAGCTTTTAGTCAAATCCGCGGTTAGAAAATTACGAAACTTGACGGAGTAAATGAAGCCAACTTGTTTGGAGGTGGAGATCCTCGGCATCTCTTTCTTCTTAAGATTATGTTTTCGACAAATCTGATGAAGTGGACATTGTTTCTGCTATGACTGCTTTTGACTTATGTATATTAGGATTTGAAGGACGAATTTCAGGCAAACGGCTACAACTATGATGAATTGGACATGATTGCCAGCAACGGCGAAGATAACTCAAACATCATTCATGAGGATTTGAAGGATCTATATTTCCGGCAAAGAAAGTGAACCCACAGTCATCGATATCATTGAAAATTCAACATGGTTCACATCAAAGAAAACTGAAATGCAGCCACGAATTTGTCAAAGTTCGACCTGATTTCTGCTGAAGAAAACCTGATTCTCATCTTTTCTTTATCCTTAGCTTTGTCGAAACAAGTCCATGAGAAATACAGTATAGAATTCCTGGCTGCACTTCGTTGTCTATAATCTCTGTGTGTAGATCATCTCTAGGAATTAGGTTTTGAGGAGAAGGTTAATTTAGCTTGGTTTGATTATTCTTATTGTCAGGCTAAATACTCTATGAATAATTTCCAAGCCATAGATCAGTAAGTCCTAGAGTTTGGAAATGATGGGCTTTTAAAGTGAAGGGATTTCATAAGTAACAGCAACTGAAAGTTCTTCATCCAAACACATAAAAAAAGATTAGAAGAAGAAGAAAAGGAAACATAAAGAGAACAGAATGGGTTGCAATTACGGCCATGCACCTAGTGCATGTAATGCAGGTGGATAGCACGAAGGAGAGGGCATGTAGAACATCAAGGGGATGTGGAAATCAAGAAGCTATATGATCGGAAGAATATGGAATGCAGTAGACCAAGGAGCTTTGCTATATCTAGAAGCTATATTTGCCTAGTTCCACCTTCACCCAGTCTCCTTCTCCGATAGTATGAACTATGAAGCCGTAATGAGAACATTGACAATTTAAAGTAAAAAGGAAATTACTTGTCAATATTTGTGAATAGTCCACAAATTTGATTATTTGACTCTCCAATATCTGCAAATGAAATCCTGTCATAAGTACAGTTATGTCTTGGGAAATGAAACCAATGTAATGAGCAAACATCCGTCAGAGTATTGGCGGTCCGATGTAGAATATGCATGTTTCAAAGCTTCTTCGAATTTGGAATACCCCATCTGGAAAGGAGTGCTAAGCTATTTGGGCTCAAAATCACCACCCTAGCTTTGCCTCTACTCTTCTATCCTCTTGAAAGAACGGCAAGTACAGATTGTACACTACTTGGTGTCATTTCTTGTACCATAAATTTTTGCTCTATCCAGAACGTGAAAGAATCACCAACCATATAGCAAGCCTCTGAAGCTCTTGTAAAAGCATCTCATTGATCTTATTACTTTTTTAAGATTTTCAAGTTACTTTGTGATTCCTTCGAGCTTTCAAACCTCTATCAGAGCAAGCTTCAAATTACATTTTACTTCTTTAATTCACATTCTTTCCCAGCGTGGAAGTCCCCTTTTTCCATTTTGATGGCCCAATGTTTGTAAAGAAGAATGCACTTTCTGTAGATTTAGATACGCTATCAAGTCAAAGCTGTCATTCCCTCTTGACATTACTAGTTTAGTTCTTTTTAATCTGACTTTGAATTTGGATAGAAGTAATCACAAGTGGAATGTTTAGCACGCAGTTGTCAAGAAAAGATGCAAAAAATATCTGCTGCCTCTTAAGTCCCTTAGTTGAGACTCTTGTTATGTTGTGGGAATGTATGTGATCGGTACAAATTTGTTTCTGAGCTTTCGGATCTGCATTTTCGTCTACTCCTATGGGCATGATGCAGAATGTGGAGTGTCTTAAGCTACCTGTCATATTGAATCGTTGTGGTTAGAATGTCACTTTTAAGGCACCTTGGAAAAAAAATGATGGACTTTTGAAGAGGCATACAAGTGCAGACAATGTTGTAGATATACACAATGATAGTGCCACCACTGAGGATTGCCCACTGTGATTTCTTCGTTTCATTTCGTCCCCTTTTAACTAAAAGTGTGCTACAAAGCTCTGCAACTTGAGTTGCAAAAAGGGTTGGTTTGACAAAACTTTTTTTTTGGTTCTCAGTTTTTAAAGAGCAGCTTAATTTTTTTGTTTTTACAAAAACAAGTGGGTGTTTGATAACCCTTGTTTTTTTTAGTTTTTTTTTTTTTGGTGTTTGGTAACCCTTTTTATTTTGACTTTTTTTTTTTGGTGGTTTGCGGTGGCGGTGGTGGGATGTAGCGGTGGTCGATGGTGGTGGTGGCCGGCGGTGGCTAGTGGCTGCCGGCGGTGGTCCCCGGCGGCCGGAGGTGGCTGCCAGCAGTCGCGGCGGCCAGAGGTGGCTGCCGGCGGTGGCTGCCGACAGTCGCCAGCAGTGCCGGAGGTGGCTGCCGGCAGTCGCCGGAGGTGGCTGTCAGCGGCCGGCGGTGGTCGCCTGAGGTGGCTGCCGGTGGTGGGAGGGTGGTGGTCTCAAAAAAAAAACCAAAAGTGGAAAAAAAAAACCAGTTTTTGGAGTTTTATTTTTTTACTCTTCAATTTAAAAACTGGTTTTTTAAATTGGAGAAGGAAAAAAAAAATGGTTACCAAAGGCACTTTTTTTTTCCAATTTTCAAAACTGAAAAAAAAAAGAGGAAAAAAAACCGCGTCAAACTTGGCCTAAATGTAAGGGCATGATATTAAATCTCTTTAAGTGGATTGTCATAGGTGGGGCATCTCATTAAAAGTCATTTGTGAGATTAAAACAATCCTTAGCATCTGGGGGCACTCCATTATAATGTTCTATAATATGTGGGAGCATGCCAAAATTGCATACGTTCGTCTTTCTTCTGTACTTCTTGAAATTTACCCAAAAGCTAGTAGGTTAGAAGCATGCAACTTCTAGGCCGAGGCCGTTCATGTGCATCATTTTCTTGGTGAAATGCCCAAGAACCCTATGTGGCATTTTTAGTCCCTAGGCCTGCACGAAACCAGGGACAGATCTGATCCTCTCTTTCAAAACAATTTTTACTTCCCTTGCAAAAACCTTTTGTCAACCTCCTAAAGAATTTCTTAATCAGCTCAAAGAGCTGCATCGCAATATAATCGTCAAATGAATGAGATCCTGCAACACCATTTTAATATCTAGGAACCGAGAGATAAGTTTTTGGTCGAATGTTAATCGGATTGAGGATAGGCTATATAATATTTGTATTGGCTTAGATGCGGGTATTTTTTAAACAGATATGGTTACTAATTTCGCCATAATCGAACAGAAACAGAAATGAATGTTCGGATTTTCAAATATCTATTGACAGCCTTGATTTTAGCTGGGTTGAGCAATGTGAGAGATCAACTTTTGGGTTTAAAGCCACAAACGAGGAGTGTTCTTCCCGCTTGGACCATAACAGGAACTCCTCATTAGTGAAAGTTCTTATCTTAAAAGAGGAACTGCTTTGCTTTTCTCCTACAAGAGAACATTTGGTTCTACGTGGTGGGAGAAACCAGTCGAACATTTAAGGGTCATGCGCAAGATTCCTTTTTCTTGACCCTCCTATTGTGGGTAGATGGAGCTTTTACATTTCCTATGATTCTTTTGTAGGCTTTACTAGCAGCCCTGTTGCAAAGCTTTTTCTGATGGGGATGATAAATAAGCCGAAAAGGAAATTAAGTTGAATATATCGGACAAATTGGAGTTAAAAAAATGTCCTCCTGTCTTGGGGGTAAATTAATTGCAGACAGAACAGATACAGGAGATCACTTGAATTCAGGTAATTTATCTTAGATATTCAGGTGTAAGTTTGTCAGAAATTCTCAAAATGTTAGGGTTGCATTACTTGTCCTTGAACAAATGCTCTTTAGATCAGATAGTCAGGGGTTCAAGGATTTACGTTGAGAGATTTTAGGGCCTGATCTCAAGAAACAAGACGTGGTCGTTATGTTCTCGGATGAACTATATAAACGGACTAAAAGGGCTGGATTTGAGGAGTAACGGGGAGTTTTGTTTGAATGGGTCTTGTAAATAGTATTTTCACTAGCAGCTCGATACATAGTTACAGAGAACCTAGTTTATGCATTCCGATCCTCACTTGCTTTATAGGGGGTGTTCCTATGAGCCAAGTCGCCCCAATTATTGTGGCTTTTCCAGCTCCCCATGATAAAATCTTCCATTTAATAAACTAAAATGAGGTCAAACAAACTGTACTTGGACAAAATATGCATTGTTCATGTGTATACCCTGAAAGCCTGAATGGGTTGTACGATACTTCCTCATTTCTGGATGAATCTTGGAGTCAGAAAATCAGTTTTTATTCTATTTGATGATCTATGAATGGGATTGAATAAGTATTGCACTTCAATATAATATTAAAAAAAAATGAGATCATAACTTGTATGATATCATTCACGTGTCTTGTCACAATCCTGTATTAGGTGTATGATGTTACCCCATTTCTGGATGATCATCCTGGAGGCGATGAAGTCTTGCTAACAGCAACCGGTAAGATTCTGATTTTTGTTCATCGTCTTCATTGTGAAGTGAAAAATAGGAGTGGAGTCACTTATTTTAGCTGGCAACTTTGCAGAGAAAGATGCAACAGATGAATTTGAAGATGTAGGCCATAGCGAGTCTGCAAGAGAGATGATGAGCCAGTACTACATCGGGGACATTGATGGCTCCACTATTCCAACAACACAACAATATGTTCCACCTCCAAAACCTTCGAAAGCGGCTTCAGCATCCGGCCAAGCTCCTGGAAATTCATTTAAGTTCGTATGGATTGTGATACCCCTATTGATCTTGGGATTAGCCTTTGTTCTGCGCTTTGCCAAAAAAGAATAGGTCAACCAATCTCGCAGGAAGCTATATGAAAGTATGGTGTTTAAGCAAAGTACTGTATGACTTCCCATTCTTGTAATGTGTTCCTAGCTCTTTTAGTGTTGTCTTGTATAACGATTATGCCAAGACGCTTATATCCATGACTTTAGGATTGGTCATCCCTGTGTAAGGGTTTTGACCACTTGCTGTTTAGCAGAAGCATTAATAAATTAAAATACACAGCTTCAGGCACAATGTAATGTCCATGATTTACCAGTGACTTTCGAGGCCCATATTCTTGCCTAGATGGAATAACATCAGATTGAAAGTTATATAACTCGGGTAAGCATCTTTTTTGTGCTCCTGGATGAACAGAAGCTGGATTGCTAATTTTGCAGCAGTAAGCTCCTGTGACAGAGCTAACTTGGATTAGCTTATATCCTGTCAAGATCGTATTCTGTAATGCCCAACGGTGCATACGGAGTCGCATTTCTGGTAATTTGTGGCCATTCTCTTCATGTTGATTCCTTTCTTTTATTGGCTTTACTTCTCTCTGTTGAACCTTATCCCTCTTCAATCTCTTTGAGATAGGCCGGCCTTTTATCAAACAATGCCATAATTTTATACCTGCCAAACCCTGTAGTTTGACCAGTTACCCAACGTGCATCTGTAATCTGTTCTCTGGAGAAACCTAGGCATAGCAGTCGATGGAATGTTGTGCATGCCTCTTGCTATGCTTCCCACAGCTACTAATTCAGTTTAATCAAACCTTGAGATAATTAAGGAGATACTTGGAAAGGAAAAACTTTGGCCGTTACCCGGGTTGAAGGAGTCTTCCTCCTATCCCCCATGTAGTGATAATTAGTGATTGCTAAATCTTTATATCCCCCATGTGTCACTATATATTGGATTGGAGGAAGATTCCTACGGTCGAGGTATCAGCCAAAATTTGTTCACTTGGAAATGGGACAAGATAGCCATGCACGTGATTTGTTGATGGATCATTGTAAAGACATCAATGCCACCTGTCATCCCCATAGCTTAAAAGAAGACGGTGAAGGGAGCAATGCAAGTTGCACAAAGCCTATCCACCGGTTGATTAGGTAGTTAATGGCCAGGAGCATTTGTTGGTAACCATTTTTCGCTTTACTAAACTTCCACAACAAAAGGATTTTGGCTGCTGCTCCAGTGCCTGCGCAGAAGTAAGGATCTTTTGTTTATCCTTTCCTTGTAATTCCTGCTGTTTAGGACCATCTGAAGCCTAAGCCACCACCTTTAATAACAATGAACATAGAATACTGAATACTTCAACACCAAAACTCTAAAGTGGTAACTTCGGAGTCAAGTAAACGAAGTGATTAGTCTTGTCTTAATCCAGACGAGGTAGACAAGGGGTATCCCCGTATCTGGCAGATCACTTTTAGAAGACTCATGGAGGAGGAATACGTATCTGCCCCCTGACAGGTGATTGAAAGATCTCACTTTCATTGTCGTCCTTAACACAGCGCTAATGCATTCCCTCTTTCTCCACAGCACTATTTGGTGAAACAACATAATTATGACTCACGTGTTGGTTCTGCTGGTAATAGATTGTACTACTCATTCGACTTCTGTGTTGGAAGTAAAGATTTAGTGTCATTGAACATTGTGTGAAAGCTGTGCTTTCGCAATGTATGTAGCTGCCTGGTTGGGGGTCATTCGGCTTGCCATATTTTTTATATATTACAATCTGCACTATCTTATGTTCATTCTGCTCATTACTGAGTTCTCCATTAATTTGTCTTTCAACATGTAATCGCTATTAATTAACAATAGCCTTCCCGTCTCATCAAAGTACACAAATTAGTGTTTTGCCTAATATTTAATATGTGGGATATGCAGCATTGATGGATGATGGGCTGGATCAAACATGGTTCACAGACAAGTTTACCTTCTAGACAGAGAAGGTACTCTGTAAACCAGCAACCGTATACAGTCCCACTTAAGCTCTCCACAAGCCTTATCCTTTAAGAATTGATTATGGGGTGAAATGTATCTGATTCGTTAGGTTAAGGACATGATATGTCTACCTCTTTATTGATAAATCTAACTGCTGACACTTTCTCTGTCAAAGCTCATCAGAAACTCTATCAAATTGTTTTCTACCTAGTGCATAACGAGTGAGCATCAATGCTTTTTAGCAATGGAATTAAGGACCTGATATGCCTACATCTTTATTAGTAAATTCTAACTGTTGACACTTTTCTGTCAAAACACAAAAAATGCTATACTGGGTTGTCAACTAATTGCTTCACAAGCTTGCATGAATGCATTTTAATGATGGAAACTGCATTGGATTTTGTACATTTTTTGACAACTCTCCACCCCCCCCCCCCCCCCCGCCCCCGCTTTACGTATCATAATACATGTCATGTGATACGTTGTGATCTTGTGATAGAAGGGAGAGATGCAATATATAGAGGGATCAATCAAATGCAAGTAAACAAGATCTTGTTTCTGAAACCAAGTGGTTTCCGATGGAGCTAAGAAAAAGTTGATCAACCTGTTGCTTGAAGCTTGTAAACGTGATATACCTGAATATAAGCATTAGAAAAAAAGGTTTATGCTCCTTTGGTTAAGGTTTCAATGAGCTCAAACATGTATAATCATGCTTATAAGCTTTGATCAATATCTGTTGGGTCATCAAAGGGCCTAGGCCACACAACTTGTAGGGGACTTGCTGCGGGATGGGAGTGATAAAGGCTAGAATAATATATCTCAAATTTCTTGACATGACTCAAAAAGACTTTACCGCCAGTAACTCATCAAGTTACATGTATGCTTGATTTATCAGACCGGAGCATGCAATCTAGTGAGGTATGATCTCTCTCTCTCTCTCTCTCTCTCTCTCTCTCTCTCTCTCTCTCTCTCTCTCTCTCTGTGGATCGATTTCTCTTCGGTCCGTTGTAGACCATTTACAAGATTGAGCTACACAATAATGATAGTCCTCCCTCTAGCTACCCAAAAATTTCATCTAGGTGCCATGTTTATGGTCACTAAGATAGGAACTCACGAGGTTGAAGTCGAACTCATGCATGATAGACCTAATTCATATGTCTTTACTTGACCTCTGGGCAGGGACTGCATTTTCATAACCCCCTCAGATTTCTTGAAATCCTGAATGGGCAGAAGATTGACAAAGTGTACGACAGAAACCTTTAACTACCTCAACTGAGTTCCAACACTTTCTCACTCCGTTTGTCGAGGGGTCCTTACCACTCCATTTAACAAAATAATTGACACAACACTTGATCAGATCAACTTGGTTTTTCAATTACATCCTCCAGAAGCTTGTGTCGTAGTTACAACCACAACTACCATTATTCAAGCAAGTACTTAATTTGAAGCAGCAGGCATCCAACTAAGTAAAATTGAACCAGATCGAAATAGACATACAAACTCCAGAAAGACCATCTTATATTGAACTTTATTTCTTCTTATCCAGACATAGGAAGCCATCTTCTTTTGTTCCCTTTTGCTTAGATTTCTTCCGGGAGTCGCGATCGATGTCCTGGCCTCCCAGAGACAAAGACCTAGCTAGAGCTGGTTTTGATGGCACTATTTTTATCAATGAATTCTTAAGTATATGTACTGATGGGAGGTCTTTTTCATGTCTTCAGAGGCCTGAGTTGTTCACTAGATCATTGTCATTGGCTCCATGTCTCTCTACATTTTGTCTAAGTTGCATCAGCCAAATGGGTAATAAGGACCAACAGGGCTATATTAACAACTCTTTTGCAGCTGAAATTATGCTTCTTATTTTTGTTTATTTCTGTCGATAGGGATATTAGTTACCAGTACCAATCTCCAGATACTTCATATGTGCTCCATACAAAATAATTTGCCCACCTTTTCAAAAAATTGACCTGATGGTCGATCCAACTCAGTGAAATTGGAATGTTTAGTTAGAATTAGTTCACGGAAATTGGTTTGCTATATACGCCGCAGTTGCGATTGAGTGTTTGAAAAGGCTCAAATTATCGTAATCTTAATTCTTACTAATAATAAACACACTGTCTTTGGATATTGAATTTTTCCCCTTTAGCTAGGTAGAAAATACCAATCTCACTCTAGGATCAAGAGACTATTTAGATGGAAGAGTTTACATCATCAAGAGGTTACT
This sequence comes from Escallonia herrerae, assembly GCA_033070095.1. NCBI lineage: Eukaryota > Viridiplantae > Streptophyta > Magnoliopsida > Escalloniales > Escalloniaceae > Escallonia > Escallonia herrerae. The sequence continues at coordinate 81,309 of JAVXUP010000089.1, forward strand.
GCAAGGGACCCAAGTTAATTGTACGGACCTTGGTTTGGTTCAAGGACATGATGTGCCTTACCCTTTGTTAGTAGTTCTAATTGTTGTCACTTTATTGTCAGACATTAAAAGCCCAATCAAAAGGTATTCCAACTAATCACCTTTCAAGTATACATGTACTAATGCTTTCTAATGACGAGAAGTGGAATGGTTTTGTACATCTAATGTCATTAGACACACATCTACATTCTCACTAAATATACCATCATAATTAACAAGTGTCGGAGCTTTTGGTTGCATGGACATAGAATTATATTCTAAAACAAGCTCGATATCAACGAAAGGGTCCTGAACCTCATAAGCATTTTCTCTACTCTATTGGTTCTGTTCCGTATTATACCAAAATATCTAATGACCCCGAACAATAATAATCTGAAGCTCTCAATCATTCTGAGGCAATGGTTATGATATTCCCCTCGCTAATTTGACATATCGGATTCGTTAAGATCTCAACTACACGCAACGGTTTAAAGTCATATATCTAATTTCTCCTAAACACTATCTAAAATATATTTTGCGTGGGAAGACCCGTAAGACAATCACACGTACATATTTCGTTTAGGGAATTGAGAAGAAGGGACCAGCTAGCTTTATTTTAGTATACCAATGACGCGTGCGAAACCTATTACCTTATAACAAGTCACACTAACCCTAACTATTCCTTGCCATTTTAAAAAGGTGTTGACGCAGAGTTGAAAGGGTAAGTTGTCAGTTGGATAATGGTGCAAATCTTATATCCCAGTAGAGTGGAATATGTTGCGCATCTTCATTAGCATGCTTGTCTTATTGTTTACTGTTGATGTTGGCACAAATATAAAGGAAACGTGTGTCACCGAATGAAGGGAGGGTATGATACTATCCTCTTTTTTTGTGGCTAGTTTTGTTTGATTTAAGTATTCACGGGAATGACGACTACGAATTAAGTTAAATGAATGAACGTCTATGTTACAAACATATGTTGTTTCACACATTTATTTTATCGCTGAAATTTCGATAACGATAGAAATATTCTTTAAGTGACAAAGAATAGGTTTAAAAGTACAACATGACATGAGAATAAACATTCCCGTCAAATGAACCTCCTGATTTTCTTTCTTTGATCCATGGCAAACCACTTGGGCGTGAAAGCTCCATCCCGTCCTCCCCTGCAGAAGCAGATACACCAGGGAGCACAAGTAGGCATGTTGTCAGTCAATACACTTGTGCTAAATGTATATTTCTAGTGTTTAGGTGATGGTGCCCTCCCTCTCATTTTACGCCGTTAATAAAATGGGTCACAATTGTCATTTCCTCCGAAGTTTGAAAATAAAAGATAACCTGGGTCACAGTTGTTGCAATAGTTTATTGTCATTTCCGATCTGCACACTCTCCGTCATTTCTCTAACCTTCTACGGTTCTTTCACCTTTCGACATTCATCTAGAAACAAGCAATAAATTTTTAATTTTTTTTGGGCACCCCCTTCAACTATTCTTGTTGCTTCAAAATCCTTATCGCCAAATGCCTTGATACTTTGCATCCTTTGATGGGGAACAATGCATGGATTTTTCGCTCACCATAAGTTCTTCTCAGTTCACCGTTTTGTTAGCAAGGTATGCTTACTTTATAGATGTTTTCCTCGAGGATTCACAAGAAATAAATATTCATGTGACTTTGACATTAAACTCGTAAATACCCAATTCTGTGGAGTTTTCTCCTTTGCTTTCCTTGGTTTATCATGAAGAAACTTGCACTTGAGTGACGTTAAAAGGTAATATGTGGGGATTTCAAGAGATTGAATATTTGAGGCATTACAATTAGTCGGAGCAGAGCGGATAAAAATATGATAGGGTTAAATTTAGCTCTTCGTAACTAAGGTTAAACTCTTACAAATTCAGTATGTTATGATTTTTCTGAAAACTTTCAACGCTAAAAACGTATTTTCGTGAGCAAAACATCTTTAAAATAAATATTATGGAGCACCCTAAACATAGCATCTCCCTTTATTTTTTATGCAGTAGTCATCTTGCACAAACTGTCTGGCTCCGCCTCCCTCCCTCCCTCACTCAATTGAGAATCGCTTTTTTTGTTGTTGTTGTTGTACTATACCAAAAATCTTTACCAAAACTAATAAATATGCTGAAATTTTCTCTTTAACTTTGTGTATGTCAAAAGTTATATTCTTCGGAATAATATTTAGCAGGAAAAAGTTATATTTGTCCCCACTTTACCACCTTGACTTGGTAGAGCAATTGGTTAAATTAATGAAAAGCAAGATGATTCATCCTCGACAAATATCAACATCTCCTTTGATGTCATGTACAGAAACCTATGTTCCTTAAAAGGTTGGAATTTCATACTTATTAAGATCTAATGTCGCAAAATTGGAACTGTTAGTGGGCCCACCGCCAAGGGAAACGCCAATGTCGTTGGCACGGCCAACAACAGCGTGTGATCAGGCTAGCTGGTGCCTCATGAAATTATAATTACTTTCGGTCAGAGGAGTATACTGTACTTGACCAATTATATTATGATGATGCATGTCGCAAAGAAGATTGATACGGTCTTCGCTCCTTCTTTGTGGTCTGAAAATGGTACATAATTAAAATTCCTTTCGATAAATCTTGCATTAGATTTATAATTCAAAACTCCACAGCAAGAAATGTCAGACTATTCAATCAAGCATTACATGCAAAATAGCTTTCTAAATCCTATGTGTTAACCACTGGTATGAGGTTGGAGTTTCTCTTCTCGATGAAGCGGACACTAGTCACACACTGCTGTCTTTCAAAAATCTTTGGACCACAATACAACAAAGGTTTAAGTTAATTTCTTAGCCCAGAATAGATGCATTAAATAAATCATTTATCATATTGACACCAAGTTTATTCTCTATCAGATGACAGTTGTTGGTTACTGTTGGTTACATCTTAGCATGTGCAACCCGAATAGTTCTTGGCATTTGTTGCATTAATGTATACTTTCACAGTTTTACCACAGATACAAGTGCAAAAGAGCTTTTTCAAGAAGTTAAGGTAGCACTTGGAACGGTTTTTGTTTTTAATTATTTGTTTATCAACTCTATATACAGGAAAATACATAGTCGTTTGACAGACAATTTTAATTTTTTTTTTCCCTTCAGCTTTGCAAACCAATTTTCAAGATGGGGTTGTTTTTTAAAACTCCACTTTGGAGTTATCACTTTTCAGCTTTGAATTTCTTGTTCTTTTATTTTATGAGATCCACTTTTTAACTTTTGTTGGAAGCATTTTATGTCTCCTCTTCCTTCAATCTTCACCATCAACACTTATCATTCAAGAACATCAAACCACCAACATTGTTAACCACCACAACCATTGACCGCCGCCACAACGACCACCACCAACACAAAAGTTGCCAACACCGCGAATCGCCGCAGCTATTGACCACCGCTGCCACCACCTACGAACACCAAACTCACGAACACGGCTAACCACTATAGCCATTGATAGCCATAACCACAACTGTCATTAACCAACACTGCCGAACACCGAACCCTTTAACATCGGTCACCACCAGAGTACAACCACTCCTCTAAATCTAAATCCACCATAATACCGACCACCATTGTCCTTGCAACAAACATCACCACAAAATTTCATCCATCGATTACCCTGGTATCTTCGATCTATGCAAATAATGCCAATCAAGCTTATTCACCCAATCAAACCCAATGAAGCCCTAATTGGCAAGGTAGTGTGTTACTGCCATAGCAGTAGTTACTGAGTGGCAGAAGAAATGTGTTGGTTGTAGTGTAGCCGCTTTTGGTTGTTGGAAGTTGGAGCTCAGAAGAAACTCTCAAGTATTGAAATGTGAAAGGAAAGAAAAGAAAACAGAGAAAACATAGAAAAATAAAATAAAATTCAACTATACGAAATTACTACCAAATAACCCATCAGTTTGCTAGGGACACTACTAATGTGCTTCAAGGGGGGTTATCTTGACGTAGGTCTGCCTCCGGTCAGGAATTTACATTTATAGTCTATAAACTTTGCATAAAAAAAAATTTTGGTTGTTACGTTGGTTATAGTAAAATAACTACAACCCTTCATAGAGCGACTATTAATTTCCTTTGAATATTTTAATTAACTTTTATTTAGTGAAGTTAAAAAAGTGTTATTAAGATTTTTTACTGAAAGTTGTAGAAGAAAAACATCTAAAATGTTAAGTGACAATTAATTGCTTCTTTACAAGAAGTTATACCTATTTTTCTAAAATCGGGATAGCAAAATAATAAAAAAAATCGCGCAAATTGTTATGGTCAGGCGTCATGTACCTTTGTCATCAATATAATAATCTAATATATTAAGGTGGTGTTGGTGGTGTGGTAGTGGCGACGATGATGGTGATGGTGTGGGGTTCAAGTGTGAGCATCATCTTCGTGGTGGTGGTGGTGGCGGCGGCCGCCATACGGATATGGTGACAATGGCTAGGTGATAACTGTCATGGTAGTGGCATATATTAGCGCATTATCAAATGTACATAATAAAAGATCATTGAACATCATTAAGTGCTTCGGTGGTCCCATTGAAAAGCCCATTGCAAGTGCCCTACTATTTGCTTCTTTCTTTTGTTTTGACTGACAAACTCTTTCTTTTTTCTATGGCAAATGCTAAGCAGTGAACTTGTTAAGATGTAATCAGTGAGATTATTGCACTAGATATTAACTACATACTTTTTGATAACCTTAATCACCAAATTAAATGATTGTTTCGGAAGCTCAATGTATCTTCTTGTCCTTAGTCTTGGTAAATACGATTTTTCATAAATATCAAACTTACCCTCTTCAAATATTGTCAAAATAAACCAAAAGTCCATGTCACCCTATTAAGAATTGCTTTACTCCGTGGAGTTTATTTTAGATTTTTTTTATAGGTAGTTTCATTAAAATATCAGAACACGTATATCGACAATAGAATATTTTTGCTTGAAAGTAATTTTAGATTCCATTCAAAACAATATTTGACTTTAACTTTAACGAATTCTTAATCATTTCCGATTTTGTTTCAGCATAGAAAATGCAATAGAAAATTTTAGTTTTTTGAGTTCATATTACACCCCCACGTTTTTGCCTGGCTTAATCAGTTTTGAAAAAATTATGCACTCCGACTAGTTGACTTAAGAAAGAAACAAACCCACCAAGCAAAGTGAAGAAAATTTGCCTCAAGGGCATTTGAGGAAGACTGAAAACTAGAGTAGTATGTTTCGAATGATGTTGCAGAGATCAAATAATCAAATTAAAGACTCAATGTTACACCCGCTTTGTTTTTGAATTTCTACCTGCAGCATCGATGATAAATTACTATTTAATATAACCGTCCCGATCAGTACCCTTAAGACACTCATTAACAAGTCCCCTTTTTTTTTTTTTATCTTCTTTACACTTCGGGTTTTTTTTATCTTCTTTACACTTTGGGTTACGAAACAGCTGTCATTATACCAACATTGCAATTTGCACGCTTTGCTTTGAATTGAATCCATCAAGACGTGAGCAGAAAATGGACTAATCAAATAACAAGTTGTTAGGTCCTTATCAGAGCAACAACAAAAGTAAACATGTTTGAGGGCTCAAACTTGTTGTATTACTTTACCCTGTATATACATCCAAGTCATACAAAAACCGACTCTTAGGCACTGAACCGGGAGGTGGTGGCGGTGGAGACTACGACCAGACCAGGAGGGTGAACCCAACATTAAGACCTTTTTAGGATTGCTGAAAGGATTAAAAAGTAATTAAAGCGCCACTATACAAGTTGTCATATAGTCTCTTGAGGATGCCTCTTCAATCAACATAACGAACTTGATGCACGCCTCGGGTGCACCCTCACGGCGAGTGGGTTAGCCATCTCGCAGGAGAGCCTGAGCACCTCTGACAGGTCCACGGGCTTCTGATCGCACCTGACCCACTCGAACTCGTGTAAGAGCGACGCGACCCAGAAAGTAACCGTGGTCATACCCAGGGCCTTGCCCGGGCACGTCCGCCTCCCGGACCCGAACGGTGCGAGCCTTAGGTCGGACCCCATTACGGAAAACTCCACTCCATCCGACTCGAATCCCTGAAATCTCTCGGGCTTAAATGCCAACGGGTCCGGCCACACCTCTGGGTCCCGGGTGATGGCCCACATGTTCACCATTGCGGTGGTCCCAGCAGGCACGTGATACCCATCCACATTCGTGTCCGTAATCGCCAAACGGGCCCAGGAGAGAAGTGGGCCCGGTGGATGTAACCTCAGTACTTCCTTGACCACCGCCGGCAGATACACCATGTGGGCTATATCAGATTCCGTCACCGCACGTGACCTCCCGACCACCCGATCCAACTCGTCCTGGACCATTGATTGAACATCAGGATGAAGCACCATCCTCGCCAGTATCCACTCTATCAAGACCGCCACCGTGTCGGTTCCTCTGAATATCACTTCCTGTAGCCAAATAAACAATAAATGTCATCTTGTTTGGCTTTTTATGTTGTACTGTAATAGTTAACCGGCACGCATTCCACATGACATCCATAGTTAGCAATTAAAGAATGATGATATATATATTTTTTCCCCTAAAATTGTAATACGAATAATGTTCATTCTGTTATCCAACTAAGATCAGACAGGCTAGTTCTTAAACTAACTAAAGACCAAAATGTTAAAATTTAAAATAAAAAAGGAAATTTAGATTTTCTATATGGTCTGACACTTTAGCGGCAGATTATTAGTACGCTGACTTACCCAGAGTACGGCAATCATGTCGGAGTCGGATAATGCATCAGTCCCTTGAAGAGAAAGCAAAACGTCGACAAAATCACGGTTGTGCTGGCCGGGTTGAGCTCTGTGCTGGGCAATTATCCGGGTCACAAACCGGTTCACCATTGGTACTAGGTGGGAGCACCTGAACCGGATCTTTTGCGGGTCAAAGTCAGCCAACCAAGGAAGGTGGTCGGACCAGTTGAGTGTACCCAACAACTCGTACCCTTCGTCAACAAGCTTCTTCAGCTCCTCGGTTTCGACGTTGTACGAACCCAGTCCGTATCTTCGTCCAAATACGGAGCACATCATGTTGTTTAGGGACGCTCGTTTCAGAGCGTCCCTAACACGGATATCTCCCGTGAGAACTCCGAACATTGCCACCATCTCGCTAACGATTTCGGAGCGCTGGAGCTCCGAAGCTTTGATTTGCTTGGGGCAGAAAAGGTGAGTCGCGGCGATCTTACGCAGCGTTCGCCAGTAAACACCGTACGGCGCGAACCCGATGGCTCTGTTGAACATGAGGCTGTAAGCCGACTCTTTAACCGGACGATCAGCAAACACCGAACTGTTCAGAATGTCTTTCGCCACCTCAGGATTGCACGTGATGATGACTCTAGTTTCACCAAGGCTGAAACCCATCAGTCGCTTGGCGTTGCAAGCTCCTGCCGTGGCTGCAATCTTGTGGTGTGCGAGTCCAGACATGAGGCTCATGCTTCCCACAACTGGATAACCTCTAGGACCTGGGATGGGCTTAGCCATGGAGGACTTTCTCCACCCACGCTTGCCCCAAGCCGGACCACCTGGGTGAGCCCAGTAAATCAAGGTCGTGACAACCCAAGCTAGGAGAAGAACAAGTAGGAAAGATACGAAATTCAATATGGAAGTGAGGTGTGTGCATTTTGAAGCTAGAGCAAAGACCCACAGTGTTTCCACTTCTGTTCTCATGTTTGGCTATTGCTTTTGTGGCGAAAAACGAAGCAGAATTTGGGTTAGTATATATAGGGGAAAAACCGTTACACGGGGGGGGGGAGTAGGACCGTATAACTGAAAATACTAATTTTAAATATGTGAAATTTCTGAGGAAATTTTGAACTGCGCCGCCACGAGTGCATGACGAGAGTGGAAAGAACGAACTGCCAACATGACGGCGCGTGGATTTCACGCTCCAATTGGAGTAGCTTGCGTGTTTAGCGTTCAGAGGGGATTAAAACACTAGCATACAATGTTAAATTGTGTCTGGGTCCATTAGGATAGGGAAATATTCTCTTTTTCCCCGGGGTCAAGATCCATGAGGTTACATTTATGTCGGAGCACTATTTGTCATCTGGCATGCTTGGCGCACAGACCGGATCATTTTATATTTACACGCATCGGACTGATGCGTTGCTCTTGACAACCTTAAAATTACATAATAGAGAATGATGAAGGTATTTAATTTATTATAAACTTTATTAATGATAAAGATATATTTGTAATTTTCAATCTAGGGTGTTGTATTCAAAGTAGACTCGACGGGTGAAGTCAATGACAGAAGTAATGCTAGCCGAATTAAACTCATAAAAAGTTTTGTTTAGCCTTCACTTATCGTGACCAACTGGCTGAAAAATCTATTTTTTGTGCTTATATTTTAGCAAGTAGTTACGCAACTCTTTCTTACATAAAACTGCTTTAATTTTAATACTTTTTTTTTAATTATTAGGTCTCTTTTCTTTTCAATTAATTGAAGGGTCTGATTTTCGAGTAAGTATTAGTACACTTCTTAATTTACTTTATGCACTCAGAATTTTGTGTAGTATTTTAGACAAATAGTGTTTAAGTTTGATTTTAGTCATTTTTTAGTTTCAAATGTACTTACGAATATTTTTTCATTTGATTTTAGTCATTTTGAGCTTCCACATACAACTCTAATTATTGAGATAATTAAAGTTGTGACAAATATTGTTCAAATGACCGACTACAAAACATTTTAGTTTGTTTTTGCTATCACCCTTTGCTTAATAACTTCTCCGGAAGCTCTTGTTTTTTCAAATCTAAATTGTGGGGGTTAACACCAAACTAAAAAGTGAACAATATTTGGTGAAATAGTTAGAAAATGTTGATGAAGAAGGATTAGACTGGAGTGAGCGCGTGAACATGTATGCAGAGAAGGAGGTGCTGCGGCTTATTCAGTCGCCACAAAATTCAAAGACAAAATCAACATGGGGGCAGTAAATGGTGAGGGTACTGGGCAAGTGACACGTAGGCAGGAGAGGCGTGAAGCTGTCGGAGGGTGGGGGCAGATGAGCTCCCATGCACCCTCCTCCTGTACACTGCTCCTAGCCTCCCTAGCCCTCCTAGGCCCAGCATGGTTGGAGTTGGCTCCTCCTGCCTCAGTACCGACAAAAACACGGTTCCTATGTATGAGCCGTCGCTGTTCACCGCCACGTGTCGGCGGGCATGCAGCGTCTGTGTACACGACGGCGACAACTCCTGCTTACCCGCACAACGAAGCTCCGTGCACCCTTATAAATGAATCACCTCTCACCTGCACACGCGGCGTCAACGGGAGGGTGAAACTAAAGGCGCGATACAGTGACCCGCCATTTGATTTGGACTTTCTCTTGAATGCCCTTGATAATTAGTGCTCTGTTTGGACGTGAGAATTCTTCGAGGGGGCAAGTGAAAAACGGGTATTATTATTCCACACCATGCCTATCTTCGAAGATTATATCTGTATCATTACAGTCAATCTGGATATAGTGTTTTTGTTAGCGCAATAAGTGATCTCAAGAAATTCATATTTATACGTATGTATATGCCTGTCGAGACATTTAATTTACACTTGATTGAATGAGTTAAAAAAAATAAAGAGACAATATTTCTTGTGTTAAATAAAAAAATACTCATAATTGTAAAAATATTAATTAGATTATAAAGATTACACTCTTTTTATTTACGAGAGATTAGATGGCTCAAATTACACAATCAAGAATAGCTAGACACTGTATAAAAAAGGAAAATGCATACTACTTTGATGGAACTTTACCACCTAAACAAATTGACGAATTAAACGCATGCGAAGGACACGATGGTCATTTAGAGAAGTGGCCAGGGATCAGACGATAGCTTCAACAGAAGGCTGATTGACCCCGTGGTCTGAAGGAGTCACCTGGTTTTTCTTAGGCAACCATATGTTGGTATGCGATTGATGGCCGCGATTTATGGCCACGATTGGTTTTAAAGGATATTAACCCCCCTCCGTCGATCTGTTTCTGTCGTCAAATGGATGCAAATTTCTATTTCTATCCATTGCTTTTCAGACAGAAAAGGCCAAGACCAGGACCAGACTCAGGTAATTTGGTACCCTATTTTTTTGTCCTAACGTCCTGTCTTGTACATACAGCTGCTCCCTCGTGAGAACAAATTTTCATCACCGGAAAATCAAACATTTTTTTAATAGTTATGAATATCATTTCGAAATACATATATTTTTTTTATAAAATAATATACTTCATCTGTTGCTAAAAAATTGATCATATTTCTTTTTTGGGCGGTACCATAAAAATTGATCACTTTCAAATTAGAAAAGATTATGTAAGTATTTTTATATATTTACTTTTTTTATACTTTTCTTATTTTATTTTTCTCTTCACATTTAACTCTTTATCAACTCATTTTCTCTCTCCTGACCCACTACTTTACAATTTTTTAATTCTATTTCTCTCTCCACATTTAACACTCTACCAATCAATTTTCTCTCTCATGACCCACTATTTTCCCCCTCTCTTTAAAGGATAAAATGGGAAAGACACACAATATATAACTTAAATCCTTAATATACAGGCAAAGTCAAATGGATCACTCTTTTAGGGACGGGGGGAGTATTTCGGTATTGATATTGTCTCAACTTTTTTATCAACAGTACATATTTGTATTATTTATTCATTGAGAAACTAACACTATATACATATATTTTTTACTCACAACTCCTTTAGAATTTAATAAATTATTTGTTTTATAGAGCTTTAGTTATTCAATTACCGTAATTTTCAAATAAGCTCTTAGTTCCCAAATAAGTTGTTTGTTCTCATACAGTGATATTAGAAACACATAGCTTTTTCAATTGAATTACCTCCTCTAGGATTATCTTTTTTTTAACAATTTTATTATCAAATTCTTATGTAAAATAAGTAGTTTGTTCAATAATAACGTCTTTGGGTTCAAGAATAAGTTGTTTATGTGCGCGTGTGTGCCAGCCAGTGTGTGTAAAGTAGTACATCATATAAATGAAAGAATATAATCAAAACTTCTAGGTATGAAATAAATCAAAAATAAGTAAAGATCAAAAACTTATCAGGAAAGATTTATTAAATTGTAATGAATATTATGAGCAAGAGGCTACATAAGCTTCGATTGAGATAATAGAACATATAGTGTTTTTTTATTTCGTCTTTATATGGTCAATTTATAGAATTTCTAACAAACTTTGTTACTTTTACATTTTTTTTAAGAAACTGATACAAAACACAAATACCTCGTCCGGTACGTAGTTTCGGCCGATATCACCTGTATCGGTCGGTACGACTGTTAAAGAGCAGTATTCTGACCGATACAAAATGAAACCAAAAAGATAACCCTAAAGGGGGGTGAATAGGATTTTAAGACATCTGTAAAATTAAACAAGCAATTACAAACTAACTTAGAAACAATAAGAATAACACTTAAACAACAAACTTCAAACACAATATCTCAAGTAAGTAAACTAGCCAATCTCAACACAAATGTAAAACGATAATGTAAAGAGAGAAAGGTTTAGAGATACTTGACAAGAAGATTTAAATGGTTCGGCTTGATATACCCACAAGCCTACGTCCACCCCTTCAAGGAAGTACCTTGAAAGGCCCTAGAATCTACTAGTATGATCTTCCTTACGGGTCAAGATCGAACCTCTTACAATCCCTTGATGATATGCCCACATCAAGAACAAGCTTTGACAAACCCAAAGCTCCAAAGCTTGACAACCCCAAGTTTTGATACAAGAAACTTTAGATGAAGAAATGTGTACAAGATTTCACTCTCAAGAAGTAGATGAATACAAGTTTAAGCACTAGAACAAGAGAGATGAGTGTATGATGACTTATGGAAATGTATATCTGTAATACCCCGACCTTATGTCTAGTTTATGGTAAATCCTATCTTATTAGTTATAAGGTATTTGGCAACGATTTTTGAGCAATAGTATATTTGGTCTTTAACGACAATTTATAACAACCATAAGTTGTAGTTTATGACGCAGGGTGCAACAGAGAAATGAACGAAGGTTATTTGGTAACTTGAGAAGCTATAATTAAATTAGGGTTGATTTCATAAATATTTGATCTCTCAGTTCAGTTATTTTAATATTGTAGGGGGAAGCCTAGAGAAAAAAAAAGGAGAAAAGAAAACCAGGAGAGAAAGTCAAAAAAAAGGAAAAGAAAACAAAAAAAAAAGAACAAAGAGAGAAGTCGGGGAGAGAAAGAAACAAATGAAGAGAAAGGGGAAAGAATAAAAGGGCAAAGAGAAGAAGAAGGGGCAGCAGGCCCTAATCGGGTAGCGCCCTCCCATCTTCAGCGTCCCCATTACCGGCCATGCTCCATCACAGGCGATGAACTCCGGCGCAGTCTATACCGTGCACCACCGCGCAACACCACTGCAACCACCGTGCCATAGCCATGGTGCCGTTGCCATCGCCAAGTCGTGACGCGATCGATGCCGCCAGCAGTCCCACCGCTGCCCAATGCTTTTTTTTGGATCACAGCAGCCCTTTCACCGGTGAGCAACTCCGACCAACATTTCCACCAAACGCACCACTCAACGCCACAGATCTGGACTGCCTCTGCATCGCTTCTGTCATTGCACCGCTGCCCTGTTTCCCGCAACTCTGGTGACTTCGCGCCTCCATTGAAGGCACCGCCCATCGCCACCGAGACCAGCCGTGCTAACGTTGCCGCCGGCCAAATCCACAATCAGTCGTGGACCATGTAAAGCTGTTGGGGCCATCGCAACCTCGGCTAGTTGCCGACGACTACAGGCACAGCCATGGATACCTCCGATTGCCATCGCGATTGTGCCATACCTCCCTTGCTGTAACTGTTAAGCCCCTACTGCCACCACTACACCACCTCCAATTTGCCCACTTCAATCACAATTGATTTGTCGAATGAGTCATGGTTCAACATTAGAGCGAGTAATTAGATTTGGTAGTCTTCTCTTGTAGTGATGGTCGATAGAATTATGGCCTTGTTGATTGATAAGCAAACATGTTGGCTAAAATCGTTGATGGGTGTTGTGTTCGCACTGGGATGGAGTGGCTGTGGGTGAAATGTGTATGGACGTGTGATTGTAGTATCTGGTGGTTTGTGTGTGTACACCAGTGGGTGTACGATGCGGATGTTTGGACAGGTGTGTATAGTGTGTAGTTGGATTTGTGGTGGGACGATAGTGTGTAACCGTGTGTGTTTATGGTGGTGTGAATTAGGTATGGATATAGTGTGCAGTGCGACTAGGTGTATTGCATGTCGTGGAGTACGTATTCTGGGTGAGGAAGCACCACGTGAATGGTGTTGTTTGTGTTATTGATGCGTCGTAATTGTTTGGGCGTAGAGGGTGTGTTTACATAGAGATTTATGGGTGCAGGCGGGTATGTACATGGAGGGCTACGTGTGGTGGCGGGTTTGTGTAGGGCGGCGGCGCACAGAGTGTGCATCGGCACTATGTATTGTGGAGTGTGTAATGTGAGTGCGTGCATGTTTGTAAGTTATGTGAGTGTGTACGGTGTGCGTTGGTGCACGTGCAAAGGGCGTACTTATATACAGGGTGTGCCTGTATGTGTGTGTATTGTGGGTATGGGTGTACATAAATAGCAATTGCGTGAGTTATCATCGGGTATTAAGCGGTGTTATGATTTGACAGGGAAAAGAAGGCGGAAATGTGAATGAAATGTATAAAATGTTTACGGTGATGGAGAGGAGAGACATTATTTCTTGGAATACTTTGGGGGTCATCAAAACGGGTGAGTTGTGGGAATGTAAAGGTCGGACTTTGAATACGGCGTTCGAATGGTTGAGGAGAATTCTAAAAGGAATATTGTGTTATTGCTTTCGAGTTACAGAACGGATGAGGATATGCAAAGGAAAGGAATGGCCGTACCAGTTCTTTTAGCTAAATGCAGCAGTGTGGTTGTTGCTCAAGAGATTGTGAGGTGGGAAACGTGTAGCATCAAGTAAGTGACCCTTTGATTCAACTAGTATTTTTATATGCAACCACTACAAGAAAACAGGCTTTTAGCGACGGAAAAATCCGTCGCTAAAAGCCCAAAATCCGTCGCTAAAAGAATTAACGACGGATTCACCGTCGCTAAAAGTCCGTAGCATAAAAGCCCGTCACTAATAGTTTAGCGACGGAATTTTTAAATCCGTCGCTAAATATGTCATTTTTTTTCGACGGATTTATTTTTAATTAGCGATGGATATTCCGTCGCTAAAGGTATTTTTCTATATATTTATCTAATTTCTGAATTTTTTGAAAAAAAAATTAAATAAACTTTTAACGACGGAATTACCGTCGCAAAAGTTATTAGTTTTGTAGCTAAAATTTTGTCTCTAAAAACATTTATTAATCTGTATAAGGGCTTTTAGCGACAGAATTCCGTCTCTAAAAGTCAAAAAAGGCTATTTTTTATTTTTGTTATTTAATATAAAGTGAAACCTGTTTCAAAAAATTATCCCTGATCAACCAATCCAACAAAATTCAATTTTTTAAACTAGGATTAATCCTTTACAAAATTTCAAGTAATACAAATATAATTTAAATCATATACACCACCAACTAACACTTAATACAACAAATTACATGTTCACTAAATAAAATACATCACCTTGTACAAATCCCAAAACAAAATTACAAGTTTCATTGAAACTAAAAAAAATACAAATCAAGATCCTTACTCCGAAACCTGCACAATATTTCTCTGTCCACAGTTGTTAGTTGTTTCTCTTTGTCGATCACAACCTGAAAAGAAGCGTTGTACAAATTCGTTTACGATGAACAAAATAAATAGAAGAAGACTAAGGAGTATTTTACAACATAAGCTCATCTGTTGGTGATGCTAAGGAGCATCATACCTTGCCAACAGCAATGGGAGTGGGTGCAGGTGATATCTTATATAAATTCTTAAAACTGGAGTTGCTGATTTGACACAAAGAATGTGAAGTAAAATGAATTGGTGGCCATTGTTTATATTGTCATCATATATAAATTCTTAAAGCGTTATTATCAAATCAAAGGGTAGTATCTTAATATATGTTTTCATTCTTCCTTTTAGGAAGTATTCGTTTCGTCTTCTAAATAAAAAAAATGGTGAGAAGGTATACGAACATGGGCTCCTAGCAAATGTTCATGTTTTTTTTTCGAGGAATTGGCTTCTTTAAGAAATGGGTGCAGGTGATAAATATCTTATGGAGCACCAATGCATTGAAAAAGATAACAGCAAAAACAAATCTTTCATCTTACAACTTTGGTCTTGTCATGCTTTTATCCTGAAATTCTGTTCGAGTTAGAACGGGTAAACTAAACTGGATACTCTTGATTTTATGTCTTGATGCACTCGCTATGCTTTTCTTTTGAAAAATTCCACTAACATCTCTATCTTTGTTAGATTTTGGTAGACGATGTCAAATTTTTGGCTAAGGATTTAATTGTCCTTACATGTGTGACAAATTTTCAGAAACCAATTCCAAACATTTCCCCATAAACCAAAGTACACACCACCACCGACCAATTACAAACATATATCACCACCAATTATCCTCCAACCACTCCCTGCCAATTCCTCCACCACCAACGCAAACCACATCCCACGACCACATCGACCGACCAACAACACACTACGACCACAGATACCCCACCCACAATTGATCCCACCACCCACAAGCCCTTCATCCCAAATCTATCCCACCACCACAAGCCCACAACTATCAAGTGACCCATCACCACCAACCGATCCCTCCCACCAACACCAACTAACCACCACCACTCGATTTCACCAACATAACCCAACAACTGCACCAGATTTACCAATCAAATTCACAACCACCACATCAAATTACCAAAGTCTTAGTTAATAGGTGTCGACTAAGTCTTTCTGTTTGACCAAATTACACAGTATTCAAGCCAAATCAGGGAACTTATAGAAAAAATCAATTTCTATGAAATTAATCAAAAGCAGTAAAACGTAAAAGCCAAAACATGAAGGAGGATGAATGAAAGAGAGAACTTATTGTCGAAGGAAATACTTGAGATATGCTAACTGCTGAGGAATGGTTGCCGACTCGCCGCCGCCGGCCGGTAGATCTGGACTGGAGAGAGATGCGAGTGTGGTCGCCGGTGTATCTGAATTGCTGAGTGGTTGTTGACTTGTCGCCTGTCGGTGCTGATGGTCGCATTGTCGCAAAGGCTAGAGAGAGATGCGAGAGTGGTGACAGCAGCGTGGGGGAGGCAGGGTGGGACGGGAAGCCGGGAAGGCGTGGGAGGCGAGCGGCGAAGGTAGGCGGCGTAAGTCAGTGTGGGTGTGAGAGAGAGAGAGTAGCGGCGGAGAGAATGAGAAACTGAAAGAAAGAACTAGGGTTTTTTGGTTTTAATACGTAGATTTTTACCGACGGACACAATCTGTCTGTAAAAATCCGTCGCTAAAATCCCATTTAAATTTTTTTGAGAAAAAAAATTGAAAATTTTCGAAAATAACATTTAGCGACGGACTTTTCCGTCGCTAAAAGTCCGTCGGTAAAAGTCCTCCGTTGGTAAATATCTTTAGCGACGGACTTTTATCGACTGAGAAATCCGTCGCTAAAGCTATTTTTAGCAACGGATTTACATCCGTCGCTAAAAAGGCATTTTCTTGTAGTGAACGTATATGTTTATCTACTGTAAAAAAAATGTGTTGCTTATTACTATTGACCGTTTTAAGTACGTTTAACTGCTCTGGCTTAAATTACCAAAAAGGTTTTAGTGTTTTATTATCGTCAAAGAAAAATCGGACCAGCATGTAAATGATGTTTTGCCTAAAAAACTGAAATGGAACTCGGATTTGAAATGTTTTGTATTGACGTTAATGTGAATATTGAACATCTTGATGATTATTGAAAGGATGTGAGGATGGTTGAGAATCAATTGATGAGTGATTTTGTTCACGATGAACCTAAAGGGGGTTTTTGGTTTACTCGATTGCTGTGCCCTATATCCACGGGGGAAAGTTAGATTTCGGGCCCTGGTCAACGGGGCTTGTACGTTGATGCACAGTACTGTTGCTCGTGGTTCGCCCATGCATCCACAAAATTTTATCCCGGATGGAGGAGGGATTTCGGGCCCTAGTCAGTGAGGCCTGTACGCTGACCGCAGCATATCGTTTGAGCTAATGTTGGGAATGAACCGGTTGTCATGAGTTTTATGCTAATCATTTTATATTTCAGTTTTTGATTTCATGTACTCTATTTGTTTTACCCGTTGATTACCAACTTTATGATTTTAGATTTCTTAACGTGGCTATAAGATAAAATGAGTTGTTTTCTGCATGCTATGGTCCACCTAGTTGAATCATTGGTTACTTACTGAGCACGTGGAAGCTCATCCCTTACTTATCATTTCAGGTTGAAAGTAAGGTGATGGTGAGGAGCATAGGAAGAGACAATTTGGTGCGGAATATCAGACACTGTATGGAATGAGCCGCTGAATATTTAGGTTGTTGGTTTAGTTTTAGCTGTTGATAAATCAGAGTTATAATGAGTTTTAGCATAAGTATTGTATTCAAATAGAAATAAGAAAATGTAATTAAAGTTTGTAAAAGTTTTAATTTTCGCTGCAGCATATATTGGATTTTAGCGAGTAAGGCCTGGCAGAGCCCTCGGTTGGAGTCCTGCCCGTGGGTTCGGGTCGTGACAATATCTCTCAAATGTAAGCTCACAATAAATGTTCTCTTAAAAAGGATGAGAAAACCAATGAAAACCAAGAGAGATTGAACAATTGCTTTGATCTTTGAGAATATGAAGGATAAGAGAGCTTTGAATGCAATTGATGAATCAAAACTATGCCCAAGATGAGTATTTATAGAGGTGGGAAAGAATATGACCGTTTGGAATTAGGTGGAGCATTAAATGCGCCAAACGGCTATTGCAGTTGACTGCAATGTCCCATTGCAGTCGACTGTATTCCCAAAGTAGCCGTTGAAAATTCAAAATTTCCAACTTGCAGTCGACTGTAATCTAATGCAGTCGACTGTAATAGGCTACTGGAAGTATTGCAGTCGACTGCATTCCAAATGCAGTCGACTGTAATACCTCACTGCCCAACTTGCAGTCGACTGTAATCCAATGCAGTCAACTGCATTCCAGAAAATGCAGTTTTCTAGTTTTCAAAGAATGAAAAACTTTTTATACATGCAAGAGAAACCTATGAGCAAGTTCTATGTATACAGTCATCCATACGATCATCTCTCTATCTAGTTTACAAAAAAGAAAATAAAAGCATTGTAAAATTCAATCGACGAATTCCTTATTTGATGCGTTCCGTTGAGAGTCTTTGACCGAGTTGCTCGTCTAATAGTTCGTTTGCATGAGTATGAGATTGTTCCTATTGTTTCATCAACTCAATGCATGTTAGACAACATAAACATCAATGTTGGGTATCATCAAAATCAAATATAATCCTAGATTAAATAACCATAGGGTTAACACAAAATTTAAGGGATATCGTACTAGTAAAAGGCAAAAAAAGGTACGTACCGACCGGTACAGGCACGGTATTGATAACAATATGATGTCATTTTCTTTCAAAATAGAAAGACTAGTAAACACATGCAAGGGGTTCGGTTGTAGTAAATGTGTCGTGGGTCCTATTATGATATTTGTGACCTCTAATAGACTCTAAGAAAGAATATTAATGTAGAATTAAATTTGTTGTATTAAAGTAGAATTAGGTAACCTCTGATAGACTCTAAGAAAGAACAAAGTTTAGCATCTTTTCCATTTAAAGTGAACATTCCTTGTTTGGATTCCGGTTTCATTGTTATTAACTTCGTGATTTGAAAATTTCTGTTTAGCTATTATTTTCAAATTGTATTGTCTATAATAGCACACGTATATATAATATATCGATTCCGTACTAGTATTAGAATTCATTCTCTTCTTTTAACACGTAAAAATGTTCGAAAATAACAAACAAGAATTTTTTATTTTGGAAATGGTAGCTAATAAGTTGTCATTCTTTTTTGCAGTTCTAATAATGATATCCAAGCAAGTAACTACATAATTTTCTATTCTCCAAGAATAAATACCACTTTCCGTATACTTAGATACATGAAAATAGCAACCAAAACAAATTTTGGAACATCGACATCATGTCATCATTCATTGCCAGGACGAACAATGTTCACAGAGACTCTATGAGAATCAACATCTTTGGGATGATTAGTGGTGATTAATTTATATTACAAGAGGGATTGACGACGAAATTTATCTATGTTAAGGAACATCTATTGGTGTTAAAAAGTTCTCTACTTCAAGTTAATAATAATGACAGAAAGCGCACGCCGGAGTTTAGTCTTGTGATCTTCTTAGATATCTCAATATATTTGTATTATTGCAGTATATTAACATTATAACCACACAGGATTAATTGGCCAAATGATACGTACCATCGGTCATGAGACCGCAAAAAAACAATAAAATGGTTATTATTTTAAGTATCTCGGAAAATACGCAAAACCTAGTACATTTTGTTAATCAATTTGAGAAATGATTGATTGATGACCTCCGTCAACAGCTACTATATCTATGTCATGCAAGCAAGTCAGATAGGGAAAAATTTATCTAAAATATTTGTATACTGAAGTTCCTTTCTCGGGGTTGCTTCCTGAGGAAGGCCACGAAGCATCATCGAAATTCCAATGGTGTCGTTATTAGAGGTATTAATTTAATTGGTTTCTTGTATGACCCTGGACCGGCCTACACCGATGCAATAACTATTATATTATAAGAAATATATATATATATATATATATATATATATATATATATGTATATGTCCAGCTAACTTTCAATGGAAGCATCTGGTCTGAATTCCGAATCTTTTCGAGATGCCCATATAGCTTGTGCCTTTGGAGGTATGGCTCGGTCAGAGGCATATCGTCCGCTGCGAAAGCGAAAGTATTATCGTGCAAGCGTGTGAAGATTTGTCGGATGGAAAGATCATCAAGTGAATTGTAATATACCGTCCAGTTTTGGAGACACACGTTCTACTGAGCTGAATTAAGGAAACTCTTAACTGATGCTAACGATAACTCTCCGCTTAAAACACTATTTTATTCTTTATCTGTTTATTGTACTTATAATTTGGTTTCCAAACTAGGCTTAGACCCTTATTTTGCTCCAAGGTATAGCCTAACTTAGCATCGAGCGGGGTCTGGCTTTAGGGATCACAGGCAAGTGATCCGTGTAGTTGGTTCAAACCTCACACTTGAATTAATGAAAATTGTTATTGTTATCCCAATAAATTTAGTGACTAGAAGCTACGGAGTAGTGTGTGGGATTAGGAATGCATAGTAATTTTAAGTTTTAATTTGCGCGCAAGCTGTTGCCTAACCCACTTGATTGAAGCAAGTTGGAACGGTGGGATCGGATTTGATGCCATGAAATCTGAAAAAACAAATTCCTTGCTGACTGGTTTGATCAAGGTTGGGGGTGCGCGGTCATCTAATGATTCTTGATTTTCAATATTCTATTTCCAAGACATTGAATCTTTGAATTTGATCAGTTGAAGAATAATGTTTGGGTTGGCATCCGTGGTCCTTTGAGAAGCTCCTTTTTCTGGGTTCTTTAGGCATGCACAAGTTGGTATTGGGTTGCCACTTATGCTTTTGACTGAAATAGTTTCGGACTTGGAAGTTGGGGCATCATATGTTCAGTTTTGGGAACAAACTATCTTTCCCTTTTAAGACATTGCGAAGATCGATCTTAGCACCTTGGCTCTGCATGGATACAACTGTTCCATTAAGAGTGAAATCACCAAACAGATAATGTCATTTGTCGTTCAAGAATTTCGGTGTTCCTTGTATGCATCGAAGTAGCTGCAAGAGTACTTCTACGTAAATTTTATTTCTTCAGTTTTCCCATTCTAAGGTTTTGTCCTAAAAGGTGTCATGTTATTTCCTTATTAATCTACTAACAGAAGTAGCGATCATCTCTGCTTGTTTTGTTTTTTGTTTACTTCAGGAGATCCTAAGGCATAATCCAAAGAGCAAAAAAGTAAATCTATGAGCTCATATTCCCTCCCATACACAAAGATTTGATTCGAGGCAGCAGTGAATTGGCCTATTTCATTTGCCACAAAGTTCTTCTTAAAGTTCAGAGCCTATCAGCAATACCTTTGGTGATCCCTCTGCCTCTTTCTCCTATTTCCTTCTCAGGTTTTCGTTAATAAACAATGGTTGGTGGCTAGCACCTTTACGATTTCATATAGCCAAAGCAGCATATACACCCTATATATCACATTTGCTTTCATGTATCAAAATCTTAACAATACTTTGCGAGAAAGTCATATACTCATTCGTACTTAATCTGATGTAAGATTGTTCTACGTATGTTTAACATATATATTCTTGAGATTTGTACCTACTTTAAAGATTGGTTTCTCTGATAATGGTGACAGCACACACTGGAACACATACCCTACCTTTGCTGCTACATAAGACACCTTTTGTTTCAATATTCTTGAGAAATTAAGAGTATGGATATTAATTATGGATAAGGACTCTCTGTTGAACAGCAGATTTAACACTAAATTTTTTTAACTGTTGCTAAATCTTGCAATGACAATCGTTTGTCGGTAAAATGTATTTAGCAACACTTCCTATTGCAGCAAAGGATCCTTGTCGGCTAAGAATCTAGGCTTTTTTATGAGGTAGATGACCCAGCCTGGCTTTCTGAATAACTTAGTTAGCAATGGAGATCTATTTTTGGAGCATGGGAAGTTGCTAAAAGATCACATCATCTCAAACTTTGAAATGGGTTGAACATACCATCACCAATGACCATCAGATGTGGTCTTTGAATGGGAGCAAGGAAAGTGTTTAGTAACTACATAAAAATGAGCGACTCCTGGTCCGAATGAGTCAAAAAATTTCTTGTAATTGTGATCAATTTGTAGCAGTCACCAGTGTTCTACAGTATTAATTTTACAGATAATTAATGCTACTCAGTCTCCCCCTCTTTGTGTACCTAAGTTGAACATAAGAATTTTCTTAATCACGAGATTAAGACCATGATTAGGAGATCACTTTGTCCCGAGAAGAATATAAAATATGTTGGTTGATTACAAAAAAGAAAGAGCTGGGATGATTTCAGTTGACTGAGAAGTCAATTGACCAAAACAGTTAGATGATCAGGTCAACTTGGAAAAGACTTGGCTTAACTTTAGGCAAAAAGTTCTTCTTTTTGGTACATAAGACAAGAGAATACTGGCTAGATCCTTGAATGCCTAATGCATGCTCCTCTCGATATTCTCGTTCTTCCGCCTCGGAGGTGTCTATTGCCGCACGTCTTTGTGTGCTATGAATTTTCTCAATTGGCCCCGTTTGATAGGGGCTTCGATTGCTCGCTTAATGTTGATAATTATTTAAGATTCTCATTAATAGAATTCAAATTGATTAATGTTGAATTATCACATTTGACTTTAATGCATTATTAGTGTCAAAATATAGTGTTATGAAAGCTTGTGTACGTGAGGTTGATGGTGGGGCAAGGGTGGCCACGGCTGTATCGTGCGCAGTGAACGAAAGCATGAGAGAGTGTGTATGTGCCGTGAGACCATGTGGGTTTATATATGTTGGGGTTGGGTCCCATCCTAATTAACCTAATTTCAACCCACCATTAAACTAAATCACATATATGATATTTCAATCCAATTGGGTCTCATCCTTTATCAACAATCTCAATTCTCAAATGCTCAATACACAATTAACAACCTAAAACCCTGAGCAGCTTCACTGCTAATCTTACCTACTTTATTGGTACATTTGTTACCATCGAGACGAGACGAGACAAACATTCACCACCCTCCAAATTCAATTTTGTTGTAAAAGATGACGAATTCAAGCAATTTTGTCACATTCAGGATCTCTAGTTTCTCAAGAAAGAGCATCAATGATCTTCAAATAATCTGATTCGCAACGTTAAGTCATGCGGATACATTAATTGGCAATGGCATCTTCCCTTATAATTCTAGAGAGCAAAAATGAAATGGTTCGCCTTCGATGCCTATTGAAAATATATATGGACATATGGTCGCATACCTTGGTGCCCAGCAGTATTGAAAAGTAAAAGAAAAATTGATGAAAATGCATAACATTATAGAGGAATGATGACCAATTCAAAAGGGTCTTTAATTTTCATGGGTCGATGAGATTACAGAGTTCACGCAGTTAACCCTTTTTAGTGTCGAGTGTTCATAATAATCTTAACTGCACTATTTTTAACAATACCTAATTTGTGATTGTCTCATGCATAAGATATGGATAGTCTTTGCTTAAACTAGATATGACTTATGTCAAAACATTTGCGATGCGGGCTCTAAAATCTACTTCTCTAATTGCAAGTTACTTTATCATAACTCAAGTATTCTTTGACCTTAAGACTAGCTTAACTAAGTCATAAGTTGCACCTGACTTGACCAGCCCAATCTTTTCTTTCCTTTAAAACTGGATAAGGGTTTGAAGTATTACCCAAATGATGTGACACCGAACCAAAATTTCTACGCCAGGGGCAAGTAAAAAACTTGGAAAGATGATCTCGTTATAAGATACCACATGCCCTTTTACTTTTATAGCTTTGGGCACAAGGCGTGGGGGTACTTTTTCATCTCTTTGGGGGGCGGAAGAAAGTCAAAATGCCTTCTAAGGTTCTTCTTTCGAATGTGATTGCTTTGGTGTTCGAGTTTTGAATTATGTTAACTTTTAGGTTTCATTGTAATGTTTAATGATGTTTAAGTTCTGCAATTGTACCTACTTAACCTACCATAAATATCTCTAATAAGCATGAGGAAGCTACAGGGGGTGGGGAAGAAAAGACACTGAAGTTTTGAAGCATAGCATTGGCTCCATTGGCTCATGTGTGCAATGGTCAACGCAGAGTTTTTTATTTTCTCTAAAGCAAACTGCATTAACTAACGAACTAACAACTACAAACTAAAGGTGATATCCAAATGGGTATCATTAGAAAAACAGAGGCTTCTCAAAAAATTGAGTAGTCCCGACGAGTGGCTGACATGATTTTGGAAAAAAAAATAGAATAAAGGGAGAAACTATCCGTATTTAGGAGTACCAAGTTAAAGGGTAGCGAAAACTACTGAACATTCCAAGAAAATGCATCAAATGGTCAATACCGAGTTAGTGAACTATCGTTTCTCATTATTTAATGGAAGGTAGTTCACTAGGTTGATAATTTGATTTCAAAGTGCTCGGGTCATATTCAGAGACCGATTCATTTCATTGGTAATTTGAAGGGTGACCATTACAGTTTCTCAAAAAGTCGTATGGCCCAGTTCTAATAATATCAGACAAAGTCAAGTTCTTAAAGTCTATAACAGGGAGCAAGTATACCGGCGAGTGGTGCAACTCTCTGTCAAAGCCCACTTCTAAGCCCAATATGCACTTTAAAACTGGTCTTGAGGTAAAAAAAAAAAAGGAGACTAATGTAATGAGGGCAAAAGTTCAAACATTTGAGATATGTTGTTAGGGCTTGCCCAATATGTGACGAACCGCGGGTAACAAAGATTACTGTGTTTGTGTGTGTGTGTATACTAGCTAAAAATCTTGTGCTATGCATGGAGATGGAAGTAGTTAATAATGAAGTGAGGGAACGAAGATCATAGGGGAGGTTACTTTGTGACTAACGGAAATTTAATACCTATTTAGCTCAATTTTAAAATTATAAGAATTTAAGAAAATGGAATTAGAGATTTGGAAGGTATAAAAGATGCCAACCAAATCCAAATATATATGTAATAAGATTAGCTAAAATCCTGTACTATGCACGGGAAGTATAATCATGTCCTACCCTTTGGAGTTTGGAATGCGCGCGCGCGCGCACACACACAGAGGGAGCTGATATGTTGTACGTGCTAACAACGTAAGTGCCATCTGGCCGTCCGCGGATGGACGGGCTAGATTTATTTTTTTTAAGTAAACTTTGTTGTCCGCCACATAATGTAGCGGACTGTAAAATTTACAATATTGTTCCCCTATTTATCTGCTAATCCCTTCGACTCATTAAATATCGTCGAGGCATTTTGATTAAAATCGTCATCCGCTAAATAATGTAGCGAATGATTTTTATTTTCTTAAGACCTGGTCAGTCCATCGCGCTTGTAATATCCCAAATAATATATAGCCAATTATTTTAATTATTGGGCTACTTTTGAGTTTTAATAATATTTTAGAATTCCTTTTGAATAAGTAACATATCTTTAGGGGCCATTGGAGTAATTTATCAAGTTTAGAGAAATAAAAAGACAGATTAGTTTGTGTTTTATCGATAAATTAAGTCTGATCTTTCAGAGAGAGGAGAAGAAAGAAAAAATTAGGACTTGAGCCCTTGTATTCACAATTGGTAAGTGATCGATTCTAAACCCTAATTAAAATACAATTGATTTAAAGATGTTAATCTTAGTGGTTGATTTTATTAATTAGATTTGATATTTTCGGAAGGTTACACAACTTTGTAAATCTTGTAACGTGAATTGAGGTAATGATTATACACATTTCATCCTTTCTGATCAAATTCATAAACCCATGTGTTTAATCAAGTTTTGTTTCCCGGAGATGATTTTTCTTGCATTAATCGGGTTTGAATGCCAAGTCGTTGTAATTGGTCTCCATTATCTATTATTATTCAGTTTTATCATTTGTCCGAAAGAACGAGTCTTTTTAAGTTTTCGTCCTCACTGATCGTTGCACTGTTATTATGCATTGTTGACTTTTGTTCTTTGATGATGGCACGTCTGTGTGCAGGTTAATGGAGGCTATATTGATATGCCTTGTGATGATTACATAATTTCAATTATTAAAAGCCTTCACTTTTTCAATGTCCTTTTGCCTTTGAGGTAGACCTGACAAAAATGAATCCGTACCCGTACATGTACCCGGTCTAAAATCTCGGGTACGGGTACCAATATTCAATACCCGCAGAAATTGTACCCGTACCCGAACCGACCCGAAAATTTCGGGTCGGTTCGATTTTTGGGTTACCCGATATGACCCGTTTTTCTAGGTATATAATGGGGAAAATATTGTGCCCTAACTTAGGGCACAATATTTTTCTCATTTCGTCATTCCTCGGAGTCTCCTCTCTTCCTCTCACGCCGCCGCTGACCAACACACATCTACGGGAGAAAGATCGTGCCCTCCGTGGCTCCGTCACTCATCCCTTCAGCCGTCGCCCGTCAGCCCATCTCACAAGAGAAGGCGAGACGCTGGATCTATTTCCACCGACCACCGCCGTTGCAGCTGTTCACGCCGTAGCAGCAGCGTCAGCCTCCGAGAAGTCTCTGCCAGTCCACCGCCGCTGCTCACGCCATAAACACGGACCTCCACGTAGAAGGTTAGTCAATCTCTTCAATTTTATACTGATCAATTCAATTTTTACTCTTTGTTCTTCCAAATTCGTATACTTTGAGCCAACAAATTCGTATACTTTCAAATTCGTATACTGATCAATGACTGGAATCTTACTGATTTTTAATTTTTTATTATACTTTGAGCCGACAATGAACAAACCATGAACCTGAATTCCTGATTCATGTAGGACTCCCTGTACAAAGTCACTGACCAGTTAATTTGTAAATAGTTAGTTTGTAATTGCAGAAATTGTTGGTAACCTGTTAATTTATACAAAGTCAGTAACCATTATCAGCAATTTCGCCATTAACATGTTGAATTTGTTGTTGGACAACCAGTTATTTATGTATTAACTGGTTGTATTGGCGTATTGATGAATTTATGTATTGGCGTATTGCTGCAATTTTGCCAGTTAATTCTGTTTGGATAACCAGTTAATTTATGTATTGGCATATTGCTGAATTTGCTGTTGGACTAGTGGACTATTGTAGTGTAAATCTAAAATTATGTGTTATGTTGGTCCTGTTGGATTTGTTAACTTGTTGTTCTCGCTTTTTTTCTTATTATTTGTTTTGGACTATTGTAGAATATATGGAATCTGTAAACAAGAATCCACCTATTGAGAATGTTGAGGTTGTTGATGTTGAAGATGAATGTCCTCAAGTTTTTACCAACCGTGATGAAGTTGCTAATGATATTAACACTAGTGTTGATGAAAAGTCTACTAGAGGTGAAATTTGGAAAAAATTTGATATCATTGAGGAGAATAATAAACATAGGGCTGTGTGTAGGTGGTGTAAAGTCTCTAGTTTTGCCATGGGGACAGCTCCTGATGGGAAGCCATGCAAGGGTACACATGGGACTTCAAATATGCATAAACATCTTAAAGTTTGTAGCGTGTACAAGAAAGAATTTATGGACGTAAAACAGATGCATTTAGATCATTCTGTGAAATTGAGGTCTAGAAAGATTTCTCAAGATGTTTATCGTGAAAAAATGGCTATTGCAATGATGAAGCATAACTATCCTTTCTTGATTGTTGAACATGAGGGTCTTAGGGATGTTCATAGTTATTTGAATCCAGATGTTAAGCATTATACTCGTAATACTGCAAAAGCCGATTGTTTGAAAATCTCTTTGAGTCAGAAAGACATGCTCAAGCTTGCTTTGGGTAGAATTAGAGGGAAGCTATGTCTGACGGCGGATGTGTGGACTTCTATTAGATATGAGGGATATCTTTGCTTGACTGCACACTTTGTTGATGAAAATTGGAAATTGCATAGTAGGATTCTTAATTTTTCTCATTTTACTCCGCCACATAATGGTAAATCCTTGTGCGACAAAGCATATGATTTTTTGAAGGATTGGGGAATTGAGAAAAAAGTCTTTTCGATCACTTTAGATAATGCCAGTAGTTGTGATAACATGCAAGAACACTTGAAGAATAGATTGCTAGTCAACAAAGTCTTGGTGAGTAATGGGGATTATTTTCATATACGATGTTCGGCTCATATCTTGAATCTCATTGTGCAAGACGGGTTGAAAGTTGGTAATGAGGCTATTTACAAGATTAGGGAGAGCATTAAGTATGTGAAAGGATCCGAGGATAGGATGATAAAGTTTGCCCAATGTTGTGAGTAAATTGGTGTAGCTACTTCGATGGGTTTGCGCATGGATGTTCCCACTTGTTGGAACTCTACTTTCTTTATGCTAGAGTGTGGGCTTAAATTTCGGTCAGCGTTTGTGAATTATTCCCTCATTGAACCTAGTTACAAGTATTGTCCTACCAATGAAGAATGGGATAGGGGGGCTAAAATTGCAAAGTTTTTGGCCCCATTTGCTGTGATGACCAATCTTCTGTCTGGGACTGAGTACGTAACTTCAAATATGTATTTTAATTCAGTGTGGAGAATTCAGTTGCGTATAATAGAAGAGATGGAAAGTGAGGATCTAGTTTTGAGAAAAATGGCGATGGAAATGTACCCTAAGTTTTTAAAGTATTGGGAATCTTATAGTACTATCCTAGCTATAGCAACAGTGCTTGATCCTCGCTACAAGTTGGGATATGTTGAATATTGCTATGAAAAGATTGAAGCGGGTAGAGGGGAAGATAAGGCAAAAGAACTCAAAAAGCAGATCGAGAAGCTCTATGAAGAATATGTGGTTCAAAATTCTGTTGTTCCAAAAGATAAAACTTCAGTTGGTACAAGTATCGTTTGCTTGGAAGAAGATGAGGCTGAAGTAAGTTATTTTATTTTTTATGTTTACGTTCCTCGTTTACTTGTTTATATTTTTTGTTTAATACATTTCTCATTCAAAAAATGTAGGAGTACTTTAAAAAGCGACGACTTGAGGCCAAGAAGAAATCAGATTTGGATCTTTATTTGGAGGAGCCGGCATATGATCGCGTGGAATATGCATATTTGGATGTGTTGGAGTATTGGAAAGACAATCGGTCTAGGTATACTATTCTTTCCAATATGGCACGTGATATTATGAGCATTCCAATTACCATCGTTGCATCCGAATCGGCTTTTAGTATTGGAGCAAAAGTTCTTTCAAAAGTTCGGAGTTCACTTACTCCGGATAATGCCCAAGCTTTGGTTTGCGGACGTAATTGGTTGTATGGATATGCAATTCAAAGTAAGTTATTATTTTTAAAGCATTTGAATATGAAGTTTATATTTATGTTTTGGGATTTAGTCTAATCATATATTTGCTTAAATGTAGGTGATGAGCCGGACGATAGTGACCTTGTGGTATCTTTGCCTATCAATGCAAACATGGATGGTTCGTTGGATGCAAGAAGCTTAACGGAGATTTGAAGATTTGAAGTTTTAGTTGACGTGACGACGATGGAATTGAAGACTTTAATTTCAATGATTCTATGCATGTGATGATATGATGTAATTGTTATTGAAAGTTTTTGGATTATGGGTGGGGATTGGGGAAGGGGGTTAGATGCTTGAATTTGTTCTTATGGTATTTAACAATTAGTATGTTAGTAAGTAGTAACTAGTAAGTAATTAGTAGTAAGTACTAAGTAACTAAGTAGGATATTATGAGTTTTAACTAAGTAGGATATTATGAGTTTTAATGTTTTATGTGTCATAACTTTTAGTTTTTGGTAAACTAGAAAGTGAAAATTGTTTTAACAATAACAATCAAAGACATGAAATGTGTTGGTAAAATAAGCAAAAGAAACAAAAAGAGAAAAATAATAGCAAGTAGGACTACTGAATAAGTTGGTAATCACCAAAAACTGATTTTAAGGAGTGCTAAAATCTGATTTTTATATTAAAAAAAAAACAAGGACATGACCCGCGGGTAATACCCTACCCGCAAGGGTAGAGTACGGTTCCCAAAAATTCGTACCCGAAAAAACCCGGGTATAAATTATCCGACCCGTTTTTACCCGGACCCGACCGAGTTTTACCCGTACCCGACGGGTCGAACCGTTTGCCAGGTCTACTTGGAGGCTATATTGATATGCCTGGGAAGATTGAAAAGCCCTTCTTTTCTTGCAAAGCCAGCACCTTAGCCGTGCATTTGTGCTTATGTGGCACACCATGTGTCACTTTATCATTGGTCATTGTCCTTTTATACTCTTTTGGCTCTATAGCTTTACTTTAGTCATATCTCAGCTCATATGAACTCGGTCTAAAGCGATTTTGCTTCTATTGAACTCATCTTTTCGTATTCTTCGATTTGAGTCTAATATCGAATATTTTCTGAAATCGTTAAGTTATTTTATTTGAAATAAAAAAGTTTTTGATATTTTACGATTCTTATGCGTTTGAAATATTTTGAAATTTATTGGATTCATTTGAATTGAATTAATATTTAGAACCTTCACGTACTTAGGTTAACGTAATGCCATGACATGATATGATAATTGCTACCGGTATGCAACTTTGAACTTAAAACCTTCGCGTGCTTAGGTTAACGTGCTTTACAGTCACGAATTACGTGATTATATCGTATTCGATTATTAGTTCAATTATTAGAATGTGTTATTTGACTTTGATTTTGATTTGATTTTTGATGGGTTGAATATCCCGAAATGAGATTATTTGTCGTGCTAAGATTATCTAACGTCTTTGCACTTTCGTTTCATATACTTCGTTTGGACTCAGCTATATGTTATTGGATACCTGCGTTGTGCTGTGTGTGTGTGTGTGTGTAATCTTTGTTGGGCTTTATGCCCACCCCCTTCTCTCCCCATTTCAGGTAATTAAGTTGAGACGGCTAAGAGGAGTTAATAGCATTATGCTTAAGCTTGGAGTTAAACTTTAATCGATAATTCTCTTAGTAGCTTTGCAATAAAAATCATGTAATAGTTTTTGATATAGTGACTTTTGGTACCTCAATGGTTGGGAAATGATTATTGTTATCAAACTTCCGCTGCAATTATTAGTTATTGATGTTGAATACGAATGCCTTTGATTTGAGATATGATTTAAAGCTCTGATTACCCTCTTTGATGTTATATTCTTGGTAAAATATTTTAATATTATATTCTCGTAAGCAGGAACATTTTAAAATAGTTTATGAAGATCTGCCTCCGGGTTGAGGGCGTGACAGCGCTGACAACTTATTTAGTTATCAGCGCGAGGAATGGATCACATCCCATGTGTGTGTGATACTCCCTAGTATGTTGATTTTCCGCAACTGACGAATTTAAAACCCGTTCGACTAACTTTCCATGATATGATAAAGTGTGTTCATTTTACATGTATCTAATAAATAATTTTGAAAGGGTTACCATGAATGGCACCTCGCCTATACATAAGGGTGACAATATTCATTATCCTTAATACATATCTATTTAAATCTATTATCTTGTATGCTCATTAAATGTGTTTTTGGATGAAGACTTCAACTACAAATTTCACTTTAACTGATAATTTGGAAGTACCTTGAATGAAATTCACTGTTTAGTAGTAACTACAAAAGAGAATTCGTGAAATATTTGAAAGGGAGACTCGGGTGGGCAAAATCTCCGGTTAAAATAATCATTCTAAACTACTTTTTTTTTTTGGGTCAAATGTATATAAGAACGGCCTCCCACAATTCAAGCATTCTTTTCGTACTACACTCGTGTTTACTTTTTAAATTGTTCATTACTCTCTTTGTCCTTCTTTTCCGATCTTAGCCATGAACTTTTCATCTTTTAGTGTTTGGCCCTTTGATTGGCTACTACTTTCTACCCAAATACAGGAAATGGTCTTTACCCCCCACAGGAAGGAACGAGCTCCTTCTCTTTCTGGATTCCTTTCTTTCTAGGAGCTCTCTCTCTCGTAATGCCCCGTAGGCCAAGTTTCCCCTGAATTGTCTCGAAGTTAGCCGCTTGGTATGAGCGTAGGCCGGTAAGGGGTCGGTGGACTATCGATTTCATAGCCTGTTAGTGTTACACAGTACCCATCGACAATAGTTATCGAACATTAAACTTAATAAATTTTAAAATTTATAAATGCATGAATTTTAAGATAAAGGGTTTCGAAAATTTGTAGCATCTTAAAATAATTCATCCGAACCCGAACACACTCAGATCGCATCGTTTGTCATATCTATTAGCAATATGCTCATTATTGACATTTTTTTGTTCTGCAAGAACAAAGTTTTTTCCCCCTGGAATTTAGGTCCGGTATCTGAGTCTGAATCACAACACGAGAGCCCAATGGGCTTAATAGACAGTCCAAGCCCACTCTCCACTAAGCACAACACCAACAAAATAACGAAACCCTAGTTTCGGCCGGGGTATATAAATACTTAGCATAGCCTTTCCGCTGCATTCAGCCTTAGCGACAATGCAGATCTTCGTGAAGACCCTCACCGGCAAGACCATCACGCTCGAGGTCGAGTCGAGCGACACCATCGACAATGTCAAGGCCAAGATTCAGGACAAGGAAGGTAATCTTTTATGCGTCTCCTTCTCGTACAACCAAGCCAAAATCAAGTCTGTCGAATGCCAAGGTTGCTTTTTTGTTCTATTTTTTTTTTATAGGTATTCCACCGGACCAGCAGCGGCTGATCTTTGCAGGAAAGCAGCTTGAAGATGGCCGTACCCTTGCTGACTACAACATCCAGAAAGGTATGTCTTAGTGTTGGCAGACACACGCACGCACTCTCTCACACACCCACGTGTGCGTCGGATATGAACTCTTGTTGATGTCTGCGCAGAGTCGACGTTGCATCTGGTGCTGAGGCTTCGTGGTGGGATCATTGAGCCGTCGTTGATGGCGCTGGCCAGAAAGTACAACCAGGAGAAGATGATTTGCCGGAAGTAAGTCCTATAATTGTTCATCTTTCATCATGCTGATTACTTTTTTGATTGGTATTCTATTTTTGGTGTAAGACCTTTTGCCTGGTTTCTTTGCTTTTTTAAACTTTTGCGATGTGGAATTCCCTATATAGTTCTATCTCTTAGCCCTACATAAGTAGAAACGTTGCGGTGTATGTAAGTAGAAACAGCAAAGACAGGTACCCGCATGCTTGGTGTATATAAGAAGAAATAAAGATCTGTACTTTAGAGTGGGAGGAGTGCATGCTATTATATGTTGGTGTCTGGAGCTAAGGTTTATGGAGGAGCGAAGTGATCATTGGCGGTTCTTTCTTAATAGATGTGTTTTTTTGGTGTCTTTACCCATAGATGATCGCAGATAAGTGAACATGGAATTTATCACTTTGATATAGAATGATTTGTGGTTTGTCGCTATGCACTTTTTGGTGCAGTTACTTACGTTAATCAATATTTGAAATCAGTTTGACTATCCTACGTGCTCCGGCAACGGGGGCTCTTCATCGGCATCCCCAGGGACTACGACCCTTGGGTCACTCCTAGATGGGAGCAGGTCTCCAGATGTGCCTAGGCCACCTGGCAATTGAACGTCAGGTCTTTCCCCACCACTTCCAGTTTTTTTGCGTCTCTTGACGCCGTTGTGGGACCTAGCAAGGGGTTCTTTGGCCGCACCAGTGCTGTGTGAGCCGGTCTTTCCACACAGGTCTTTCCACATAAATAGTACAAACAGAGTGCAAAGTTGGGATGAATATGCGATGTGATAGTCCGTAAAGCACGGATGATTCTCTTAGGGAAAGCCCATAGGCATAGAGGTTTGGGCGACAGATGGTAAAATTTGGCAAGCATCATGAAATATAGAGGTATGAGCTAGAGAGATATTGAAGGTTGCACATGTTTGAAGCAAAGTTTTTCAGTTGGCAGATCTTATGAATAAAAACTTGTTGACATTTTCCAGAGTTGAAGATGTATAATAATGTTGAGATTTGAAGTTGGCATGTTTACTTTACGCTCAGATAGAACTGGCGATGGCTAAATAATTACTAGTTATTGGTTGTTGGGGGAATGCAATAGTTGCTGGTTGCGACTCTTATACACACCTAGAGATGCACATAATGATGTAGAAAGAAGTGTAGAAGGGCAGCCCAATGCAAGAAACTCCCACCATTGTTGGTCCGCAGAGGGTTGATGTGAACTAATATAGTTTTCCTATGCAAGGGAATATATTCAAGTCAAAGTTTAATGGCAAGTAATATTAATGAAAGTGCTGAATGGTTTGATGATGAATGATCACATCCAAAGTTTGTTCTCTCCCATCTGTTGTCTAATGTTCACGAGATGTATCTGTCATGACTCTAATGATGAGCGCTTTCTTGTGTATCATAACAAGAGGCTTAACTGCCACAAATGTTGATATTTTGAACACTTAATGTGTTTCAGATGCTATGCTCGTCTGCATCCTCGTGCTGTTAACTGCAGGAAGAAAAAGTGTGGACACAGCAACCAGGTGCCTTTAATGTCGTGGTTACGTTAATGATTGTACTTGGTAAATGATGACTTCCCTAGCTTACAAGTTCTTTCTGGCTTTTAATGTTGCAGTTGAGGCCGAAGAAGAAGATCAAGTAGACTCCTATCTGGATTTCTCTTCAGCGGTAGACAATGTTGCTGTCTACTTGTTGTGGCAACCGACCGTTTTTGTGTTTAAATTAGACATTTTAGGGATTGGACACTGTTTCGGTGATTAAAAACAGAGACATGGTTTTGATTATAATGCCTTATATGTGGTTTTGGTGCATATTGTTGCATGATTTTAATTCTCTTACTGATGATGTTTAAGCTTTTCATAATGTCTACATTGGAAGTACCTCTTTTTCATGTCAGAACTTCAAACCCCGTTTATATAATGTGATCATTTTGGATAAAGTAACTCCCTCGTATCATAAGATAACTCTCGTATCACAAACGATGTAGCCGCCGCCACCATCGATCTATATATGCAATCATCACCCCTGACCACCACCATCAAACCATTGACCAGCAATCCATTTACTACTGACCAAGCCTTCAACACCAGTGACACGAGTAATCATCCACCAAAGACACTGATTTAGCCGTCGCAACTATTGATCTGTCCACCATTTTCCCTGATCGGAATCTGTAAACCACCGAACCGACCACCACTTCTGCCATTTGAGGTGGAGATTGAAATTGAATTGTGAGCGGTCATTCCTTGTACTGTTACACATGGGGATTTCATGAATAGGGGGATCGGGGCAAGTTTTAAGGTATGCATTGGACGAAATTGACATGTTGCCGGGTCTATAAGTTTTATATTGTGAAATCAATAGCAAAACATTTTTTCATTCTCAATACAAGAACAAAACATAAACTTCTTCACACTTGCAACACCCGTGGGGGTGGGGGTAAGGGTGGGGTGGGGTTGATTGGTCAAAAGAATTAACATGGGATATTTTTCCTTAATTTGTTGCTGAAGTTTTCAAAAAGATACGGAGAGAATTGCAATGAAAACATATGAAACAGATTTGTCGTTGCAAAAGCTCTTGAGGAATATTCTTAAGATTCCAAGTTCAAATTCCCACATCGATGAACTATATAAATTCCAAATTTGATTATTTCACAAAAAAAAAAATCAAATTCTTTTCTACAAGGGAAATGCAGAACTAAGTTGCATATATATAAATAAATGAAGTACAAATTCACAAAGTAGAATGAGTGGAACAATTTAAAAACGCTTAATAAGACTACTTGCAGTTGCAGTTGCAGTTAAAGTCCACTTAAGCTCGGCCACAATTGTCCATCAGAGCAAAAAGGGACGGAGGAAAACAGGTCCTTCATATAAGAGGGCCAACCTTTAAATTATTTTGAGGTCAAATTCTGAAGTTCTACATATGCACATTTCTCTCATACGTCAGAGATGTTACAGCTCTACACGGCTTAAAGACTTTAAATCGGTCCTGGCATCGGCCATCTTGGGAACTCCAAGGATCAGTCCATCAACATCAACTGGAAGAAGAAACTTTCGCAATAGACATCCTGTAGAGATGAGAGTCGGCGGCTGAACAATAATCGTACTATCAGCATTTCTGCGCAGCATTCCAATTACGATGACAGAGCTACCTTCTTTTATGTACCTGCCAATACAGAGAAAATGCAGGTTATAAGTTTCTAATGAAGGACAAGAGCCAAAGCCAGTTAGAACAGATAATGACTTCGTAATCGTTATTTATTCAACTGGACCGGGAGTAAATGCCTTACCCTTCTTCCAAACGCAATAATCGAGCTTCAACCGGGAGGCTTCTGTCATTTAACCATTTTCTCAGGTGAGATGACAGAATTTCACATTTTCTTGTACTGTTCACAAGCCTGCTCTCAGCGATCAAAGGAAAAACTTTGGAACCTTGACCAGCTTTCACCAGCACTGTAATACCAGATTTGCCGTCAGTTAAGTAGAAGTCTGCGGAGAATCTCTGCCATTGAGAATATTGCAGCCGTCAACATATGACAGACTTGGTGATATCAGTTACTCCGTCTCTCATCAAAGTTAAGATAAGAGTAAGAAGGTAAAAAACTATGTCACGTTTTTCTACCTTAACAGGACGAAGGAAAGGCGTAGACTGACATCCTAAATGAAATGTAGATACTGCAGAATCCAGAACTAAGGATTCATCTTGTTAGAAGAATATGACAGTCGTATTCAATGTATAACAGGGGGGGTCATTGTTTGATGTAAGAGAAGTGCCGGCGAGACACAGAGTTACAGTAAAGTTGGGGTTTGGT
The DNA here is from genome assembly GCA_033070095.1 of Escallonia herrerae. Lineage (NCBI taxonomy): Eukaryota > Viridiplantae > Streptophyta > Magnoliopsida > Escalloniales > Escalloniaceae > Escallonia > Escallonia herrerae. The sequence continues at coordinate 117,878 of JAVXUP010000089.1, forward strand.
CGCTAGCTTCTGTTTTTCGGGTGGGTTCGATTGCTAGCTGAGTTTTTGAGGTTTTGGTAGCAATCAGTACTATAGATATTTACTCGGTCTCAGTTTTTATTGTTTTTAAATCGTTGAAAATGAAGCAAACAAGATCTTGGAAGGGCGGTGAAGAATTATTAAATATTTGAAAAATGGGGGACCGGGTCCAATCTGCAGCCTTGTGACAGTTGTTATCTGCGATGCCCATTTTGAATGTTTCTCACAGTTCAGATAAAACTGAAGTTCCCTAAGAAGAAAGATACTACTTAGGTAACAACCAAAATTAAACTAAAGGCATATTATTATGCACCCAAGTATAGAGGAGGCTATAGACGCAAACTGATATCAGTCACCTACCTCAAACAAATTCACAGATATGTTAAAAACCATAAAGAAAGCACAGGCTAGGGCTAGAGTATTCGCATACCTCTGAATAAACAAGTCTCCACTGGAACCATGACTCCTTAACATCTGCAGGCTTCAGACCAAGCTCCCCAAATTCGTACAATGATGTAGACGTGTAAATACATGGTGCAACCTTCTCATATGAAGATTCCAAGGAGATACTCCCACAAGTAACAAGCTGAATTCAAAAATACAAGATATTATGCCTCGCTCGCCATCAACAGCAAGGCAAACAATATACTACACAGGTATGAAAGTGATCACAAGTTCCTCTATTGGACCTATTGCAGCTAAAAAACCTGCAATTATGTGACATCATTACTGTGAAAAATAAACTGCAAATCTTATACACTAATAATCATGCTCACATATTGATTCGCTGCACAAAGCATGGTGAGAAAACGGAAAACCTAAATCATAGAACCACTGTAGTTGATAAAAATTAAGTAGGTGTAGATGTTGGTTTCTTCATTGCCACATGGACCACCAGGGTACACCACGTGTCCTCCCACAAGGGGTTAATAAAGGGAGTGACGTTCTCAAATGACAACGCCATAGGACCATTATTGGACCCTAATGCTCGCGCACAGCTAACCCCTATTCAAAGGGATTGCCTCAGGAGGGAAGTCATCCACGGGGGAAGGGCTAGAGAGACACTGAACGCCCATGGGATCACGCTCTTGACGTGAGATGGGCCTATACAGTCGGCCCCCGGTGGGAATAGAGCCTGGGCATGTCGGGCCAGGAATTGACGAGAATGGAGAAGGCCTTGGTGCCAGCCCCAACTCGGCTGGATAGCGTGCCTTAGCACGCGTGGTTGGGATTTATTAAGTGGTACATGAACAGGGGCTAAGAAAAAGGCTCGTCAGGTAGTGCGTCCTTGATGCCTACTGCTTGGCCTGCCTGGTACTGATCCAGGGCTTGCCAAATGAGCGCAGGAAAGCATCGCTAATGCAGAAGTGCTGTTCCTGCTGAACAGGGTAACCTATTGTGGGACTCACTATGGTGGGCTGGCCAACACCTCCTGTTGGCGGGGTAGCAAGGCATGGGTTCCACTAAGGGGGAGATCAAACGAGAAGCCCGATAAGCCTTGTGAGGATTAGTTGCGCCTTTCCTAGCTGCTTAAGCATTTGGGCGGGTTAATTGTCATCCTTCTGCACCAATAGCCTTGGGCGTACCATCCTTGACACAAAACAACTAGGAAAGGACCCCAACTCGAGAGTGGCTTCATGAACGAGGCATCTCATTGTAGCAAATGCAGATGGTAAAGCTGTTTAATGCATGTAAAGCAATGGCTTTAATATAAGGCAGGGTTGGGTGGTCAGTTGGACATCGGCATGGGACTACATCCTAAGAATGGTAGTCTCTAAGGATATGAAGGCCTGGTAACAGCACTGGCATGCTTTGGGTGATTATCCTCCACTATAAATGTGCCTTATAACTCCTCATTGAAGGCGTTGAACAAGCATATCTCTCTCTCTCTTCATTGGCATCAGTCGAAAATTTCTGTCTCCGGCCCTTTTGCCTACCTGTCGTCCATCCCTCCTCGTCTGCGAGCAAAATTACCCTGCAACTGACCCAACATGAGCTACACCAAATATCTTGCCAACCCTGTCCATTTGAGAGCCGGTGGTTCAAACTAGACATTTTGGAAGTAAGGTTGCTTATGTTAATCCTCTCCACATGTTGATGCAACGGAGACAATGTCAGTAACTGAATTTGGCAAAAATTGGAAAAAATCTCGTTTAATGCTGCAAAAAGTGTTCGGATAAAACGGTTGAAAACAGTTTTAATGTGAGTAAATGACCAGCAACGGCATAAAAAAATAATAATAAATCCTGTCATTTTTTATAACACACAAGATTCTTTATATTTTATAAGCAAGTTATATCTTGTGGTTAATTATCTTACCATTTTGTAGCACCATGTCCCTTAAAAATACTTAAACGAATTAGTAAAAAAATTTTACTCACCAACAATTAAGTTTAAAAGAAGTATAAAGAGCCAATAAAAATGTGTACGAGTAGATGAAAACTATACAAACTTGTACATATAAGATGATTTTAATACAGTGGACTTTTCACCCAAAAAAAAAAATGTGTACGAATACCTCTCTCTTTTACTAGAGATTAGTAAGCCCTAAAATGAATGGTCTTGAAAGGAAATTCAATGTCGTTTTGTAAATAATTTGAGGGTAATCAAGTACTTTTATGAATCAAAACCTGTTTATCCAAAAGTGTTTAAATCCAGAAACTCCTTGTTTGGTTCAAACACTTTCTCAGTTTTGGAGGAGCATTTTGCCAAATACTAAAGAAACTGTTTAAAGCAGGTTTGACCATTTCAAAATCAATCACAAACACTCCCATAGTCCCAAACATTATGGGCCTTTATCGTCATACATAACAATATACTCTTTTATTTTGCCAAACGAAATGTACCTATTATTACCTCTGTATTTTCTTAATAGCTGTGAACCATACACCACAAGTCATCTACCCACATGTACCACAATCGAATAAAGATGCAGAATAAAACCCTAGAAAAGAATTGACGTGGAGTTAGAGGGACTATACCCCAGTGATCTTGACAAGGTCGCCGTCACGTGCGAAACGAAGGTCGGAATCGGGGAAGGAGTGGAGGTAAAAGAGGACGGCGCCGTTTCGCCGCCAGTTGAGCGAGTTCCAGAGCAAGAAGGCGGCCACGAGAGCGGCGAGGGAGAGCAGGAGGAGGAGAAAGAGGGCGTTGTGGACCACGGCGAGGATGAAAATGGAGACGCCGAGGCCAATGAGGAAGAGCAGCGCGAGCACGTATATCGCTAGAGTTGGGATGGGCTTGCGGGTGTAGTGGCGGTGGCCGGCGTCCGTGGTCAAGGTTGTATTAGACAGGTTGTTCATCCCTCTCCCCTCTCTTACTGTTTACGCTGGATGCAACTCTGTAGTGTTGTTTTCGCTAAATTAAAAGCTTTTAATGTAAAAAGGAATAACTAAAACTGAAAACTTTCATTAATTAATTAATCAAATAATACAGACTGCGTTCCCAAGAAAAATAGTAGCTCGTACCAATAAACAGACTAAGGGCCTCTATAGACAGGAGGCGAGAAAACAGCATCCACCGACTCTAAAAGAGAAAAAAAAAAAAAAAAGAAGATAAAAAGCTCTGTTTGACAATACTTTTTTTTTAATTTTTTAAAAAAATAAAAATTAAAGAGCAGTTTAATCTTTTTTTTTACAAAAATAAGTAGTGTTTGATAACCCATTTTATATTTTGAACTTTTTTTAGGTGCTCGATTACCCAGTTTTTATTTTGAATTTTTTTTTGTGTGGTAGTTTGCGGTGACAGTGGTGGGGCGTGGCGGTGGCCGACGATGGTGGTGGTCGGCGGTGGCTGGTGGCTGCCGTCGCAGGCGGTGGGAGGGTGGTGGTGGTCTAAAAAAAAAAAAAAACCAAAACTGAAAATTGAAACTTTATTTTTTGAGTTTTCAAAAACATTCTTATTTTAAAACTGATTTTTTAAATTGAAGAAAAAAAATGATTACCAAACGTAACTATTTTTTTCAATTTTCAAAACTGAAAAAAAAACCCTGTCAAACGGGGCCAAAGACTTGCAACGAAGTTTTTGTTCGAGTTGTCTCTTGATTGTGTCCCCTGTTGCTTCTTTCACCCAGCATTTATAGCTCTGATGACTGATTTATAGAAAATAAATATCACTACAAGACAAATCATCCACTTTAAAAATAATTTTTCACCAATAAGTAACTAACTACACTTTTATTCATCGGAGCACTTTTTCAGAAATTATTAACTTCTTGATTTGACTCCATTATTATCTTCTTTTGACAAATATTAATAAAAGTCAATGCCAATTAATGACATTTAATTGAAGACATTAGTAAAAATTATTTATTGGTGCAAACAGTTACAAAATTCTTGTACCCGTCAACGGGGTTAGGCTACTGCGCGTTGCAAGTGGTTTTAAACTTTCTAGCAATAATAATCACTAAGAAAAGAGTAAAGCTTATGGTCAAGTAATTAAAAATTACTCGATTTGATTAAATGCATTAATTTTCAAAATCACAAATATATTGCAAATTCATGAGCAGTAATGACACTTCATCGATAATTTTGACAATAACTTTTGCGTATTTAATACTCCTTCCGTCCCATAAAACATTGCTAAACTTTGACTTGACATGCAGAGGAGAGAGAGTGTGGGGAGAAAGGAAGTGGGTCAGGAGAGAGAAAATGAGTTGATGGAAGATTAAAATGTAGAGACATAAATTGAATAAAAAAATACAAAAAGGGTAAACATAGATTAATATTTACAGAATTTTTTTTAATTTTTGAAAGTGATCAAATTTTTTTAAGACAGCCCAAAAAGAAAAAAAATATCAATTTTTTAGGGACGGAGGGGGTAATGATGCAACTACTACAATAGCAATCCCTTAAGATATGCATAAAAGTTTCACATGGTAATGAAATCAAATTTTGGTGTCCGGCTGCCTCAGTTGTCAGGTTACGAGTGACTTTGCCCCAGTTAGTGAGAAGACGGTTCAGCCTTACAAAAAAAATTCCATCGGTGAGGGCCTTTAACCTTCCATAGACGTTGCCACTGAGCCGCTTCATCAAATTACATGCTGTTAATAATAAATTTAAAACATATGGTGCATTCCTAATCACTAAGAATGCACCGTAGAATATCCTAAGCAGTGGCTTTAGTTGTTTGGTTTTAGTGTGGCTTATGGAGTAGTATTTAATAGTTTGTATACTTATTATTGTAACTTGAAAATATTTGAGTTTATTATGTTAGTATACCCAAACTGTATTCCAAGAACCCATAAGAAAGGAACCAAAAAATCATGAAATAGAGATAAAAAGACTAACACACAAGTAGCAGCAATAGGTTTAAGAGGAATGAACTGGGGAGCCTAAATAGCATTGAAGATGAGTCCATCGGTTGACAAACGACTTTTACCTGTTTTCCTAAATTATGGTGCCATTTCAAGGTGTTGCACCAAACGTTGGTTGTTGTAGTCCTCTTCGATAGTGACGATATGAGGGCTATGAAGAGCAAACGGCTCATGCTCAGAAAAGAAGATCGAAGAGATATATTGATCCAGGCTCACCCTTTTTTTAACCAGTAAGTCAAGGGCACACAACACATGCGAATTGATCAGTAAGACCCTTCTATCATGCTAAGGCGGTGCTAAAGCTCCCTTTTTGGTGGTGGCGATGGTTGTAACTCAATTTGTATAGTGGGTTTGGTGGTAGTTGAGAATATCAGTAGTGGTGGTAGGTGGTGATAACAGCCGGTGGTAGTAGGGCTGTGGTGGTTGTGCTGAAGATTGGAGGTGGTGGGTTTGTTTTGGGCGGTGGTGGCAGGGTAGTGTTAGTTGTGGTGTAAATTGGTGGTGGTGGTGGTTTTTTCGGGTGGTAGTTGTGATAGGTAATGGTGAGTTCATCTTTTATGGTCACTACAAGAATTGAGACCTTTAGTGACCTCTTCTTTTGGCGGTCGCTAAATAGCTATTTAGCGACTGTCCAACAGTAGTCGCTAAGTCTATAAAAAAGAGTGGCAGGGTCAACAAAAATATGGCGCCAACTTTAGTGACTGGATTTAGCGACCACTTGATCGGTCGCTAAAGTTTGCAACTGCTTTACTAGTCGCTAATTTTAGCAATCGCTTTTGGCGACAGTTCTGCAGTCGCTAAAGTTAGCGACCGCTTTGTCGGTCGCTAAAGCCAGTCGCTAACATTAGCGACTGCGTTTAGCGACCAACCAGGCGGTCGTTAAAGAAAAAGTATAAAATCGTGCCCTAATTTCATTTCTCCCTCTCCCTCTCTCTCTCCCTCCTCCCTCGACGAATTGCCGACAACAATTCACTGTGAAATACTTCCCCGCCGTCCACTTCACCGCGAATCCTTCCCCGCCGTCAAGCCCACCTCGCAGGCAAGCCCAACTCGGCCACCCCATCGCCTACCCCCGTCGCCTACGTCTACTCATACTCAATTCGTCCCAATTAATTTTGTTAAGTGCACTTCAATTTTTTCAAAACAAATCAATCCGCTCATTTGTTTTAGTATGCAATTAGGGTTTACTCTTCTCTGTGGCTACTGATTGTGTTTTAGTATGCAATTAGAGTTTTGTGATTTGTGATTTAGTATACGACTGATATGTGGCTATAGGACTTAGGATTTATTGGTTAGAGTCACAAGTCTCATTGATTAGGGTTCATGCGACTTATTGATTGTGTTTTAGTATGCAGTTAGCCCTATATTTCTGAATTTTGATCTGTTGTTGGTACTGCCTAACTGAACCTTCTTGTTGTAGTTTATTCAACTCTAAGGTGATCGTAGAACTAGCTATTTTTTGCAATCACATTGTCTTCTTTGTCTATGTGTGATGAGAGTAGAAACTCATATATGGCCTAAAAGTCTTCTTTGTCTATGTTTGCTAAATGTGGCGGAATTTTCCTTAAAATAGTTTGTCTAATGAAAACAACCTTTAAACAACTTCTGATAGTTAGTCAACACCTACAAATTAGTTGAAAAATCCTGAAATCTTGAAATTAGTTGAAAAATATTAACTTGCTGGCAATTGATCCTGAAATTAGTTGAAAAAGATCAACATTACATTGGCCTGTTGGCCCATCACTTGGCATTATTTGATGGGTTATGCAATTAGAAAACAATTAGAAAATTGTTGGTCTGTACCATTGCAATATCCTTTTGGTTAAGCGTACATTTGAAAAAAAAAAGGTGGGTTGAGGGGGTTTAAAACTGGAGGCAGGTCAAGGGGGTTTGGGTCCCCTGGAAAGGAGCATATAATCCTTTATGAATTGTGAAGAATCATGCATTTCTAGGGTTTTCCTTGGAAATTATATGTGTCCTGAGTCCTTCATAAAGCTTCTGTTGCCCGAGTAGGGGACAATGAACTACACAATTTTGATTTGAGGATAATTTGTACACTCATCTTGTCCAAAAAAATTCCCCCATCAGACTTCAACACGACCCCATCTACTCATACCACACTTAATCCCTTCCAAAACTAAAACATGGTGAGATATGCACAATTCAAACTTAAACTTGACAGAAGTTTTAGCTAGTAGTTTTCTGTTTACTCTTTTGTCATTAAATGTGAATGTTGTAATCCTTGTGTATTAAATATCTAAAAGTTTGGACTTTAAGACAAAGTATGCTGATGATACATATCTCAAATGAGTTTCAGCAAGTGACCATTATATTAATCACCTGCATAATTACAAAAACACTTCAACAGTACAACACCTAGTGGAGTAAATTTGGTTTTATTCATTCTGATTTTTTAGATTTTTGTTCTTTTAGTAGCTATAACTGACAGATATTGTGAAAACTTTATGAAAGGTTCTTGTGCACATTTGTTTCGGAACTAAGAGGGGCTATAGTCTATATTTACTTCTTCAATTAAAGCAGTATATTGAGAAATGTTTAGCTCAATCTTCTGTCATTTGAATGGACCAGAATGTTTCTCATTTTCACAGAGTTGAGTCTCGAGGTGAGGAGATATTGTCTGGGTGCTCTAATGTTTTGATAGTGAGCTGAGTATGTGGCTGTCATCTAACTGAGTTTGGAAGAGACCATGAGATGGTGTTTGCCAAGTTGATAAAGCAATCCCTTGTAAATAGTCACAGTCTTTTTGTCAGGGGAAGTATGAAGTAAAACTGCTATTTTGTTAGAGTATCCCACATAAGTTGATCTCTTACTTTCAACTTGGTAACAAATTTAACAAATTCAACCATTCTGATGCTAGTAAGCATCATAAAGAAAATCGAACTAGCGTCCTAAGAAAAATGTACTTGTGCTAGTAGTTTTATAGATTTGGGGATGCAGTTGCCTAAGCATGACAGGTACTTGTATAGGTTTAAAAGGCAGTGAGAGATATATTATTCAAGCGAACTAATCAAACTCAAAAGGCAGTGATAGATTATCCTAAGAATGACCGTATGCTCGGCCACTTTCGTCAATCCGCACATTCGTTGCTAGCTGGCAGAGCTCAGCCGTCGCGACCAGTTGTAGCGGTCCTCGGGTTGAAGTGATGGATAAGGAGCGCTTCAAAAAATTATTTGATGAAAGAATTATGAAGATGATCCAAGACGGTTTCCTCATGACCGGACCCAGACTTCAGGTAATACCATTTTTCTCAAGTACTTATGTATTTTGATCATTCTATATGTGATCTTGATTTGTATATATTATGTTGAATCATTTGTATGGTTTCGTGCAGAGCGATAGTGGTCCTAGTGCCGGTGATTCTCAGGACGGTGAGGACGTTGTTGGATCGAACGTGCCTTCATCGAGGAATGAAGAAGATGATTACGGGGTTGGTCGGCCTGCAGGGTAGTGATAGGGGCTGGGCTTATTTTTATGACTTGCATGAATGCATTGGTTTTAACGCATTCATTCAAAACTGATTCAACCAAGGTTAAATCGGTTTCTGGACCAATTTAACCTTGGATTGGTATTGGATTGGGACAGGTTGTTGGATTGGTATTTGATAGGTTTTGAAATGTTGGATTGGTATTGGACAGGTATTGGAATGTGATTTTTGGACCTAATTTTTTTTTTTGCAAAACCCAAGTTTAGCGACCGCACATCGCGGTCGTTAAACAGAATAAATGTTGTCGCTAATCTAATTTTTAAAAAATAATAATAACAATAAAATAATAATAATTAGCGACTGCACGTATAAATAGCGCTAGCTAAATAAAAATAAATAAGTAAAAAAATAAAAAAGAATTTAGCGACCGCCATAACGGTCGCTAAATATAGTCAACGCGGTCGCTAAATTTAGCGACCGATTAGAAAATGCGATCATCAAAATTTAGCGACCTAACTTCTTGCGACCGTTTTAGCGACCTCATTTTGAGGTCGGTAAAACGGTTTAGCGACCGCATCTGACCCTTTAGCGACCGCCCTCTGCGGTCGCTAAAGGGTTAGTTTCTTGTAGTGGGTGGTGGCGGAACAGTGGTAGTTGTGGTGTATATTGGGAGTGGTGGGTACGTTTCAATGTTGGTTACGGTGGCAGCATCACCAAGCCTTTGCAGGAGGGAGTCTTGTGTGATTTGGCTGTGGTGGTTAGAAATAATTTATATCTTAATGGGGGGTATTACTGTCTTTTCACTGATTCTAGTAACTATGTGAACTATATTACAAGTGTCCCTTAGTGTAATTCAATAAATAGGGGGAGCTGGCTCTAATAAAGGCAAACCCTAAAAATGTCAAGTATCATTAACTCAATAGAAAATAGGCTCTCCTCAATCACAGAATCTTATATCATTGCTGCTAGACTATTACTGCCAAGATCTGGGCAGGTGCTCAATCTGCATAAGTCGAATACTTTTATCAGCCCTATTGCCTCGGATGCGGTCATTGAAGGGATACAACATACTTTCAAAATCCTCATATGTGTAAGTGCTCATTAGCGGTGTTGTAATCATGGTTACTGCAAGGGATCTATATCCTCTATGGTAACTATGGTCAAGGCAGAGGTATTGTGACCTAATCCCAACCGTCCAAATTAATCTCACAAATCTGACGCCCTACCTTTTGTCATGTTACCAAACGAAACCAGTTGGAATCTCTCTCTCCCTCTCCCCCTCCCCCTCCCCCTCTCTCCCTCTCCACAAATTCAATTTACAGAGAGGTGGGTTTGTGAGTGGTGTTGATCTAGGGAGGTATGAATCAAGTTTCTATGTTGGTGTTGATCAACTTTCTACTGGTGGTGTAGATCGTCAGGGATCGGCGGGAAAAGAAGGCAATAACAGGGACATCCATGGTCCCGCGACAACATCTCGATCAATAGAGAGGGGGGTTAGAGATGTTCCAGCTGGTTTGGGGTAGGCAACGTGGCAAAATGTGGTACATTGAGTTTGTGGGATTAATTTGTACGGCTGGGATTAAGTCATAACAACTTTGCTGGAATCATGGTTACTGCAGCGGATCCGTGCCCCCCTACTCCTATACCGCAATCTATTGCTTTGATTGGGAAGGGAACATGGGAGGCAATCTGCTCTAGGTTCATACTAACTTCGAGGACTCATGGCCACATCTCAGTATCTGATGGTATAGCTGATAGATGCGAGCCTTTGCCATTCTGCACAAGGTTCTACCAAGAGAGGAAGAGGGTGCTCTAGGGAGGTGTGGCCGCTTACTAGTTCGGAAACTCTCCTTGTGCATAAATAACTTTGTAACATGATGTAGTAAGGTAGCTTATAACTTATTTAGGCAGTTCCATAACTTGAAGTTCATAGAACCTGTTACAATATCCTCCATCTTCTATAGTATGTGGTATTTTTCCTTACTGACCGGAGTGTACCAACCTTGATTGTAATTTATCAAGAAAAGAAAATTTCATCATATCCAACCACGGTCACACCAGTTGCTATTTATCAGGTTCCCTTTACCTTGCTTTCCAACCCAGAATCTCATAAAGCTTCACCAAATATGGTAAATCAGTTTCCCCAGAATCTTCTTTAAGCAAAATATGGCACACTTGGTACCCTTGTTTGGAAGTCAAATGCTTGAGAAAACCTCTTTCTATGATTCCCACAAGCACCATATCATACACCTTCCGCATAGACCATCTGTTGCTCTTGTACCACTTTTTTAAGATCTAAAAAGTGTGGAATACCTCAAAAAAGGCAATTGCGTGAGCCGATGAAATGGAGAAAACTAGGAAGGATAAACTACAACCATTAACATTAGCATTCTTGTGGTTTAGGATATGATTACATGCACTAGCAACTGGAAATATTTCAATCCAACATCAAACTTGAAGATGACTTGGTTAGAATTGAAAAATCTGTCATCATTGTTTTCTTTTCTTTGACAAATCAAAGGTGACGTGGTGCACGAGGTCGAATATACCGAGTCTTTAACCGGAGTTTGTGAAATTGCTGTTTTGGCTTCTCAAACTCGTGATCTCGACGTTACAAGTAGATCAACATTACCCTAATCAAAGTTGTATTAAACCACCAAAAGACAAGGGTGCAACCCCCTGTAGTCGAAAACTCGGCTATTGATGCAAGGAAAAGCTTCATCAGAGAAGTAAAGGTACGTGCAGGAACGAAGTAAAGGTATGTTTTGACACGCAACTCTTAGGTGGTCAGTCGTGGTTCATTGCATACAGATATATTCGTAACTTTTCTTTTTATGCATACAAGTATCTGTGGTGATCGGGTGCTGTGACGTTGATACGAAAAGGTTCCTTGAGTGGTGCCGTACAGATCTGCAACACATTCATGTAAATATGGGTTGGTAATGCATTCATGTTGCGGGGAATTGAATCAGTCCCGATCCAAAATCCTCTTCCGCAGAACGGATTAGAATCCTCAAAGTTCTGTTGCTCCTTAATTTTGTTATTATAGGCCACATTTTTCTACTGTTTATAGTGTATCAGCAATTCTATTGTGGTTTGAGCATCTGTTTCAAATCAACCATGCAGGACCAAGACAGTAACTAAGCTTTGTACACTACAGAAAAGGATCTCTTCTCGATCTCTCTCCCCTCGGCTCCTCCCTTTATCTCTCTCAATTGACCACAATGTCTACTTGGTTATGCTTCAGCTCTGTGGATGTCTCCATGTGTCTGCTAATTGCTAAAGCATAATATATGGCCTCTGCATTCTCTGGTGGGATGCGAGTGCAACACTGGCACTCCTTGCAGTGGCCACATTGGCATGTGAATTCATAGATGCTTTGAGGTTCTTCACCACCCCATCACTTTCTCAAGTCCTATCAACACATGTAGAGATGTCAAATGGGCCGGCCCAGCCCAAGCCCATTGGGCCTCCAACAAATCGGGCCGGGGCCTGGCCAAGGGAACTGCCAGCCGGGCCGGGCCTGGTTCTGAGGATATCTAGGCCCGGTCCAAGCCCAAGCCCTAGGCCCAACATTTAGGGCCGGGCTTGGGCCGGCCCGGGCCCAATTTTCTTTTTTTTTATTTTTTTATTTGCATTTTCTTGTTATTCAAGGTAAGGGTTTTTTTTTAATTATGGTAATTTGCTGTTAGGGACGCTTTATTAAAGCGTCCCTAACAGATTCCAAGTTCCAGCCCACTCAAATTATAACATAAATTGACAAAATACAGCAAATGTGGGGTACACAATGCATTGGGGTCAGCAATTTCAATACATAAAGATGTTTGAAATTTACTCGATCCCATGACCACTATATTTATAAAGAAAAAAAATCAAAGACTTTAAGATGTGTTATTATTCTTCGCATTACTTAAATCTTCAGTACTGTTTAGGAGGGAAAGGGGGAATAAATCCGTTGGGGGGAAATGGGGGAAAAGTGAAATTTCAAAAGTAAAGAGGGGGCCTGAACTGGGCTAGACCCGGGCCGGGCCAAACCCGGGCCAAAACCGGGCCAGGCCGGGCCCGGGCTTTTTTCTGGGAAATGTAGGCCTGGCCCAGGCCCTAGGCCCTAAAAGGCCGGGCTAGCACTGTTCATCAAAGGGGCCGGGCCAGCCCGAGCCAGAAAAGGGCCGGGTCGGGCAGCCCGCGGGCCGCCTAGCCCGTTTGACAACTCTAAACACATAAGGTTATTTGCATACAAATCCTCCATACTGTTCAATGATTTATACATTCAAGACCAGAAGTCCCACCACTCAGAACTATCGGTAGACTGCTCCAACATACCGTTCGACTCCAGACTGTCCCAGTCCTCGCGCGATCTCAAAGTACCATCTGCAGTTTCCACCATGTGGAGAAGGCCAGGCTCCTCATTCAGTCCAAGGTACTCTGTTTTTATGCTGCTATCATCGTCTGAAAGGACACTGACTCCATGTTCTGATCCGTCCAGCGATAAGCTGGGCTTTACTTCAATATCACTTTTGATGTTATCTTTATAGTCTGGTCCTCCATCGATTTTATTTCTGGAGGCTATCGCTTCCACGCAACACTGGCTGTCCTTCCCCGGTTTCTCCAGCTGATCACGTAGCCTCTTTAACTGTGAAATTCAAAAACAACTTCTTAAGCTTCTGATTGAAATGCATGAATGCCGTTTGATCACCCATGTGAACAAAGAGTTCTCGATTACCTGTATAACTAATGACTGCTTCTCTTTCTTTTGGACTTCAAACTGGGAAGCCAGATTGTTGTAATTGGCCCGTAGTATTTCGTAGTCTCTCTCGAGCTGCTTTGACTTCCATCGAGCTCTCTTGTTCTGAAACCATATTGCAACTTGCCGCGGTTGTAATCCAAGATCTCTTGCCAATTGCAGCTTTTTTCGCGGCTCAAGCTTCGACTCGGTCTCAAATATGTTCTCTAACGATTTGATTTGATCATCGTTGAATCTATTTTTGCTTTTGCTCTTCCTCTTTGATACTGCTGAATCAAAGATGGTGATGCACTCTGCATCTGCCCCCACCATTTCTGGGAAAGAGTACTCTCCCCCACCTAGCATCTTGCTGGATCTTAAGCCAGCACTGCCCAGATAACTTTTGTGGGTGTCTTCGGGAAACTAATGGAAGGACAACCCTTTTGGACGTCGAGCTTTGGGATGTTCATGTACTTGGCGGCTTTTGCTGATACAAAGAGTATCTTCAAGGTGAAATTCAAGGTGGACGGTGTAGTTGGGATTTTGAGCATTTTAGTTCCGTTTTGAGTTTTGGGCTCTGCTTTTTATATCAGCGCCAGTGGGGGTCTACCATCTATAATGCTTCGCTTTTGTCAATTAAATAAAATTCTAAAACTCTATCCTTTAATTTGTCTTTTGTGACAGTAAACTCTTAATTTTTTTATTAACCACATTTGCATCGTTAAAAATTCTATACCGTAATAGTCGACAATTTTACAAACAGCGTTCGAAGCTCCGTCTTAAGCACCAAAAAAAGGTAGGTGAAAAATAGTTGTTTGTGACTCGCTTGTTTTCGTGTCTATATTAAACTCCAACAAACACACACATGTCATAGTTATGGTATTGATTTTGGTAACCTTATGCTACAATATTGGTTGTCACTCTCGTGTTCGTCATTGTCTTCATCATACCAGGCTTGTCCCGAGCTAATTAGGTGTCGGCTGCGTGAATCACGTTATGCGATGACATTATCCCAAAGTCTATTTTCAATTTCCAACCTGTACTTGCTTTGTTCTTCCATTAGAAACCTACATACATCCTGGTTCGTACTGGTGGGGGAATTGTTTCAGCATAAAGTGTTGGGCATGTGTCTATACACAACTGCTCAGAACTAGTGGGCCAAAGTTCTGGTAATTTGTAGCTTTATCTTTATGGTGTCTTTGTCAGGATCATTTTCATGCAGATATTACTGGTTAATTAATTTATAAAAACTCTCACTCTTTTTTTTTCGGGATAGATAGAAAATATTTAGGGGATGATAGAGTCGATGCAAATCCAGTATATTAGACTTTGACATTGCACGTAAAGCTTGTTGTTGTGTGGTCCAACTCTTACGTTCTCAGACACACCTCGATGCTAAACGTCGACACAATGATCGTGACTACAGGGTCAATAAAATTTGTAAATGTTGGACAAGCTTGCTATTTGACAACTTCTAAAACCATAAAAAGGGTGACTTATGTGGGGGGTGGGAATCCGAACCCCCAAAGTTTGTGTGTCTAGCTCCCATGTTAAAGTTCATGTATTTAAAACTTGTCCAAGGTTTTAAGTCAGTATCTCACCCACCATCAATGGATTATATCTTTATGGAAGGGACGTTAATTACATTATTTGTCAATCTCTCTTATCAGGATTACACTGCCAAAAAAAAGGGAAAAAAATATAGGTATGATCATATCATAGTTGTCGGCAATCCTTTCGTATGATACAACCAAAAAGTCTATTTGTTAATTGACTTATCAAAAAAAAAAAAGATTAGCTTGTAGTAGAAGCTATTGTCATGATCGACACAAACGATCAAACTATAACGATATTGCAGTTTAAAGTTTTGCCTCTTCCTTCTTTAAATTCTCTTTTGTTAAATTTCGAATTTGCATTTATCGCTTGTAATTTAATCTTACTTAAAATATACTTTTACAATGTTCGAAATCTCAACGGCACAGCAGCTATATCAAAAGAATGCTACCAAAAGGTGCTTGTCAAGGTTTAATGCCTTTTCCTCTATGGGCAACTCTCAAGCCTATGTTTTGTTGTTGTCGTCGTCGTCGTTGTTGTTGTTGTTACCTTCATTTATTCTTACAAAAATGAGGAATAATTTTTTAGAACAATGATGACAGTTAATGAGTTTATTTAATACTATTCTCCAAAAGGCGAAAGCACATTTTTTTTAATTCCTTTTTGTTTTTCAGGGTGCCAAAAAAAAGGAGAATTTTTCGGAAGGCGAAGAAAAAAATGTTGTTATTTTAGCAATTGTTACAAAGGTATAATAATTGAGAAGCTGAATTACAAAATATAAGAAGACCAACGGCTTGAAGTACTAAATCAGATGGAGCCGCCGTCAGAAACGCAGCATCAGACGTGCCCGACTTGGGTTCTCTCCTTGAAATAGATATATTATTATAACTTTGCCTTTATTATAAACATTTATTTATGTCAGTATCACAAAGGAAAAGGGTGTTAAGAAATCAAAGTGGTAGCCAATTAAATTACTCGGCAAGGGACAAGTATCTTTCGGCTGTCATACGTCGGCCAATGCTGTTGGGACACCTACGCTTGGTCAAAACGAGGAATCCGATTACGTTGTCCTTAATTATTTCGGGGAGTAATAGGTGCTACTCATGACGTGGCTGCAGATTCGTGGCTCTCTGCAGAAAGCTGGGTGGAGACTTCATTGGATTGAATACGTGTCCGGTCACCCGCCTTTTTTTAAGTGGGTGTGGGCACAAGTACCGGCAGTACAGGTGTCCGTCTGGATGAGCTTTCATCACCGGTGGCTTCTATGTACACCACGTGGTCCGGTGGCATCTTCACGTTTCACAAAATGGGTTAATTACGATCGAAGCTTCTGTATGCTACACACAGTTACGTTGGATTGTAAAGTTATACCAAGTTATTTTTTTGTTATAATTTTCAGCTCACAGCGTTACAGAAATAGTGAATAGATAGTAATACTACTCCAAGCAACATTCTCTCTGTTCTGGACCACCATTATCCGTTTTATCGAATACCGCCAGTAATTTTTGCAAGCATCATACAGAGTGAACAACAACCACTCGCCACCGCCACCGCCCCGCCCAAAGGTTGTTCCTCCGTATCTTTTCCAGTGGAAATTGACTGACTAGCATTTCCCACCGCATCACAATCAAAGCCACTTTTTTTACTTAAAGCAAGTCATAACAATAGGGCA
Source organism: Escallonia herrerae (assembly GCA_033070095.1). NCBI lineage: Eukaryota > Viridiplantae > Streptophyta > Magnoliopsida > Escalloniales > Escalloniaceae > Escallonia > Escallonia herrerae. The sequence continues at coordinate 134,604 of JAVXUP010000089.1, forward strand.
AGTAAGCCTAATTTGGAGTAAATTTTGTAAAGATTAGGGTTTGCTTTGGCGATTCTGCGTATGGTGGCCGGTGACGGTGGTGGTTGTCGGTAGGTATTATGGCCAACAACGTGTGTGTATGGGAGGGAGGAGACAGTGGTTAAAAGATGACAATCATCTGGTGGTTCGACCACAGTAAACGATAAATGGAATGGTTTTGGTAGTGGGATGGTTTTGGCAGAGAGAGATTAGAGTGAGTGTGTGTGTGTGGGTGGGGGGGGGGGGGGTTGTGTGTGCGCGCTCATGCGCAAGCATGATGGGCAGATGGTGGCCTTGAGCTAAAGATAGACGAAGATTGATTAGGGTACTTGTCGATGGTGGCTGGGTGTGGGGGGTGGCAGGGTATCGAGTTTGATTGCTTTTGGTTGCAATCTTTTTATATGGAATTTTAATTAAAGATTTTAATTTCTTGGAAATAAAGCAACTAAAACTAGAAACACTTTTTGAACCTTTGTTTATTTTTGAATTCTTTTGATATGGCGAGGGCTTAAATTTTAATGGGTTTCTGCAGTAGTTTAATTTGGTGGAGATAGTGATGACGGTCTATAAATTCAATTGCATTATGAAGCAAATGGTAGTAAGGAATTTGGGGCGAGAGAGAATTGAAATATAAGTGGTTGGAGGTTTAGACAGAAGGAAGATAATAGAAGGGGAAAATACAACTTGATCCCCTCTACATACGGCCTTCATAAATTTGACCCCCTCCACTTTAATTTGATGTACTTAACACCCCTTCTGTTTATAAGACAATACACAACAAACAGGACTATTATGGAAGCAGTGAAATGACATTAATACCACTTTTTTCTTTTCACATTCTAGGTAAATGTCCTTCTTTCAACCCTTCTCTCACTTCACCTGTCAATCACCCTCTATCCTCACACAGTCGTCGCCCAATTCCATTCCCACCCACATCATGCATTAGCCACCACTCCACACATGCATACAGCACACAGTTGCCCCCTCTCATCCCCCCCACCCGACGATTATTACACACACATAGTGTCCCCCATCCCTACCCATCACCACCAAACACTACGCATGCACACACAAAAACCGACATCCACACCCTCATCTTAATCACCATACACACGCATACTCACACCATCCACTCTGCAGCTACGCACACACGCATGCACCCAAATCTTCATCACCATTACCACACACACACACACACACATATCCCACCACTTTGCACATGTACATACACAAAACCCATACCCGCCATGAATACCCCCTACCAATCCACTAATTCAGACTCCCACCATCGTCGCGACACCATCATCGCATGATCCACCAACCACCGTAACAACCACCTATCCCACAGATCACCCATATAAATTAGACTAGGTGGCGGTGGATGAATTAGTTATGATACCATGCTAAAACATCCGACTTAAAATAAATTGACAATGGGGGGAGAAACCCAGAAGACTTATATGTTGAAGTACTGTGTATTATTTACCCGATCTGAGATTTATGGAGTATATCTCAACAACTTAAACAAATAAGCCTTGTGGGTCTCTCTCATCATTTTCAATTAGTTTTGAGGAGGATTGCGGGAGAGGGAGGGGAAGGGGGGATGTGATCACGTGACTCTCGTGTTTGGTAACAAAAGTGGGAATAACATTGCTCAAATAAAGTCTGACAGGGACAATTTTTTTTAACTTTACATTTTCCAGCATGAAATAGCAATGTAGAGTCGTAGAATTATAACATACCATGACTATTAATGACTAATACAATTAGAGGATATAATCGAAGAACTCATCTACTCAAGAGTAAACCCATCAACTACAAAATCACAACACAAAACAAGGGGTCCAAGATCCATAACCTTCCATCGCCACTTTTAAGCACCACAAAAGCCCTGTCGCTAAAAGTGGGAAACACTAACAAGCACAACAGGAGACTAACATCAAATTAAAGGTCCAAAGCAATCACCCCACTACACCCTCAAAATAGTTTACCCAAGGAAATAACCTTATACTCCTTCCCAACCCCCAATTGACCCCCATCTCCTCTAAAACTCAAAACCTGCTATCCCTTACCCCTCCCTCCCTAAGGATAGTAGGGCTAACCCATTCCAATAAACTAGATACAGTAAGGTAATGAGAAACAAGTGAAAACTAGGAACCTCTACATAATTCCACCCACCCCCCCCCCCCAAAAAAAAAAACAAAACACTAAACTAAAATAAAATGCTATTGGAACCCCCTTACACCCCTCAAACCTAAAACCAAACACTAAAGAACTGTGAAAAATAATCTACAACCACGGTAGGATTAGATCGTCGCTGCTACAATTTCGACAAATCACCATCCAGGATTCCGGCCATTACTAGTGATACACCTAGCCTCAAAATTGAAGCTTCCTCTTTCCATGTATGTGAATAGATTAAACTTCTACATTCGGATTATTATAGATAAAAAAGATCTAGGGGTCCAATAGATCACATAAATCTATTCGATCTAACTGGATTCGATGAAATCAGAGTATGAATCTTTATATCGCCACTCCAGATCGCATAAATATGAGGAGATGGTGCCTAAACTGAGACGCTGCCATCAACCCACCATCTTTGTCACCGGCCACACTAGTACTAGATGTACTCCTGTAAGGACCACAAGCACACAACCCAAGATATGAAACCTACATATGTAACTATGCCAGAGACCGGCTGCAGGCCCACGAGCCCTAACACTACGCGAGGCGGTAAGGGGAGGCGACTTCAAAGTTTTAAAGAGGTTAAGGTTGGAAAGTTTTTAGTGAGGAGATGTCTCGATAATTTTCTCTTAAAGCTTTGACAAGGCCATAATGATGTTGTTGTCACCTCACATTTGATACGCTTATACTTAAAAACTAACAGATGACTGGTCAAAATGAGGTTTGACCATCAATTGGTGATAAATGTAACGATGTTTAAAGATAAAAGTGTTGGTTGTCAATAGTAAAAGGTTAAAGTGTCAGGTCCAATGACTCCTAGAGTTGAGATGTTGGGTGTAATTAATTCGATTCTTTCTTTTTACTAAGTAAAATGATCGAGGCAAAAAAAAAAAAAACAGTAACACTGTTCTCTAGGATAGAAAGAAACAAAGGTCTCCAGACTCATAATTTTATAATAAGAAACAAAGCAGAGAAAAAAAGAAGTCTTAAAAGGTCTCCAGACTCATATGATTAGATGATTCTAAAGATAAAAGAAAAAAAAGAACACATGTCCTGTACGCGTAAAGTTATATATACGATTTTTATTGTAGAAAAGTTGGACATGTTGAGTTTTCACAAATTGGGCGGGCCTTTGACAACTTTTGCTCATGACCGGCCTATTATTTTACGGGCTCAAAATTTTCTACCCACTTTCACCACAGTTTTATAGAAAGTAAGTTCATATGCCCGTTTCTGTGGGCTGTTGCCTAGTCCAAGTGGCTCCCGTAATGTTCGGTTTGGTTGTATAAAGGCATGGACAAGTAAACTATCTGGCCCAAGAATTTCATCATCTAGGTCTGGGCCGAGTACTAAGAGGCCTACCTCTAGAACAATGGATGGGCTTAGTCTCTTTGATACAAAATGGAAGCACAAGCTTGACTGCATATGGTATGACTGAAGCTTTAGAGGTTTTTGCAACGTGTTGCAGTAGAACTGGAGAGGTGGTTCACCTCAGTACAGACCTCATGCAGAATAGCCCAGTTGGCCAATTAGTGCAAAAGGTGTCTCAGTTCTTCCCTAAAGCAAAAGAGCTGTGGGGCCTGGTGGGCTAGGGAAGCGGGAGCTTGGCCTGGAAGTCAGTTCCCGTCCTCGTCTCATCACATCAGATGAAGATTAATACCACAAAATTAGGGCTCGTCAGGTCCAATGATTACCATTATACTCACTAAAACTGTCTCATGCACCGAATACAATGCCATCCCATGTGTTGGAGCTCCTACGTAGCAACTGCAACAGCAGCCTACGAACTGCAGAGGAGATGGCTTTGGCTATATTTAATCAATTATTAAAGGGTGCCAAATTACACTGGATAATTGTCTGCATGTCTACTTGAACTTCTAAAGCTAGGCTATGTACAGTTCTAACGCATGGTCAAAGTTCACCAACTATGAATAGCAAAAGCACCTTGCATTGGTCTTGCAGAATTATTAAAGCTTTCCAACTCACAAACGTTGGTCGCTTATCATGAAATCTTGTAATTTTGTACTCCCCTTTTCTAAAGTATAGATAACTTTGACTTTATATATATATTAAGGATTTAAGTTATGTATTGTGTGTTTTTTTTTACCCTTTAGAAAGAGTAGGTCATAAAAGAGAAAATTAGTTGGGTGACTGTTAAATGTGAAAAAATATATAATAAAAAAGTGTAAAATTGTGGGTCAGGAGAGAGAAAATGAGTTGGTGGAGAGTTAAATGTGGAGAGAGAAATAAAATAAGAAAAATATAAAAAGGATAACTATGTAAACATACCTACAGAATCTTTCTTAATTTGAAAGTGATTAATTTTAGTGGAACAAAAAGAAAAATAATTAATTATTAAGAGACTGAGGGAGTATCAAATGATGACCATCGAGACTTGTTCAAATGCTGACACAAAACTAGTTTATTGATTAGTTGGAGCTTAATTTTGGGCAAACCATGGTATTTTGGGCAAATCTAATCCAAAATTTTAGGACCTTATATTTTATTGACAACTTTGCTCCTAATTTTTTTAGAACCAAAACCAAATCATGAACTATCGAGAATCGTCAAGAATCACAACAAAATATGTGCTTGTATATCATATAATAGAGAAATATCTAAGTATGTATACAAGGGTGAGGATACGACTTTAAGTAATAACTCGAACCAAGAGTAGGATTATTCTAGCAAGGTTCACTTATCTAACTATTGAACTTTATATTATGACCAAGCTCGGGTTTTTCTACTCTCAATTTAATCTTAAACGAGCCAAGCTCGAGTGCTTACATTAAAATTTATTTAGCAAGCCAAGCTTAAATAGTCAACGAGCTTATAGATATAAACAAACTCGGGGTCAATTTTAACGAGCTTCTATGCGAGGGAACACGAGTCAAGCCTGAGTAGCTTGGATCGTGTTAGGGCCCTAGGAGAAGACAAAATGGCGGAATTTAGACCATCTTAATTAGTTGGAGCTTGTTGAATTTGTCTAAAAAATCCTCACGAGCTTGGGAATTTTGGATATTGAGGTTACAAGCTGAAGGCTGGTTAGACTTATTGTTTCAGTTGGTTTACGAAGTGGATCTTAGACTTCAGAAACATGTGCAGTTCCAACTTTCGATTTCTAACACTTGTTGCTTTCTCAATAAATTTAGCATCAACCAGTGTGGCTATACTTGTTGATGTTTACATAACTTGATTAGCAAATCATTTATCAGGAGATCAAACGTAAACGTGAAGCATTTTCTTTTTCAGCATCTTCACATTTGCCCATTTCTAAACTTTAACTTTGGACGAGGTCTTTCTTTAGGAAAAGTATCTTCTTTCTCCATCAAGGACACCAAATTGACTTAGTGGCAAAAAGCTTTCATAAAAAGGTTGCTTTACCTTTTTCCTCCTTTTCCAACCTACCACTGACCCTCCTTTTTCCCGAGGTTAAAAAAGACTTTGATAGTAGACACACACACACACACACACACAGTGTGACTGTTGTTTGTGTATGCGTGTGTGTGTGTGTGAGAGAGAGAGAGAGAGAGAGAGAGAGAGAGAGGGAGGGAGAGGGCACGTGAGCTTATGGAGATGCATCGAGATGGTGCTGTGCTGGAGGTCTAGTCCTCGAGAAAATCAAGCTGGGAGCTTGAGATGAGGAAGGTCGTCGTCCCCAAAAAAACCATTTTTTGTTGGTTTTCTGGACTTGCTACAGTGGGATATATACCCCATTCCACATGATCCAGAAATATTACTACTATATTACTGTGACAGATCATAATATGGACAGCTTGTTTTGGAGATGCAGGATTTGACATTTACGTCTTGTTACTTACCCGGTTTCCTCTTTTCTCTCTGTTTCTAACACACACAGTATTGGCAGCACAATTCTCAATGACTGCAAAGCGTTGAAATCTGGAGCCAGTGTCGTCTCCTCCGTTTGTACTGGTTGCGTATTTCTCTTCTTCTTCTTCTTCTTTTTTTTACATTTTTTGAAGTCTTTTACTTGTGCATGACCTAGCTACAGTGGGGGTTGCCTTGCCTTCTCTAACAATTCAAATTCCTTGCGTATTGTGAACAATGATAAAAAAAAAATTGAACGGTTTAGGGCCAATAAATTTAGTTATTTAAAACTATTAAACATTATTTAATCTTTTTCTATCACATAAATTTCTTTTATCTAATGGTTAAGACTAATGGCTTAGGATCGTAAAAATATTACATCAAAAAATGGGCTTTTGTTGCGCAAGGCAGGGAAGACGAGGGGAAATCCAATGGCATCATATTTGTTTGATGTTTCGAAAGTAGAAGCTTTAACTTTATGAACATGATTAATTGGTGATCAAGAAGGCTTATATATGGTCTAAGTTAGTGACCTTGGGAGTTGCTAGGATAAGGTTTACTTTTGTGGTGAAGCCTAAGTTGTAATAAAGCTATATTAATACATTACCTGATTTTTTTTCAAAGAATGTGTTGGATGAGGATTCTCTACTGTATAATATTTATGCTATAACAGTTTTACTGATAAGAGATTGTCAGTAAAAGTGTTTTGTCTTTGCTGTTAAAAGTATAGTGACAATCTTTCATTGCTAACATATATTTAGCGATATTTTTCTGTTACAGCAGAGGTTGTACAACAGATGATTCTAATATGAATTTGTTATGGTTCATTGCAGGGCAGGCCTAGGAAGTGTAATTGGGGGCGCGCCAAAAAGTCATAAAAAATTTAATGACTAGTATAAAGAATTCATAAGTTCAAGTTCACATAGAACATAAAAAACCAAAAACATTAAATTTAGAAGTAATTCATCAAGTCTTCACAAAACTGGAAAACATAAGAAGCTTAAATCATACACCTATATATGTATAAATGATCTAATTTTTAATTATATGAGGACATTATTGTATCTACATGACAATATACCATAAGAATATAAGCTAAAAAGAACTAACCATGATCTATACTCATTTCTTTGTAATTTGGGAGTGTTGGAATTTGAAATTTAGAAATTAGAAGAATGAAGATGGAGTAAGTGAAAGACAAAAGGCAAAAGCAAATATTATGACGGCATGCGACAGCAAAAGTTAAAAACACAAAGAAAAAAAAGAAACTCTTTTACAATAATATTAATATACAAGATAGTGGTGTTTCCATAAATTTTTTAAATACAACTATTCATTATTTTAAAAAAAAAATTGCCAAAATCTGGGTGGTGACCGTGGTCTCCCCCTTCATGTCTATGGTCCGCCCCTTGTTCACCATTAAGATCGACCCTTTAATGTTATGAGGTCATAACACAATCTTAATGTTAGTCAAATGCAATATTATGAAATCATACATGACCTTAGTATTACAAGACCTCATATATATATATATATATATATATATATATATATATATATATATATATATATATATATATATATATTAGCTTCATTTATTACACTGGATTTTATTTTTTAATTTTTGCAAATTTCAGAGTTGGATTTAAGATTATGCTAACATTCAATTGAACTAAAATACCATAGTTATTAAATAAGTATGCCCCCGACAAGTTAATTTAAGTTAAAACTTAAGAGTGAAGCCAACATGTACCTATGTCAAATTTATTTTTATATTTTCAAGCCAAAGAAAAAATATTTCTAAGTCTCATCAGTTTTCCAAAACCTTGGCTTTGAAATAGTATTTCATTTTCCGAACTTAACTTAAGTAGCTAGAGTTTTTTTCCCCTAAAGTACTGTTTTAAAACATAATTATCAATTTACTCCATTTTGACCACACTTCTAAAAATTGCGGTTGAAACCATGACTTTAAAATAGAAATCGTTATTTGAAACCACGACTTTAAGTAGAAAACGTAATTTCAAACAGTAATTTCTAATAGCAATTTTTAAAGTATACTAAAAACGTGATTTAAAACAGCGATTTTTATTTTAAAGTCATGATTCCAAACCTCGATTTTTAAAAGTGTGATATCCAAGTAAATAAGTTTAAAAATAGAATAAATTAATAATTAAGTTTTAAAATAATATTATTTAAGAAAAAAAAAACTCTAAGTAGCTAGTAGTATTGCCCAGAGAGTATATGTGCTTTCTATTACAAGATACGAGTAACTTTTATTCAAGCAGCTACTTTTGATTTTCGTAGCCTGCAAGCTGGCACAGTAAATAAACTGTACTCGACTCTTGGGGCATGTGTTAGAAAATTGACACTTGAAATTCCCAAAGTAGGGTCACTGTTTGTGGCTCTAAGGTCTCAGTGACCATAACTACTCTGCTGCTCGCGGTATCTGTCAACTAGCTGCTTAGCAGCTACTGTATTTTACATGCATAATTGGTAGCATAAATGCACTGTCCTGTGCAGACGTTTGAATACAGCGGTAGGCATCTTTCTCGTTTCTACCGTCATTAATCTTAGTATTGGTTTACCATAAACACCCAAACTCTCGGCTTGCAGCTTCCAAAAAACCTACTACTCGTAGAACACAAAACTAACTCTAAGCTTGGTTTTCAGATCTAGTAGTCACTTACCTGCCAATCTACATTAGAGTCTACAGAATTGAAAGTGGGTGGTCAATGACAATAAATACATTCCGGGGCATGGCCTTCAAAAACTGGAAGGCTGTTAATGTAGGCTGTTTGTACCTAGATTGGGCGGTCAACTGATCGGAATATGTTGGACGCAGTGGTTTCTCTAAAACTTTAATTTGCAAAACCCGTATAATCAGAGGAAAAGAAGGACACATCCATCCATTACATAAAAAGGGATTTCAGCGCCACATCTTAGTTGATGTTTGGAAAAGTGTTGCTAAACGCCGTATGTCAGGCCAAGCTTCAAAGCAGATGTTGAGTGTCCCTACAACACAAAAAAAAAATTATTGCACGAAAAGTGTTGCTCGAAAGATAGAAATGATGTTAGTGGGTCGTAAAACATGGACAGCTTGATGCAATCTTGGGTTAATTTAGGTAAGTATCTTATGTATTCCGGCTTTGCACACATGACCAATTTGTAGTTCAAACATAAGACTAGTAGAAGGTGAGTTGCATTAGGTCTTATACCAACATTGAGGCCGCCTCTCCTACATGGTTTTGATCCCAACTTGTTCACTTGAGGATGCAGACAACTCGACCCCTGTTGTTGATTTCAACTAAACTAAATAAAATAAGCAAAAATTGCCCTCGTTGTCTACTTTCTCAGTTCCTCCACTCTTGTTTATTTGGGGTAAACTTACATAGTAATATTTAACAAAATAAAGCTGATGAGCCGACGAATTTTTCATGAAAATCACGTAGTAATACACTCGAGTGACTACTTCCTTGGACATCATTATATTAAGGACTTGTACCAAAGATCGACTTGCACGCTTATCTGGGACATGAGTCATAGTTTATAAGTTTTTCATTCTATCTGAGAGAGAGAGAGAGAGAGAGAGAGAGAGAGAGAGAGAGAGGATGGGGATGGGAAGGTGGGAAGAAAGTGAGCCAAATGAGATAAAATGAATTGGTGAAATATTAAATATATAGAGAGAAATAGAATAAAAATAGTATAAAAAGAAAAAAAATATGAAAAAAATACGTGCAAAATCTCATACACGTCGTATAATGTGGTGGACAACCCTCCCAAAATATATATAACCCTTGCAGTAGATATCATCCTCTTCCCATTTCTAGCGTTGTTTTGCAGCAGTTTGCTTGGATGCTTCCTCTGCTAATTCCTCCACAGTTGGCTTTGGAAATGACAAAACATACTTGCTCTTCCAAAGCCTAAAGAAAGAGATATCGAACTTTGCCAGTTTGGAAATGTGGTTGATCACTTATATCTTCATAACACTCTCCTTTGTATGCCAATACTGTCTTAAGATTTTTAGGAAAAAATAGGCAGTAAATGGAGAACAGAAAAGACAGCCTGAGTCGAATGCTGAGCACTCTTCCTTAAGATAATATTTACCCCTTATATAATCTGCTTAGAGTTGTAATAAATCTGTCTCCCAAGATAAAACATGCAAAACTGTGTTAGTTGCAGCAGAAGCAATCAACAGACAAAAATAAAAGATAAAGAAAAATATAAGATAGAGAAAATGTACAAACGAAGTGAGAAATGCACTGTCATCAGCCCCTATATATACCGCACTAACAAGGACTTGAATAGATGCAAACAATTATGGTAGTTAAATAACTCTGCTGGTGTCATTTAACAAACCTAAACTAAGAGACACCAAGAACATGTGCTTTTTGAATTTAAACAGAACTGAAAGTTCTGTTCAAATCCAAATCCAACAGTGACACTAGTTAAGTCGAACAGTTACCCCATTTCTTGTTCTTCTAGGCTGAATTTATTAAAAAAAAAAAAAAGTTAAGCGTGGGCTTGGGGCAAGGGCTCCTAGCAAGATGCGCATGTGCGAAGTCCTTAAAGCACCTTTACGCCGTCGCCGTGGTTGTAAGCACCAAGCGTGCGGTGCACCACACATGTGCGATGCATGACCACGCATACTTTGTATTTCTAGAGCAACAAGGCATTGCACATGGCCGCTTTAAGTATCTTAGCCTTTCCATTTCACGAGTAATGTGAAAACCCACATTGATGACCCTTTTCAAACTTTATTAAATATCTAACTTTGAGACTTTAATGTTTCTTAATATTTCTTTAACCGATCAATGAAATTGAATGATTACTTTTGGACATTAAACGTTGTTGTGTAAAGTTTGAAAGCCATGGGTCCAATTATTTGAAATTTTTCAACAGACGTTACCGTATCCATTTTGGCTTTTGATCCGATACCGAGGGATCTACCTGTAAGACATAGATTCGCTATTCAAGGCCATCATACGTTAAGAATCACAAGCTTTAACCTTTGATTGTTGAGGTCACCCTTTAAGGCTTAGGCGTCTTAATGATAGTATTACCCAGCTAGGCAATGATAGGGAGATAGATGGTGAGGTTCATGAGCGAGGAAGCAAATCACCAGGCTCAATGTCTTAAGGATGCCAAGGATAAGAGGTTGCACAGGAAGAAAAACCGTTAGAGACCGAGTCGCAGACTGGGCCGAGAATTAGAAGAAGGACAACTAAAGCAAAAGTAGGTGCCTCGTGAAGAGGAAGGCAGACCGCCTCTGAAAAAGCTCGTGGATGATAAGTGGCCAAGCTAGAGTTTAAGAAGAAGGCTGATGAAGATGAAGCTCGAAGGACACACGATGAGCTGCGCTGCTAGAGTAGAATCAAGGAGGAAAATGTTGAGGTTTGGAAAAACTATGAAAGCTGATGAGATGCGTAACCGAAGATATCGCGGGTTGTTGAGTCTGAACAAGAATGGTCGGTTCCTCCACCACTTCACCTCTAAGAGTTACAACATCTATTTCCAAGGTAATGTTTCCTCCTTTGCTATTTCTCGAGTACTGCTGGTCTCCACTTTTGGGATTTTGAAAGGTATGTTTGAGCACCTGAATGACATTCCTTGAGTTGGCGAAAGTTAACTACTCTGATACTTTGCTTGTGTAACTGTAAGTCAGAGCTGTGTCACATGTTTATAGGATTAATTTTACGTTATACCTCATGCTATACCTCATATTTAGGGATCAATTTCGCCCGGCACTTTTTGATTCTAATTTCTAAAATTTGAAAAATGTTGGTATTCAGCACCAATTATCAGTCAAAATGCCCATTGAGCGACGTCTCCGTTAATTTTTTGAGGGTAAATTAGTCTCTTCACCCGTTAAATCCCAAGGACTAGACTGAATTGTATGCGGTGTAGTGAGCTGGAGGCTGGAAGCAGGAGACCAGATTCAGCGTTGACAAGTCTACCTCCAAATGAAGAGCGACTCTGATCTGCACTCCCCTCCGCCTTCTCCCTCCAGCAGCCGACCACCTTGACCTACCTCAATACCTTCATCTTCACCCGTCCCACAAGCCCTAACCACCAACTCCACAACCATCATCATTATCAGATCCCCCGAAAACAAACGCCAAAACTCCAATGCCATCGTCACAAGAAGGTTCCACCCCAACAACAAAAACAAATGCTATTGCACCAACAAACCCACCTCAACCGTCATAATAAACGCCACCACGACCCTCCCCATCTTAAAACCTTGGCTGCCAACAAAATCCACCAACTCCACCTCTAAAAGGTACACCAAATCCACTTTCATCATCAAACACAACCAGGATCGTCCTCGACACAAACCTTCCCAGTTAATGCCGTCGCCAATGTCGCAATAGAAACACGAGGGGATCGCTGCGTTGTCGATGACTTCTAACACCACCATCACAGGAGCTTTTTGGTCCCCTCAACCGACTGCTATCTCCAAAATCGGCACACCAATTAATGATGGGTGTGGAGATTGGAGTTGTGGAGATGGTTGCTAGTGGGATCCCTAATTTAACGTGTTCCTATCAATTGATGGTGACTATGATCATGGTCGATTGCTATTTGGCAACTATGTATATAGAGAAGAGAATTCGAGAGGCTGATGCAGAGGTGCTGTGGAGGTTGGTGTTGGACGGAGGTCCTTGGCACTTGGACGGGATGGGACAAATTAGTTTTGGCAAGTCAATTTTGGCTGTATTGCCTCAATACCCAGCTGTGCTTATTCCTCTAGTTGTTTGCGCAGCGAATGCAGGTTGGGCAGAAGGGAGGTCGTGGGAGGTTTTGCTAAGGATTTTGCAGAAAGACGGCTTTTTGGAGAGCAAAACAAGAAATAGAGAAAAGGGCTGCGTGTGTATGTAAGTGGTGCCGACTAGGATGACGCATAGATTTAACGGGCAAAAGACACATTTACCCTTAAAAACTAACGGCCTTTTATTCAAAGTCCATATTGACCGTCAATTGGTAACATTTATCAATATTTTCAAAATTTTGGTGTTGGGTGTCAAAATTAGAATCACGGGATGCTGGGTGCAATTGACCCCTAAGTATGAGGTGTAGTGTTATGATCTTGTTTTGCAAAATGGCTCAGCTTGTGAAAAAGCTGGATTCTGGATATGGCTAAGGACTTGAAGGGTAACCCTGACGACCTAGCTTTGAGGTTGGACAAGGTGAGGATGCTGGGTAACTTTGTTAAGTGTTACAAGGTTCTTCACTACCAGATAAGGGAGGTTCAGAGTACATTGGCTCAGCTCGTCAAGGAAGAAAGTGCCTTGAAGGCAGAGTACATAGATGCTACGGGTAGAGGTCTCTTTGAGCCTGATGAGCCAGTGTGTCATGGGCTGCTTCCTAGTTCTCCGTTCACTGCCGAGGATTCTAGTGCCTCTGCCAATGGTCCTAGTTTGTTTTCTGTTTGACATTGCTGAGTACAGCAGGGGATCCATATCCCTTCTGGCATTATCTTTGCATGTTGTAGTTATTTTTCAAAGTTTATTCGCATTCTCATTACTCAGAAATGGAAGTTATGCTAAAATTACTTCACTAATGGATATTGAAAATCTACTATTTGGTGTCCTTTTTGATCATTTTTACAAAAGCAAAACTAATTGAACCATGTTTTATTCACACACTTTTTGCAGCTGTAAGCTAGATTATAACCCATTTTGTCAAACTCATGTAAACTAATTCTACTCAAAGTAAATTAAATCTTATTTTAAAAACAAATTCAGATTTAATATCAAAAATTTACTTTTTGGAATCAATCATAAACAGGATTTTAAAGCTCTCGCATCCCCGGGCAGAATCAATCTCGATATGCTTTAGCCGACACGCACCATATGAGATAAATAAGTAGGAAATGATATTCACACAGAAACTACGCGTTAAGACATTTCACTATTGTGGAACGAGATAACTAAAATAAATTATGTTTTATCAAACGCTATCGATAAGTAAATTTAGGGGCGCTTCACATAATTAACCCATGACCTAAAAAACCCTAAGCTTGACTCAGCCCTTTATCGGTAAGGTCAAAGGTGTCTTATTACATTGACTAAACGCCGCCGTATTCCTCGTCCTTGTGACATTTCTGGCACAGTAGTACCATCCATATCCACCGGTAGCGTCACTCGCTCTCCTTCTCCGTGGAGACCTGAGCCCCCTTTGCCAGTCCTGTCCCTCAGTAAATGTTAACTCGTCAAAAGACGAGCTACCTATTCACCCACAAAAGTCGCCGAGGAACTGGGAAGGTAAATACAAGGCAAAACGTTACGTATATTCATTTATATATATATATATATATATATATATATATATATATATATGTAGAGAGAGAGAGATGGACCCTTCTGACCCTATCTGTCGGTCGTCGTCTCGAAACCTACGCCGGTGTAAAAAGGACGCGGCAAACGAGGATCCCCACTTCTCCTTTTTCCATGAAAATTTTCAAAGCTTGTTATGTTTTTGTGAATTTGAAGTTGAAGGGCATATTAAATGTGGATGTGTGTTGCTATTATCGGGCAGCTCAATAACTCAACCACTCCTCTGACTCACTTGTATGGCCTTATTAACTTTCTTTCTGATACCTTTGTTATCATACTGTCATGATTACCCTTTCACTCCTCTTCCAGCTGCTTGTTAATCAGGTACACCACACTCTGCACAGTCCCTCATCATCCTATGGCTCTAAGCCAGCCTACATGTACAGGGATTAGTGTGCTCTGATTCCTTTGTTACTGGCTGAAGACACCATGATTACTTCAAATCTATTAGTCGGCTTTCACTTTGTTGCAGTGTTGGAGGACCAATCTAAGTTCAATTATTGGGCTTCCAAATGGGTTTCTATAATGGTTGTGCTTTTGCTTCAATAACAAGTTTTACACTCCACTTGGGAATTTGGTGTGCTTCTTCCAGGATTTAGCTGGCTAACATAGTGCCAGTACGATCATGCACAACAATATCGATCCACAACATCATTTAAGCTTTGTTAAATTATCTATATCAAAGTTAAATTACAAAATTCTAGGTAAAAGTTTCTGAGCGCAGGAGATCGAGAAGCACATGCACTATATTGGTAGAAGTACGTAGTCCGATTTGAGTGTCATAATTTTTTTTGTTTTTTTTCAAACAATATGTCAATTCAATGTTCTTAATCCAAATAAGTATGAGATTTTTTTTCTTAACTTAAACCTTGTGCTAGATCCTCGGGCTTTGAAGAACTATTCAAATGTGATTGGGTAGTAACCTTAGCTCTAGATTAGGGGAAAAAAAAAAGAACGACTCATAATTGGAGTTTAGGCGTACATATATAGTACGAGTAGTATGTAGGAGTTTTCTCAAGAGTCGTGTCTTTCTGCTAATGCTAATCACAACAGAGCACTAGTATCGAAATTTTTGTGCTCTACCAAACCAAATGATAATGTTCGAGAGTATGTGTAATTACTCATAAATTATTCACGAATAATGAAATTCAATGTGTATTCTAAAAAATGAATGAATATTATTGCCCTATAATTTTATTGAACATGAATTTGTTTATGGTGTGTTAAATAGGCATTGACCACCTCCTTTATTACACGAGTTATATTTGTGTCAATCTTTGACCACCTTAGTTTCATAATCTCCGAGTTCACATCAAGTGTTTTGCCCTTGATCTCTCTTCTAGTCAAATTTACTCTTATAGTCAAAACTCGATAACTGTACGAGGTCATAACAGCATTAACGATCGAACGGTGCAGATATTGAGATTGAATGCATGGAGAGAGAAAGAAGGAGGTACAGAGAAGAGGGAGAGAGAGAGAGAGAGAGAAGTGCATGCCATGGAGTCGTGGTCATTTCTGGAAACCCAGCTGGTAGGGACAGGGGTCTGCCCAAGAGGTTTTGTCTTTTAACGTTGGGCTTCCACTCCTTTTACTCTTCTTATAACCCCTCCCCAAACAAATCATTCTCTTCATCATCACCCCCATCTCTCTCTCTCTCTCTCTCTCTCTCTCTCTCTCTAACCCCCCTTGAAGAAAGGCGAGACTCTAGGGGGATAAAGAGATGAGAGGACACAGAAAGACTTGAGATAAAGGAGAGCATACAACAAAGTTTGAGGATTTTTGCTCGAGATAAAAAGGGAGGGTCTCTTTTTGGGGGGAATGTTGTCTGGTTCGACGACCCTTTGCAATTGATTCTTGGTCAGTTACTTACAGATCTATACTTGGTTTGTAGATCTACGCCCAGATATCTGTTTTAGTGTCGTCGGACCAGGCTTCATTCCCCTCAATTACTGCTTCCATCAGAAACCACGATGGTGAATTTGAGCTTGATCTATATACAGGCAATCTACTTCCGATCGAGGTTAATTTTTTGTTTTCTGTAATTTCTTGTCAGTAGTTGGATCATGAGTTTTAGGGATTCTAAGCATGGTTGTTAGTTCAATGCAGATTGGTGTCATGATGAAGGATCTTGACCATGGTTGTTTGCATCCTTTTATTCTTTCTCAGAAAGTTGCATTTCCATCATTACTTTGTTTTACTTACTCAGTTTTTCTGATTCACGTGAATTGGTCAGGTTATGATGATGTTTGTTGTCAGCGAAGCATGTAAACTTTATGCAAAGATTTTGGTCATGATGGCCTCCGGTATCTCATCTGTCTCTTTCTCGTATCTTCAGATCTGGCCGGTCTTCAACTGGGAATTATCCCCCTTCTCTCACTTCTTCTCCTTATCTCTCTCTTCTTAGGGTTTCTTGGAGCGAATTTGGCCTGGGTTGGCAAGTTCTTTTCTTTCTAATTTCCTTTTATTGCAACTGAATACAGTTCATCAGTGTATAGTGTTTGGTTTGATATCCTTGACTGAGCTCACTCACTCACTCTAATATGTTTTAACATTATCCTAACCCATTGCTTTGTTTGTTTGTTTGTCCTTTGCTTATCCCAACCACCACCAAACCTCCACTACCCCTCACCAAGATATGCTCTTGTTAATCAGTTTCGCGCCCCAAGATTTTGTGGAGTTATATTTGCTTCAAGTTTTCAGTAGCTACGTTCCTTAGCATTTTCGCATGTGTTATGTGTATCTGTCTTAGCCTGAGTCTGAGTCTGAGTCTGAGCCTGAATGAGCGAGCGTGATCATTGACTTACCTTGATTACATTATAATTAGTCATCTGAAACCCTAAACTTGCCATCATGGAATTACTTTGTTACTACCCTGAAACAAACAAACAAAAATTTCCTAGCTTCTGCTTATGAAGATTACATGTAGTGTGTTTTAACATAACAACCAATGAAACTTTATGCATTTTGAGCTTCTCTTGAGATATGTTGTTTCTGTAAATACTTGTATGCATCGAGTTCAATAGCTCTTTCTGTTCTGCTTTCTTTAACTGCTTAATGTGCTTCATTACATGCTTTAATCCCAGGAATTATCTTTCTGAGCATACACTCAGAGATAAGTGATTATTATTGTTTGTCTTTCCTGTCATTCTTGTACTCTGATTAGAAAGATTGGATCTGACAAAGACCTATCAATGTTATAGACCTCTAAGGTCCAATACAGCATGTGTGATGTCTCTCCTTCACTCGTGTAGGCTCTAATCATAGGCCTCGGGTTTATCTAATCTCTCTCTCTCTCGCCACACCCCCACAATGGACTGTGTTACGATCAATGCATATGTTATGTAACACATTATGTGCCTTAGTGAAGTTATCAAGGCAGATTTTCACAAACCTGCTTGGCATTCTTGGGTGCAATAGTGTTGCTTTTTTACTCTCATGTGACATGTATATGGCACACATACAATGACAACACACTCTAAACACACGTTTCTATACTTTTCATCTTGGTTGTTACAAAAATAATACAATTAGGTCCAAAACTACATAATTCATGTGAGAAGGTGTAGGTAGGATTCGTTGGTTGACTAATGTAGAGCTAATATTGCTTTCCTAGTCTTTAGCGCCTGAGGTTATCAATACTGTACCACAGACAGCACCTCCTTTTAGGAGAATGGATCATTTTTGACTTTGCAAGTATAAAGGGGAACCCATGTTTGCTTTAACTTAATTGCTTTACCCAGAATTTTCGGCACACAGTGGATTGTGTTTGATGGTTTCATCTGCAGGAATTATTGCAATCGCTTTTCCTGTATAGTTGGACAGCGTTTGATATGGATGTTAAAGAAAGACAGACCTCATGGGACTGTTATAGGCATCTAGCCTCTGCTTTAAGTTTAAGAGTTAAACTTTCTTTACACCATTGTAGCAACAAATGCTTAAATCATAGTCGAGGTTACTTTTCTCGTGACTAGATGGAATACATGAACACCAACCCCTGTATATTGGTATGTCATTAAGCTTGAAGGGATTGGCTAAAATGGATGGCATAACTTTGTTCATTTTGAAATCATTATCGAAGGGTATGCCATATTACCATTCTAAGTAACTTGGTAAATGCTTTCTTGGGTCTAAAATGAATGTCCCGTGAAGTGTTTTTTTTCTTCCAGAATGAGTTACTTGTGCTGCTTAAAGCACTTAATCAAGCCTTCCGGACACTGGAATTCCCTTGTTGAATAGATTTATGAATTGATCCTCAAGTAGTTTGTGCATCAACAAAGCTTTCTTTGATGGTATTCTGCCATTCACCCTAATTCAAGCTCGATAGTGTGAAAGCCCTTAAGTTAGGGTGAGCCAATATGGACACTAATGCTGCTCCTTGATCAACTTATTTTGGGGAAGTTACATTCTAGAGCCTCGTAGACGAATGATCGGATCACCAGAAGTAGGCATACAACCCCTTAATTGCCCAGTGATTCTACATTGAATATGAAACCAGCTTATAAATTGCTTAAAGTAAGTTCAAATTTAGGGTGAAAAAATGTAAATACTCTATTGCCCTTCAACATCTCAGTATTGTTTCAGTAAACGTTACGAGAAGAACTAATATGGTGCCCCCCTGATAGAACACCTCAATTTTTTCAATTGTAAGACAAGTTCAACAAAAAGGAAGCCCCTTTCAGATTTGAACCAATGACTTGCGCCTCACCGTGGCATTACTCTAATGATATCCTTATCTTTTTATTAGACATGTACAACAAAGGTGAAACCTTTTTATCGTACAAAAAAATATTGCTAAATAACAACAAGAAAACACTTTCAGTGACAATCTTTTTATCGGTAAATGTTGTACAACACCTCTGCTGAATCCTGATCCCTTGTCTGAGTGTGGAATGACAAAACTTCCAGTAATGTTCTAATAAAAAGATGAAGATATCATTAGAGATTCAATCAAGCTTGAGAACTTTTGTATGGTACGACAACGGTATTAGTTATACCCTAAGGCTCATATACGATCTTGGTTTCTTTTTCATAGTCTAGTTCAATTGATAAGGTTTCTACTGAGCTAAAAATCACTGTTTTCTTCCATTTAGTGAGACTTTGGTTTCAATTCGGTTTATAGGAAGAGCCTTCAACCTCTTCTATAGAGATAAATGATGGACGCCAATTATGGTTGGTGAGTTTTTCATTCGCAATGAGCTCTAAGGAAGGAGTAGTACGAGGACAGAAGCCTGCCAGGCCTTCGACGAAACCTATAAAGGTTTGAATTACAAATTTCGTCCACAATTATATTCTTATTGTAGGAACGCTTTTAGTTACTGGTTTTATAGTCAAAATAAAACCGTAATTACATTAACCATTTGCGATCACAACCTATCACTTTCTTATTTGCCACACTTTATTGGAAAAAAAAAACAAAAATAGGATGCACATAGAGGTTGTACCAGATCGATGCTATTCATACTTGGGGAAATGACAAATGACCCCATCGTGTATTTCAGGCTTCGTTTCCGGGTCGACCCCCGATGGGTATTAATTTTGATAATTAACCACCCTCATCTGTTGATAATTGCGACCCGGATATATTTTGAAGTAAAATTTTAAAAATATCCCCAAGTTTCACTAAAATGCCAAGTTCCCTATTAAGGAAGGAAAAAAAAAAAAGGAACCCCTACAACCAGCAGCCCCTCCCTTCCCCTACCTCCACCCTCGCTAATCGAATTACTGCCCCCTCCCTCCCCCCACCCTTACCATTGCCAATTGAACCACAATCCCCCTCCCTATACCCACCCCTGCTGCCTCCATGATTGAGGAAGAAAAAGATAAGAAATGAGAGGTAAGAGGGGCAATTGTGCCTTTTTATATGTCAGTTTTGACCAAAGTCGGCTAATTGTCCACAACTACACTAAATTTATAGATAAAGGGGTCAATTATAAAAATTAATAGCCGAAGGGGTCGACCGGGGTCGACCGACAAACTCTAAGTACATGAAGGGGTTATTTGTCATTTCTCCTTAATACTTTAAAAGGTACTCTGTGACATCTAGATGAAAAAAAAAAATCAGAGTTATGTCACCAGCTAATCGAGTGAAAAGCAAAAGCGAGTGCATCTTAAATGTTCGAAGCAAAAGAGACGCCGATAACAACAAAATATCACTTCATTATACGTCTCAGACTTCCTAGTGACAAAAACAGAAATTGCGATAGTCAGAGAAGTTGTACCGAGAGTCGATGCTCTTGATGCGTCAAAAGATAATTTATGACGTCTTGATGAAAAAGAGTTTAAAGCAATCTCACCAACTTTTTTCGAGCGGGAGTGAAAGTTAATTAATGCATAACAACAAAGAAAAAGAATAAGTACTTGATTGTTCGAATGCGAGTGCAAAATAAATTGAGGGCAGAAGCAAGTAGTAGAATGTTGTCAATTTAAGAAGGCTATATTCACTAGTACCAAAATTCAAGACCTTTAACATGCTTGTGAGCTTATTGAAAACCTCAAAAGAAGGTGTGGGATCGAAAGGAATTGGGGTTTAAAAGTACATGAGTTTACGGATTGAAACTCAACCCAGGCCACCCAAGTTGCATGCTTACCTCCAAGCACTTGATCTGCCTCGGTGGGCTGTTGTACATGTACTATTGTGATCGTGGGCTGTTTACATATTGTCAAGCTAACCCGTCTTGCACTTGCAAAAAACAAGGCAAAGGACGAAGGTCGGCCCCTTCCTAGTGTATGGGGAGTCTGGACCAAGAGTCCAAAACTAGAGCGAGAAAAGATCAAACAATAGAAAACTTTTAAGGAAAAAAATTTTATTAACCAAAAACAATAATAATAAATTCCTTTCGGTAGATTTGTACGTATTTCACATTTCGTTGATAAGATACGTTGATAAAAAAAAAACTATTCAAAAAATAAATTTTTTGCATAAGACCCTTAAATTTCTCATGTTGTGTTAATTTTATGTACAAGTAATTGGTCGTACGACTGACACTTCTTATCTCATATTTTTGTATAGAGTACCATGTACGGTGGAAAATACATGTCTTGTATAGATTGCCTTTTATTTTTACGTACACGCAAACTAGGTTATCTGGTAGAGGGCTTCAATTTGACCAACAAGACTCTTCGATCTTTCTATGCAAAGCCAAAAATGAAAAAGGAAAGCTAAAGAAGAAGAAGAAAAAGAAAAAGCCAAGCCATTATGTGGTTTAAAAAGAGGATGGTTATTTGCGATAAAACATATTACTAATATTATAGTTTAGAATTAAAAAAAAAAAAAACTTTGATAAGGTTGACCATGGGAAGTGGCCGGCCAAGAGAGGAGAGAGAGCTCAAAACAAATACGATGGTTTCCAATGACGAACAGCGCCCAAGTTCCAACGAGCGGTGAACTGGAGTAGAATTCCATGAATGCCTGCTCCATAACGTTGACCGTTCTTTTCTACCATTTTCAAGTGCCTTTTTTCACTTCACATGAGTTAGCGTTAAACCATGTGATGGATGTTTTCTTCCTTTCCATGAAGAATGGAAAGTGACATCAGAAGTCCATTTTTAGCACTTGAGTTCTATAAATAAAGTATGTATCTATCTATATATCAAATTTGAAGACCTTTAACGAGCCTGTTCATCATACTACTGGTTTTGTCAAAGAGCCTGTTCATCAACCAGCATCTCTTTTCCATCCGGTAGACATGTATATATATATATATACATGTAGATGTGTGGGCTGTGGGGGTGTGCGGTGGTGGACGATACGGTGGTAGTGTTGACTTGAAGAAATGTGTCTATTAAAACCTAAAAGAGAAATTGGAGAAAAGCACGATATGGTGGTAGTGTTGACTTGAAGAAATGGGTCTATATTAAAATCTAAATGAGAAATGACGAGGAAAAGTTTGAGAAGATTTGGCGAGGCAATTTAGTCTTCATCTAAAAAATATTTTCCTCGTCGTCCCTCTAGTTAACGGATATAAGTGATATTACACTAGAATAGAGTCATCGATTTAATTTATCGCTAAATTCAAGGAGTTTAGTAATATTATGTCATCTTGAATCAATGAAGAAAGGTAGGTCCTATCAGTTTAATTTCTCTTTAGTTTTATGATGTGTATCAAATAAGGGTAACTTTGGAAATGAGTAAAACTTTATCACCAAAAATTGAGAAAGTGAATGATAATTTTATAACATCTCAATATATAAAGATGACCAATATTTCTGGGACAGAAGGACCATAAATTCTGCGCAAAAGATTCGGGAGGCAAAAGTTGATTTCTCCTCCAACCAAACCGGAGAATCACAGACCTCTTTTAAAGACCTTGGCCTTACGCTTTGTTCAAAGGCAATGTCCCAAGACTGATCTCAACCTCCACTTTGGGAGGTTCCTGGTTCCCCACTTTCTATTTGACTTCACTCTTCTTCCTTTGCCAGCCAGCACTCACAGACATTACCTAGCGCTGGTGGTGCGCCTGAATTGAAAATCATCCGCTCCAAACTATATATGATGCCTCACAACACTCTGGTTTGAGATTAATTGATGTTAACTCTTCAATTTAGCCTTCTTTTAAGGTCTTGCTTTTCTTGTGGCAACCGTATTTCAAATTTGACATATCCTATCAGATTCTCCCCACTTTGTACGGGCGTGACTTAGTCTTATACAAAGTTTTATCTGATGTTTTTTCTAGTGAGAAGTGTTCTTTTCGCTCTTTCATATGCTTTGAGTGACAATAATCGTTGTTATTTTTATCTCTAAAACTGCATTTGAGCGACAATGACTAATGTTTAGCAATACATGCAAGGGTGAAATAGCATAAGATAGGAGGTAAAAATAGTCGTTCCATTCTCCATTTTGGACATACAATCATGTATATTATGTTTAAGACATGAAATCACTACCAAGGCAATGACATGGACGACTCGGATGTGCTCACTATAGTTAATTCATCTTCGCAACCTTAGAACTTGACGAGTTCACAAGTGACTGTCAGCTTACTTGTTATCAAAACATTCAGTTTTACTCTATGTGCAATATAGATTAGTATGCACCGATTAAAATTATCACCACAAATTTTAGCAACAACAATAAAACATCTTTGGTAGTATTTTTTTATCACTAAAACTGTTACAGCAGAAATGTGTTACACTAGAGATCCTTCCTTATACATGACCTTCCACCAATGCCTATTCCAGAAAGAAAAAAAAAAAGTTAGCTAATTTGTGTAATTTATTTTACCTTGCCAAAATTATGCTTTTGTATGGAGGGAATAAAGAAACATGGATGCTTCTGATTCATGCATGCTTTCGGTGGGTTTAGATTTGTGTTAGAATCTGGAATATTAGGAATTGTTAGTAAAGTACCGTTTTCCTAACAGCAGTCCCTTCCTCTCTCCTTGCTAGGCTGCTACTTTATTCCTGGCTTGTGGGAATGTCTGCTCTTTGCGTTGGGAGCTTGTGAAATTGCCCACTCTTTATTTGGTATCCACTCTTGTTCAAACAGGGGCAGGTTATATTTAGTTCATTTTGAATTTCTGAAATAACAGTCTTTTAAGTCTGTCCGGCAATACTAGTCTTAGGAAGGGAAAAAAGCTAGAGTTGCTTATTTGGAAAACAACATCGCTAAAATAAGATACAAGCTTTGCTTGGAGAATTGCATTTTATAAATTTTCTTAAAAAGATATACGCTCTGGAGCATATCGTGTACCCCTAGGAGCTATCCCACATGGTCGACAGTATTAATGTTTTGATCAATATTTTGAGCTAGCAAAAGTGCCTTACTCTTACACGCTTATCAGAATGAGAAAAGAGAGATATTTAGTGGTCTCGAATCACAATCGCATAAAGTTCTTAATGATCATAGCTGATGAATATCGTATGCAATATCTATGTCCGCTGCGTGTGTGTGTGTGTGTGTGTGTGTGTGTGTGTATAGTCTTGCCTCTCGAATCTAATTTGAACGATAGTGAGCATAACGATGAGAAGGTTACTTTCGCAAGTGAGGAATAGGAATGACTTGAAAAAAGGAAGGAAGGGGTGCTCCTAGGTGTGTGTAGGGGTTGTGTTTGTTCGTGAGAATGGATTCCTCGTCAAGTCAGTTTGGGGGGTGAGGGGGGGGGGGTTTACATAAAACCGAGGCAAAGTGGTTTATGATTGAATCTCAGAGACATTCTTATCATTTGGTAGATCCAAGTCCATGGCCTATTTCGGGTTCACTCGGAGCTTTGGCAACCACCGTAGGAGGTGTGATGTACATGCACCCATTTCAAGGGGGTCCCTTGAACAACTTATCGCTGTTATTAAGGGAGTCAAGAATGAATAGACCGATATCAGGCAGCACTTTCACCATCATAGTGCAAATACACCAATATAATCCCCCTCCACCT
This sequence comes from Escallonia herrerae, assembly GCA_033070095.1. NCBI lineage: Eukaryota > Viridiplantae > Streptophyta > Magnoliopsida > Escalloniales > Escalloniaceae > Escallonia > Escallonia herrerae. The sequence continues at coordinate 159,340 of JAVXUP010000089.1, forward strand.
AAAATTTATGGACATTGTTGGCAACGGTCGTCGTCCCTTGTTTCCTAGTTTATAGGGAATTTCGATAAAGGATCTGAAAAGTAAAGCAATCAAGATCCTTAAATAATTTATTGTAGAGAAAAAAGTTTGCCAGTTTATAATTGGAGAGATCTTTATATTTTAAGCAAAGCCTAAAGGATTCAGAAAGGAATGGTAAGAGGGTAGATTTCCATGATAATCATTTCCCCCGAGTGTGTGACAGACGGACACAGATCCTCTGCTGTAACTAATAGATATTGTAGTCTCCATCCCAACCATCCAATTTTAATCTTATGCGCTACAAACGGCCATGTCCCCCAAGTCGGTTAAAGTCTTTGGTTTGAGACTTCTTTCTGTCTCTCCAACAGACTTCTTTCTCTCACTTCTCATGGAGAAGGTTCTGTCATTGCAGATTATAGTATTGTTGTTGAGCTACTTTGCCTTACATGACCAAACCTCTCTTCCGTCAATGCAATCTTCTGCCGCATCTGAACGGGCTTCATGGGTCTTCTTGTTCTGCTTTATTAGCTTCTTGGGCTATTGTACTAATAAGATGCTGGGGGTTGAGTTCTTGACAGAAGAAGAGGAAGCTTACGGCAGAGGATGTGTCCGTGACAGTACGCCATCTCCTAAAATTCCTAATTGAATGGATGCAATCTGACGTATCATCCATATTTGGACCCCATAAAGCAAGTGAAAGCCAGCCCCATATCCGGCCTAATTGAAATGGGACTGAGATGGGCTCCCTTGTGAAGGGAAAGAAAAGGACACTTTCGTCCATATCTCGTTGATCTTTTTGTTCCACAATTTGTAATTTCTTTAGGACATATTATAATTTTGCATGAAATTAAGTCTTTTTGTTCGTTAGAGCGCATTTGGACCAGACACAAAGTTGTACAGTAGGTCTCTTTGGTAACCGAGATCGATTGCATAAAACCTAATTCGTCAAGTATCTTATATGACTTATCTTTCAATGATGGCAAAACTTTAACTTTAGTCCGGCCGGAGCAAGTCTAGTAATGATCTGCTTGTAACACTTTGTTGTTAAATGAGCTGTTACTGACGTCGTTAAAAGGTTTTGAAATCGATGTGAAGGAAGTTTGATCTAATTCAAATAGGAAAAAAGTTGGTCGAATTACACATTCTACCATATTACGGCATTAATCCCACTCGTTCCTTGCTTAGTGTTTGATTGACCACATTCATAACATTTCCGTCTTCGATCCGTATGGAGTCGTCATCTGGTCCCAAATATGAAGCCATTAGACGACACCGCTCGAGGTCTCTAACAAAGATGTGAAACACAAGAATATCTACATGGACATGTTCTGCCATTGGCTTGTCCCTTGTAAAAGTGACACCTCACTGTCCACTTAGATTCACATTCCCGTGGACCCCACGTGTCCTCCCATCCTCCACTCCCCCTTCCACGTGTCTTGCCTCTCCCACCACACAAATTTACGATCTTGCCATTCACATCCAACCCTCAAACACAACACAATCGAAGGCCTAGAAAAAAAAGAGAAAAAAATAATAATAAAACCCTAGTGTAGCCCAATATATATTAGCCCCCACAAGCCCCCCTTTCTCAAAAACCTAAACCATGAGAAACACCAGAAGCTCTCTCAGATTCACCGCTCTGATCCTCTTCACAATTGAGCCCTGGCCTTTTTCTCTTGTTCGCCTCTAGGTTTTTGCTCTCTCTTTTTGTTGCCCTTCATGATTTTTGCAAGTATGGGGATTAATGGAGAGAAGAGCCTCTTGAACAGACATATTCATCTGCCTCACCTTCACCTTCACCTTCACCTTCTTCATCATCACCACCACCATCACCATCATGGGAAGAAGCAACAAGCGAGAGACGTGCCGAAAGGGTGTTTGGCGATCAAGGTGGGGGTTCAGGATGAAGAGCAGCAGAGATTTGTGGTGCCGGTGATGTACTTCAATCACCCGCGGTTCATGCAGCTGTTGAAGGAGGCCGAGGAAGAATACGGGTTCGATCAGAAAGGCACGATCACCCTTCCTTGTCACGTCGAGGAGTTTCGGTACGTTCAGGGTTTGATCGATAGAGAGCAGCAGCAGCACCATCACCATCACCACCACCATCATCATCATGTTGGGTGTTTTAGGGTTTGAGGGCAAAAGGAAAAGGGAAACCAGTGGGGTTAAAAGAGGAAAATCCGTGAGTTCTCGCACTTGTACATGATTATGGCGAAAACACAAATCTGTTCTCTAGTATTGCCAGTCCCACACTAAAACAAAAACAAAAACAAAAAGTGGGTTTCGTGTTATGCATCTGAGGAGATTTTAGGTATCTTTTTAGCTTCCAGGTTTTTTTTTTTAATTGAGAAATAGGATGAATGATGATGATAATGACGAAAAAGTTGCTGGTTGCAATTTAGTGCTCCTTGTTGAGAATTTCGAAATTTGAAAGTTGAAATCTTCTCCCAGTTAATGATCCCGTTTCTCTTTATTAATTTACTCCTTCTTGAATGTGGAGTTTAATGGCAATGGAATCTTTGTAAAACACCAGAAATATGAGTATGTACAAAAGGGTAGTGCGTGGAGGGGCCAAGCAAACCAAAGGGGTCGCTTTATGCCCTTAAACCGGCCTCTCTCCACAATAATCTGGAATTGGTACAATCCTCTTGAGAACAGTAACGGAACTTAACACCTCTTTATAATTTTACTGTTAGCGTGCATCAACTGTGTAGAACATGCCAGCAAAATGATTACGTTCAACTGTGTGTAGAACATGACAGCAAAATGATTACGTTCCTTCAAAGATGGTGAAAAAATGATTAAAGTGTTTGGATAAAAATGATTAAAGTAAACTTAATGCGGCAAAATAATCATATAGTGTTATCAAATTGAAAATGAGCATTTAATGTCTGTTTACATGTAAGGATATTTTAGTAATTCTGTTGGTCAAATCTAATTTTTCAAAACTGATTAAGAGGATGTTTGAGATTAATTTTAAGATGAACAAACCTGATTTAATCTAAATTAAATCAGGTTTGTGAGTGTTTGATAAAATAAATTAAGAGATTTAATCTGACTCAAAATTTTCAAAACTGATTAAATTCATAATCTTGAAAAGTTAGGATTATGAAATAATCACTTTTCTCATAATCAGGTTTGACCTTCTAATTTACCATATTATCCTCATATTTCTCACAAAAGGACATCTGATATCCTTTAACTAATTTGTGATAGTTATTTTATTAAAAGTACTCATGTGAGATTGTGAGTGTTTTTAATTTAAAGTAAAAAATAAACAACTTTTGTAGGTGGATGAAAATAACTTTTGATAATTTATTTGTGTAAGATAGTTATTTACAAATAAAAGTTATCTTAACATCACCTTTCTAGATGGAGTAAAAAATTATTTATTAAGTGTCATCTATGGTCATTTTGTCATAGTGGAACTGATTTAAACACTTTTTATTCAAACACTTTTATAACTTTAAGTTAGTTTACAACTACTTTTACCAAACAGTAAAATGATTAAATCTAATTTTAAAAACTGATTAAGATGTAAGCAAAATTCTACTTTTTAGAATCAATCCCAAACAGCTTGTCCATGGTCTACACCTTGTACAAGCCTTGATTAATACTACCAAAACTAATGAAATCCGAAACAAGAAAACATACTCACACACACACTCCATGCATGCCTGCTTTCTTATCACTTTGTTTGGGAACTGAAATATATATATATATATATATATATATATATATATATATATATATATATATATATATATATGCACTTTACAGAGACATAACTGTCCTGCAGACCGCAGGAGTCTCTCATCAGTCATCGTAACTGCCAACAAGGGTTGGTTCAGCGGTCCCCCAAGATCCCAATCCAGGTTTTCTACCTGAGTACGAATCCTGCTCGCCGCACTTGTTGGTAGCAAACTTACGTCCTCGACTTGCATGTGCTCCACACACGGGTCCTTGTGAGTTTCGGCCCCGACATAGGTGCTGGGGCTCAGATGTATGTGGCGGCCTTGTAGGTTTCCGTGACGCAATACTCCATGCCGATTAGATTAGAACCTTACGCTCCAACCTTTTTTACAGAAAAAAAATCGGTCATCGTAACTCCCAGGGAAGAAGAGGAAATAATTTCTCGTCATAAAGTGTGATAAGAGGAGTTTACAGGAAGCATCAATGTAGGGTAGCAGCGGTATCTTTTGGAACGTGGTGTTGTGTGGTTAAATGAGTGCTGACAACCATATGCGGCATTAGCAAACTCTGGTGGCCGGTTGACTTGTTATGTTGGACTATGGACCGTGGAGGACTTATAAAAGTTTTGTTCTCCACGTTAATAGGGTAGGAAAAAGTTTCAAGTACACGTGTGATGATTAACGGATACGATAAAATGAGAACGAGCTAAAAGATAAAGTATTTACTGTTTTCTAATTTCCTTCGTACGTTACACGACGTATTAAGAAGGGAGAAAATTTCTTTGTATCCGGTGATTTATTAGTGATATTTGTTTGACGATTGAATATAGCGACATTTCTGTAATAAAAATAAGAAATAGCAATTTCAATGTTGCATATCTTAATGGTTATCACTTATTATGGCAAATTTTATGATTAACTTTGAGTGCTTTCTTGAGAAGTGATATTATTATGGCTCAAACGGTATCATAAATATAAGTCGCTATGTTCATAATCAAAATGATCATCCAAATTCAGGATTGATCAGCATCACAATACTTGTCTCGTTACTCTCATCCGGTCTCGACTTGGTATGAGATCTTGATCCAAGTCATGCTTCCACTTTGTACTCTCGTGCTTTTATTAGTAAACTAGTATAGAGCATGTGTGTCGCACGTGAATATAGTCGAAAATAATGTTTGAACTGATATTATTATATTTTTTCTGATCAAAATAATGTAATTCAATTATGTTCTTATTATTTTTTTGACTTGTTTTAGATGAAATGTATATTTGATGTTCGCGATTGTAATCATTTCAATGTTTGAAAATAATTTTCGTAGGCTTCTGAATTGAAGAAATGTTTGATGGTACTACTGAAAATAAAAGCAAATGGAGAAATTAAAAGAATAAATCTACATCTTTATTGTTGTAATCTGTTAAATTAGTTTATGATTAAGATTTGTAATTTTCAAGATCAGGAGCTTTGCATTTCATCAATAAGAAATACAGAACACCCGATCTTCAACTGCAATAACCGAACATATTTTCAGTTTAGATTGACATCACATTTTAGCCTTGTTTTTTGATGCATATTTAACCCTTTTTTGTTTTTGATTTTCCAACAATTTTTTGTTTCTTAATTAAATTTTCATGTATTTTCAATTTCTTTATTTTGTTTTTTTTTTTGGGTTTTTCAATTGGTTAATTGTTTGCTAACCTAAAAATACAAGAAAAAAATATTTGTTCTCATTAACCAGTTCAATATCTAACCTTTTGTTTCATTTTAACCAGATTAAAAAGAGAATAATAAAGAAATTTATTTATTCTGTTTTTCTTTTTCATCACATTTTTCATTTTTCAATGTATAGAATAGATTCATTACCTAATGTTCTTTTAAGTTCATCAAAATTTAAAAGGAAGTAATAAAAGAATGGAAGAATGTTAATTGTCGTAATTAACGTAGGACATAATCGTCCAAAAATAATTTACAACATTCATACTTTTATAGGTAATATAAATAAGTATCAACTTTGTCTACTCTCACGCTCTCGCTTACGTTCTCACTCAACAAACTGACGACTTATTTCACACTTTTATTTTGAGAGTTATCCCTAAACAGAGAAAGAAAGTTGAGTTGAATTGTGTCTGTGCTAATAATTATTCTTTATGGTCCCTTCGATGTTCTATCCTTTCGTGATATTTAAGCTTCAATGGGAACAGAATTATGATATCTACGTACTAATTTAGGTTTACCCTTAGACACTACGTTTTTCAGGGTAGGAAGAGCAAAATCTTTTCCACACGTTTAGGAGAACACTTGCAACAAATCTTCCCCATGAAGTCGATCACCTGGGCGAATTAGGATTTTGACTTCCGCACATGTTTTTTGGTCTTCATATGAAAAAGCTTAATTTGCTCAGGTTACGGAAGGTGCGGAGGTTCTGAACGTTTTGATAATCTTGTTCTTTCCAAATAAGGCTAGGAGATTGTGTGCAATCAAGCCCTTTAGGGTCGTTTTGAAGCCCCTATACATACCTCCCTACCCCAGCCCCGGGTCCTGTTATTTCCTTGTCCTACAAATTTCTTGCTTGCTTGCTTGTTTCAGTTGTTTGTTTGTGTTTCTCGTTAACTTGTCGTGACATGAAACGAGTGATCAAAGGCATTCCAAAAGGGTGTCTGGGAATAAGGGTCGGAGTAGAGGGTGAAGAACGGCAGCATTTCGTGGTTCCGGTTACTTACGTTAACCACCCTCTGTTCATGCACTTACTGAAGGAAGCGGAGGATGAATATGGGTTTCATCAGAAGGGTGCAATCACATTGCCTTGCCACGTCGAGGAATTCCGGCATGTTCGGAGTATGATTGACCAAGAGGAGCATCATCATCGCCACCACCATCACAATCGCCGTCATCAGGATCCGATGGGGTGTTTTGGGTGTACCGGCTAGCAAAGAAAAAGATTCACGTAGTCAATTTTGTACATGTAAAGAAAACTTGGGTCTTTGCTTTAGTTCTTGATGATAGTGACGAATAGTTGTGCTATTAAATATTCGAAATTGTCATATAATTTTTCATGGTATGCAAAAATCAACTTTTTTACCTTCTTGTCATAGGTTTTGTAATTCTTAAGATGTAAAAGTTATTGACGTATTGGGTCGCTTTAAGCTGTCAATATAAAATTGTGATCGATGAACATCACATTAAGTGCTGCATGTTACGACACAGCTCTCTTCCTATTAAATAAACACTGTTTTCCTATTTGAAATCATACAAATATCTCCAGCAATTTTCCATGAAAGTAGTTTATCTTAGCCAAAACTCAAAAGGTCAAGTCTCAACGAGAGATAATTACTCTGCTCTTGAGATGAGTGTTTCAGGTACATAATTATGGGAATTGAAAAGTGAAACATGATTATAAGCTGGGCAAAATAAATTGTGGTAAAGGGCGTAGGGCAGACATTGTTTCAGAAAATGTCCCAAAAAAGAGGGGCCAGAAAATTTTGATATACCTAATAATATCCGAAAAAATATTTCATTTATATATGCATGTTGAACACCAAAAAGTAACATAATATCTTTTCTGGTGAAGCATTATTTTGTTTGGCTACTGAATGATGGGGATTGGGGCGTTTTTGTACTATTTTCTTATTAACATAAGGCCTAGAATTTCCGAAGTTGACAGTAAAACGAAAATATATTCGCTTTGAAATTATCATTTGGTTGACCGGGGTGCAAATTTTTCTTTCGACACTTTCAAATCTAGATTCTGTAATCACGTTTGTCCACAGCTTTAGTCCAGCGGCTATGGCTCTTTCGTCACCTTCAATCTTCAGCCTCACAAGGTGTCAAGGTGACATATGGCAGCATAGTTGAGGCTCTAAATCTGCCTCCTTTTCAGTCATTCAATCTACATTCGAGTGATCCAATTGTAATTGGGCGTGCGAATTTGGAACACCTCTGTCAAGATTTAATTTTCATTCAAATTACTTTCACTGCTCTAATAGTTAGGGGGAAAAAAAAAAAGAAAGAAGAGGAAGTTGATATCGTACCTTCCTTGCACTAAAATGTTGCAAAGAAGTATTCTATTTCATAAGGGTTATCGACAGTTAAGTGGCATGAGATTTAAGATCATTACACACTTGGGCATACGAGGTATCATAAATTATGTTCGTCTCTTTGCTAGAGTGTATTGGGTCACTAAATTAGTCGCATATTTAATCACCCTGTGTGACGCAACGACATGCGTGGCTAATGAATACAATAAAGTGAGCCAGGAGATGAAGTATATAATGATTTTTAATTTTCTTCTTACGTTACACCACATGTCAAGAGTGGTAAATTTCGTTATGTCCGGTGGTTTATTAGTGATTTTTATTTGTTTTTATTTGATTGTTTAATTTAGCGACGAATATATAAAAAAGAACAATATTACTCTTGCAGGTCTTATTAGTCTATTAGAACTAAGATTTTAAGAAGTGATATTGCCATGGCCCAAACCATATAAAAAATGTAAGCCATTATTCATGGTTCTATTCATAATGAAAATAATCATCCAAATTTGTGATCGATCAGCATCACATTACTTGCCGCACCTCACTTTTTCTATCCTATCTTATGAACTGTGAGTGTGTCTTTCTCCTTTTTTTTTTTTCTTTGAAGTTTGTAATATTATCTCAAGAACTAGCAGCACAAAAACTAATCACCCCGTCCTGCTTTTGCATGAAATCCTGGTCTCAATCCCGCTTCCAATTTGCACTCTCGTGCTTTTACTGGTAAATAAATATCAACTTTGTCTGCTCTCACGCTCTTACATTCGTTCAAGCTCTTACTCGACGAACGGACAACTTATGCTGCTTTAGAGTTATCTTTAAACAAAGAAAGTTTGTTAGTGGAGTTGTTGTGTCTGTGCTAATAATTATGCTTTTTGGTCCCTCCAATATTCTATCCTTTCATGATATTTAAGCTTCATTGGGGACAGAATTATGGCTTTCCCCTGTTTTGGTGCGTCTACGTACTAATTTTGGTTTACCCTTAGGTGCTATATGTTTCTCCGGGTATGAAAAGTAAAATCTTTTCCACAGGTTTAGGAGAACCCTCAACAAATCTTCCCCATGAAGCAGATCACCTGTACCTATTAGAATTTTGACTTCCGCACATGCTTTGAAAGCCTCATTTGCTCAGGTTATGGAAGGTACTGTTAGTGTTGGTGGTAGATTATTATGTAATGTGTTTATATTGATTGAGAAGTTCAAGACTCAAAAGGTTTTGTTCTTTATTCCACATTGGAGAGAAAATAAACTTTCTCTCTTCTTATAACTAAGCACATGGTACATATCATTTGAATTATTTTGAGATGTTTTGGAGGGAAGATTGGGAATGCTATTGTGCGGTGCACCGCGCGCGCGTGTGCGCATGTGGCGCATTGTGTGCGCTTTAGTGGGCGCACTTAGCACTTTGCACGCTTGCCGCAGTAATTCCGAAAAGGCACCAGACATAACAGTTCAGAATAAATTACTACTTGGCATTTTCCAAATTCCGAATCTCAAAATTTTCAGTTATATACACTATTTCGAGGAGCAATTTTGAAACAAATCTTCAGAATTGCTATCTGCAGATTGTTGGTTTGAGTAATCCTGGAGGTGATTTGCCATTAACCCGGTAGCAAACTCTAGTCGAGTGGGGGCAAATATCGCCTTAAAGACAGTGTCTTCAGACGCGCCTCAAGCCATCGAATTTTCGCTTTCTTCTTCCTTTTATGCAACTTCTCTGCAACAGGTACGTAGGACGTTTTGGTAATCTTGTTCTTTACCAAATACGAGTAGGTGATTGTGTGCAATCAAGCCATTTAGGGTCGGTTTTAAGCCCCATTAAATACCTCCCTACCCCAGCCCCGGGTCCTGTTGTTTCCTTGTCCTACAAATTTCTTGCTTGCTTGCTCGTTTGTTTGTGTTTCTCTTTAAGTTTTTTTGACATGAACCGAGTGATGAGAGCCATTCCAAAAGGGTGTTTGGGAATACGGGTTGGAGTAGAGGGTGAAGAACGGCGGCGCTTCATGGTTCCGGTGACTTACATTGATCACCCTCTATTCATGCACTTATTGAAGGAAGCGGAGGAAGAATATGGGTTTCACAGAAGGGTGCAATCACGTTGCCTTGCCACGTCGGGGAATTCTGGCATGTTCGGAGTATGATCGATCTAGAGGAACATCGTCATCACTATTACCACCGCTGCCACCATCAAGATCGCGTTGGGTGTTTTAGGGGTACCGGAGAGCGAACAAAAGATTCACACAATCAATTTTGTACATATAAAGTTAACTTAATTGGGTTTTTCTTTAGCTCCTGACTATAATGACGAATACTCTTGTTTTGTTAAAGTAGCTCGAATTGTCATTTATTATTTCACGGAATACCAAAATCAACTCTTTTACGTTCTTATTTTGTATTTATTAAGATGTAAGGTTCAGAAGCTATTGGCATGTTGGGTCGCTTTAAGCCATCAATACGAAATTGTGATTGATGAGCATCACGTTAATTGCCACACCTCTCTTCCTATTAGATAAACTTTGTTTTTGGAATTGAAATCATACAAATATCTCTAGCAACTTTCCTTGAATATTTTTTGATCTTAGCCAAAACTCAAAGGGTCATGTCTCAACCATAGATAATTAATTACTCAGCTCTTGAGATGAGTGTTTAATATACCTTATGTGAATTACAAACTAAAACATGGTTATAACCTGGCCAAAAAAAGTTGTGGCAAGCGGAGTAGGATAGGCATTGTTCCGAAAAATGGCTGGGAAAAGAGGGGCTAGGAAATTTTATATATGCAATAATATTTGGGAAATATTTCATCCCTGTATACCCGTGGAATACTAACTAAAAAGTATTAAGTACCATAATATTTTTTGGGGTAATTTGACTAGTACCACGATATGAGAACATTTGTGGCTTTGACTATGAGTATTTTAATCTCTAAGGGCTGTCACTTAAAGTAATTTGAACTTTAATTGCTAAAACGTTTTTAAAGATACTAGTTGTGGACATGTTAGGCTTTGTATGCTATATTTTCTGATATGAAGCCTTATTTTGTTTGGCTACTGCATGATAGGGATTGGGACGTTTTTGTACTATACATACATATTTTCTTCTCAACATAAGGCTTAGAATTTCGGATGTTGACCGTGAAACGAAAACATATTTAATTAGGAAATACTTGGTTGACAGGTGTGGCAAAAAAAAATTCAACTCTTTTAAATCTAAATTCTGTAATTACCCCTGTCCAGAGCTTTATTCCAGCGGCTATGGCTCTTTTGTCACTTTCAATTTTCAACCACACAAAGTGTTAAGGTGACACATGGCAGTATAGTTCAGGCTCTAGACCTTCCTTCTTTTCAATCATTCAATCAACGTATCTGGATGCTCAAAACTCTAGTTGGGCGGGTGAATATGGAACACCACCTTTTCAGAAAGAAAAAAAAAAATGACCTTCAGATGCCCAATGTTACTTCCTTGTCTTCAAAAACTTGTAGACTGCGGAAATTAGTTTTTTTTTTTTTTGTGTGGCTCTAATAGTCAAAGAAAAGGGAAAAAAGTAGAGGAAGTTGATCACGGTACCTTCCTTAAACTAAAAAGTTGCAGGGAAGTATAAGGATTAATTACAGTGAACCCACATGAGATTTAGGATTATTACATGCGTGTATCCCAGGTATCAGAAAGTACGCTCAATTCCTTGCTAGTGTGTGTTGTATCATCAGTGGCATTATGTCATTGGTTTGTGCGGCAGTGGACGGTGTTCAAATGAAAATGGTGAGTTGGGTGTCGGTACGGCGGCACGGTGGTGGTGGTCAAGATTGGTCTCATTGTTCGAGTAATACCTCCGTCCCATAGGATAAAGGAGGATCATTTTCGAACGACCTTCGTGGTTTAGGAAGAGGGGGAGACGTGTAGGATCTGGCATTTAGTGGCGGATGGTCAATGGATGGAGGTGAGTGAAAGTTCCGACTTTTAAGCACCTTCAATGGCAATTTTGGGTAGGTCCATATTTATCAACTTGACCTCACCACAATTCTGTCACATTAACTAACAGCTGCCTTACGGAAGGCTGGAGTGAGAGATGATAACAAACCACATGCTGTTCAATGTGGGGTCTTGGTTCAGGGAGCATCAATCCAACAGTATCAAAACACGTAATGCAGAACACGCGCTTTCTTTGGCACTGCCCTATATTCCGAAGTACAAAAACTACAAGTCAGACTTATAGATTTGGTGACAATACATCAATGCAACACGAAATAATTTGCAACACCGTACATTTCACAAAGTTATAAAATCACTACAAATGAAATTGCAAATAAAACCAGAGGGAGAGGAAGAGGAAAAATATCAGAGATTGTGAGTGAAAATTAAAAGAAATACAAGAGAGAGAGAGAGATAAGTTTAAAATTTGAATCACTTTAATGACCATTGTTAATTATACAGGAGAGAGAGAGAGAGAGAGAGAGAGAGAGAGAGGGGTACAATTGAAAGTTCCAAAAGAGCTTACAGTCATAGTATAGATTACAGTCATGACGAAAAGGCCAGCAGCAAACAAAGTTGATCACACCCTCTTCTTCGCTTTCAATGACCCCTCTACTCTTTTTAGTCATTTCAATAGACCAAGTTTGGTTGGCCAGATTAAATCAAATTCCAAAAAATGGCTGAAAATTTCAAGTTCAAACTCAAACCCAGATGGAATGAGCAAGGGGACAACAAACATTCTTACAACTGCCTAAACAAACTCTCTACTATATTCATTTGTACACAATGTTCTGTCCCCTTCTCTAAGTGAAAATTACCTCCAAGTCCTTCCCACTGCCATGAATACGTAAATGCTATCATTTGTCAAATGCTAAAAAACCTACTAGTGTCTTGTATTTGAGCTGCGGAGCGTTACGCCATGCAAAAATTTGGTATAACCAAGCAAACTTAACTTTCCGTCATTTCTGATCCAGTCTTTGAGAATTGAATGAGCTGTAGGGCCCACATTCAGTTCCTGCATTGACAGAGTATAATATCAAGCACAAGAAGAAGAAATGTTATAGGCAACCAAAAAAAAAATATATCAAGACTTCAGACTATGAAAATCCCCAAGAGGTATATACCCGGGCTAATTCCTCTACAGAAATTATTCGGCTACCCTCTACTTCAAAATGCTCGAATGCAGTAGATGCAATATGCTCCCACCCTTCAAGAGCTTCCAGCTGATATGTGCTGATTGCAGCAGCACAAAACTCTTCAAAGTCCATCTTTCTATAAGAGAGTGGTGCCATCTAAAATAGAAGGCGACCCAAAATTTCAGGAAAAATTGAATAACTGCTGGCCTCAAACAACTTTAAATGCTCATAATTTAATCAGGTAGGAAGCGAGGATAGATGATAAATCCTGGGTTATAAAAAATCTGATGGTTGCTGCCTACCCTAGGATATCAACCCAATTGAGAATGGTAATTAAGAGTTGACTGCAGTATTATGGCAAAAATAGTAGATTAACAATAATCCTTTTCACTGTCCCCCTTTCATAAAGAGGAAGAAATTACTTATTACGTTCCATAATGCAATTGCTGCAAGAATATAAATCATACGTAAAAGATAAAAAGGGGCAGACAGTGGAAGCAAATAGTTACCTAGAAGTTGAATGATTTTAAACTAAGGTCTCTCTTATTTAAAAGTGCCAGAGATATACTCGGTTGATACTCCACAAAAAGGTGGTAATAAAGGTCAAGGGGATTCAATATTGGGTCAAAGGAGTACTTCTATAAAGTGAGTTTCTGTGGGTGGGTGGGTGCGTGGGTGTGGGGGTATGTGTGTGAGTGTTTGTGGGGGTGGGGTGGGGTGGGGGGGGGGGGGGGGAATTAAGAACATGAAAACAAAAGGTTCCTGTGCAAATAAATTATTCCTGCTGCCTCACCGTATTTAGAATGTCAGGAACCCTAGACTCCTTCATCGCATCAGTTGCATTTCGCAGAAGAGCCTGCAAATTTTGTTCCACTATTAAAAACAAAACTCTGCCCTACTAGCGACGAAAGTGAAAATTTTACTACAAATTACAATGAATGTGAAACGACAGTAAAAGTAAGCGATACATGACAGATGAATTTCTTTTGAATTATGACATGTTGATGTTTTGTGGTTACAAAGGAAGTCATGTCATATTCTGTATATTTTGACCATATGCCATCACTCAACTTCAAGCACCAAATCTTGTTAAGGAAATGATGAAAGGAAGAAAAGGCAGTCTTGATAAACTACCGTTCTGAAGTTATCTAGAGAGACACGCCCGTCTTTATTCGGTTCCAAAAGCATAAACTGAGCTCTTAGGTAAACCAGCTCATCCTCCGTTAGAGCTCTTGAGAGTGCCTGCAATACAGTACAAAGACAAACATCATAAAACTCAAATCTGAACCCACCATCAATAATCCTTTCACAAAATAATTTTCACTTGACTAAATTGTTCTAATAAAATGTCTCGTGGTGCTTGACGTATATCCATCGACATCTGGCCGCCAGAAAGAATTCTTTTGGATACTAGTTAAGTTTCATCCGTTTGGTAGAGCAGTGAAACAAACAAAATACTATGGTTTACTTAACTATAACATACTCTGACCAAAACATATGTTTCAACGAAACCTTAGTTAATAAGCCTTAAGCCTTGAGCAGATACGACTCAGTGCAATACTAACATCTGCCACCTCTAGCAGATAGGATCCCTTGAAATTGATGAAGATTATAACAGTTTCAAAACAACAGTCATCCCATTGGAATGAAATGGTCTCACTTGTTTCCCATAACAGTTGAACCTTCAAGTTTATCCTCTAGAAAGGGGTCATGACATAAAATGGTGCCACGACAAAGAAACGTTTTAGTAAAAAGTAAAATTGGCATGTCATTAGAACTGAAAACAACTATATGTACATTGAAATCAATATTTTGCACATGCATTGCAGAATGAACTGAGTAATGCTACCCTTTTTGAAGTCAGTGACTAGTAACGCTGCTCCTCTGCAATTTTATCTAAAAAGTTGTATCCCAATTGATTACAGACATGCATTTCATGGGAACCTATTGCTCCAAACTACTTGGAGCAGGATATCTGTCTTGTGCCAAAATCTAACTCTTTTTCATGTATCATATTGTATTGTATCGTGTATAGGAAGATATGGCTCAATCATTTATAATATCGAATAAAAATGTTAATCATGTTAAAAACAGAAATCATGGTAAACACATCATCTCACAATGTTAACCTACTCTAATATCATGATTACCTCATCCACTTGGAAAAACCAACTGGTTCCATTGATAACAAGTATCGATGGTACAAATTTTCTTAGCTCAGAGAAAAAACAAACAAAGATCGCAACATGCAAATTGACCGTATTGCATCTCTTATCATAAGATACATATACAAGCGTACGGTGTCGATTTCGGTACGCGTATGATTTGTATTGCATCATGTCTGTATCGTATAGTAGCGTAAGATGCATGCTCCATATAAGATACTGTTTAAGAAGTGCAGCATTACTCAAACTACATAAAACCCAATAGGGACCTTCTAAAATGGAAAAGGACGATTAATTTTGAGCATTAAAGGCCAAAAAGCCTAAAAGTGGAGGAATAGGACTTTTATTTTGACTGAGCGACGAGGACCTAGCATGCATTGTTATTTATCAGCAATCTCATCTTTATGTAAGGTTCCAGCTATCCCGAATCTTTCAAAAGACTACAAATGACACTCCTTTAAAAGATTCATTGACCAATGCCAGTAACGAATAAGAATAGGAGCACTAAGGTGTTAAATATGACTAATGTTTTCTTTGCTATCCACCTGTAAGGGTCTTCCATGTTAATTCCCTAGTTGCCTTTGAAATTTGGGTTTGTAAGTTGTTTCTGGTGTCCATTTGGTCCTCTACATATATTTTGTAACAATTTGAACTTCCGTCCAATTTCTGTTTATGAGGTTAACAAAATATGTCAGGTGTTTGGGACCTGAATATTAACATCGGAATTTACATGTACTAACGCAGTTAAACTCTATCTATGAACACTGTAGCAAAAACACCCTTCTTTTTTCTCTTTATCCTTGTGTCTCTCCCTGCAAATTCCTCACCATCACCACAGTTCCAAAACACCGTCGCCGCCATCCACCGTCATTGCCTACCTCACCAGCTTCTTGCACGTGATTATTATACATGGTTTAGAATAAAAAGATGAAATTGGATTTTGTCAACAACATCTGAAACTGGGGCAAGTTTGATCGGGGGAAAATCACACAACTTGTCTCCAATTCTTCCAGAGGCATGAAAGGGGAGAGATTTTCAGGAAGAACAAGAGATGGGCAAAATAGTGAAGCGTAACCATGCAGTTCAACTGCTTGGGCATTTTTCAAAGACTACAACACCACTAGAAGGACCAGAGCATTTCGTAAAAGAAGCACACAGGGCATGCGTGCTTTGACAACGCAGATCACCCAATTCATTTCCAACCTGTCTTGCTGACTCTCTGGGGTGATAGGCGGAAACAAAGCACAATATTAGCAGTAACAAGACAAATCCCTGAATGCTTGTAGGCAATACCGGAAGACAACGTTGTTTGACTGCTTGAGCATTGAGTGTTTTGTGCTAGAAAAGTAAGCGAAGAATTGATGCCTAGCAGAAATGGGTTCAGAAAAGGGCTCTTAGCAATCTCAAGCAAAGACTTGTTTGAGTGCACCTAAACAGACGGGACATGCATAGACCAAAGCAGTTGAAGTAAGAAAATGAAAAGAGATATATTGAACACAAGTGAGACTCCACCTTAGAGCAACAAATAAAAGAGGCGTGTGTGTTTGTGTAAGCAACTTCATGATAACCTCAGGTCCAGCAGTACGGGAGAAAAACTGAAACCAAACAAATGAAATGTAAAAGTCAGTACCTTTAGTGCTGCACGTTTGAAAGGTGTAGCATGGAGGTATGACTTTACTAACTTATAGATTATTATATCCAACGGAATAGGGTGGAGTTCACTTCGCAACCATGGGTGAGCTGTAATCACAAAAGGAGTGCCTTAGTAAATGAATTCACCAGCATTATGTGCATTATGCTAGAAAGACATAACTTGAAGGACTTGAAAGAACTATGCATTACCAGCTTTGATCACTTAAATGCATTTGATGAGGTCATTTAAGGCAAAATTAACCTTCTCAAATAACAATGATAAAGGATGTTGATGAGGAAAATAGAATTCTGATAATAATAGTCCCAAGGGAACAATTTCAAAGCAATAGAAAAAAGTAAAGATATAGGAACTGGAAACTTCCGAGATAAATTATAGGAACTCAAAACTTACTCAGAGCTTGAGCAGCAGTCATTCTTTTCCTGTAGTCCTTGTTTAAAAACCTTTTGACGAAGTCCTTGGCTTCTGGTGATACGGAAGGCCAAGGTATATCATCAAAATTGGGGTCAGCTCTTAGTACAGCACGAAAAATTCCGGATTCTGTTCTTGCCCAGAATGGTCTGCTTCCACATAACAAAATATAGGTGATAACACCAATACTCCAAATATCTGCTTCCAGACTATAAGATCTATGGAGGACTTCTGGTGCTACATAGTATGCACTTCCAACAATATCATTGAGTCTTTCCTCTGCACAAACACACATACAAAAGAGAAAAATGAAAAAAGTTCAATGAATTCCCAACAAAATTTCGGGGCAATTACTACAGTCCAAAGGTCTGAAATGAATGCCTGGCTGTGCAGTAACAACAAATGCAACAGAATAATGACGTGCTAAAACTCTACATTGCTTTCACCCGTTAGGATAAGTTCAGATAGTGTATACGTGTTCAGCTTTAACTGGTACCCTCAAGTTGTGCCGTTTTATATCATGGTATGAGAAAGCAAGTCAAACCTGAAAACTAGCCAGCCTTTGGCAACCAAAAAAAAAAAGAACATGGAATTAATGACAAAAGATGGGCAAGTTGAATTGAAAAACACAAAAATGCCTCAATATATGGAATGGCACCTTATTTTATCAATTAGTTACCCAAACACTGGCACTAAGCCCTTTGGTGCTGATCAAGAACCAAGATTGAGCCAGCAGGTTGGCTGGACATGAAAGAGCCTTATTGAGGTTAGGGTACAGGTCAAAAAACTACAAGGCAAATTTGAACCTAGATGCTGGTCATTGTGGTAGAGCTACTTAACTAAGCCTTAGTGGGGGGCCAGCTACAAAACACATACATATGTGCATATATATATATATATATATATATATATATGCACACTTACATTCTCCACAAGTAATCAATATCATTGTCGACATTGAGGGTAATACACAAGATAAGCAATTACTTCCTAACACTGAACGCTCTTTCCACCACATCCACAGACCAACACAAGCCATGATTGAGCACATGTAGAAATCAGCTCGGTTTATAAGCGGCAGGGACTGAATATTCTTGCCATGATGGCAGTCCACTAAACAGGATGAAAGCTAATAGAAAACAATGATGAAGACACAAAAAGCTCTCCAAGAAGTGCATGATGTTGTACATAACAACTGAAGCAGGGATGATGGACAAAGACGAACACAAATGTCTCATTTTCACAATGATGAAAAAGGCCCTACGGTCTGTGCTAATACCTGGTCTGATGAAGTCAGAAAGACCGAAATCAATAAGCTTCATATCAGCATCTTCATTTCTAGCAGTGAAAAGAAAATTCTGAAACACAAGCGATCGGAAAGGATGTTAGTGATGAAAAGCATCTGCAGAAACAGTACTTTATAAACATTTCTCTTTCTAGCTTTTTTCTTTGGTTTGGTGGGTGGGGTTTTTTTTTGGCGGGCGGGGGGGGGGGGGGGGGGGGGGACAATACAAGCTCCATAAGCTTTTAAGTTTGAAAAACAACCTCAGGCTTTAAGTCACGGTGAACAACGCCTTGCAGATGACAAAATGCAACCACGCTTAATATTTGAATGACAATAAGTTTTGCATCCTCTTCTGTGTATCTTCCACCTCTGCAACAAGGATTACATGTTCTAAGTTCAAACAAGATTCATTTTAGCATAAACAAGTTTGAAATGAATCAAAGCATGGTTCGACCTTACCTCGATAATATTCTGTCTAGTAGTTCTCCACCTTCACACAACCTGACAATATAACAGCAGAAGCTTGATCAGGAATATGGCAAAAACAACATATGAAGAAAGGTTAAATAAGACCCTTGAGTACTGACTCACAATAGGTATATATATCTACTAATGGAAGCCAAAATTGGAAAAGCTTGAGTAAGGAGACTCCAGAATTTAGATTTTAACGACAATAACATATAGAAAGCAGTAAACCTCGATATCTGAAACTCAGAAACCGGTAGTTCTCCATGGGCAATGCCCAAGGAGTCCAAGGAGTAGTTGGAGAAGAAAGAGATCATTCCACTAAGTCTTTCTAAACTGCATTTAGGGTGAGAGAAGCAGAGACACTTGGAAAGTGGCGAGTGTCAATAGAGAGCTTGCAATCATCTTTGCCCAAGTTCAATGGGCAATATACTTCTGAAACATTTTCTTTTTCCTATAGTGATTTGTCCAGAAGGAGAATTTATAAACCACGTGTATATGGATTTCCCTTCCTTTGGCATTTTCAAAAAAATGTATCCACTTATTACAAAATTATAACATTTTCCTCCACCATAGAAATAGAGGACAATATCCATCTCAGCCAAATGGCAAAGTCTCTTCAAATGGCCCAGCCATCTTCTTCACAAACGAGTCCCATGAAAGACGTATAGAGAAAAGGAAAGACGTACTCCATGACTATGTACACATTGTTGGCATCCTCACATGCATCATAAAATCTGACCAAATGCTTATGACCAGAGAGAGCCTTCAGTATCTTCACTTCTCTGCGAACATCTTCAATTGATATTGCTGTTGTCATCTGAAAACGAGAAGTGTTAAATTTCAACCGTGTAAATGCATGATAAGTTAAAGCGAGCACAATGGTTGGCAAAGAAAACTGCGCTACACATTTAACTTCACAATTAGTTCAGCATAAAAAGCACTAAAATAGGGGGTGTTAATGTGAAGTATACCCGATCAAGCTTCTATACAGTAAACACAAGTATCGAAGAACTCTAAAAGAGCTTCATTGGGATTATCTCCCTTAACCAAGCAAAAAAGAATATGTAAAAAGTTTGATTTAAGTCTCCTCAGAGGCAGCTCCACTCCTATCTAGCCATATGCAGCAAAATAACCATAGGGAATCATTTCCAACAAGCACCAACCCCACCCCCCTATTTTCTCCACCTGCTCTTAGTATATAAATACCCAGCTTAGCCGCTTAGCTAAATTCAATAAATGATAATTCCATTGCCGTCATTCATATCATTGTTCTCGTGACTTTGTCTATCACATGGTGCAGAGGAGGATGAGTTACAGTTTACGAGATACGGCCTTACCGTCATCAGAGGAAGAAGTAGGTTGCTTTTAGTAACAGAGGTGGGTGACCCGGCTGCTCTTGCTGTACATGGGCGATGCCCCCTATTTTCTTATTTCTTTTGATACAGTTTCGCTCACCCGTAAAGAAAAACAATCTTTCCAAGTTAGATATGGAGGTGTGGCCTCTTTATGTTATTACGGGGGGGATAATGACATAAATATTTAGTCATATTGTTTACCCTCAAGTAGGCTTCATGTTTCTAACACTATTACTATATGCATAACAATGACTGAGAAATGATCCAAGGGAGCTTTCTAACTTGTTTAATCTGGTCAATAACAGGACACTCACTGTCAAACTGGTCACCATCCCCACCTCCATGCCTGAAAGAACCTTCTCCCCGTGTCAAATTGCTCATCCTCAATAAGGTGTTTCAAGTTTCTACGAGCATTACACGTATAACAACAAATTAGACACTTGTTGAGTATACAAACAGTGATCCAACAGAGATCCAAACTTTTCTGATTGACTCAATAGCAGGAAAGTTGCTCTCTTTTTGAAAAAAGTGACATATACCATTGATATGTCACTATCATACTACTAGCAACCCCACCCCTACGCCCATGTATTACCTTTTTCCAGATAGACAATCCCAGGAATTACAGTAAGAAATATTCCAATATAGTTATTTTGTTGCCCATAGTCCCCAAATCAAACTTCACAGTCCTGAAGCCTTAACAGTGAAAGGGTGTGTTCTAAAGGCACTGATTAATTTTTAAGTGTCTTCTGAAACTCTCGTTCATCAACGATATATATGGATAGGGTGTACTTCTCATAAACCATTTCCACAAGGTTCAATGACATCACGATCTCTTTAAGGTTATATACTTGAGGATGTAAGCGTTCAGAACTTTCTTCATCATGTTTGGCTGTAGTCCGTGTTCAGAAGGTAACTATTTGGTGCATATGAATCTTGCTTGTTCATAAAAGGTAAACATTGGGGATTCAACTATAGTTTACTGAACCTGTAACTGTAATTACCGGGTTTGGGATGCAAGTCCAATCTCGTTTTGGAACTCAGCACTACATAAAGGAGGGAGCGACAAAAGGATTCAATTGAGTATAACGGCTTCCAGCAAGGAATGGCCAGAAATATGCAATTAAACAGCTGTCATATTAAGGCTTTAGGCAAAACCCAAAGCAAATGATCCGATAGATAACTCGTAATGAATCACTAGTTATTTTGCCCAAAGGCTTACTTCAATTCAGTAGAATAGAAACTTATATATGGTTTATTAACTTTGTCCTCAGTAAGTTCTGATATCATTTTAACCAAGATTTTAGCTATTGTATTAATAACCATAAACTCTGAAAGCTAAATTAAATGAAAATAAAATCCTACCAAATCTACATGCATCAAATCCAAACTATGCTGAAACTAACCGATAGAAATAGCATTCCTTCCTTTACTCCAATAGTGAAAATAACAATCTAATGGAATTTGGATTTTGCTGTTTCTTGTCCACATTGACAGGGTTAATATTAAGGCTTTAGGCAAAACCCAAAGCAAAGAAACAACTGATAACTGTAATGAAACACATCGAAATCGCAACTTATTTCGTCCAAAAGGCTTACTTCAGTTCAGTAAAATAGTAGCCTATATGGATTAATAACTTTGTCCTCAGTAAGTTCTGATCCCATTTTAACCAACATTTTAACTATTGTAATGTTTTTTTTCATAAAATTTAAAAGCTTAATTAAATGTCAATAAAATCCTACCAAATCTACATAACTCAAATCCTAACTTAATCTAAACTAACCAAAACAAATCAGCATTTTCCATTTATCTCAATGATGCAAATAACAACCTAATGGATTCTTCTCCATTTATCTCAATGATGCAAATAACAACCTAATGGATTCTGAATTTTGTTAGTCCTTGTCCACACTGTGATGGCTGGCAATAAAGGTGTTCTGCAAAAATTTCCAACGAGTCAACAATAGAAGCACCAGAAGGTTCAAAAGAGTGTCATGAATTCATTCCCCACTTTGGACTGATGAAAAGCCCACAAAATATGACCAGATAATCAGCAGAGAGAAAATATGAGATTTCAAAGCCCTGCTAACAACTCGTAGCAACTCAGGGGCACCACCAAGGACAATGCTCCCCCTTCAGCATCTCTTTTACCATCAAACTTAACTCTTCTCTCCAACTATAACCTAAACAGGCACTCCGTATGCATCTAAGCATCATTACAAGAAAGTAAACAACTAGTGTAATGGACCACTGGAATAAAATACATATATTTCTAAAAAATTTACTTATGCTGCGAGTGTCCTATTTTGGGGGTGAAAAACAGATGAACAATAAACACCCAAAAATAAAAAAAAGAAGGTTGTTTACATAAAAGGAATATTAGGGCGAACAAGCTATCGCGGAATAACGACTTTATGTCTAAAGAGATTACATACTGTACTTGAGAGCTCCACTTCTTTAACACCTTATATGTAACTGTATTGACATTTATTGTTTGACCCGAATCATTAGTGGCTTCATAAACTTCCAGGAAACGTAGCACACAGGTAATAAGCACAGCGATGATAAAACTAGGAAACTAATACGATCGTAAAATCCATTCACGCTGTCAGATGTCTATGCATCACTCAAGACATAACTCACTGCGATGCATTGCACAACTTGCCAAACATACATGCATCTAAACCCTTTCTACTTCTCATTGTTTCATACCACGTTCACATGCAACAAATCATAACCAGGTCTCTGTAAACTTGCCATTACATGACAAAACGGCAAGCCCATAAAGAGATGGGGTTTCTTCTCCAATAGGTACACTCATTAAAAGATTCCATCTTGAGCAAAAAGAGGTATACACTACCGCAAGGATTTTGACCTAATTTGATTACGCTATAACCAATTATGCCAAAAATGCGATATCTGCTTTACTCTTGAAGTGAAAAACACAGAAGCACTTTGTTATCCCCCAAAACCATGCTCGGATTGCTCGCCTGCGTTTTGAGGCTAACAGCACTCTGGCATTGCCAAACTGACCCCAAGTACCTTGCAAGTGTTGATTACAGGTGTGAAATCGAAGCACGTTAATTGTATAGAGGAGAGATCACAATCACATTCCGCTATCAGTGCCTAGAGATTTACATACTAGTGAATGTTTAACAACTAGAAATTCAAGGGTGAAAAAAACCCATCAAATTGCCACTAATAAACCCAGAAGTTCGGAGACATAATGGAGAACGGACCTTTGCTTTGGAGATGATCTTGACAGCAACGGGCTGGTCCTTGAGGTCACCTTTCCTGCCTCTGGCGTGGCAGGTATGACCGAAATGCCCTCGCCCAATCTCCTTCCCCAACTCGTACTTCGCACCGAAATTCTTATTGTACCCGAAGCTCTTATCCAGCGAGTGATCCGGCTCGGCTGCCGCGGCCCCGTCCTCGGGAATAGGACCCTCCCGTGGCTTCGCATGCCCGAACCGTCTCGCCAGCGAGGCCTTGATATGCTTCGCCGGCGACGGCGGCGGAAACGGCCGCTTGAAGAACCTCCGCGGGGTCGACCTCGCCGGCGACGGCGACACCCCGCCGGGCAGCGGGCTCGCGGAGCCGCCGTGCGGGTAAGGGCTCGGCCACGGACTAGTCGCCGACGATCGCGCCGGCGTGCTCTTCACCGACGAGGCGTGAGCTCCGACGCCGTTGTTGGCGGCGGAAGAAGGAAGCGGAGAGTGAACCGGCTGCGGATCTCCGACGCCGGAGGCGACGATAGTGGTGGTCCGGCCGCCGTCGCCGTCGTCGGCGCTGGGAATGGTCTTGCCGTAGCACTGCCCCATACTAGCTAGCAAGTAGCGACGCTGCTAGGTCTCTTTTACACTCCACTGATCGTGACCAGGTCAAACATCAAAGTCTACTCATCCAACGGTCACGATCAGTCCAGCGTACGGATCTGAAAGATCAGCGCCGGATTGAGCGACAGACAGAGAGAGACAGAGCGAAAGCTGAAATTTAGCAGATAGAGGTAGACAGAAGAGATCTACTGCGGCGAGAAAACGATAAAATCGGGGAATGAATTTATTTATTTATAATAAAAAGGGATAAAACGGAAGTCGCACGGAGAGCAAAAAATAGAAAAGGGCATAACAAAGGGGACGATCAGGAGGTGTGGAAGTAGCAAAACAAACATGGGAGTTTGGAATCCCAATGCAAAGCGCGGGAGTTTCGCCATAATTACGCCGTCCTGTTCTCCATTTCCATTTCCGCAGAAGGGGATAATTTTCGGCATTTATGCCTCTTTACCCTTCCTCCTTCCTTTTTTGTGATTTTTGTCTTACGCTAGTAAGCTATTTTACTGGTAATTAAGCTGGCTTAGGTGTGTTAATGGAGGAAGAAGAGGGGTTGTGGTCGGGTGTTGTTAGGTCTACCGATTAAACCCGTGCGCAGGCCCGATGAGGTCAATTTTGTGACGAAATTGGGCTCGGTGATTACACGTGTTCGAGTTTGGAGGAGAGAGAAAGTCAGAGGTGGGGCCGAGCAGAGACTGGTTATAGAAGGTTCGAAATAATAAGAGACCTCCATAGTGACAGTCAGAGACAGGAAAGAGAGGAGTAATCATCCAATGTGTCGCTTCCTCGGCCCCGCACTGTACCTACTAACCATGAACCCTTCTGTTTTAGCAAACATAACCGTGAACCCTTTTGCTTAGCGTCTACTACGTATCTGATCTGATGCCCAGGAACAAATGAGTTCTTTTTAATTGCAGGATACAAATTTCAACGACTACCTGGGTGGAAATATGAAATTTGTAGGAGTTAAAACTCACGGGAGTTTGGTGCTGTTTTGTCGTGTGCTATTTTGACTTACTAGAATCAATCGCTTCTCATGCAACAAATTTTGTTAAAAGTATTGGTGTAGACTTAAGGTATTAATGTTATGCATCTAGTAATTTTTATGAATCAAATCGTTTATTTCACAGGATGTAAAGGACATGCGGATTTCAGTGCCACAGCATGACCATCATCGTCATAGTTACATGCTATATTTGTTTAGCTTATCGTTTCTGTAAAAATAGTCTTGGGAAACAATGGCCTACCCACTAAAGTAATTTCGCTCGCTCCTTTTGCGTGCAAAGCAAGATTGTTGATATTTGTGATCTGGACACTCCTCCTATTACATACTTGTGATTCTGGCTTTGTCTTGTAATCAAATGTTACTTGTTTTGTACCATCAGCTAAATGATTTTATTATTATTTACTAAAGAAAAGAACTCTATGTGATGAGATTGCCGAGGTGTAAAAGTTCGGACATTGGTGTTAAGAAAACAAAGGGATTTCTATAAGGACCCCGCGAAAACTTTGCCCTTTCTATCTTTAAAAACTTTTTCGTTGCTTACCTAAAAAATCTAATTATTTGGCGCGTGGTTAAGGTGGAGTTGCTTTACCATTGAGGTACCGATTTCTTACATTCTAGATCTAATTTTTGTCATACAACTAAAAAAAGAACCTAATTAATGGATATTTGAGAGCTTATATTTTTCTTTTGGGGCTACGACTAAGGTAATCACTTCTTCTGCCCAAATTGGTTGAAACCTAATTAATGGATATTTGAGAGCTTACATTTTTCTTTTAGGGCTACGACTAAGGTAATCACTTCTTCTGCCCAAATGGGTTGTTTGGGGATGGAAGTAGGTAATGCCCCCCCCCCCCCCCCAGGATTTCATTGTTGTCTCACGTGGTTGCGTGAGTTAATTTTTAGTTCCTTTCCTTGATGTGATTGTGTCACTTGTTCTTATTTTGTGCCCTGAAATTGTTTGAGTATCCCTTTCTCCCCATCTAGATTTGGACTCGGACAGATTCAGAAAGTCAATTCATGAAAGGCCAAAGAGGCATTAAATTTCTTTTATGATTAATATAAAATAATTATGAAAATTCAACTTCGCATAAAAATTCAAATATGTTAAAATTAGTGATAATTCATTAAGGTTTCACAAAACAAGAAAACATAAGAAAAATAACTCTGTACATCATCGATGGTCAAAGTAGAACTCCGCGTTTTCATTATCACGAAAGTCATCAATGATCAAGCTTATAGTAAACGTCTATATAATATCTCTCTCAATGTGCACAATCAAAGAATCCGCGAAAAAATCATTCATCTTATTTTGGAGTTGAGTTTTGACCGTCTTCATATATAGCCGAAAATGCTCGTTCAGTATAGTGATTTAAATGCAGAATAAATTGCTCATTTAACTATTACCCATTTAATTTTTACTATTCACAGCGATGTATTTAACCTGATAAGATTAGTCAATAACGAATTACTAATCTTGCATGAAAAAAGTTTAACTCTTGCAGTATAGATGTATTACTAATGTGATACTAATTTTATGAGTACAATAGTCACGTATACGTTAATATATTATAAGAATTTAAACTATAAAAAAAAAGGGAACTAATGACATTTTCATAAATATGTAAAATAAGAATAACTACTCCATTATTTAAAGAACTAAGAAAAATTTCTCACAAGTTTGGAGGGTGCCATGACCCCCTTGGTCATGAGTCAGTTCCGCCTCTGTTTGGGCCTTTCCCTTTCCCCGGGATCACCAGTCGTCCTTCTTCCTAAATCATGGTGGCTTCCCCCTCCCCCTCAGGCAAGATCAATGTTTGCCATATGCTTGGTAAGTGCCCGACTGCATGAGTAGTTATGCTTGAATACGTTTATGTTAGTTTTGCCTTTTGATGTGAATGAAATGCTTGATTGCTCCGCGTGGGAGGAATTGCAACTGTGCAATCCAAAAAATTCAGTTGGAACATTAATGGCTGCTCCATAAGAGGTGTGGTTAATCCAGTCACATTCAAATTCAAATTCAAATTCAAATTTGGAGCAATTTGATTATTCATGTCAAGTTTTTGCACAGTTCGCCTTGGTTGTGCAGTTGTGATATTAGGTGGCAATTCGGCGAAGATCAGTTAGTTTATTTTAAATTTAAATGTAATAGTTGGGAGGGAAAACTTAAATAAAATAAAAAGTTAAATGAAGTCAAGCAACTATGAGAGCATGCTTGTTGGATAGTAGTTTGTTTACTTGGATGTTGTAACACAAATCTACCAGAGTAAGTTATGCTATTGTTTCTTTTCTTGTATAACGCGGTAATTTTGCACGACGATGATGTAAAGCTATTATGTTTCTTTTGTAAAGGAAGAATGTTTTATAGGATTAAATGACCGTTGAAGTTTACTACACTTATAACTGATTCTCTATTTTTTTGAAATAAAATTCACGGATTAAAAAATCCAATCTCTTTACACTTTTGATTACTAGATTTCAGCAAATCAAGCCTTGATAGTTATGGGGTGTTTGAGTGAGGTCAACCCTAATGTCATCATTAAGCTCTATGCCAACACTTTATAATCTTCTTCTCTCCCCCGCATGCTCAAGGAAAACTTTCAGTATAAAACTTATTATACTAACCACCTCATTTCACATTCTTTATTGAGGTAGGCCATGATATGTCTCTGCTTGTACAAGCCCATTTCGGCAATCACTTTGATCTTTTGGTTCTTTAAGAGTGGTGCAGGAGCACTATATTTTCATCTCTCGTGAAGGGTAGGTGCGATCTGCATCGAAGGTTTCGGAGAGGGCAGTAGGTGGACCATCTAAGGTCCTAAATAGGGCTGTATACGAACCAAGTTCGAGCCGAATGCAGGTGTGTTCGAACTCGGTTCGTTTAAGTTTTAGCATGTTCGAGCTCGGCTCGTGTTCATCAAAAACCAAAATATTAACGCTTGAATTCGGCTCGTGTTCGTGACGGTGAGACTCGGGCTCGGCTCGCTTAACTCGTTTAACAAAACGAGTCGAACTCGAGTTCAGAAGCTCGTCTCGCATTCATGTTCAAGTTCCAATCAAAGCTTCAAAATTACTCCAAATCCTCAAATCATTCACGCAGTCAAGCTATAATTAATAAAAAAAAAACGAGACATAGAAGATACAAGGAGCGATGCAGACTCAAAAACACTGAAAAATAAATCTGATACATCATCGATGAAGACATAAACAATGACTTGATGCATTCGAGGTTGAGCCCTTGGCTTTGCAGGCGATAGATTTGTAGATCAGAAACTTGGCTTTGCGACTTTGCAGCTTTAAAGGTTGAATCCGGTGACAAAGGTTGATTCGGCGATTGGGAGATGACGGAGGCGTGATATCCATGATTTCCGTTTGCGAAGACTGAAGAGGTGAGGGAGAGAGGGAGGGGTCTATGTGCGATCTGAGTGTGTGTGTGTGACGAGGTAGGGGACGGAGAGTGTGACTGTGTGAGTGCAGAGTGCGGCTGAGTTGTAATGTTTAGGTTTTTTAGGTTTAGGTTTTAGTTAGTTTTAGTTTATATAGTTGGGTTTTTGTTGGGCCCTTTATAGATTAGACTATATCTAAGGGTTGGGCTTTATGTTAATAAGTGGGCTTGGGATTTTGGGTTGACTTCAAGGCCTGGCCTTCAACTATAAAATTTAATTTTTGAACTTTTATATAAATATTAATTATGTAAATATATCATAATTAGTTTAATATTTAAACGAGCTATTTGCGAACGTGTTCGTAAATATTTTAGTGTGTTCATGTTCGGCTCGTTTAATAAACGAGCCCTAAAAACTTATTCATGTTCGGTTCGTATATTATACGAACGAACGCAAACGAATTTTGTGGAGAACGAACCACGAGCCGTTTACAAACGGTTCGGTTCATTTATAACCCTAATCCTAAAACACATTACACTCCTGCCAAATAAATAGAAGTCTGCAATCTCGTTCGTTTTCCAAGTAGGTTTCTCTTTCAGAGAATTAAGTTTCCACTCGGATCGATGAAGGAGTTGTCTAACCACCCCCTCACCCCACCTCCTTCCTTAATTAAAAGTCAAAATGCTTGATCTCTGCGCTTGGAATTTTAAATAGTCAACACCATCTCAGCTTACAAGTGGATAAGTTCCCCTATATAGAATTGGGAGCTGAGTACGTAGAACCATATGGATAAGTTGACACAACCGTGTAAATAATCTGTAGCGTGAGATTTAGGCTGGGTGTTTGGTTGAAAACCCTATATACTACACTTATTTGGTGGCACAGTTGAGCCACCAGATTAACAGGACTCTTACCTAATCCCACCTTTCATGGTCCAAATTACTCGTGGGGCTTGTTGACAGGATTTCTGGAGTAGCTTGAAAGGAACTTATGTAGCAAACAATGTTCTTTGCTTTATCTTCTTTTTGTGTCTTTTTGCCTGAAATGGAAGTGATCACCATCTGTAATGCTTTGAATGCAAGCATGCATATGTACTTGTGATGGGATGGTCATGGAGTGAAGAGTTGGTAGGATGTTAGAACAGAACCCTTTTCATTATATTAGGTCTTAATCATGTTTACCAAGGAGGTTGATGGAAAATTTGTTATAACAACTAACATATGTGTCAACACGAATTTGTTGTTTAAAGGCAAATTGCAAAGTACCAAGTACCTTTAAGAGAAGGTACAGTGGTTTAAATGCTCCATATACGGGTCACATATAAAGATGGGTCAAAATTTTATTTTCCGAAGGAGCTTAAGGAACTAAGAAGTTTGAATAACTTAAATCGACACAAAGACAATTAATTCTACATCTAATAGAAGTACCTGTAGACTTCTGAATTACTGTGCTACTACATGCAAGATGCTGAATCTTTTTAACAGGGATGTTGTGCAACATAATGTATCTGTATTAACAAAAGATGAAGAAAATGATATTTACCTTCCAAAATTGAAGTAATACACTTTAAATGGATTCTAATAACACTTTATATGCCGCTGGCGGAAAGGGGAATGGGGTCACCAATTTTTTAAGATAAAGGGTCCAAAGAAAAGTAAATCATGCAATGTCTTGACATGATTGCTTTTGATCTACCGAGAGCATCATGCTAAGCTATGTTAGTGAATTGGATTTGAAAAGCTCAGATCTTATACCTTTTGATGCTCCGGCCATCAGCGTGGTCCACGACCAAGACATATAAAGACATACAGTGATAGTCCGCGTAAATGGCATGTCATCTAACTCAACATTAATTAATATTTACACGCTACTGAAATTCAGGTGATGTAAAGCTCTAATTAGAAATGGTCTGACATCCAATATGAAAACCTTTTTGCCATTCATCAAACATTAATTATTTATTAAACTAGCTTTGAATCTGATTTCAGCATCTGGTCATCAAGATAATATGGTACAGCATGTGATTAGACCGACATACATATACTAATATTACTCTATGTTAACCTAAAGATGGTATACATCATGTGTATTAATGCCTTAATAGCGTTGACAAGACAAATTAGAAGTCGTTGCTGCGTAGGACATTGATAAATGTTGAGTCTTTGTACCCTCTGCATAGTCCATGTTGTAATGTAAGAAATATTGACGAGGAGAAACTTTGAGGTATCTGAGAGTGGCTATTTGTATAGATGGAAATGTCCAGTGTCTTCGGGTTCGGGGTTCTTACATTTACTCATTTTTGTACTAGTGAAATCTTCTAAACCATGGCTTTTGGCATGCATTAAAAGGATTCTAAATGCAAAATTGATAACTACACTTCACTTTTAATTACTTTCATTTGATTAACAATTTCATCAACTGCATACTTTTTAGCAAAAAAATTTAATCATAAAACTATATAAGAGCAAAAGTATATTGTAGGGTTCTACCATTGAAATCGATTCTTTGTGTATCATTAGTGTTAACTTCCACACATACTTTAAATGTATATTGGGTTCGACTCGCATATTTTGTGGGCTTATCTTCATCTAGATTATGCTTCAGAGCTGGATCAGACTTTAACATGATATCACAATTAAACCTTGTCTGTGTTCCAATCGTCTTAAGGTTGCTAATTCGCTCACTTCTTTTGAACACGATATTAGAATTAGGTCCTCCTGTACCCAATGATCCTGAGGTCGGACTAGCTCGCGATGGCTCACTTCATTTAGTTCGAGACTTGATATCACTTAATATTTTATATTAATTTTGCTTGAGTACAAGTGTTAAAGTCTCGGTTCGATTATATAAGAAAATAACATACGGTTCTTAAATATGCATGTTGATACTCAGGATGAAAACAGTTATGAGTTTTAATCAGAAATATTTGTACTCTGGAGTACTTCCTTAGGACTAAAACCAGAAGTAGGCTGGCTTCTCTCTCAGTTGTGCAGTGCATGGACAGAAACTTAAATGAAAACTGATTATCCGAATTCTGTTTCTGAGTAATTGCACTTTCTTACTTCATTAAAGATCTAATTAGTGTGCAGTTGACAACCATGGTATATCACGGAGTATCTTTCTATATGTGCAGTTGGGCACCATAAAATGCACTTGGGATCATGTGTTGTACTGTAAAACAAAAGTATGGAAATGACAGCTATATAGATATTGTAGCTACTGCATGACTAATGAGTTCCATAGCCTGGTCACCTGCAATCGTACTGCTTTATCTTTAAACAGTAACTGTGAATTCATTATCTGTTGCCTGTTGGTACCACTCCCACATTCCTGTGCCCCATTTGTACCTTAGAGCAAAGCACTCCATATCTTTTGTTACCTTAGTGCAAAAAAGTAGCTAGGGTTGAACTTCTTGTCTCTCCATAAATGGTTCTTGTCTGATTCCTTATCCTATGACCATACTGTACTTTTTTTTTTATAAAACGGAGATCATGGTACTACTCTTCTAATGAAACTAAGACAAATCCATGTAAGAATTAGGAGAAATAAACTAAATTCACACACATTGTAAAAACAAAATTAACCTCAAGCGCTAAGTCATTTATTTAGTAAGCAAATCTCAAGCGAGCCTCTGTAAATCGATCCAACCACAACCGTAAATTGAGTTTCTACGTGATTCTAGAGCCGTACTTACTAACTGCTTGGTGTTCGATACTTAATTTTACCTTGTTTATCTGATGAGTTCGATTGAACGTCGCCTAGTCTTATACATATTTAGATGGATGGAATATTTGAGGTGCAGTTAGTGACTAAAAATCTAGATCTTATTGGTCACGAAACGTTTGATCGTCGCATATATATGTTGCTAAATCATCCAAGTGTCCTGTATATGTGTGTGTGTGTGTGCCGCCAGAAACGCATGTTAGCTTTAGGTATTAGAGAGCCCACGCCAGAATAGGTTATAGTCTATAGGGATTGCTCATGGGAGTGAAAGGAACAGTTCCATGTGCCCTCATGTGAACCACAGTTGTGGGACTGCTCTCGACAACCAAACTGCAGAAAAGATTGGAAGATACTCCCAAATACAGAGAGCAAATAGCTCCAAAAACCTCATTTCCAAAGCTTTTTGTTCTATTATTGCTTCAACTATACAGGAAAACAAGCTAATCGTGACTTACCAAAATACATAAGAAGCACAGGAAACCCCAATGCTTGAGTAAAAAGGCAAGTACCATGCATTCACAGTGACAGTAACGTCGCAGGCATTTTCCGAAATACTTCACTGTTGATATTGCCGGTTAAAGATCTGCATTATTGAAAAAATACAAACCCTGTAGCGACAAACGAGATCATCCTGTCCTCTAAGCAAACAAGTTTTGGTATGAATTATAAGATCCTCTATTTTAGCACTTGAAAATTGAGAGAGATTCTTAAAAGCATATAGAACATTTGGGATTTCCTCGCTTCCGAGGCAAGGAATTCCACCAACTTCCTTGCTACTTATTCCTAAAATTTAATCGATTGAATGAATCCAAGAGCTCCTTAATAGGAGAACGGTTGGCCGTTTTTTTATAGAAAATTTTGAATCGTTCAGCTGTAATCATATCGGTGCATATAAACTAATTATAATAATAAACATGATATACCTGCTGTATGCATCAACTTTGTTGATCTTGTGATCTTAAAATTAGAAACGAATGCCACTTACTTTACTCGAGACCAATAAAAATGTAGGCACCTTGTTACGTACATGAGGCCCCTCACGTGATGCAATTTTTTGTTGGACAAGAGTGAAAAAGGCTTATGGCCTCAATTTGATTGAATGACAGCGTTCCAAAGTGATAAACTTATTCGATTAACGAGATGACTTCGCGTTTTTTTTATAGATGTTCTAAGAAAAGATACGATGAATGTATTGTCAAAACAAGTTTTAAGTTGGCTGCCGCGTACCACATTGCACTAGTATTCTTGACAAACTTTTAATCACCGATCTTCAATGGTCCGGATACATAAAGAATCCAGCGTAACAGTAGTCCAAAATTATTAGAACATTTCTCAATATCCTACCATGAAATCTTTTTTTTTTAATTTTTCGCTAACAGTTTTAAAGATATTTTTGTGTTGGCTAGAAGCGCTCCGTTATGTTTTCTTTCGCGAGGCAGTAACTGTAGGAAGTGACAGTTGCGGGGTGGGACATGTACGTAGTAGACTGGCCAGGCAAGCAAGAGGCCAGCTATCTTCTTCATCTTTCTGCTCCCTTTTCGCCTTTCCTTCTGAATCAAAAATGGAAAATACGTAAGCCTCCGACCCCCATACAGACAATGCTTCCAAAACACACTCGTCCGGTCCGTGCACTGTCCCTTTCCTGTCCGCCCTCTCTCCTCCCGGCTCAAATACATTAACCATATCATTCATGTCACTCTCCCACCACCACCGCATCTAATACCCACTCACTCACCCTTTACTCGTTTCCAGGAAGCCCTAACCCTGATGACTCGCCTATTCCGATCCAAGTCGTGTGGAGTCGGTGCCCAATCGGCGTTCGCCTCGTCGCCGCCGCCGAGTCCGTCGCTCTACCTAACCAACGACGACGACGACGAGGAGGAGGAGGAGGAGGAGGAGGAAGACGAGGAGTTCGATGGAGGTGGTGGATACTTTGGGAACAATCGTATTACGACGCCGTTCATTGTTCCGGATGGCCGGCAGCAGGGCCAGGGGAGCCAGTTACCGGTGCTGGCGGTCCTGGCGGCGGCGCTGAGGAAGTCGCTGGTCACGTGCAGCGTGGAGACGGACGATGCGTCGTCGTTGGACATCGGCTCGCCGAAGGACGTTAGGCACGTGTCGCACGTGACCTTCGACCGGTTCAACGGGTTCCTCGGCCTGCCGGTCGAGCTCGAGCCGGAGGTCTCCCCCAAGGTTCCCAGCGCCAGGTACGATCAGCACTTAACCGTCTCGTTTCCAGTGTGTGTGCGTGCGCGCGTGTGCGGGCGAATTCCTTGAATTGTTGAGGCTAATTTGGTATTTTTGACATTTTACTGCGGATATCTGGATCTGGAAAATACGTTGAGATTTTTCGTTGTGATATTCTCTTCTTTAACTCTTCTATTACTTCAGGTTATGTTACTTGATAGAGGTATTAAGTTATTGATTGCATTGGTTTTAGGAAGAATTGGTGGGTAGTAGTAGGTGGATTGATTGTTGATTATCTGAAAAGGATGAAGACCAGTAAATCTTTGAGCAGATGGAAAGGGTTAATCTTTTAAATTTTTGCCTCCTAGTAATACACGGGCTTCATCACTGTGGGTCCGCTTTCTGTTCTTAATGAAACTGGAGAGCAAGTAATCTGTTTGGGTAGGTGAGTTCACCCTGGCAAGGCTGAGAAACTGGATGCTTCTCAAGTCTTCACTAGTGATTTATGGATTGGGGAACTCTGGCGCTGCAGAAGGTATCTGACATGAATTATCCTGCTATTTGCAGGGAAACTCAGTTCGTCAAGTTATTAGAAATAGGATCAAGGAATGAAGCATTTCAATTTAAAGGACATTTAATGCTTGCCGCAAATCAGAAAAATTAGGGATGAAAGCAGAACAGAACGCAAGCAGCCTAAATTCTCTGTAGAAATCAATTTTTTGTCCTGAGAACATTGATACAAGAAGAAAAAATTTATTCTAAGTTGCACTAAATGTTGGAGGATTAAGATTACGAGTCATACCAGGAAACCTTTGGAGAGGGTTGTCTAGCTTTAACTTGGTTTAGCTTATGCATCGGGGATCAACTTTGGAAGATATCTTTTTGTTTAGGTGAGTAATGGACGAAGTTGGAAGAAAGAGAGAAGTACTTCGGATGGTTTTAATTGTTTTGGCAAAAACTTATACTTGGGCATTGTGCAGAATTATATGTTCTGTTCTTGAAAAGGATGGTCAGATACATATTTTGATGTGATTAAGGGCATGCCTCATGGAGCAGTAACGAGTGTGAAAACTACAAGTGCTATGAGTAAGGAATTCAACTCGGGATAGGACGTCACAGGATCAGCTTAAGGCTCATTTAATCATAGACTGGCTTATGAATGATTGATAATGTGAGGTGTTGTGGTGTCAGAGGGTCTTACCTTATACCAACTACTTCACGAGACTTGAACACGGGTTACTGCTAAGTTGGAGTTGCGGAGAGGCAGTTATGAATATGATAGGTTCTAAGTAGGAGTTTGCCAAAATATGCTTGGAGAAAGAAGATGAGTAAGGATGTGAAATGGACGGGGATGATGTTGTTAAGCAGGATTTTTTAATACCTTGAATCATTTAGGAAGAGGAGATTGATGAGGAGGCTACTTAAAGAACAGAGCAGGTCAAGAAGAAAGTTTTGAATTGGACTAAGCAAAGGTAAGAGAAGAGGATGGGTGAGGTGTATCAGATGGATGACCATGAAGTTATTTAGCAGGATATTCTCGATGCCTTGTATCAATAAGGAAGGCGTCATCGATGATGATGCTGCTTATAGAATAAGAGCGGGTTACTAAGAAGGCTAGCCCAGTGCAACAGGTGTAGCAAGTTGAAAAAATTGAAGGGATGTTTTAGATGTTGTCCACCTGTGAATTACCAAAATGTCAAGGAAAATCTCTGCTGGACGGCTTTGAGGTCAGCTATGCTATATGGTTCAGGTTGGCCACTATACTACTACAGAATGAGATTGATACGGGGGAGTATTTTAGGAGGATGCTTGGCAGCTTAACAACCAAAACATTGTAGGAATCCTCTACAACTGGTAATTTCCTCTTTCTCTGCGTTGTTGCAGATGCAATAATTGATGAATCGGTACCGAAGTGCAAATACGAAGGTAAGAGCCTGGTTAATCACGGAAGGATAGCATTAATATTGAAGACTTGGATAGAGTAGTTTCAGAGTACTAGTTAAGTGCATGTGCATTGCACATGCTTGGTAAGGTTTGATAGAAACAAAATGAACGGTGCATAAATGGGAATTACATAATAGAGTACATTAATGCAGCTTTGAATTTCTATCATAAAGTGAATCTTAAGTCATCTGTCACACAGTCCAATATACGGGAATCTATGAACTATGAAAAGCAAAGAAAAAGATGTGCCAGAACACTTGATAATTACCTATTGGGTTGACAGTTTGTAACTAACATTTATGTAGATACCCCATTGTAGACTTTATATTATCGTTTAGTCCAGTCCAGTCTAGCTCAATCCAGTCCCGTCCAGTCTAGTTCGGTTAAAATATTTTTTCTAGGCTTTATATCCTTTAATCGCTAGTCCAGTCCGGTCATATCCAGTCACTTTATTTATTTTGGGCTTAACCCAAGCTAGAGTCTATAGTATAATCTTATGTTGGATTCTGGGCCGATTTTTATTTAATCCACTTGCATTTATATGGCAGATAAGTTTTTCTTCTAGAATAAGGGCTTTAAGATAAATTTACAAGGAAAAGTGTACCGACCAGTACACCTTGGTGGTTAAAGTATGCCGGCTAGTAGAAGGTACTTTGGTCTTTTAATATTTCTCTAATGGCAACTAGAGTTGCGTCCTAATAGCTTTGTGTAGCTTTTCTGTAGCCCTAGGCCCCCGGGCCATTATAGTAACAGCCCCAGGCACCTCCTAAACACGTTGAAAGGTCCCCCAGAGGCTGTTAGTATTCAGTGAACCTTTTCATTAGAGAGAAGATATTATGATCCACGGCCCCATAAGCACATTCATATACTTGTTCCCTCGATTCTCTTGCATTGTGGATACATCCGAAACAACAACAAGGCAATGCAGACCAAAAAGGTTGAAAGCTTCTATCTTTTGGATTAGAATCCCTTTTCTGCAATCAAAATATGGTCTATGGATTTCAAAAAAAAAAGTTTTTTTTTTTCAATACTCAAATCACAGAATTTAGTTACACAACTCCTTTCGCCAAACCACACCACTGACGACAGTTGAGGTCGCCTCCCCTAGGGTCAAGACTACGAGGTTTTGTTTCTGATTAGTCCAACCGGGTACTTAGGCCACTCAGCCCCCGGTGTTGAGTTCAAAGTACCCTAATTAGGTAGAATTAGGGTTTCAATTTGGGGTTATGATTACAAGATTAGTTTTATTAATGATATTGAGTCAATTTAAGGATTTCTTGTTTTCGCAGTTATTTACTTTTAATTAGCTCTAACAATTTGGTGACAACTCGAAAGACTAATTCTTTTGGATGCACTGTCGTCACAATCACTTTTTAACATCACCAATTACTGAAAAACATGAATTTCGATGGTCCAACAAGTGTTAACTCCTTTTTTATCTTATTGTATCCATGTAAGCTAATGACACGACATACTTAACAATGATGTTTGTTCTTCTGCAACTGTGCAGAAAAATGTATACTATATAATACTGTACACAATATAAGTCATTTAAACTGTACCAACTATTCATCTGGTAAAAGGAGTCTTTTACAATCTTTCATTATTGAATTACAAGTGAATCAAAGTTTGAACACAAAAAAGAATAGCAACTCATATACATGTCTCAAAAATATTTTCTTCAGAATAATGGTAGAAATTAGCATCATTTACCAAGAAAAAAGTCACTTCTTTTCAACAGCATTTTACTGTTTTTTGGTTCAGAACATCTGCCATTCATTTTTAGTTCTATTAAAATTTCCAAACTTCTTCCAGGCTTAAACAACCTGATACTTTAAACAGTTAACTGATCTATACAAAATTTATCATAATTTGGCGAAGGTGATGGTGATGTAAGCTTGTGAAAGTATGTACTCTCCAAGGCTAAGGTACCATATGACCTCGACAAGGGATAACTATAGAGAATAGAATAAATGTAAGAAACTGAAATGCGGACCACTTCTTGCCATTTAAGCTTTAACTTTACCATTACCGACACACTATAGCAACAATGTATTTAGCAACAAAAATGGAGTTCAAATGGTAACAAGTGGAGCTCGATATGATTTTCTAAGATATATATTTCTGCTCTTTTTCTTGCAATGCATTTCTTGTATTATCGTTTTTAACCAATTATAAAAGTCATAGTTTCTATGCTCAAGAAGATTCTTATGATTACACTGGAATTTTGCTCATTAGTTCAATTTCACGGCATGCTATGGCTTTCTGAGTTTTAGAACATTAGATTAGATATGCATCTTTATGAGCACAATAATGTTAAAGTTGGATCACAAACTTTTACTAAAATCAAAAGTCAACGATCACAAAAAGAATAACTAGGACTTTCTATTAAGTGTTTTGGTGATCTAAAAATTGTCGCTACATTTGGCTCTTTGATTCATCCCCTATCCGTTTGGTGTCGTCTTGAACATAGTATAAATTTCTTTCAAATTGACCATAGAATCTTCAATTCAACAGGAAGTTTGCAAAGTTTAAACCCATCAAACCCTGATAAATTAAAGGAAAACAAGGATAGACCCATCGAATCTGTAATCATTGTTTATTGTACTTTCAAACAACAAGTATCCCATTTCATGCAAAACCAATCGAATTATTTGGAGGCTAATGAACTCCATCAGTAATAACAGCTTAAGCATCAACAGGTCATGGTGTTTTGTATTTCTTCTACGGACGTATGATGCATCACCTCGTCAGTAAATAATCTGAATATGCATGCCTACAGATCACCATCTATTTGCTTCAAATCTTCAAAGATTAAAGATAGAAAATCACCTTCACAATCAGACCTCCCGTGAGCAGCAACCACGGAGGAAGTGACTTAAGATCAAACTATCACGTTAAGACCTAATATTTACACTTTGGGTCGGGCGGGTAATGAGATGAACCACAGTGCTGTAATTTCATTTTCTCCAATCCCAGCAAAGTCAGTGCATGTGACGATTTTTTGTTCCAATTAATAGGTAAGATGACTGAGAGAAAGAAAAACACTGTATTACCAGTTAATTAGCTGTGGAGATGGAGAGTCCGGTATTAAACTGTTTTGTAGGAGTGAGGATATGCATGGAAGATCTGGAGCCTGTCCACCGGACAAAATAGAAAGGCGAGTTGGAAGGTGAAGAGGAGGGGATTTTAGATGAGGTCGACATT
This sequence comes from Escallonia herrerae, assembly GCA_033070095.1. Classification (NCBI taxonomy): domain Eukaryota; kingdom Viridiplantae; phylum Streptophyta; class Magnoliopsida; order Escalloniales; family Escalloniaceae; genus Escallonia; species Escallonia herrerae. The sequence continues at coordinate 198,799 of JAVXUP010000089.1, forward strand.
CGCTGAGGATACTACGTTGCGGCACAAGTTTTACTAATAAATGAAGGGCATAGATGTCATGTACAATACTTTTCAAAGGGTAATTATGGGTATAAAATGATCTACACTTATGCATACTTTTATTAGCAGTATAGATTTGAATGCCAATCTAGAAAAGTGAGTCATGCCAAGTTTTTGACCGAGAATGACATGCAAAGGCTTCATTGGTAAAAAAAATGCATCCAAGAACGTTACTTTGGCTGGCACAGTAGACAAAACATTCATGTACCCCAAATGAACTAGTTTGGGGCTAAAGATTTGGTGGAGTTGGGTCTTGAATGCTGTTGTTACTGCACATGAATTTGTTCTTTATTTATTAGCACAATGAAAAAACGTACTGCTTATTTTGGTTGAATTTGCACATGAATTAGGATGTACCATATTGGATTGTGTTGACTGCTCTCAAGTACAAGCCATTGTTATGGTTCATTCTCTCTTTACTTTGCGTGTTGGAGTACAACTGATTCATTGTCCCAATTCTTGCTTTCCGTTACCTTATTTGGGTAGATAGATCACACTTTTTGTTTTCCTTTTTGTTCAGCGTCAGCATATTTGGTGTTTCTGCCCAGTCAATGCAGTGCTCCTATGATCAAAGAGGGAACAGTGTGCCAACAATTCTTCTTATGATGCAAAAGCGTTTGTATTCAGAAGGGGGCCTTAAAGTATGTTTTCGAATTCTGATATTAAAAGTTAGCTTGTTGACTGTTACCATTATCATGATGCTGAAGTCTATTCCATGTTTTGCTTGAAGGCTGAAGGAATATTCCGGATAAATGCTGAGAATAGTCAAGAAGATTATGTTAGGAACCAGTTGAACAAAGGTCTTGTGCCACGTGGAATTGACATTCATTGTTTGGCAGGGTTGATAAAGGTATCCACATGAGACTTCATATAAGTAAACGTGCAGCCAGCCTGAATATGGCCAAATCATGCAAGATAATTGTTTCACATTGCAATATAAATAGGCACGTTGTGCTTGAATTCCCTCACTCAAATTCATCCTGCTTTGAATTTCACAGCATATTAGATTATAATTCCACAAGATCAGAATCATAGAGGCTCTTTTGAGGTTTAGTACTGGATTTCCTATGACGTTGGTCTCATTAAAACATTGGTACTGTGCTACTGGTGGCCCTCTTTTATTTCAACCCAAAATTGTCAAAACTGTTCCTTTGGCCCTCTAGCTATAAACTCCTTGAGTTGAAGAGAGAGATTCATAACTTGTATCGAGCTCTAGTTGAGGAAACTCACTAATTTCACCCCTTACCCAATGAAGAGTCTTTTTGGGATTATGCTTGAATGACGCAATGTTTGATTTCTTATCATATCATACGAGTAATCGTGTTTCATTTTTTCGGGGCTGCCTTTTTTGCTAAAGAAATTTGTTGATAGACTTAATGCACATATTGCATTTTGGCATATAGATGAGACCCTAAGCCTCCTAGATGGAGCTAGTAACTAGTTCTGGTAATCACATATAGCTCCATTCATATCTTTTGCATTCAAACTGAGGTGAAAGAGTGAGTATAGATAAGGAAAAAGGGACAAAAAAGAGCTAATGGTTCCCAGCATCCAGTTTTAAACTGAGTTTAGTTAAGCGTCCGTCCATCGTTGGCTCGGGCAGTATCAGGTGTGTGTGGTTCACATATTACAAGTACAACCAAAGTTTGAGGAAGATAAACCTACTCTCTATGTTCCTTGAAAAGGAACCCTATTTCCACTTTGGCATGTCCCTTAAATACGTACCATTTTCTGAAAAGTAAAATTATGTAGGTAAAACTGGGCCTGAGTTTTGCAGACATGTCAGTGCACGAGTGGAATTTATAGTAAAACCCTTCTTGCTAAAAGGTCATTGAAAGCATATATTGACGTTAGACATGGGGCTGAGGTGGTGGTGGCTGACGATCGTGGTGGTGACTGAGGACTGACGAGGTTGTGGTATCAGAGGCTGACGGGGAATCGGGGAGAGAGAAAGTGAGGTAGAAGACTTTGGTGCAAAATTACCTGAAATGCTCTTCAAGGTGCTCTTTCACAGATAACACGCCTATGAAGTTTCGCACGCCCGGTTTCCCCAATTATGTAGTATTTCACAAGTACATAAAGGTGTCAAAAAACACTAAACACCACCAAAAGAGTAAAGAATTGCCTTAATTGGAGATGGAATTGTTTATAGTTACAATATGGCCCATTGAGATGGAGGTGAGGTTGTGTGGTACATATTTGAAAGCCTGATGTGTCAGCTCCGTTAGCTATAATGTTCCATCTTTAAAACTGAGCATTAGTTCTTGTAAAGACTTGGAAACCCTCAAGAGTTTTACTTGAACATTAACTAAACATGGGCATGGTAAGCGCATTTCTATGCATTCATTAGTTAATTAATCATTAATTAGTTCTTGGAAAGATTTGGAAGCCCTCAATCTGAGCTTTCACAGCCTACCTAGTGTTTCTTTCTCTAGGTGGTTACCTGCTTTGCTTTAGGTGCATGAGTGGTTTTCATGAATCTCTATTTCACTGAAGTTCACATATAAAGGATTAAAGAGTGAAGTGATGGGTTCTCACCGTTTGTTGCTAAGGGAGCCAAATAGTTCAAAGTAAGAGGCTAATACCAGTTGGTTGTCCTAGCCATTTTCTATCATTTGCACATGATTTCCTTGGCTTCCTTAATTTATGGAATAGATTTCAGGTGACCCAACCAAGTGTTTGAACAAAAAGTTTTGGAAAAATCTGGGTTTAGCCAATTTCTTTCACAAACTGAGCAATTTTTTAAAGCAAGGTGTCTGTCTGAGAGGAGGTGTTTTCACAACTTGAAAGGCTAGATCGTCACTGTTGAGATATAGATTGATGTGAGGAATTTAATTAAGATCATCTTTAGTGCCCAATGCATTAGGACATTTGGTGTTTTCACAGGTGTCAACCTTATAGTAATTAATTAGTGATGGAAAAGTATTCTAGGGTGTAAATGTAGCCATTCTGATACAATAGTTTGGTATAGTGTAGTCGTTTGAGCATATAAATTGTGATCGTGCAACTCAATTTGAAATCAACAACCTACGTTACGAGCCTTCAAATTACATGCAACACTAATTCATTATGCATTTCTGTTAACTTTATATGCTGGCATGCTATTCTAGCAGATAAAATTTTACGTGCAAAGCACTTAATTATTATTATTAGTAGGAAGAAAAGAGCCAACTAAGGGACCTGACTATTTCAAATCCAAGACCTAGAACCTACTAATTTTTTCTATTACCTAATCTTGGTGGAAAAGGATGCCCAAGGGGGGCACCCAAGCATTAACAGCAGTTCCACCCAGAGACCCGCTTCCCAAATTACCATCCACCAGACCAGTCACAAAGCAGAATCTATGCTAAAACCATCCCGAATAGCTAAAAAACATTAAAAAACGTTTCTTGGAACTCGTCCTTGACCCAAAGACAAAAAGAGGTATTCTTGATTCTGTCAAACGCTTGGGAATTCCTCTCCTTTGAAACAGACCACAAAAGATACAAAGGTGCTAACCTCATCTCTTACAGATATCCTTCGGAACCCTGGGTCGTATCCAGCTTTGAAAATGTTCTTTAACGGATCTCGGCATCATCCACACGACACAAAACAAGGTGAAAATCATACACCAAAGCCTCCTTGCAATTTCACAACATAGCAGCAAATGATTTAACTGATTCCCCCTCGCACATAGAACACCAACTGATAATAACCTTATGACGCCTCCTAAAGTTTTTTTTTATTGGTTTCAATAGTGTTAATGATATTTTGAAAAGTTAGTTCCCTATACCTTGTTGTGAAGTTATATACCCTAGAGTTTGTGCTTCTCACCTTGTTAAGGAGAAATACATCATTTGTCATTGTGTTAGTTCATAATTCGTCTATATGTTTTGTTTATGCGTACTATCAGTTTCATAATAGATAGTGTTACAGTAACATCTGCGTGATATCATTGATCTTGTTATCTGGCCCTTGGTTGGCAGTTCTACTTGATCTTGAAAAATTGAGGTTCTAAATAGTTGCATCGCCAATGCTAGCTGAACGGCAATGTTTGATACAGCTGATCAGGCTCTCCTATTCTCCTCCACCCCCCCCCCCCCCCGCCCCGCGCCTGCCCCGGGGCACCCCATTATCTCTTATTATAAAGTTATCTTAAAGTACACCGAAAGAGAGCAGCTGGAATATACACAGTTGGAAACAAAACTTATGACTAGAAAAGCTGTGCAGAAAATTCAAGACTTGACAGAAAAAGTAAAGCCAAGAAAGTCTTGGAAGAGCAGAGGTTAGACTTCTCTATTCTTGATCTGCTTGCGCCAAGTCCACCACATGGAACCTAAAGGACCCATGTTCAGTTGTCCCTTTTTCCTCTCCTCTTGTACGGCCAAATTAAAAGTAATAATTCCTCCACTGCATGGGGTTTAACTCAAAAAACTTGATGCTAGCGTGAAATGAAGGAGAAGATGATCCAAACTCCCTTTGTTATACACAAAGCACCAAATAATCTAAAACTACGAGGCTTCTGAAGCAAAGAAACTAAGAAAGCAACCTTCGGAGGAACTCAAAACTTATAATATGAGCTTTATCTAGAGGCTAATTGTATGAGCTTTACGGAGAATACCTTTGTGAATCCATCTTTCCTGTCCTTTCCTGCATCCTGAACTGAGAAGCATAGGGTGATAAGATGACACAGAGATTTGAATTTCCACTCATTACTCCTAAAAGCATGACTCTACATGCTCCACTACCTAAACAAGAAGACATGGCACTAACAGAAGCATCTTATTGTTGGCTATACCATAGAGAGTTGGACGCACTCTCGGAAACTCATTACTTCAGAACTCTCTCTCTCTCGGAAACTCTTTACTTTAGAACTGACTTGAGCCTGGTTGTTTTATGTACGGGAAAGACATTTGATCATACCGCCTCTTTAAGGGGGCTACTTTTCAAATTTATTATCTTACTCATTATTAAATACATCAATGTTCTTTGGACTGTATACAGGTTCATTTTTTCTGCAGTTGACTTCCTATAATGTTCTTGCAGGCATGGTTTAGAGAACTTCCGTCAGGAATTCTTGATTCTTTGACCCCAGAGCAGGTGGTGCATTGCAACACAGAAGAGGAATGCACCCAACTTGTGAAGTCGCTTCCTCCAACTGAAGATGCATTGCTTGACTGGGCCATCAATTTGATGGCAGATGTTGTGCAGCATGAACATCTCAACAAGATGAATGCACGTAATGTTGCTATGGTATTCGCGCCCAACATGACTCAGGTGAGTAACATAGCTGTCGAGTCATTTGCTCTAATATGTCATCTTTTCCCTTCTAGGTTTCTTTATATCACCCTTCAAAAAAAGAACCTCAACCACGCGTTTGTCAATAAATTGCAAGATATGACGGTTTACATGGTTGTGTTTATGATGATTGACATGATTATTTCCTTGTTTGCAAACTTCGGTAACATTAGCCATCGTGTTAATAAGCTAGTTTACACATGCATGATGCAGATGGCCGATCCCTTGACTGCATTGATTCATGCAGTTCAAGTTATGAACTTTCTCAAGACACTGATTACAAAAACCCTTCGAGAAAGGCTCTCATCATGCTCAGATTCCCCCAGCAGTAAGGGTGTTGGGCATTCATTTGTCTCAAACGGAGTATTGTCAAGCGAGGACTCATTTGATGGTTATGCCCATGAGCAGCCAGATAATCTTCAGAGGAGTGCCACTTTAAACAGACATGACTCTAAAACCGAGGAGAAATTCTGGAGCTTTCAGAGCAGGACTGATGCCATAGAGGAATATGAATCGATTTCTTGTAGGAGCTCACCTGTTACGTGCAAAAGGGGAGCTGTAGAAAATGATTATAGAGGTGGGTATAACAATGGGGAAGAGGGAATATTGGATAGGCTTAACCTGAGAAAAGGAATAAGGAAGCTATGCAGGCACCCTGTGTTTCAATTGAGTAATCCAGCGAAGAAGATTGGAGGCCTTGGGATTGTGCATACTAGAGGAGGGGGCGGAGAAGCTTGGACATGACATGGATGTAAGGCAAGTCTTGTATCTTTCAATATGGGCAATTAGATCCTTGATGCTTGTGAAAACATTATATTAGTATAGATGACGATCTTGTTTTGTTAATAATCTAGTCAATATATAGCAGTAGAAGTCTAATATGTTTTCAGGTGCTAACTCAAGTTCGAGCTAAATGAATATAAACTACCTTGCAGTATAATGGCTTTTGTTGTGTAACATGTTAAATAATCTCTTATGCCTTCAGAATGAACGTGAATGATTTATGCAAATCTACTCGGTTGTGGTTGTGAAAATAGTTACTACTGTAGGGTGTCAACTCTCAAACTTTAGGATGGCTTGTGCTGTTCTTGATACTCATATAGTAAAGACTAGATTGCTAGCTTATTTGAGCATTGGGTTGTAGTATCATCTAGTGTAAGAAAATGCATTGACGACAGCACGTTCTAGATATACTTTAGGAACTGCATTTTCAGAGACCAAAGACAGAGAAATGAGATGATGTGGGAGTGTTCCCTCCTGGTATGTGATGAACACTTGCCGGTTTCTCGTTTCAAATGCGAGAATAGAAGATTATTCAGTTTTTGCTCCCAAAACGGGAGGTATTGAAGTTGGATAGAGCTAGATAATAAATCGGTCAAGGAGTAAGAGCTAAAAGAGAGAGATGAGTAGGATCATGAGAGAAGCTACAATCAGATTTTGACTTCAAGAGCGGGTTCTCTCTTCCTTCTGGCTTGGCTTCTTTAATCCAATCGTTGCCCCGCCCTTCTGCGAACAAATCTTTCTTTCGCTCCTTTACCATTAATGGCCAGGCTTTGCATGCTCGAGAATTTAGACTCGAGATTGCAAAAGGAAAGTTGAACATACGTTACTGTGCTGGTATTGTTCAGATATATCGTAGTTACTTGAATGGAATTGTTCTGGTCGAGTCTTGCGCACCATAGTTGTGGTCATGGCCCATGAAGGTAGTGATATGACCATGTAACAAATTCAATTCAAAAGGCGACTGTGGAAAATCTTCTTAATGACTAGACAGGACAACTAACTAAAATTCTCTGATCACTTTTCTGATTCCTTCTGTTTACATTACAAACCGTGCGAAGGTCCTATCTCCGTAGATCAATGATAGCTTTATCCACATAAGGACATGTTAAATTCAACAGCTGATTCGATTATAAGTTGACTTCTATTAGACGAGAGATATTCATATCTTTGCACATAATGAGCTGATCATACAGTAAATTAACATGTACAAGCACATGCAATAATTTGCATGCAGAAGACTTTGCGTACTCTTTATAGAGAGGTTATAATGGGGCATTCCGTCTAAGGATCTTAAGATCCAACGATTCGTCTTTTCAAAGTGAAGTTCGAACAGTCCGCTTGGGCTTAATTCTTTCACGAGAACTCCACCGCACATGTCACTCTTTTCTATCTTGCAGGCTACCCTTTTAGACTGTCATCCCGATCAACTTTGTACCATCAATAAATAATGACGGCAAAACCAATGTACGCATACCATTGATGGCCGTGGTTGTTGTTTTAAAGTGCAGGTATACATGTGAACTATTAATTTCTCACCCAAATATAAACGTGGTGCGATTGATATTAAAACTGAATTTCATTCTTCTTTGCTTGTAACTCGTATTTTATCTTTGATAGAAGATCTATCTATCTCTACATTTAGTGCATAAAAAATGGAATTAACGGATGTAGCTGTTGGTGCCCAATCCCTTTCCCACTTGCAACCTATGGTTAGCTAGTTCGTATTATTGAAAGTCAAGTCATTGCGCAGGTTACACGTGACTAAATATAATGCCGAGTAGATCCTTCTTTCTTCTCTTTTATAAGTATACATGTCATGTCATGTCATGGGGAGAAGTATAGTATAGTAGTATAGTGGCCAGTATCGCTGTGTTTCGTGGACTTCTCTGGAAATATAATGCCAAACCGTGTCGAGAAGCACGAGATAATACGGTGGGGATTAAAGCATCTAATCACAGATAAAAGCAAATCTAATAAATCTGGATCGGAGCATAATAATACAAAACGATGAAGGCGACGTTGGGTGAGATTAAGATTTTGTTTATAATAATAAGGTTTTAAAAGGCGGACCATGCTGATGGCATGAACATGCCAGCAGGATTTTGGTATTCGTTTATTTGGTTTGAGGCATGTGATGGAATCTCTCAAGATATTCTAAGCACAAGCTATTGTCGCTCCCCCCGACAAGTGAAACTTTATCGGATTCAGCTGAATTAACTATGGATTAGATTAGATGTGACAGACTTTTTTAAAGCATTCATTGAATATTTAAGAACTGAATTAACTGTGGATTAGATTAGATATATGACAGACTTTTAAGCATTCATCATTGAATATTGAAGAAATGCGTTATGGATGGATAGACAATCAAGGTTTCACTGACAAATAAGTAGGAATGATTAGAGCTAAACCTACACACTATAATCGTGGAATATTCCTTTTCCCTTTTTTCTATTAGTGGCAACCAGGAGTTCTTGTTGGGAACAAACGTAGCAACAAGCAATGGAGCTAAAAAAAAAAAAAGGAGGATGAAATGAGAAAATAGAGACACGACATAGAGATTTAACAAGGTCTGCCAGTGTAGCAACGATTTCGAAGCATGACCGGCTTGTGATTTCACTATTCAGTGTTACAGTGCAACAGCGTAATTCTTGCCCAGATGTCATTTATCCTTTCTCATAGATTTTATCAAAACCCAAAATGAGAATGCTGGAGCAAACATCTACACTACTGTACTATTCTAGCTAAAATCAAGTTCTACACATGAAAGGAGATTATGTACTGGGGCCTGGCAAAATGGTACGAAATTGAAGCTGTACGTGACCCGGGTAATTTTAAAAGCTGGGTCGGAATATTTGGTGTAACCATTGAAGTTAGTTGTTGTTAATTTCATGAAAAACTGTGAAGCATCGACCTAGCTAAGGCTGATACATCACTACAAGAAACTGAGATTTTAGCGATGGACTAAAAGCCTTGAATCCGTCGCTAAAGACTTTCAGTGATGGACAGCCCGTCGCTAAAAGTCTGTCGCCTATAACCTCGTCGCCAAAAGTTTGAAACAGAATTTAAAAATTCGTCGCCTAAAAATTGACTTTCAGCAACGGGTAATAAATGCAATTAGTGACCGAAGTTATGTCACTAAATATATTTTTCATAATTTTTTATTTTGTTAAAAGTAATTTATTATGTAAAATATTTAGCGACAGGAAAGTCCGTCGCCAAAAGTATTACTGACGAACTTTTACCAACGGAATATTCGTCGCTAAAAATCAGTCGCCTAAATAAAGGCCTTTAGCGACAGATATTCTGTAGTTAAAAGTTCGTTGCCAATATAAAGGTCTTTAAAGTGTTAATCAGAGCAAATTAAGGCTAATCAATGTTAATAATTAGTGGTAGTTAGGGTTGATTAGAGTTAGCTGGGTGTAATTAGGATTAGTTAGTGTTAATTAGAGTTTAATTAATAATTAATAAGTGTTAATCAAGTAAATTAGGTAATCAGTAATTAGGACTAATTAAAGTTAGCTGCGTGTAATTAGGATTAATTAGTGTTAATTTGAGTTTAATTAAAAATTAATTAGGGTTAATCAGTATTTTTAGGGCTTATTAACGTTAATTCAAGCTAAACAGGATTAATTAGAGTTAATTGGGTTTAATTAAGGGTTAATTAGGTTTAATTATAGTTAATTAAGGCTAGTTAGGACTAAATATTGCTTGTTTGGGTTAATTAGAGTCAGTTGAGTTTAATTAGAGTTAATTATTGTTAATTAGGGTTTAATTAATAGTTAATCAGGGTTAATCAGTGTTAATTAGGATTAATTAGAGCTACTTAGGGCTAATTCGAGCTATTTAAAGTTAATTATTTTTAATTACACTTAACTAGTATTATTTAGGGTTTAGGGTAGAGTTAATTAGAGTTAATCAGTTTTAATTGGATTAATTAGCCCTAGTTAGGTAATTAGGGCAAGTTAGGACTAATTGAAGCTAATTAAAGCTAATTAGGGTTAGTTACAATTAATTGGGTTTAATTAGGATAAATTAGTGTTCATTAGGATTTGATTAAAAGTCAATTAGGGTTAATTCGAGTTTAATTAGGGTTGATTAAACTTACAACATGTAACAATTTACAATATGCATGCAATTACACTTTACATTACAACAAACTAAATTAAGTTAAATCCTACATTATAAGAAATTCAAACTCACATGCATTACACTATATGTACATACCCCAATTGACCCTAATTAATGTATATACTAGTTGTGGTGCGGCAACGACAGTGGGGTAGGCATTGTGTGGGTAGGGGGGGTCGCGAGGGGGGGGGAGGGGTGTCACCGGGGGAAGTCGCCAAGGGAAGGCTATCGCCGGTGAGCAAACTAAGAGAGAGAAGGGTGAGAAAAACGGGGAGAGAGAAAGAAAGGGGAAAGTGGGTTTTTATACCTGACTTTTAGCGACGGATTTTGCCTGTCGCCAAAAGTCAAAAGTTTCATAGACTTTTAGTGACAGAAGTTTTAGCCACAAAATATTCTGCCATTGAAATGCCACCTTTAGGAGTTTAAGCAATGGACATTGTTGACTATGCTATGTGCTGACTATAGAAGCATATCGTCAAATCAAAGACAACAATGGCTAAACGATGCATTAAAGGCTGAGCATAGGCAAGACATATCTCCTTCACATAGGATCCTAAGTATTGACTATGCTATGTGTTAACCATGGTAAAAAAAAAATGTGGCTAGGTTGGTTTACTTAAGAGGACTTAACATGAGTAGAATGATAAAACAAGTATCACTACAAGAAAACAAGCTTTTAGCGACGGAGAAATCCGTCGCTAAAAGCCTAAAATCCGTCGCTAAAAGAATTAGTGACGGATTCACCGTCGCTAAAAATCCCTCGTATAAAAACCCGTCGCTAATAGTTTACCGACGGAATCCTATCAATCTGTCGCTAAATATGTCATTTTTTTCGACGGATTTATTTTTAATTAGTGACGGATATTCCATCGCTAATTATATTTTTAAATTTTTAATTTATTTTTTTGTCAAATTAGCGACGGATAAAATATTTTAGCGACGGAATATTCCGTCGCTAAACAACTTATTTAGCGATGAAATATTCCGTCGCTAAATAACTAATTGTTGGAATACTTTTAGCGATGAAATTAATTCGTCGCTAAAAGTCATTTTTTTTTGAATTTTTTTTATTTTTCAATTACCCAGACCTGTAATACAATTTTCAATTCTCAACAACAACGCGCAATAATCAATACAGAAAGAAATATATATAATCAATCATAAAAAAGACTCATATGTACAAGCCGGGAACCGGATACAGCCGGTTAGGAGAGGGGAGAAGAGTACACGTGACAGCTCCAGGTTGGATCATTCTATAGGTTTGGCATGAACATGTCAACAAAGCAGGCACGCCCAAAAACACGTGGCAACCTCAAATTGGGTTGATTAGAGGCCAAATGATTATAGTTCGGCTATAAAAGTCATAAATGTTGTCTGAATTAATCCTCTTCCGTACCAAATACAACCTATCGCATAGTTTATGTTATCACACCTTCGTTTATCTTAAGTAAACTGATTTATCTTAGGTTAGGTAGAACACCAGGCCAACTGTCTATCTCATCCACGCAGTCATTTTTTAAATCAAGTGCTTTGTACGTTTAAAGTGTTATTTTCTTCACTGTATCAATGAACTATGCCCACTATAAAGGTAAAATTGTCTTTATTCATTTTATTCTTTATGCTTAAATTGATTAGGGATAAGAGTTAGGTAGGAGTAGTTGTAACTTAAATAGTACTAACAGGTATTCAAGCTTTTGGCGAAAATAAATCTGAGGATATTCTCAAGTTCTTATTGATTGTTTGAAGAATCAGGTTACACGCTTTTAACCTTCCAAAACGTAAGACAATTTAATTTATCTGAGAATTGTGTTTCACACGTGATCCCATCAGGACTTGGCACTTTTGGGGGCACCTTACAACCTCGCACATCTCTCATGTGAGACAATGCCACACCGCCATCGTGCCTGAACATTTCAAGCAAACACTATTGGCACGCTGGTGGAACATATTTGTCCTTTATTTTCTGCAAAAATGGTTGTTAATAGAAGAAATCCTATTGGGAAGTTTGCCACCCAACCCCCCAAAACCTTAACATGGCTAGCACCTTTAACTTAGAGGGCCCTATGAGGATCAATGAGGTGCAAGAAGATCATATGCTTGGAGATCAAGGGGAGAACCTTGCTAGGAAAGAGGTTCTGAGCACTAACCATATCCAAAGAATAATTAGCGTGTTCGCGAATATCCACAGAAGCATGTTTGAGAGCACAACTATCTTTAGAGACTTTCTGAATAGAGGTGGAAACTATGAAAGGCAAAACTCCAGTAGTAGAGTCGAGTCGCCACTAACTGGGGCACATTGTGGGCAAGCCAGAATTATGCTGATCATTAAGCTCATGCCAACCAGTAAGCTAACCAGAGTAGGCAAGAAAATGATCAAGGTTGGAGGCCCCATCGATATAACTATCACTACGTACACCCCAGTATACTTAAGGGGCCATATAGGCCCAACCACCCTAATGCTTAGGTGCACTATCCTTGTTTAAACCCCTCTGTGTCCTTAAATGACGATTAATAGAATCCAACTGGTCTTATCAGGGGGAGGTCGGAGAGGTACAGATAGAGGTGTCAAATGGGCTGGGCTTGGGCCGGCCCAGCCCAAGCCCATCGGGCCTCTAAAAAACAGGGCCAGGGCCACTGTCAAACGGGCCGGGCCGGGCCAGAATAAGGGAAATCTGGGCCCAGTCCAAGCCTAGGCCCTAGGCCCAACATCTAGGGCCGGGCTTGGGCCGGGCCCGGGCCCAATTTTTTTTATTCAAAATAACAAATACACCTTAGTTATTCTCACTAATGATCTAAAAATAATAGATTTCTTCTACATTTTAGTCATAGAAGGCAAGCAAATACACTTTAGTTTAAAAAAAAACTGAAAAGGCCATTTTTTAGGCCAAAAGAGGGCCGGGCCGGGCCAGGCCAAATTTCGGGCCATTTTAGGGCCGGGGCCGGGCCTGTTTCTCAAAAAGTTAGGCCTGGCCCTGGCCCTGGTCCAAGCCCTAAGGGTTAGGGCCAGTCCGGGCCCAAAAAAGGGCCGGGCCGGGCTGGGCCAGCCCGCAGGCCGCCTTGCCCATTTGACACCTCTAGGTACAGAGTTAAATTTGCTACTTTTATTGGCAAGACCGGTGAGTCCATTGTTGACCACATAGGCCAATTCACGATCAAATGTGGAGAGCTGGCCATAATAGATTTTTTCAAGTTAAGATTTTTTTCCTAACTCGCTTTGTAATATATCTTTCTCTTGGTACATCGGCCTACCACCCAACTCAGTGTTCACATGGGCCCAAATGGGAAACCTCTTCCATGCTCAGTTCTACAAAACGAGCTCGAAGGTTTCTATCACTGATCTGGCCAAGATGTATCAAATTGCCGGAGAATGTGTTATTGATTGTATAGAAAGATTCAAGCAAGCTAAACGTAGAGTCAAGGTTTATTTACCCGAGTTTAAGCTTGTGAAGTTAGCTCTAGATGGCCTTAGTTTTGATTAATAGATCAAATTTGAGAGGATTTGAATTTTAAGACTTGTTCGAGCTGACCGACAAGGCCTCAAGGTATGAGGAACTACTGCAGCGTGGGAGAGATATGATGAACTCGTTGAAGGGAACCTATATAAGGCTTCCAATGCTGGAGTTTATGCTATAAAATATCAGCCTAATGTTGAGATGGCAGTAATCGCTGCTGCGAAAACCTTATACCTATAAGGCCGTAGTTTAACCTGAGAAAGGCCGTCCGTAATCCTAGTTCAACTAAGGTGAAGGAGGGTATCATGGTCTACACTTTTGACATCACTGAACCCGATCACATTTTCTATCACAAATTTAACGATGGTGTAAATTAAGGTTATCTCCAGGGCAAAAGATCCCTAAGCCTGAAAATCTTGAGAACAAAACTTACAACTTATATCACGACAAGTGGACACATTCAAAAAAACATTGTATTATGCTTCGTGATTTGAAACATGATCAGATCGAGGCTGGCTAGTCAAGTTTGTAGAGAAGGCCAAGGAGCACAAGATCGACCCTAATCTTCAGGCATTCATGAAAGACCTAATATTCCTGTCAACACCATTGAGATTTATACTCAAGCGACCAGAAGGTCACAAAAAGACTCAATCATTACACATTTCAATCTTTTTGTGAGTTAGAATTTTACTTATTTGAACTATACATAAATTGTTAATTGGTATAAAAATGCATCATTAAAAGCTAAAGTGAAGCTCAAACACTAAAATTTGAGCCCAAATACCAGTTATCAAATAAGGAGGTTACTTAGCATATCTGTGATATATTGCCACATAATCATTACTTACGCTTGATATATATTTAGAGATTGTGACCCTTTTTTTTAAATGCGACATTGTATAGCTGAGAGAAACTGCCGCGTAATATTACGTAACTTAAATTACTAGTTACGCTTGATATGCCAAGGAAGTTACTTCGTATATCTAAGAAAAAAAAATTATTGTTGACATCGTTAATCTTGCACACTACATTGAAGTTCTTATCTATTTATGCTTCAACCCGGTCTATAATTAAATCCCAGATCCACCACGCCGAAGTGGTGCAAGAATTACATCAGGGTCCGCACCAACTTCACAATCAACGAAGGTGACTTATATTTTTGTTTAATCATCACTATATCAGATTCTTGCAGCTGTTCATTTCAAGTGGTAAACCGTGCCATCCTTATGCACTCTTTACCATTTTATAACCGTAATAACACGTGCAATAAACATTAAAAACAATTCTTAGGTGCCAACACGAAAGTGAGAAACTAAAAGTAAATTGCAAAATATTTTAAACCAAAAGTCCGTACAAATTTGGATAGAAAAGAAAGAGTTGCACAAATGGGAATGTAACACCATTTTCTTTGTCATGTCCCAGTTATGGTCAACTTTGCCTGATTCTACTTGATATAGCACACACCAAAGGCCGGGTCAATGCATGACAAATTAACTGAGATAAAATATTCAGACTCGACATATATTGACACCAAGAAGCTTTAGTATAGCTTTTTTGGCCAGCATAATAAAAACATATACCATTACCAACGTTTGCAAGCAAGCATACATCTGGAAATAAAAGTACAGACACCAGTAATCAAAAAGCAAAAGAAAAATATCCAGATGATATCTCTATCTCATGGTTCCAAATGACATCCTCGTCCAATAGATAGCGTATAAAATTCCAAACTGTACATCACTTAAAAATAAGAAAGTACCGCCATCTGCATACCAGTGGTAGCCAAAATGACAGGGTAGCCAAAGCGATCAAACCACCCACGATCAGATAAAACACCTATTCTACTTGCATGAGTCGCAACGGCCTGTGTCACACTGAGAAAGCAATCGTGTCCTCTCGCAATATATGTATATCGTTGTTATTCATATCGTTTGGACTAGTGTAAGCTGAGATGAACTTCTAAAATGATGTAAATTACATTTTTATTAACATTTAACTTTTTTCATTTTATAAAGACGCTAATCAAAGTATTTATTTTTCGAAGAAATTCTTTTTGACTGTTACCTAGGTTATAAGAAGATAGTTACAACTCTCTTTATAACAACAATTAATGATTTTTACATATTTTTAGTTAGATAAATTAAGCAACTATTAATTATAGCTAATTAGGATACCATCAAAAATCATACCATTGGAAGCACGCATAGAACAACTTAATCAAGTGCAGACATAAATTCATTATCGTTTCTATTTGATTTAATAAAGAGGACAAGTTCTTTTTTTTATTGAAGTAAGCAGGACAAGTTCCTACCAAACTCTGTTGTTTGACATGCTGCCATAGCCACTGCTCTACTTCCGACGGCCGCGGCTGCCGGGTTTTTCTTTGAAAGTGCCGATTCACCTCCCAAGTAGTTTATTTGGAACGTGGCTTTTGGTTTTCTTTGCCATAAACTTTGCAAATGTAAACCTTTCAACCATTGGCAGCATCATAGAGGACACAATGAGACTTGTATTCGAGCCTGATCTTCCGAATCCACCACCTTATTGGAGGCTAACTTTATACTCGAGCCTGATCTTCTTTTGCCCGAGTTTGTCATTTCTGCCGAGTATGCTCGTTTATCGCTTTTGTCTTTCTCTTACTTTGAGCCACACTGAGTGTTACTGGCTTGATGAATCTCGAGGATTAAATTAATGAACCCCGTGGTTTAGTGATCTAGATGAGTTTGGCTCTGGGAGCTTATTCCCATGACATAAGTCTAGCTTTGAGAACTTATTCCTCGATACACACTGAGGGATGTGTGAGTGCTTATTCCTTGATCAACCCTTAGGGTTGTCTATTCAACAATC
Source organism: Escallonia herrerae (assembly GCA_033070095.1). Classification (NCBI taxonomy): domain Eukaryota; kingdom Viridiplantae; phylum Streptophyta; class Magnoliopsida; order Escalloniales; family Escalloniaceae; genus Escallonia; species Escallonia herrerae. The sequence goes on from JAVXUP010000089.1 coordinate 215,349, forward strand.
ATAGCTCTGAGAGCTATTTTCCTAATAAATTCCGAGGTTGTTAGCATGTATTACTTTATTGAAGACTTCTATGGTTCCATTCAAGAGTAGTGTGGTTCTATTTTATAAGTATAATCAGATTCCAACTCAACCAAGTCTGATTTTTCAGAAAATATAACCGTGACCAACTCAACGGAGTATGTGATTGTTCCCAATCTATCTTGGTCGGACCCAAGGGCCCACTAGGGGTCCCGCTTTACACGAACACGTCGATACATTCAACGGTCTTTTTTTTCAACGTATCGAACCGGTCAAAGTGCAGGTGCCCACGTAACGTGCGTTTTTCGCTTCGCACGCTTCGTGCATGACTTAGTCACCAATCATTTCACGTTAGCGTGACTCACGGTACCACGTTCGTCGCGCCGCGACTACCCGAACACCTTTTCCTCAAAAGCATCGGCCGACGGCGCACATGGAGCAACGGGGTCAAGGGGCAAAGGCCTTGGCCAACCCCATGTGGTCGGCCTCGGCCTCCCCCAAGGCCATGGAGTCGGCCTCGGCCTCCATGGGGGGTTGGCCTTGGCCTTCACCCTTCTGTTGTTCACTTTTCGCGCAAAGTCCTTTTTGCACTTTGTTCGCTTCATACGCTTCGCATGTGACTTTGGCACCTTGATCGTCACGTGGGTACGACCATCAGAACGCATCTTTTGGATTCGTAATTGCCCATCAAAACACCTACTGTCGGCAGGCCCGAAGTTCACCGAAAGGGGGAGTGGCCTTGGCCTCCCTTCATGAGAGGTTGCCATTGGCCTTGGCCACCCCTAGGGCCAGCCTAGGCCTCCCCATGGGTGGTGGCCTTGGCCTGCCCCTATTTTTGGCCTATGCCCTACCCTCTCGCGCGCACTTGTTTTCTCGAGTCTTTGCACCTCCGCGATGTTTACGGACGTTCGTACATCAACCTCGCAACGTTCATCATCCGTCACCCACGACCGCGCGACTGCGCACCGCTCCCGCGATCGTCGCCCAAAGTTACGCACTATCGCGGAATGACCCGTGCGCCATCTCCATGACAGTCGTTGCCACGCTTGTGCGCCACTTCCATGACTTGTGCCCCGGAACCAAGTATGGTCTCGCGACAGTCGTCGTCGTGCCCGTGCGCCACTTCCATGACATGTGCCCTAGGCACCAAGTATGGTCTCGCGACAGTCGTCGACGCGCCCGTGCGCCACTTCCATGGCATGTGCCCCCGGCGCCAAGTATGGTCTCGCTATGGTCGTCATCGCGCCCGTGCGCCACTTTCATGACATGTGCCCCCGGCACCAGGTATGGTCTCGCGACGGTCGTCGCAGCGCCCATGCGCCACAATCAATGTCTCGTGTTATAGGCACCGCGTCCATGCGCCACAATCATGTTACAGGCCTCCGGACACCGCACTCATTCACCACACCATGCGCCCCTACCATGGACGTGGAACATGCTTCGACCCACTCTTCAGAGTGTGCAGCATTCTGAGGGGCTCCGCTCGTAGTGCTCCGGCACGAGGACCCTTTGCAACGGGATAGGCTCGTTACCACAAATCTATCATCGTCATCATTCTGGGGGCTCCGCATATAGTGCTCTGACACGAGGACCCTTCGCAGTGGGATAGGCTCATTACCATAGAGCTATCGCCACCTGGGGTAACTTGCATGACACTAGGCACTGAGCTGCAACAATGTCCACTCACGTTACCGGTGATCATCGGTGCCCCCAGAACGATGACCCCCGGGTCACTCCGAGACGGGAGTAGGTCTTTGGAGGGCATCACGCCTTGTCTGCCTGGTAGTTGGTCACAGGGGTAACCCCGCCGCTGTCAAGTTCTATACGCGTTTCTTAACGCATCTTGTGGGATTCAATAAGGGCTTAGACCAGTGGCTGGGACAACGGGCTTACTCTGATCATGCCGTCATAGTGTCTTCAGTCTTCTTAGACAGGTAGAGCAATGTTGTGTGAGGCGAGACAGTGCGAATTTGGGAATTGGCAGTCCAACAGAGAACCGGTATTTTGGGATCCCTTGGTGACGTGTCACTCCCTAGGAACGACATGTGGCACTTTATGACACAGACACACTGTTTCCTATAAATAGTGGACTTATGACTCAAAAAAGGACTTCTGATTCATTCTCACAAAATCATTTTCTCACTCTAGAATTTGAGAGCTCTTGGATTCTAGAGAGAGAAACACAACTTGGACATAACTTTGGACCGTAGCATTGGACCCTGACTCTGACCTTGACTTGGACTGTCGACTGCCGACCCTGTTTGTCTTAGCCTTGTCTCCGCAGCACTGTCACTCCTCACGGCCTGTCTGGGAAGCCTTGTTCTCTGCCTTTACTCCGCCCTCACTGTCTCTCACTTTGCATACTTGGAAGCTGACTCGGACGGCAGCCTTTGTGACACCTCCTCGTAGGTACGAACCCACATTTTCCTTAGCATCAGTGATCATTCTCTTTAGCCCGTGATCTTTACTTCTACTAATCATACATGTTATCTCGGGTGTGGTGTCCCACGTGCTAACCTTGATTAGGTGATTCCCTACAACTTTAATTTTCTTTTGTCAAATAATATTAGGGTGGTCATATTAACACTCTTTAGTGAGTAATAATACTCTTTATAATTTTACAGACAGTTGGTCTCTTATAGATAATTTATTCAGCAAGATAAAAGTTGTTATTAATAAATAAGTTCTTAGAGAGCCACAACTTTCCAGTTCTTATATACAATCACCCGATAAGCGTACAATAATTTGTTTCCAAGAAAATTCATGTAGAAATAACAACTAAAAGAAGAAGAAAAAATGCACCTACTAGTTTATTAAGGGTAAGAAGGTCATTTGAGTTTTAATTTACAACTCTAATTCTTCTATCTTCCTTCTTGAGCCTTCACCACCATTTGTGCGGGCAAAGCAACAAAGAGTTGTTGGAATCAGTGGAATAAAGTGCCCATGTTGTCCTAAAATCCCACCAGTTCGCTAGATCTCGTGGTGGTGGATATGGCTGTAGTGGTGAAGCGACCAATGGGGCACTACCGTGGTGGGTGGGGCTACAGCATGGTGGTGATGTGATACGGTGGTGGGTTGCAAATAAAAAACTGGCAGTAGTGGCGGGTGGTGCATCGTCACCAGTGGAGGCGGGGGGTGATGGAGGTGGTGGGTAGTGGTGGTGTTGGCAGTGATCCAATGGAAGTGGTACTGTGCTCAAACAGAAAATGGGAAACGTTAAACCAAAGAATGATAAATAATTAAACTCCCCAAAATTACGTTGTCTTGGTTCATAACCATATAGAAGTTGCCATTGACATAACAACACGTCTAGCTTTCCCTAACTAAAACAATAACAAGTACAATGAAAACTAGGTCCTATAGCTTAGGCTCTGTTTGATTTTTTTTTTCAATTTTGTAAACTGAAAAAAGAAAATACGTTTCACATACAGTTTTTGTTTTATTTTTCTTTAGTTTTGAAAACAATCAGTTTTTAAAATAGGGTTGTTTTTTAAAACTCCCATTTAAAAGTTTTGAGTTCTTATTTTGAGACCACCACCACCCAACCATAGCTTGCCGCTAACAACCGCCGCCAGCCATCACTGGAGGCCACCAGCAGCTGCCACCAGCCACCCCCATGCCCTACACCACTGCTGCAAACCACTACCAAATAAAAAACTCAAAATAAAAACTGGATAATCAAACACCCATTTGTTTTTGTAAAAAATAAAAACTAAATTGATTTTTATTTTTATTTTTCTTAACAGAAAACTAAAACTGGAACTAATTTCAAACGCTACCTTATACTCCCTCGCCTAATTAATCCTTCTGTCCGGGGGGGAGAGGGTGGGGGGGTTAGAGCAAATGTCGAAATGCCAGTTCAACTACTGACTTGGATGCCATATGGACACCTTAATGGCGTCTAAGTCATTAATGGAGATGGCAGAATCACTATCTTTGACAGCCTCGTCTTCTCTTTGACATCGTTGCTGGCGACCAACTGATCCTAAATCACGATACCATCATCCTCCACCACCCATTTCTAAATCGGACCAACACCATCTTTGATAGGGAATCAAAGGTGAGGCTATTGACCCGCAATATGCTTTCATCAAATATCAAGGGTGTGATAGCCAACTTTGGTTCAGATTGAGATGGAGAAGGTGGATGAGAAGGAGGTGAAATTGAATGCAATTAGGTATCCCCTTGGTGATCGGCGATCTTTTTATCAATAAAGGATACTTGAAATGTTATTTCACGAGGATGAGGTTTTTGACGGTGGTCAGAGTAGTGGAGGTCGAATGCGGAAGAGGAGCAGAGGGAGAAGGCGTAGAGGTTAGGCTGATAATGGGTTATTGGCAATGGGTGGTGGTTACGAGTTTGACGGTCAGTGGCGGTTCATAGGTTTTAGGTTGTGGATTTGGTGGCAGCTGTTAAGGGTGGTGAGATTAATTGGGGAGGTAATTATGTTGTATTTCATGACGGACTGGGTGACAGGAGTGGCGAGAAGCGCTGGTGGGGACAACAGGTTAATGGTGGCTGACAGTGGTTGGAGGTCGATGCTGAGGCATGAAGGGGTCGATTATTGATAATCGAATCAGTGGTTGGGAGTGGTGAGGGACACTAGTGAGGGCAGCAAGTTGATGGCGGCGGGCTATAGCTGGTGGCCGATGGTGGGGCTTATGGAGAGGAATTGTTGACCTGGGATAAAAAAAACAAGAAGAGTAAAAAGGACCCTTGCATTTCCTCAACGCTGTGTAGTTTTGGCTATTAGCTTTAGGTAACTTGCTAATAGCTAGACCTGGCAAAATGATGTCCGTACCCGTTACCTGAACCGTACCCGGTCCAAAATCTCGGGTACGGGTAGCTATTTTCACTACCCGCAGAAATCTGACCCGTACCCAAACAGACCCGTAATTTTTGGGTATGTTCGGGTCGGATTTCGGGTAACCCGAAATTATCCGTTATTTTTGAAGTATATAAGGGAAAAATATGTGCCCTAAATCCGTTTCTCACTCTCAGACTCTCAGTTCTCACTTCTCACGCCGTCGTAAGTCAACACGGCAACACCATATCTGCAGGCGACAGAGCCCTCCGTCATCAGTCACCTCTTATCTCAGATCTGCCGGTGACAGATTGTGAACTCGTCGGATGCCAACCCATCTCACACGACTCACGAGACGGCACGACGCCATATCGGCAGATCCAGACCGACATACCACTGCCGTAGCAGCGTCGACCGCCGCTGTTCAAGCCGTAGCAGCACGCCATTGACCACCGTCGTTAGCCTCCCTCAGTCCACCGCCGCTGTTCACGCCGTACGCCACGGAACTCCACCTGGAAGGTTAGTCAATCTCTCAAATGTTGTATCACTCTCATTTCATACATCTGTGATCTGTCATCTGTGCATACGCCATAGTCCATACGGTATATAGTATATACCTGTATCTTTTCATTCTTTTGTGCGCAGAAAACTGATTTAATGGACTGATATTAGGTGTAATCTAATAGAATGGTCATGCCATTTCATTGCCAAAACGAGCATGGACATCTCTGCATGACTGTATATATGAATAATTAAATACTGAATTGGTAGACATGTCTGAATTGGTGATCTAATTCAGTGTGAAAAGAAGAGTCTGTCTTCTCTTGGGCTGCATATTTGTGTTCAGAATTTGTGTTCAGTACATTTTCTTCGTGTGTTTTGTGTGCTCTGCATTTTATACTTGTAGTTGTAGGAGGTTCACGTGGATGATTTATTTTTTTGTCATGGCTTTAAAATTAGTTTAACTGGAAAGATTTAGCATTTAGTTGTTGAACTTACAGGGGTTTGGAATGTTTTCTATTTTACTTCTGATCCATTATTTGAATCAGATATTGTTTAGGTTAAAATCATGCACTACATAGATACCATCAGTTCTGAAATGTTCTGTAATTATACATTTTTTAATACATGTTCATGTTAAGTATATTGGCTGCAATGGAGTTTCATGTCAACTTGTCAAGTATATTGATGTATGATTCAAGTATATTGATGTGGCGGAAGGAAGGTGGATTTGGATTTGGGCAGTATTGTGGATTTGTGGTGGATGTTATTATTGTTGGATAGTATTTTTTTGCATTTGGATGTTATATATATTGCAGAATTTGCTGTTGGACTAGTGGAATTTTGAAATTATGTGTTGTGTAACTTGTGTTGGTCCTGTTGGATTTGTTGACTTGTTGTTCTCGCTTTTTTTTCTTATTCTTTGTTTTGGACTATTGTAGAATCTATGGAATCTGTAAACAAGAATCCGCCCATTGAGAATGTTGAGGTTGTTGATGTTGAAGATGAATGTCCTCAAGTTTTTACCAACCTTGATGGAGTTGCTAATGGAGATTTGAAGACTTAACGGAGATTTGAAGACTTGAAGTTTTAGTTGACGACGATGGAATTGAAGACTTTAATTTCAATGAATTTATGCATGTGATATTGTGATATGATGATGTAATTGTTGTTTAAAGTTTTTGGATTATGGGCGGGGATTTGGGAATGGGGTTAGATGCTTGAATTTGTTCATATGGTATTTAACAATTAGTATGCTAGTAACTAGTAAGTAATTAGTAGTAAGTAACTAAGTAGGAATGTAGGATATTATGAGTTTTAATGTTTTATCACTTTTATGTGCCATAACATTAAATAACCAAAGTGAAAATTGTTTTTACAATAACAAATTAACAATCAAAGACAGGAAATGTGTTGATATAATAAGCAAAATAATCAGCAAAAACTGTTTTTAAAAGTGTGTTAAAATCTATTTTGAATTAAAAAAAAAAAAGCCAAGACCCGCGGGTAATACCTTACCCGCCAGGGTAGGGTACGGATCCCAGATATTCGTACCCGGAAAAACCCAGGTATAAATTACCCAACCCGTTTATACCCTGATCCAACAGGATATTACCCGTACCCACGCGGGTCGAACCGTTTGCCAGGTCTACTAATAGCTAGCTACACATTCATTTTTTCCATTTTATAGTCAAACAATAGAATTAAAATCCCCTAATAAGTTTTTGACACCTAGGCATCCAAGTGGCATCCAATTGCCATAGGACTACCGAGTGATATCCATGTCATGAAATAATCCTTGCATTTCCACTTCCCCCTCCCCAAATTCAAGCCATGTCATCATTTCACGAAGATCCGTTAGATGGAGGGACTTATTGATTGACAGAATATTAGATAGGAGAAACTAGCTAATGACCCCTTGTACTATAGACAGTGTGCGATTTCTCCCCCTCTACTCCAAATTTAAGCACTAAATCCCCCCCCCCCCACACTTACGAAAACTGGGCACGTTAGACAGAAAACATTAGTTTTAACATCGCGTGGTCAACAAACGCGTTGACTAACCTTTTTTTTAAAAGACATTTTTGCCCTTCTTCTTCTTCAATCCCTCCATCACACCCCCAACACCGCCCTGCCCACCCCCTTCCTTCCAAATTCGCCGCACACACTTCCCCCTCTCAGCCCAGCCCCCCCACCCCCTCTTTTCCCCTTTTATTCGAACTCTGCACGCACTCCCCCGTCAAACATTCTCTCCCCCTTTTGTCGTTTATTCCTCTTTCTCGTTGGTCAGACCTGCACAGACCAAGAAGCGGACCATCGGAGGCCACCACCGTCGCCGACCAGCCTCTACACCAGCCACTTCCATTTACCGCCTTCGTCACCCCCCGTCCTCCGTCATCAATGCCATGTGGAATCCCTAATCGAGGGAGACCTTTCGCCGCCCTAAATTTGACCTTCAACCAGTCGCCGCCCATTCGCCAGCAACGCTCTCTGTCATCAGCGTCCGCACCACCAACAACCAGCCAATGTTTGATCTGTTTCTCAAAGATTTCTCCCTAAGACTACCCTTCCAAGGCCCTGCCAAGAGCTGAGAACCACCACGGCCTCTGTCCCCGACCGGCCTCCATCATTATTGTGGCCTCCGTCTCTTGCCGGACTGCATCGCCGGCAACCCACCACTATACCAACACAAACAACAGCCACCATACGGAGACCTAGCTCAATTGCCAGCCTCCCTCACGGCCATTCTCCATCGCCGATGGGTTTGTGGATTTCAGAAAGGGCGCTATGATGGGTTTGTGCGATATGGTGGTTGGATTTTGGGGGAGTTTGTGGGTATGGGTGTGTTGGGGGAGTTTGTGTGTATCTGCAGTGGGGTGGGGGGTTGAGGGGGGAACCCTTGTGCATGGTATGGGGGGGTGTGTGTATGGTGGTGGGTGGTCTGCAGGCAAGGTGGGAGATATGGGTGGAAGAAGTGAGAAAGGAGAGATAAATGAGTTTAAAGAATGGCATCTAGCTAAAATATGGTAAGGACATAAGGGCATTTTGGTCATTTCATGCAATTCATAACGGATCCGTCTAACATGTCTAGTTTTCGTAAGTGTGGAGGGGTTTAGTGCTTAAGTTTGGAGTAGAGGGGAAGAAATTGCACAACGCCTATAGTACAGGGGGTCATTAGCTAGTTTCCCCTATCAGTTATAGAACTTAAGTCAAACAAAGTGATAAATCGGGACCATCTAAAAGTTTAACTTTAAGGTAAACGACAAAAGTTGTAATTTAGGTTAAAATGTAGTGTAAAGGGCATCGATAACCGTGTAAGAAGTGACGCTAAAAATATCCGCGAGTTAAAAATTTTACTCTCCATTATATAAATAGGTAAACGGGGTAGGCCTAACATTATATTCCCCACATCTTCGGTTCCTCGGACGCATATCATATCCCCCATCCAACGCCAACGTTTATGACACCAACCTCGCTTTTCTAATTCACTACACACACTTTCACACTCTCCCCACAGACACGCACTCTCTCTCAAAAGTAAAGCAAAGCCATGGATGAGTTGAATGTCTCCGCATCTTCATCATCTTCAATAGTCTCCCTGTCTCAAGAACACCCACCAACCACCCTTCAACAAAAGCTGCAATTCATAGTCCAAAGCCAGCCAGACCTCTGGTCTTACGCCATCTTCTGGCAAACATCAAGCGACGACAATGGCTGCCTCTCCTTATCTTGGGGAGACGGCCACTTTCAAGGCTTCACCAAAGACTCCAACAATCACAAGAACCACTCACCCACTTCCCACTCCGACCGCAGAAGATCCGTCAGAGGATCCATCCAAGCCCTAATCCACGAATACCCGGATTTCGACGGGTCAGTTGACCCGGACGCAACTGACGCCGAATGGTTCTACGTCATGTCGCTGACCCGTTCATTCTCCACCGGTGAGGGAGTTCCCGGTAAGGCGTTTAGCTCGAAAGCTATGGTTTGGCTTACTGGCCGTGACCAGCTTCAGTTTTACGACTGTGAACGAGCTAAAGAAGCTCAGATCCATGGCATAAAAACTTTGGTCTGTATACCAGCTTCGGCCGGAGTGCTTGAACTCGGATCTAATAACACTATTCAAGAAAATTGCTACTTAGTCCAGCAAGCCGAGTCCACCTTCAGATCTGATCTCGTTTATGATGTAGTACCTGCACAGCCAAACCGTACTATCTGCTTCGCGGACGTGAGTCTAACTACTGGCGTACAAGAAGAGGAAAGTAATGTTAAGCCCAAATGCCACACAGAAGCCAAGAGACATGGCCAGTCTTCTTACATAGACTTTGAGCATTCAGATTCAGACGGTTGCCAGTACGTAGTTGCTGCTGCTCAGGAAATTAAGCGAGCACCGAAGAAGAGGGGCCGAAAGCCATGTATAGGCCGCGACGCTCCGCTGAACCACGTGGAGGCGGAGAGGCAGCGGCGCGAGAAGCTGAACCACCGCTTCTACGCCCTGCGGTCGGTGGTGCCCAACGTCTCGAGGATGGACAAGGCTTCCCTGCTTGCGGATGCCGTTTGTTACATAAATGAGCTGAAAGCCAAGGTGGACGAAATTGAGTCCCAGCTACAAAGGGAATCCAAGAAAGTGAAGACGGAGCTGGCCGATGCCACGGACAACCAAAGCACCACCACTACAACTTCGGTAGATCAGACGGGCCCCAATTCGACGTTTGGGGTGAGTCTTAACGTCGAGGTTAAGATCGTTGGACCCGACGCCATGATTCGAGTCCAGTCGGATAATGCTAACTATCCGTCGGCAAAATTAATGGACGCGCTGCGTGACTTGGACTTGCGAGTCCATCATGCCAGCATGTCCAGCGTTAACGATTTAATGCTTCAAGACGTTGTTGTTAAGGTTCCGAACGATGGCTTGAGAAGTGAAGATGGATTAAAAGTCGCTCTCGTCCGGATCTTAGCACAGTGAGTTAAGTTTTCTCGCCGTACTTTAAATCACGGCAAGAAGAACACGATATTTTTCCTGCTCTTCTTGCCTGCGCTCTAAATAAGTGTAGTACTTCCAATTTTATTTTTTTTTCCTTTCTTATCAAGTGTTGTCACTTATGCTGTAAATAGTATTGTATGTAGAGCAAGAGGAAGAAGATGGGTGTAAGGAAGTTCGAATATTGTCGAGCCTAATTAGGGTTAGAATGGACTCTGTTATTGTTCCCCAAGTTCATGGCATCTGAAGCTTGAAATAACCAAACTTTGATGGGTTAGCACTATGAATTGGGCATTCTTGCGCGCACATGTTCGATTTCTTTAATTTTGTTGTATTATTATATTGGCATAAACCCCAAAGTTCAGGTGGTAGCCGGGACACACACACACACACACATATATATATATATATATATATATTTTGCAGACACATGGCCAAGATATTCAATTGGGTGTGTCCCTCATTCTGACATCGTCCACATAAAAAATATCAACATGTGATGCATTCTTTTTGTGGATGAAAAGGGACTTTGGCGTGCTGGAGTTGAAACCGGGGAATCTCTGCCCCACCAAGAGTTGGATGTACCTGAAAAATGTGGCAGATTATTCTCAATCTTCTGTTCACCAGCAAAAAGTTGCCATTATGAAGGCCCAACATGTTATGGGTTCTGCAAGTTATTTAATTTTTTTCTGAAGTACAAACTGAACTTTACATATTTATTACCAAATAAAAGTTGGTAAAATAAATTCGAATAACAAATAATTGCCCAAAAAAAAGAAAGAAAAAGAGCATAATTTGGTCCTGTTCACGACATCGATTTAGTAAATTAACGATAATGCTCAAACACTTCAAGACATTGAGATTAACTATATTTGGAATACCTTTGGTCGGTACAAGTCAATAATTTAGAGATCAAATAAATTGTTATTAGATGATTTGGGAAACCAACATTGACCTTCTAATACATCTGTTGAGTTTTTATTTTCGCTTTTGAGCTTCATAGAGTTGGTGTAAGAATTATTACTTGGAGAAATAATGATTGTAAATTCACATATGTGCAAAGGCTCTAATACACGAAACGTTCTTAGGTGCGGAATTTTCACCGCCTCATCCATGAGGATACTTGCCTTATACCACTACTTACATCTTTGCATCTGCACCAAATAAACATCCTAATTTAAAAGCATGTCAAAGTAGTCTCATATTTTTTGCTCATGTTCTTTTGTCACAAACCAAATGTAACACGATACAGAATTGAAATTTTCATTTGTTAAACAACGCGAGTAGTGATGAACAAATTTAGCAAATTGTTTTTTTTTTTATTTTTTTTCTGTTCGAACCTACATTAAAAAAAAGCTAATGCCTTGAATTCTTATCCCTAAGATGGAGCTGCGCAAGGGAACAAACCTTAAAATGGAATCTTTTATGTCCTTTTTCTCTGTAACTTTTGGAAAAGATTCTTTTACTTTCATGTAATTATTGTAACAGTTAGGACAAGTGATAAGAAATGATGAAAAAGAGAACCATTAAGCTGATCCTTCATGTCATTTTTTATATCATTAGTATGGATTAATCAGCCGAATGACTTTGTAAACCCTTTTATATTAATAAAATATTCTCTATTCACCAATTAAAAAAAATTATACTACTTATAAAAGTAAAGATATGTGAAAATTATTTGTTAGACAACTATAGCCCTATGAAACATTCAAAAACTTTAGAGGAGACTTCGGATACTCATCACATTCAAATACTTTAGAGGAGACTTCAGATGCTCATCTACCCAAATCTCTTTTTTTTATCGACCAAAGAGTAAATGAATATTGGTCAAATATTTAGCGGTAGTAGACATTTGGTTACAAAAACTCTAACTCTTCCTCTGCCTCATCACCTCTCCTAAACCTTCGTTGACTTCTGTACCACACACACACACACACACACACACACACACACACACATATATATATATATATATATATATATATATATATATATATATATATATATATATATATATATATATACTTCCTGATTCATTCATCGACTTTATGTTTCTTTCACTTAGTTGGTGCAACACATTAAGCGGAACGCTGATTTACATTGATACTTTTTGATTATTCACGTTTCTAAAACTTTTTTAGGTGTGTATCACGTGTTTTTTTAAAATGCTGTTAATAATACATTCACACTTAAAAGGTATGCCAGACTCCCACCTTAATTGACTTTCTGGAGTATTCATATGACATTATGTTTGTTCTTTCATTGCATTTTATTTGACAAAAATGAAGCTATATAACCGCAAAGTACTGTTATAAGAGCGGTTTTAGGAGTACGAAATATAGACCATCACTGTAGCTAAGCTAGGACCATCACTGTAGTTAAGCTAGGACCTCTTGGGGAAGCACGTTGATATACCTTACATCTTACGCTCATTAAAGAATGAAATGCAAAAGTAAAAAATGCTAGAGTCGTCAATTAAGTTAAACAAATCTTTTATGCTGTCAAAACTAATACCGGAACCTTCATTAAGGAATACCAATTCTTCACATCATAAAGCTTGGAATCAATTTTTAACCAAAACGAAAAAAAAAAAAAGAAAAAAAAAAACAAAGAGCTTCAGAGGCTATCAAAGGGGAGGAACATTTAACCTAGACTAGACAATTTCGAGTGCACATGTTCTATTGGGTGAACCATGAGTAACACATGGGTATTTCCGTAGTAGGATCTTCCTCCAACGTTTGAAGAAGGCTACAAACTGCAAGAACATTTAACCTAGACCATTTTGAATCCACATCATCTATTTGGTGAAACATGCGTAACACGCGGCTACTTTCCTCCATATTTCCTCTCTCAAATATTCCAATTAGTTCTTGACACAGCAAGAGGAGACATAACATCATTGTGCTACGTTCCTTGAGTCATCGATAAAAGTAGACTTTAAAGTGTATTTGATAACGTAATTAAATATTTAAAATTTAAAATTTTTAATAATTTTAATTATATGCGTTTAATAACGCTAAACCTTGTATCACTTAAAAAAAATTAATTCTTACCAAAAAATAGACTAAATTTTAAGTCGGGGTGGACTTACTTATTACTGATCACTTAATTCTAAGTGAGATAGTTAAAAGTTATTTGATAAATTTTTACATAAAAAAATAATTACTATCATGATGCTGCCTCAATTAATATACAGACAATACCACCTCAACCACAATACAACCATTATTTTCTTTTGCTACTACCATCATAATTCTACGACCTAGCCATTATCACCACAAACACCACCACAAGGACACCGCTACCTCCATTATATTGTCACTGTTGTCACCACATCCATTTTTGTCAAAATCATCTATAGGTTTACCACACTATAACCACTGCTATGATCGTCATGTCGCCACTTATCACTATCTCACAATTACAAATAACACGTCCTCAAGCACCACTACTGCCACCACTGATACCTTTTCGCCTCCGCAGCCACCACCACCACTATTAGTCTATCATCACTGCCACCACCACAATTTAGCTCCCCAAAAAAAGTTATAAAGTAGATAAATGAATGCATAATTTGGTAAAATGAATAAATTTGTAAATAAATAATTTTAGACATCTGCTTTTTGTTTACCAAACAGGTTAACTTATTTTTTAGTAAAAATTCAGTCACTTAAAGTTTTCAGTTTTACGAATTCAACCCTTATCTTTTTTAGCACTTAAATTTTAATTTTATCAAACAGTCCCTTACTTTTATATTGTGTCATTGATATTTGTTATCATATGAGAAAAGCTACCTTGGTGCATAACTTAAAATGTTGTAAAAACTGCAACAAAAGTGGAAAACAGTTGTCGGTAGAGATAAATATACATTCTTCTTAAACTACTTTTAGTCTGACCTTTGGAGGTTATTATTAGCAATCAAAAAGTAAGCTTCCCAGTTAGATGAAAATAATGAAGAAATGTGTCAAGAGTTTCATGTTCCCTATTGATTTCTTGACTTGGAAGTTATAATAATAATCAATATAACAAGACTATATATTTCATGAAAACAAGTAACTAATAAAATGGAGTTTTTTTTTCTAATTAATACGTATTTAAAACTTAATTACCAATTTACTTCTTTTTTAAACTTATTCACGTGCATACCAGACTTTTAGAAATCGTTGTTGAAATTACGATTTCAATCGTGGTATCAAAAAATGATTTCTATTTTAAACTAGAAATTGTTTAAAACAGCGATTTTTAAAAGTGTAATATACGAGTAAATAAATTTTAAAAAGAGTATATTGATAATTAAGTTTTAAATATGTATTAATTAAAAAAAATTGAAACAATCAGATAAGAAAATGGAAATATATGGCAGCGTCATAGCCACAGAGCGAGACTGGTGGGCTACTGGGTGGTCCTGATGGCTAGCTTGAGTACTCGTGCATGTTTAATGCTTGAAAAATGGAACAATCAGTCACTGTGAATGTATCGCACTCACTGAATGGAAACTAAATGACATTTTAGCAAAAGGTCAAGAATGACTAAAACTCTCCACTCACATTTATATCACATGGCGAATTATACGTATATATCTCATCAACTGTCCTTTCACCTATCTATCCGCGACTATTGACCAAGGCGTAAATAGTATGGCCACTTTGGAAGATGTCACATGGCAACTTCGTATACACGGCTCCTCAATCAATCTCATGAAATCTACCGATGGAAATGATATCCCGGGACTCAACCAAAAATAAATAAATTACTGCAAAAAGATCTACAAAATCCTAAGAACACAATAACCATCAAGGGATCGTCTCAATAAACCTTTAAAGTTAAATAAAAATATTTGCTACATTTAGATAACATTTGTCAAATCAAGCTTGAGTAAAGAAAAAGGATCGAGGAGCGTCACATCTTTCATCAATAAGTACACATCTTTCATCAATAAGTAAAGGCAAGCCTTCTCACAAAAGCAACTGAGGCTTTTTGCAAAATCAGATAATGAGATTGAGGTTTTGATAGACAAAAGTACCCCTTCTCTCCCACCTCATTATGTCTGTTAACCCTACCTCTTCGAGTTGACCATAATGCTACATGTCTTGGCTATACATATTTGACTATATATTTGGATTCATTTCTTAAGGCACGTCAGTAAATATTTATCGATTAAACTTCAAGACTACTAACCAAGTCAACCTGAAGCATACACTCCTTGTCACGTGCCTTCACTTGTTTAAATAACGTGAGTCCGCGAGTCTCGGTACTCTGCCACCTAAAAGTGTTTGGCATCTTCTCCCCTCCCCCCCCCCCAAGGGAACCAGCAGTCGCCTACGCCTCCAAGTGGTCGATCGCCTTTCCCCGTAGGTGGTCGACCGCTTTCCCTTCAGAGCATCTCATCTACCTCTACCTCTTCTCTCCCGCACTCTATGCCTTTATCTCTTGTGGCTCACCCTTGGAGATT
This sequence comes from Escallonia herrerae, assembly GCA_033070095.1. NCBI lineage: Eukaryota > Viridiplantae > Streptophyta > Magnoliopsida > Escalloniales > Escalloniaceae > Escallonia > Escallonia herrerae. The sequence goes on from JAVXUP010000089.1 coordinate 231,102, forward strand.
ACACCTTGGACTCTTCCTCTTATGGTCATTTTATAGCCTACTACCTTGGGTTCACCTCGAGCCTTCACCTCGTGGGGGTTACCTCATACCAAAGGAAGAGGGAGCCATTCTCCCCACCTTCACCCTTCTTTTTTTCACGTGTACATGTTTAGCACCCTTTACGCATTGGTGCCTTGACACCCTGTTACGGGGCTTCGTCACTTGACTCACCCTGTTACAATTTTAAGTGTCACCACCCATCCCCAGATCAACTCACTCATACCTCTTCAAAACTTTCACACTTAGCCACTTCTTGGCTCTTGGGAGCTCAATGACCCATGACATGCCTTGTTCCCGTGTGGGGTTCAAAAGACACAACATCGATCTACTGCGCCCTTGCGTTGTGCCGTCTGTATTCTACGTGTTCCCGACACTAAATCCAACGGTCGTGCTATATTTAGTCCATGTGTTATATGCCACCGACACAACAAACATTTATAGCCTCCTCACATCGTGTGATATCCATGTTACGCATCCTCTGGCATTACATCTACTTGCCGCTCCTTGGTGTCGCCCCCATTATGTGGCCTTGGCGTAACACTCAGTCGGCGTGCCTTCATGCCACGCTTAATCCATGCTATGTGCCCCACGACTACGTCCATCGGCCTCTCTCATTAGCCATCCCTGTGTTACATGCCCCTGGCAAGCCATCTGTCACTCGTGCAGCGATATCTCTCTGTCGTATGCTCTTGGCACTACATCTATCGGCCACGCCCATGCATAGTTCCCTTGTAGCATGTATTTGTTACCACATATATCTTTGTAGAGCCTTCGCACCCTATCCTACTACCAAGCCATCGATGATGGTTCTTGTATACTACACCATGTGCTATTGGCCTTAGTCATAAAACATGATTTGAATCACTTTTTAGAGTGCGCAACATCCCTTTGTGTGGGAGACTCCTTCTCAGGCCTTTTCAAGTGCTCCGACATGAAGACTCATCTTCTATTAAATAGTTAAATCCTCTAGGATATATTTTTTTACCAGCGTGATAGTGTGATTAGCCTACGTGCTACTGCATCACGGATCTTCATAGACACCTATAAGAATCATGACTCTTGGGTTACCAGAGATGAGAGGTCTCTAGAGTGCATCACACCATGTCTGCCTGACACGCAGGGATCGGGTTTCCCCCACCATGTCAAGTTTAGTGAGGGTATTGGTCCAGTGACTGGATCAAGGGTATTCTTTAGCCACACAAATGTTGCATGAGTTAGTCTTTCTAGAAAGATGCAGCAAAGGGGGTAAACTACAACGTACAATGATACCATGGAACATCGACATATGGTGCACCCTTGGCCAGTCATCATTCACAGGAAATGCCATGTGTTAGTCAATGATAAGGCATTTTACATTGCCTATAAATAGAGGTCTCGAGAACTCATTTTAGGAACAAGTTCACATCATTTGCATACTTTCACTTTCTCACTCTAAGAACTTCAGAGTTAGAGAATTCTAAAGAGCGAAAAACCCAATAAATGGATCTTGACATTGGATCTTTACGTAAAACTTTTAACAATTTCTCTTGTACTCATTCTGCCTTAGCCCTCAAGTCTATCACTGCCACCTTACAGGCTCAATCTAGGTAGCCTCGGTTTCTTTCCTTGCTTCTATCTTTGCTATATCACACACTATTATATACTATGCAGCTGATTCTCACTATATACATTGTAGTACATCCACATAGCTACCTTGACCTCGAACTAAACTTCACTAATATAATGAGGATTGAATAAAAGTGGAGCTAAAATATGATATGTTACCGACCTAATTTTACCCTCAAAGTTGAATCAAATGTCACTCAATTTTGGTGTAAGGTTTCCAAAAATAGTTTTTCCAGTTGTTTTAGTGGTAATGTTTCCCGATGTTTCATTGAATCTGTAGGTAATTGATACAAAGAATAAAATTCTTGAACGATCCATTAGAGGATAAAATCCATGGTATTCGTCATCGATGAATATTTACAGACCAAGCAGATTTATTCACCACTCACGACAAGAATTGCAAAATTATCATTTTTCTTCTCCTTCTTCCACCTCAGTTTGTGTATGACACGACTATTGTTGGTGACGATGTGTTCGCCATTGAGGATTTAAGGAAGTCAAAAGTTAGGACCATTATTATTATTATTTTGATAATTAAAAAATTGCATAGATAATTAAAGGTTACAGAATTTTATCCAGGGCCTTATGGCCGTACATCAGACATAACCATTCAAAACATGAACAAAGATAGCAACAAACATTAATTAAACAGGTCATAGATAACGTAACCCCCAAACAAGGCCCTAGATAAATTTAGGACCATTATTAAGTGATAGGAAAGGGGCTAAATGGAGAATGGTAAATAACGGAGTAGAGATGGAATTCTTGTCCATCTGAAATCAGGTTGTATTATTTGCTTTTATGAAAGTCATTATTGTTAGAGTTGGCAAACGGGCCTACTGACTAGATATCTGATCGAGTCCGTGTAAAATCAGGTCGGATAAATTTTACCCTGTCACGCCCCAAAAATTATTATTCCCGGAGCGTGAACGACAGACAAACGGAAATCAGAGAAAACCTTAAAATTATCAAAAGTATCTCAAACGGTCAATCAGAGCATACACTAATAATTCTAAAAAATACATCAATATCTAACATAGGGGCCCAAGCTTTTATACAATCCAAAATTTCTACAATACGGAATTTCAAAACAAAACCTAAGTAATATCAACTTATCTCAGTTGTTACACTTTAATGTCAATACTAATTCTGAAATAAGGCAGTTAACTCTTGATCACACAGCTAGCCCTTCAAATCTGAAATCTCACCTACTAATCACCTGAAAGAAAAAATAATAAAGGAATGAGTCAAATGCACAGTAATGTCGCTCAAAGGACCAGTCAAACAAAAGTAAAAATATCCGAGAAAAGAAATTTTGAAAATACAAAAGTTTCAACGGAACGGATATCAAACCAAATCTCAAATGTCAAACTATATCTGAGTATAAAGACAGACACAAAAGTTTCAACGGAACGGACATCAAACCAAATTTCAAACTTTAAACTATATTTGAAAGACAAGATTTCAAAGGCACACCAGTTTCGACAATTGAACAGAGGTTAGATCAAATATCAAATGTTAAAATATATCTGAGTACGGAGACAGACACTAGAGAGCCGTCACACATGTCAATACTGACATATGAGGCCGATTCAGAAAGTATACACTGTGACATGGCTCATAAAGTTATCAAAACAAAAATCTCAAGATAACCATTATCAAATATCGAACATGTCAAATAATATAGAAAGTTTACAAAATAATGAATGATCATTAATTACTAAATCGAATGATATCAATATGACAAATTCTGAGGTCAAACAAATTCGACGGAATTTGATTTTCCCAAATTATAGCATTGAAAATGAGTTATTCATAACCATGCATGGTCAAAACAAAGGGAAAAGAAAATCACTTAACTCAATTCAAAAAAGTTCAGATTTCAAAAAGAAACTAAGAACTTACATAAGCGATTGGTCCATCGCTGATTCGAATTTCGAAAGTAAACCCTAACCTTAAATCAAGCCTTTGAGAAATATAAATCCTTAAGATCCACCTTAGAACTCCCGAACTTCTCAAGCCTTCTCTTCTCTCTCTCTCTCACAGCAAGGGAAAAAGGAATAGAGAACCCCAAAAAGGCTAGAAAGGAAAAAAGAATGCTATTATATGGGACAAAAAAATTAAGTTTGCATTCGACCGAAAATAATGGTTTCATTCGACCGAAATCAATAGAAGTGAAAATGGTTCAAAAAAAATATTTTTTTTCAATTCAACCGAAAATGAGTTTCCATTCGAATTAAAACTTTTAGGGTTAAATACATGTAGGTACCCTGAAACTACCACTTTGTCTCACTTGAGGATCCCAAAGTTTAATTTTTACACATAAGGATCTGAAACTACAATTTTGCAATAGATAAGGACTTCCGTCCAAATTCTTTAACTTTGGAACAATCCGTTAGGGGCAAATCTGTCCGGACAGGTTAAATTATTTTTCTTCTCTTTTGTAATTTTGCACTTCTTCTTCTTCAGAGACCCACCGCCCTCTCACCCATCCCACCCGCCCCTTACCCAAGCCCCAACAGTACAAAGAGACACAAATCACACCACCAGCAGATCGCCCTCACCATCGCACCACCAAATCACAACCACTGGTCGGCATCACCGCGGCATCATAGCAGCACCACCGACAGACGTCTAACATCGGTCACACCCCCGCCGAACCATCGACCACCAATGTCGTCGCCGGTGATCTCTCTCAAAACCAAGAACAAGCCATCACCGGCGCACCCCAGAGCCACCACCATCGCATTAAAGCTGAAATTGGACGGATCTCCACCGGTGTTGACCCGTCGTCGGCCAACAGGGACACGATCTGACATATTTGGCTGCTTCGATCCTCTTTAGTTCGTCCCTTCGGCTTTCGATACTGAAACCATCAACCTGTTAACAAACGAGAGTGAGTTTATTTCAGTTGGGTGGTCATTGCCGGAGGGTCTCGCCGGCAGTGGAACAATAAAGAACTGTGGATTACAGGTAAGGTTTCGATGGTCATGGTCGTGGTTGTGGTTTTGCAGGTAAAGTTTTGGGTGGTCGTGGGTTTGCCGATAAGGGTCTGTGGCGGTTGGTGGTCATGGGTTTGCCAGGATCTGGACCGATTTAGTTTGTCTACGGTGGCTATTGGTGGGTTGGCATGATTGGTGGTGGCTGGTGGCCGGTGGCTGGTGGCCGGCGGCCGGAAGTGTGCTGCTATGGTTGTGGCTGACGGTTGGTCGTGGTAATAGGGATAGTGGTGGCAGGACAACTGCCGGTGGGGTTTCCGGACGGTTTTGGTCGATGGCGATGTTGGTCGTGGGTGGATCGTGGTGTTGGTCGCCAGACGGTGTTGGTCAGCGGTGGACCGTGGTGATGGGGGAGTGATGATAGGGACAGTTGCCGGCGTGGTAGCCGGACGGTGTTGGCCGTGAGTGGCTCCTTTTTTGCACGGTTTTTGAAACCCAAAATTGTCCCTGACGAAAAAGCATGGATCGTTAGGAATTTGGACGGAAGTCCTTATCTATTGCAAAATTGTAGTTTCAGACCCTTATGTGTAAAAATTAAATTTTGGGACCCTCGAGTGAAACAAAGTGGTAGTTTCAGGGTACCTACGTGTATTTAACCCAAACTTTTAATTCGAATGAAAACTTCATAATTTTTTTTATTCAACCGAAAACTGGCTTTCATTCGAATTAAAACTTTTAATTCGAATGAAAACTTCAGACACTCTACACGATTTAAATACTTTTTGTTCGAAGCAAAATATTTTCATTCGAGCAAACCCATTTTCATTTGAAGCAAAACCATTTTCCTTCGACCGAATCTTTCAAACTCCAAGACTTTAATATCAAATAGTTTTGATTCGAATGAAACCACTTTCATTCGACCACAACTTATTTATTTAAAATCATAATTTCGCACAAGGAAAAAAATTCGGGGTATAAGGTATTGCCCACAAGTAAATGATTAAATTTTACTTTTTTTTAAATAAACATAATTTAATTACCTCATTTAATTTCTGATTTTTTTTTCTTGAACACTGAAAAACAGGTCTACCATTTTTAGACAAATCATCGAATCGCATCATAGGTTATGGTCCAGCATGTTCCGTCAACATCTTCATGAACTTTACCATTTTTACCATCCAATTCCATCCAACAGGTCTAGCATTTTTACACCAATCACCAAATCATGTCACAGGTTATGGTCCAGCATTATTACCATTTTTTCCATCCAATTTTCCATTTAACATTTCCACGGGTCTAGCACTTCAGTGTTTCACAGTCCTAGAATTTATTCTATTAAAGGAGAGACTCGCATTCCTCTTAGAATTCCATGTCGAACAGCGGCAGTGGCGAAAGTCATTAGTGATTTCTATTGATAGGCGTTGGCCTCGACTGAAGAGTGATGGGGTTGACAATTGACAAGTGGCAGCGATCGATCTGCAAGAGTGAGTGTGATTGAGTGAGGGACTGAAGGATAGAGAGGGGTAGTGGTGACAGAGATGGATGGGGCGGCACCACTGCGGTGAGATTGAGAGGGAAGTAAAATCTAACGAGAAAAACAAAATGGTTTGGGACTTGGCTAGGGCAAAAAACATCGAACTTAATATATACCCTGAATTCTTGGGTAAACCGTACCCAATCAAACCGATCTGAAAAATTACGGGTCAGTTCGGGGGTGTGAGTCTATTTTGTTGGAGTATTTTAATAAAAATACCATTTATCTATTATACAATAAAATAAAACAAAATCTTTTCAAGCAATAATTACTTTGTTATTATTGGACCGTTACAAGTATTAAGTAATATTTTACTTTATGTCTCTTTTATTGGTCCATAAGTGTCATTACAAGTAGTTTATGACAATAGTTATTTGCATAATGATAACTTATTACAAATATTTATTGTGTCACTTAATTAGACATATATATAAAGGTCATTCTTCTAGTTATTGGGAGAAGAGATTTTTTTGTTACAAGCTCTTTCATTTTCTAATCAACATATGATAGAGCTTGTGTCTTAAGAGACTTTCCTTTATATTTTTCTACTCACATATCAATGTTTTTCTTAACTACAAGTCTTATTGCAAAGACAAGTGTACAAATGTTTATGATTCCGTGATCATGTTCTCTTAAGAGTGTGAGAACAATTGTTATATTTTTGTTGGGCAAATAAGGGTATTGGGTGAAGCTTCAACTTCTCTCAAGTGGTGCAAACTTAGAGAAGTTACAGCAAATAAGAGCTGGGTTGTTGTATCCTGGAGGCGGCGCGTTGAAACCTATTGCACCGGTATACTCCGTAGGGGCGCGAACCGTCTTAAAGAGAGCGACCTAGTCCGCGCCTCAACCCAATACTAGTATACTGGTTTCGAAGGTGATCATTTGAATCATTGATGGTACTTCGCATGGTAAGAACAACACGGCATTTTTAAGAGGATTGAGGTAAACGTATTTCTCGTACTTACAACTAAGAGGTAAAAATATTCTTATGATTTTATTTACTCAATTGTGAGTTTGCACAGATATTATATTCATTTTTAGAAATGATTTCCAACAATTTTAAGACGGTTAGGCCCTCTAATCCGATTTATAATTTATTTTCTTTATTGTGTGCGTGTTATCACACATGAGAGGACTTTGGGAGTTATGCTTTGCGCAACGGCTTGCAAAGGTGCACAAGACATTCATTGCGACTCATCAAAAACTCATATGATGATAAAGTTAAACGATGGTATGGGTTATGTGATATTTTCATATCACGTCAAGGTAAGTTTTTTGCCTACCTATGATGCATTTTAAAAAAATTATAAAAAAAAAATAAACTTGAAATAGTGGGGGCATGAGGATAATTTACTTTGACATTTGAAATTAAAAAGAAAAGGGGGTTATAGAGAAACAAAAAGCCTGGTTCTAGCTTTCATGTATTCTTGATCTAGTGAATTGTTTTTAAGGTTAATAAAAACTTGTGTTTTGAGACACATGCATGAATGGAGTCTAACATAGAGAAAATGCATGGAAAGTTTTGCATATTTTAGTGAATGTTATTTTGAGATGTAGTATTGTCACACTAATTCTTGATTCTTTTTTTTGAGCTTGAATTTATTATCAAGAAAAATGATGAGTTTTATAGTGACAGTATATTTGTATGTGGTTATTGCGTTACTCCTTATGTGATTGAGTGCACAAAAAATAATTATATGGTTGATCATATAACAATGATTATGTGATTGTTATGTGAGTGATTGTGGTGCATTATTGAGTAACGGTAGAGTCTTAATGCTACTAGTTAAGACTAGCAAAACTAGTCTTATTAACAAGTAAGCACACAAAGCAACATGTGATAAGCCTCAACAAATGCATAAATTGCATTTTGATGATTGTAAAAGTAAAAGTTTACCTGGTGGCTGACCTGTAACAGTGTGGATCGATTATTGAAACTCGTGATGTTATCGTGTATAATGCATATAAGTTGCTTGAGCTTTGTTTTGATACTTTTGCATTGGGAGATAGATAAATTTATATTTCCGCTCCATTAACATTTTTTTGAATAATGACTTTCTCATGAAAAAAGGAAATTAGCACTCAATTGGATATGAGTTATTTGTATTTTAGTTATTAAACTATTTGTCTAAGGAGTTATGCATCAAAAGTTCTTTAACTGCATTACAAAGAGAATGCATTAGTATTTGGGGTTTGCAAAAGTTAGATGTGAATCCAAAAGGACAATAGTTTTAAAATTGAGACGCTTTTCAAAATCTGGGAGCCTTAAAAAAGGCCTACCTATATACATGTAAAGTTACTTTCAGAAAGTACAAATATTTGCTAGAAGTTGAAAATAGGGATGCTTTTGCATTTGAAAAGTTTTGGGTAGCAAAGTGAAATTTGGTAAAGATGACCAAATTAAAGCTTTGAAAATTTTATGCTCAACATGTTTTAAGGAATTGATGTTATTTTTTCGTTATCAAATATTGACATTTAGAGAACAAGATTATGTGCATGTTTGAAAAAGTTTAAGTATGTGCTTATGCATTTGGTTATGTTGGATAAAGCTACTTTCGCATGTACATGAAAAGCATCAAAATAAAAATGTTTATTACAAGCTAGCATGATAAGAAAAAAAAAATTGATCTCTTTTGCAAATTTGATAATTTGAATTAGCGAAATGCGCTTGATTTATTAATTCTCTAGAAGTTGAAGCTTAAAATGTTTTGTTAATTTTTGAGATCTCTTGAAACTATTTCAAGAAGTTATGAGCACAACAATGATTTCGTAGAACTATTCCGTGATTTAGTATTGACGCTTTTCTAGAAAAGATCAGAACATACAATTTTTTTGGATAATGGAAGATGCCCAAAAATGTATGTGTGTTATGTTAATCTCCACGTGCTCATAAGAAAATTAGGGTCATGGACCTCACGTTGAAATCTTATATTGATGACGGTAAACTGCGTGTCATGCTTATTTACAGAGTGAGATACTTTTTTGCAGTTTAGTCCACTTATAAGTTATCTAAAAAGAAGTGTAGCTAATCAAGTCTAATCTATTACTTGAAGTAATGTTTGAGCTCTTGTAGATTTTTTATATGGCTTGTTTTATTTAGTGTGAGTTTTGTATCTAACGTGCCTTACATCGAAATTTTCATGTGAGTGTAGCATTTCGTATCCCATATATCTTGAGGCATAATATGCAAGAGCAAGGTAAGAAAAAGAAAATAAATTAAAACTGAGCAGGTGCTTATGTTTTTTTTGGGCATATCTCAACTATGAAATGCAATGGTTGCTTACCTATTTTATAATGTTTTTGATATAAAATTCAATGTTACTAAAGGAAGGTCCATAGGAGAATCCCGAAACATGTCCACATAAGAACTTATATGAATTTGCTAGTACCATAAATCTTTTTTTTGTTGCCAGATAATTCGTTGTGATATTGCATGTATTATATGATTAATATGCATACACCGAAAAATTAAGGACATGAAAGTATGGATCTTGAACTCAAATTTTGTTGTTGGCTGAAAATAGTAATGATATTGCATGTGCTATATGAGTGATATACGTGTATCAAGAAAATAAGCTTATGAAACCGTGCATCTTGACGTGCATTACATTTCTTGTAACTGTTAATGTCACTGTGCATGAAACTTATAGAAATATCTCTGATTTATATACATGATTATGGTTATTATTGATGGGTTAAATATATCCACATCGATGTGCTTTACTTGTGGGAGCTCTCAAGGGAGATACATATGTATCATCAATATATAATAATGATGCATTTTCTTGTCATCTTGTATTGCAACAGATTTCTTGTTAAGCTACTTTTGTGGGATATGAAAAATTGGTTTAGGCTTTGGAAAGGCTTAAAGTTTTTTGGTTAGTATTTAAAAGTTTTGAGTTCTTCAAAAGTATTTTGGCATACGACCATTCTTTGGAGTTGGTTTCAAGACTTGCACATAATTTAATGTGCGTTGAGATATTTTGAGAATTTTGAAGGAAAATACTAATTTTGGAAGTGAAAAAATTGTGGTTTTACTCTTAGAAAGAGAGAACAAAAGAGTTTTTTATATTATCCAAACTACACAAAGTTTTTAGATTTTTTAAAGTCAAGAGATAGAGGTATCTCTAATATGTGACATGCCACTGGATACAAAAAGGTTGAGTAGCTCCTAATAGTAGGATACTAGTCACAAGTTTGTGATTCTTAGTAGTAAGACTACTAGCATGGTCGTTGGGAAAGACAATTATTTTCGAGTAAAAGGAAGGGAACTAATGGACCCTTGTCCTTTCATGGTGAGGTTTTACTACCTCGACATGTGTCCCAAATTAAAAATGTGATAGTATTACATGGGACAATATTACAATTTTTAGCCTCGATAAATTGTTTGCCTAATCGAGGTGAGGCAAATGTTGCCTTAAAATGAAAATCAGGTTGGTTATAGCACTATTTGTGAAAGTAAACTTATACCACCTGTTAATCAGACTTTTGTTGAAATTTATGTGATAAATTATGAAACTCTAGCTAGAGGCAAATGTCTGATGTACATCGAGGGGGATGGGACTTAAGCCCAAGTTTATATAAGTCACCTATAAGGATACAACCACCTAGGGACTGGAGATCCCAAGAACTAGGCAGGAGACCAACGAATTATAGAGTGACTTGGGTTTATACATGTGTTATTCTTGTCTTATGACGCGGTGTCCCTCCCTATGTTGTAAGCACATGTTTCTCGTAACGATATTGGAGGTTGAGATTCTTTATAATCTCTTAATGAGTTCTATAGCCCATACGGGTGGGATGTAATAGTTACGAGAGCATCCTTGATAGACTCACCTATATGAGTGTGGAAGTGGGGCCGCTTCCTATGAGATTTGGGCTAATCTCTAGAGCACTCATGAAAGCTGGGATAAAGCACAAGGCCATAATGTGCTGGCTTGAGAAGCTTGGTTGAGAATACCTTGAATATCATGTGTGTGATACGATTCCACGTGCCCTTAAGTAGTCATCGTTTCAAGGCTGAGCCACTTTGACTCTAGTACGGGAATTGTTGAACGCTAAGTGAAGGTTTCAAGGCAGAGCCACTTTCATGATGCATGATATTCTATCTTTGCCCAACTATATGTTTCATTATTTTTATTAAAATAAGTGGGGGATTGTTGGAGTATTTTAATAAAAATACCATTTATCTATTATACAATAAAATAAAACAAAATCTTTTCAAGCAATAATTACTTTGTTATTATTGGACCGTTACAAGTATTAAGTAATATTTTACTTTATGTCTCTTTTATTGGTCCATAAGTGTCATTACAAGTAGTTTATGACAATAGTTATTTGCATAATGATAACTTATTACAAATATTTATTGTGTCACTTAATTAGACATATATATAAAGGTCATTCTTCTAGTTATTGGGAGAAGAGATTTTTTTGTTACAAGCTCTTTCATTTTCTAATCAACATATGATAGAGCTTGTGTCTTAAGAGACTTTCCTTTATATTTTTCTACTCACATATCAATGTTTTTCTTAACTACAAGTCTTATTGCAAAGACAAGTGTACAAATGTTTATGATTCCGTGATCATGTTCTCTTAAGAGTGTGAGAACAATTGTTATATTTTTGTTGGGCAAATAAGGGTATTGGGTGAAGCTTCAACTTCTCTCAAGTGGTGCAAACTTAGAGAAGTTACAGCAAATAAGAGCTGGGTTGTTGTATCCTGGAGGCGGCGCGTTGAAACCTATTGCACCGGTATACTCCGTAGGGGCGCGAACCGTCTTAAAGAGAGCGACCTAGTCCGCGCCTCAACCCAATACTAGTATACTGGTTTCGAAGGTGATCATTTGAATCATTGATGGTACTTCGCATGGTAAGAACAACACGGCATTTTTAAGAGGATTGAGGTAAACGTATTTCTCGTACTTACAACTAAGAGGTAAAAATATTCTTATGATTTTATTTACTCAATTGTGAGTTTGCACAGATATTATATTCATTTTTAGAAATGATTTCCAACATATTTTCATCAGCTCTTTTATATATGAACCCGTACCGGATTTTTTGAACGGGTACAAATAAACCCGCAGGTCCGAGTCAGATTTTGCTAGTTCTAACTATTGTCATGGCAATAGGGCTTTGCCTAAACACATTCTCTCAACTACCAAAAGAAAATGAGCAACAACCCGAAACTCTTGCAAAAAAAAATAAAAAATGCTCTAATCCAAAGAGAAAAAAATCGACAAACAACTGTTAGTAAAAATAAATATAAAGCTATTGAGACGATGGTCGAAGGACTTTAACTATATAAGGGCGTAGTATCTGATTATTTTTTTATTTACATATGACTAGTGTAACACATACGCTATGTTTTGGCACAAAGAGTAATGCCTTTCGTCATGGCTGACCTATACACAAGTTCTTACAATTATAAACCTTAAGACCCACATCACAACTTTTAAAAATGGTTCAGAACTATTGCACTCCATTAGTTTGGTACAGCCGATAGATTACCCATTTGGGTTTCTATGGTACCGAACTGTTTCAAAATGCTGGTTTCATTGCCCGAGTTAAATCATAATGACAAATCATTTTCAAAAATTTACCCTTTACGTTTCAAACAAATTGCCCCAACCACGCTTAGTAACTTGCGCCAAAGCCACCAGTATTTCACAGAGATCTCACAAACATTTGCTGGGAGGTTTGCTTCGAATTGTTACCGCAAGGAAAGTGTTGCACTCTGTCTCTATCTGCCTAACAAATCATCTCTCCATTCCCATTAATTTCATTTCACTTTTAAATGCCTTGTCGTCTTTGCTCTTTCAAAAAGATGGAAGAGCATAAGAAGTGAGATTATGCCAGTTAGGATGCCACACATCTTTCTTTATATCTATCAGATTTGTAGTCTATTTCACAGATGTTATATTATCACCGGATTGACGGACTCCTTCACAGTACCCAACCTTTTACACATTTAGCTAGTGTCCATCACTTCGGGTCTGAATGGTATATGTATACATAGGGTAATAAGTTTATGGAGAATCACTCTGTCCAGGTGTTTTGATCACTTGCAACATATAGAAATAATTATGTGCTGCAGCAAGGAAGACACGATAGGATCTCCTCTATGGCTGAGATATTTTGATTTTGATTGTAAATATTCAAGCCTCAGAATGTTCATGATAACTCTATCTACTTTCATCTTGATGAAATGCAGTTCTCACTCTTAATCCAAAAATAATAAAGATGGAAGGAAGTAAGGAAGAAAGTGGTGACGACGTAGAGGGATTACGAGAAAACGGCAATGAACTTTGACAAAAATAGTACCGAGGAAGTGCAGGTGAGCAATGAAAGAAAGCTCTTTCAAAAAGCTTTTGGAGATGATAATTTTATGCAAAAAAAAAACTGACTTTTAAAGCGACCACATTATCTAATAAGCATGTAACTTGCTCAGAGGAATGCTAATGAGGTATCCCTTCCCTGAACACCTAGCCATGTCGTGTTTAGAAAGTCTTTTTATTGTTTTTCATCGTTACAGTTTAAGAAAAATTGGGCTTGCTTACCATTTTTGGATTTTGCTTTTGAACATATATGACTTATTTCCTTAAAACAATATTCACCGGTTTATAACGAAATATTCACCAACTCATAAGAAAATCATTACCTACCATTCTTCGGCTCCAATCGGCTCTCGTTTTGACATACAAGATGTGTTAGGAAAATTATATAAAAACAACACTTGGATTTTGTATCTAACACAAAATGATGCCAATGAAAGTGAGTTCGCAGTCGACGTGGAGGTACCACAAGGAATGCAGTCCAAGTCAGATGCCAAGTATGTTGATGTGGGACACAGCAAGGGTGGAGTAAGAGCAAAGACTAAGGACTTCCCAGACAGAGCTTGAGGGTGGCAGTGCTGCGAGGGCGATGGCGCGGGATTGAATACACGACGACAGTCACAGTCCGATACTTAGGTCCAGAGTCAGGATCATGTATGTTTCTCTCTAGGATTCTAGAATGAGAAAGTAAAAATGTTCTGAGAATGTCCAACCGTCAGAAAATGTCCAAGAGTCCCAAATGAATTCTCAAGACCTTTATTTATAGAGGTTGAGATAATGATGTCATTAACTGACACGTGGCACTCCCTAGGAGTGACACGTCACCGGGGGGTCCACAGGTGTCGGTGCTCCACGGACTGTCAAATCGCATATTCAACCGGCCTGCCTGACAGAACACTTTGGTCTGGTCTTAGAATTCATTCATGAGAACTAAAAGCAAAAATCTGATTCTTTCGTCACTAGTTGTGGCTTATGAGTGTAGATTTCCGCAGCAGTTCTATCCCAGGTGGACAGATAGTGGCCCCTCTGTTTAACTTGATTGACGCTAGAGGGAGAGGAATTGGTATTGAGGGATTCTGCCCTTAAGGATTTTGCCATAATGAAACAAGGATTCTTAAAGACCGAAATCGGGAAGCGAAGCATGCTGTGCAAATTTGATGCACTAGTAAGGGACATTATGTGATTATGCACAAGTATTTAACGTTGTCTACTACAATCTGATAGCAAAGAATGTTAGTGTAATTCTCTAATGTGTGGCATAACGAGCGTAACCATAACTCAAAGAGGTGCAGCATTACAAATGCTACTTAGACAAGGTTAATACAAAATTTACATCTTTTTGAAAAAGGAATAATTGCATCTTGTTGAAACTAAAAAACAAAAACAATAAAATGTTTATCCAAACATAGCCCAAATATTAACTAGGGAAATTTTTTAAATACCTCTTGCGGCACCTCAAATTTCTAGAACGCCATCCAAAACTACCTTATGATTTTGAAGTCGTCTGGGCTATTTGATCTAAGGGTTAAATACACGTTAGTACCCTGAAACTAATCCGAAATCTTAACTGAGGGTAAGGATGGCAATGGGGCGGGTCGTATGAGGAGCTTATGAAATCCGTACCCGCCCCGGTGGTCCTAAAGCCCTGTCCCGCCCCGCCCTACCCCGCCACCAGGTCGTCTATGTCCAATATCATAATCGATCCTAAGTTTGTTTAGAAAACCCGTCCCCGCCCTGATCCGCCCTGCCTTTCCTTTTAACACTCTAAAACCCGTAATAAATCACACCGACCCACGCCCGACCCGCTTGGTTTTCTAGAAAAATTTTCACTTTAATTAGTAGAATTCTTCTCTTTTTCTCTAAGTGATCATTGTGGTGCACATGGCTGCGGCGGGAGGGCTGGTGGTGATCTGTGAGGGGTTTGGCGGTGTAGCATATCGGTGGCCCTTGCTTGTTTAGTTGTGAGATTAATTGGCCAGAATTGAAAAGGAGGAACAGAGAAAAAGAGAAGAAATTATGTTAAAGAAAGAGGGGGAATTCTTGAATCTTGACTCATCACCATAAACTAAATAACCTTGATTACTACAAGTCAGGCACACCTGTACCTTAGTTTTTGTCACTGAGTTAAGCTAATTCATCAGTCAAATCCTGATGCTATACGATATGATTATTTCTGAAAGCTTGCTTCAATGGATCTCAAATTGGATTACGTACCGAGACCTAGTAAGTGAAATTTGTACCATGTTAACTTTACACTGTGGCCTGCTCGAATGTTGAAGTGTTGATCACAATTTGTTTGTTCTAGAACAACAATCTTCCTTGGAGTTCCTGCCAGTGAGTGAAGCCAAGCTAATTTCCTTTCTCCATAAAGATTCACGCATGTTAAATGGTGATTATGCTGCACATGGCGGCGACGGCGGGCAGAGAGGGAATCCTTTCTTCAAAAAGATTCATGCCTCCTCTTGGACAGTGGATGCCGATCAACTCTAGACTCCAGTCCGTGGTATGGTGATGACGGTGGAGGTGGACTGACCGTGACGGTGATGGTTACAGTCATCGGTTAGATGGCCGTGATGTTTTCAGGGGAGAGGGAGAGATGATCAGAAGAAAGGAGGCAGTCATTGGTAGGTCGGCAACACTGAGAGAAAACATAACAGTTTAGGGTTTTGGATGAAAGTTATATATATGCCTGGATGAATGGCAGGGATTTATTAATGCTTAGGTTAGCATATCGAGGATGATGCAGGTCAGATACCGGGACAGGTTAGGCAGAATACCATACCCGACCCTAACCCTCAACGGAATTTAAAAAAATTTACCATACCCGCCCCACAACCAGGTCAAAGTCAAAATAACTCGCTCCTAACGGGACGGGGCGGATATCCGTCGGGTCGGGTTTAAATTGCCATCCCTAACTGAGGGTCTAATTATTTAATTTTTTTTACACAGAAGGGTCTGTAACTTCCAATTCATAATAAGCAAGGGTTTCCGTCCAAATTCCTAACGTTCCTAGCAAAACTGTCAGGGGCAATTTTGTCCGGAAGGTTCAATTTTTTTCAAAACCCTAGTTTAATCCCAATTTACAAATCATAGCCAACCATTTTCCCAGGCCCCACCCACGGTAGAAAAACAGAGGTGCCAGTCGCCGGCGACGAGCCGTGACAGTGCCAATCGTCGTTAGCCATTACCTTCTTCACATCAGCCCCGTGACGACCTCGCCAACCCCCAACGTCCCTAGATCGGCCACCACCTCGCCAAACTTTTCACAAACCAAAAGTCAAGCCACCGACCACCTCGCCAACCCCCTCGCAAACCAATAGTCACATCAACTCCTGACGGTGATCCCGTCATCCACCAGGTGCCTGGTGGCAAACGTCAGTGATGATCGATCAGGCCACCAAAGACTGTGATCTGATTACCAGTGGCGCTGTTATGATGTCAGTTGTGATGACAGTGGGTTGTGGTGATTTGGTGGTGCGGTGGTGAGGCCAATCTGCTGGTGGTTTTAGGTGATCTGATGTGGTGGCGACTAGTGATGGCGGTACAACGACGGTGGTTGTAGTCTTGGCATTAGTGGGCAATGTTGGCTCTGGCAGTGCTGGGATGAGACTGGCACCGGTGGTGATGTTGATGGCAGTGGCACGGTGGCATGATGGTGGTTCGGCAGTGGTTATGCCAATCTGGTGTAGGCCGATTTGTGTGAGATTTATTGTGATTTGGTGTCTCTGTGTATTTTTGGGGTACTGGTGGGGCTTGGGCAGGGGGGGGGTGGGGTGGGTGAGGGGTAATGGGCTGGTGGGTGGGTGGGTCTGTGAAGAAGAACAAGTGCAAAATTGAAAAAAAAAGAAACGGAAAAAATTAAACTTATCCGGACAAAATTTCCCCTAACGATTTTGCCTAAAACGTTAGGAATTTAGACGAAAACCCTTATTTATTGCAAATTTGAAACTACAGACTCTTTTGTGTAAAAAAATAAATATTTGAACCCTCAAGTGAGATTTTGGGATAATTTCAGAGTACTAACGTGTATTTAACCCTTGATCTAACCTACATGACGAGAAAGTAACACTAGGTCATAACTCACCCTGATGGATCCAATGTAATATACTTGACAGTAACACTAAGTGCATATCCTGGTGGATCTATAAAAAGTCATTCTAATAAATATAATAGAAACATTCTTTTATTTTCAAAGTACCGAATTTTCTGAGACAACCATAAACCGACGTATAAGATATAGCTGCTCAAGTCCTTTTTCATTTCTTGTAAATATATTCTTCTTTCTTTTTCCTCATTTTCCTTACTCCACCCAACCAAAATAAGACAACCCTCTCACTAACCTCCGCAATTACTCACCAAACTTGTATCAGTGCTACTACCCACATGCCTATGTTACTTTGCCAACTAAGAGAAAAGGCCGAACCAAAGCCACATAATAATCTTCTTAACCAGGCCCACAACATTGCTAATCCAACTATCTAGATTCAAACCCCAAGAATAAGCTACAACCTTCTGATCACAACATTGCTAATCCAACTATCTAGATTCGAACCCCAAGAACAAGTCACAAACTTTTGATCACACCATGAACATCTAACATCAAAGAATGTTACTTTTGATGCCAAGGAAGTGGCTGGATTTATAGCACACACGAAGGTGTCACAATTAACGCAAACTGATTCGTGAGTCAAGTTGATCATGTGGGACAGATAAGAATGGCGTAAGGCCAGATAAGGCAACCTACACCGTCTCCCCCTGGAGTGGCAGCCCTATGAGGGCAAGGACGCGGAGTGAATACATGAAGATAGTCAAGAGTCCAGCACTCAGGTTTAGACATCAAGGTTCCAAGTCAGGCTGATTCTCTGGGCCTGTTTCTCCAAATTCGTTAGCTTTGAAGTTCTAAAGTAAGAAAGTGAAATGTCAAATAAGTTAAGTACTTTTGAAAATAAATTCTTAAGTCGAGTTAGCAATGCCATGTCATCAAACAACACATGGCACTCCCTGAGAGTGGCACCTCACCAAGGAGGTCACAGCTTCGCTTTACCTGTCTAGAGAGACTGGCTCACACTACGCCAGTGTGGCTAGAGAATACCCTGACTAGTCATCAATCCAAAGCTTTTACTAAGTCCCAGAGCGGTGCCAAGAGACGCGGACAACCTGACAGCAGTGGGGAAGACCCAATGCCCAGCTGCCAGACGGACAAAGCGTGATGCCTTGCGATGAATTGTTCCAATCTCAGAGTAACCTAGGGATCGTGATCCTTAAGGGTGCTGATGAAGAGCCCCAAGTGGCGGACAACCTAGTGGTGATTATGTCCTAGATGAATTGTCTATCTCGTGGGGAATCCTTATGTCGGTGCACTCGGAGTGCATCGTGGTAGTGTCTGGGTAGAGTTGCCAACCTAATAGCTCGAGGAAATGTCCTGAAGAAGTCTTCTACCTAACGTAATGAGGTAGTGCCCCAAAAGATCCACTTAGCCAATAGGACGAAGTAGTGTCCAGAAGGAGTCATCTTATAGAGGAAGAAGAGTCCTCACGCCAGAGCTCCGTAGTGGATATAATGTCTCAGGAGGGTCTACTATCTTGTAACAACGAGTTCTTACCCCGAAGCACTCAGAGTGTGCAAAGCAATATCCCAGATAAGTCGCCTACCCAGCGTACAGGTGGTGTCCATGAAGAATGCTTACTTTGCAGAAGAAGTGCCCTCATGCCAGAATACTCAAAGCTCTCTCAGGTAGTGTCCCGGAAAGAAAGGGATGCTACCCTCTCTAGAGAGAAGGTTGAAGCATGTTCCATGACCAAGGTGTGGTGTGCATGGTGTAGTGAAGATTTGGACCAACACTGAGGCATTACAATTGATGGAGTGATATGGACACATCTTCATAAGTGGCAGGTCGTATGGGCGAGACATGATATGTGCGGTGCTGAGGGCACGATCAATGTAGATGGCACAAAGGGCATTACAAATAAGGGCTTGTAAGGAGACACTTAACACGGTGATAGCCCATGAGCGCAATAGAGGGAAATTGTACCGGGGCGTGTAGCATAAGACGACGCTCAGGCGCAGTTAGGCATAACAGTGACGGGCATAATGCTAAGGGCACGTAGTGCCGAGACGGCACTTAAGTGCGATGAACTATTATGGAAATCAAGGTCATGGAGCATAGAGCCCCCAAGGAGAAGAGAGACCCTAAGGGGTGTGAGGAGAAGGCACTGAAGAGGATAAGGCTAATGTCGATCCCTGGAAGGAGCTCGGGCCCTACCCCTTCCCCCTCCTAATGGAAGGAGCTTCCCCCACCCCCAAAAGTGAAGGAGCTCGGGCTGCACCCCTCCAAGGAAGAAGCTTAGGCCGACCATATATCCAAGCGGCGCACCCATGCCAACATTTGAGTGACTTTCAATGATGAAGGCGCACACGTCTTCAAGCATGCAGCTTGGGTTCACCAAACTAATAAACTTTGACAGTTAAATATTTACTGACGAGTCGCAAAAACGAGACCTAGGAGTGATAAAGGTGCATAAGTGGGATGCGCTTGCCAACTTGTCATCAAAAGATATGTTACACAAAGTTGGTTTTCTCCTCGTAAGCAGTACAATATTTTGATTTTGTTAACACAAGCTCATTCTCACCCTCCCACTATGAACATGAAGGGAATATGATCCATCTCTCATAATTAGAATGCCCCTTACATTTTTGTTTTATTTTGAACGAAGGAACGAACGCGATATAAAATGACTAAGGTGGCGTATGTTTACGAATTTTTTTTGGTTTTTTGTATTCTTTTTTTGTTTTTCAGATTTTAGTATTCAGTTCCAAAATCGTATTGTGTACTTTTAATTTTTTTCGTATCTACGTTTTCAGTTTTTTCTGTACGTTTACCATTTTTATTTTCATTTTCACAAACTTTTTTGAATTCATTCTTGTATGTTTAACATTTCCTACACTATTTGTACACAAATCTTTTCATTTTAACCCTACTCTTAACCTAACAAATTATTTTTATACCCTTTATTTATCTCTCCAACAACCCTCCGTACCCATTTTTTACTTCTCCCAATAAAGTCATCACTCAATTTGTGACAAAACCTTACACGTAGGGCCCACCCGACTCATGCTTCACGCCTAGATTCCCTGGTTCACGCCAATGTTCCCCTCCCCCTTCCTCTTCCTTTCTTTCCTGGGCCAACATATGCATGTGTGTGACATTCCCCTTCCCCTTCCCCTTCCCCTCTTCCCTGGGCCAACATATGTGTGTGACATTCCCTTCTCCTTCTATTTTCACTTCCCCTTTCCCCTTCTATTTTCCATTCCCATTCCCTGTTCGTGTAATTCGAAAGCTCTTTTTCTTTTCTTTTTTATTCTTAACCTACCATCATTGGAAAAACGCATCCTTGAATCAATCTTTCACTTACTAAATTAAATGTAAATTGAGCAAAATTATTGTTCACGAGGGTAAAAGATTTAGCAAAATTAACGTTTACATTATAATGAAATGCAATGAGTAACATTTTAAAAAGATATGTCATTGTTTATAAACATACTTCCGCAAAAGGGATGTATTTGATTTTATCTAATACATGATTAACTTTCTTTTCTACAAGAGATCTTGTCTTTTCAATTTCTTGAATAGAATCTACTATTAGGACAAGGGTCTTTATATTTTACTGAGAGCGTTAGAGATGACTATTTACAGCCTCATTTAATTACATTCCCTTTAATAATAGGTCAAAAAAATTCATAGTTCCACAACCCCTCACCACCGTGCATTACGAAGGTTATTTTACATATGGTCACTTTTACGAAAATAAATAAATGAAGGAAAAAAAAAGGACTCATTATTTAACGAACATTGAAAAAAATATGAAAAAATCAAGTTTACCTATTGTTTACCTTTACATATATAAGTAAAGATGGGAAACAAATATAAAAAACTTTTAATAAGTTTATCAACGCGTTGATCATCATATTACAACGTGCATATAATTAATGAATTTACCACAAAAGCGTGACACATAAGGCCATGAATAAAAAAATGAATACATATATTGTTAAAGAGCAAGAAAAAATCCAATTTTAACCAGCGTTGTCATAGTACGTATAAAATTCATAGTAAAACATACATAACCCAAATTAAAATCATAAAATATACGGGCGGCGGCGACATATTGACAATCAATAACTACCTGTAACTCGTTTAATTGACAAACATTACGTAAATGTAACCCAACAATCACCCACGATGATGACTGCTAGTAGTTGCAACATAATCCCTCCATATATGATTAGCCAACCCATCTCTAAAGTTGGCCATGCGGTTACACGCTGCCTGAGGCAAGTCGGGACTTTCGAAAACAGATGCCTCATCTCCATCTACTCAAATTCCTTCTGCATGGAAAGAAGAAAGGGGAACATGTTTAAAACTGTGTGCAGCTAAGGCTGCTAGATATAATTATAAATACCGTACCGGAGAAGGTACCAATTTTCTCCGTAAGTGGTACGTACCGATACCAGTACCGTTTCAGTACCGTCTCAGATTATGTAAATTATATATATATATATATATATATATATATATATATATATATATATATATATGTGTGTGTGTGTGTGGGGGGGGGGGGAGCTGATTCGTTGATAGCGCTAACAAAATAGGAGATTTTGCTAACGCGATATGGCCGTCCATCCCAAAGGGATGGACGGCCCAGATCTTTTTTTTCAGAAGCTATCAATCGTCCGCTACATAGTATAGTGGACAGACCTTTTTACCATATTGCCCCTCCTCCCTCGTTCGCTACACTGTATGGCGGATAACTTTTTTGGCCTGACACTATCAGTCAAAAAGTCATCCGCTACACAGTGTAGCGGACGACTTCCGACAACTTTTTGACTGACACGATTGACACAATTCCAGACTTGTCTATACCATTAATTCTGCACACATCCGTTACACCGTATCGCGGAAAATATTCCCTGCCTACTCCAGCACAATTTTCTTCTCCTTCAGACTCGCTTCCATTTTCAGCTCCCTTCAAGTTTCGAGTAACACTTGTTTTAAGCTTCACTCAAGTAAGGTCAGTTTGTGAATGTTGAAGTTTTCTTTATGGATTGACTGGTAAAGTATAATTTATTTGTTTGGACAAAAAAGTATAGATTTTTTTATGTTCTAGAAATTTGTCACTCTATTCATCAATTTGTGATGTTCTACTTTAGATTTTTTGTGATGTTCTAGACATGATGTTCATCAAAAAAGTATAATTTGTTAACTTTAAATAAATTATTATAGTTTAATTCAATTTTTTGAGGTTCGATAACTTCAAAAAATTTATCCTATTTAAATTCAAATTTTTTTAGATATGTTTGTTGTATTTTGGCATGATGAATTTGGCTATTTATCTTAGTAATTTTAATTTGTTATGTTCAATAAATTAATAATTATTAATTTGAAGACACTTTTGAGATTATATATATCGTATGTTTGTCATCCTAAATTGGTCTATTCGCCAAGGTAATTTTTAGGTAATATTTTCAGTTAGAAATGCCATTTGATTGTTAAGCGTAGTCTATTTCTACACAGGTCTTGTTTCACAATGTCTGATTTTGTCGAGCTCCAACATCCCCGTAGATGCTAGTGATCCGTATCTAGGACGAACGTTTCAAACATTGGAAGAAGCTGAAGAATGTTTTCGAGCGTATTCATTGAGGGTTGGTTTTGGCATTAGAATAAAAACTACAAGAACAAGCAACGTAACAAAAAAGATATGCTCTCGCTTATACGAGTGTCATAGGGGCAGAAACCCACAGCAAAATGAGACACGCGTAGGCAATGATGACAGTGATGACGAAATAGGATATTCGCGTAGAAGACGGGACTGCTTTGAGCGCACAAATTGCCAGGTCAAGATGTTCGTAAGCTACAAACCCAAGCAAGATCATTGGCTTATTACCAGCCTGGAACTGGCACACAATCACCCGTTAGTAACTCCTTCTAAGGTGAGTCAGATGCATCAACACAAGAAGATGGGTAAGGTCGCGAGGAGCCTAATTCACACAATGAGCAATGCGCGAATTGGACCTACTGAGATTGTTAATGTTCTTGCTGAACAGGCTGGGGGAATTCAAAATTTAAACTTTAACACGACAGACGTTCGTAACGCGGTCCGAACCCATAGACGAGCCGCGTATGACCTCAATGATGCTCAATCTACAATGAGCCTATTGAAACGGATGCAGATGGAGGACCCGCAGTTTACCTTCGATTATAAACTTGACGACGAGCATCGAGTTAGTACAATTTTTTGGGTCGACGGTCGTTCGAGGCTAGCTTATAAGCATTTTGGGGATGTCGTGACTTTCGACACCACATACCGTACCAACAAGTACTCGATGCCGTTCGCTCCTTTCACGGGCGTCAATCATCATTATCACTCCATCCTGTTCGGGTTCGCCTTGTTAAGGGACGAGAGCGAGGGTTCTTTTGTATGGTTGTTTAGGACGTGGCTGGAAGCAATGAACTTCAAAGCACCCAAAGTGATCATCACCGATCAAGATTTGGCAATGAAGAAGGCTATTGCTACCGTCTTCCCAGACACCCGGCACAACTTGTGCACTTGGCACATAAGCAACAAATACCCTGAACGTCTGCATCACGTGTACGCAAAGTATCCAGACTTTAAACAGGATTTTGACAAGTGCGTTAACAAGTCATTAACGATTGAGGAATTTGAGGAGAGGTGGGAAAAGCTTGTTCGGGATTACTCATTGCAAGACAACGAGTGGCTCCAGCACTTGTACGAGCGCAAAGAGCAATGGATTGGCGTTTACACGAGGAGGTATTTTTCAGCGGGCATGAAAACGACGGGCAGGAGTGAATCTATGAATGCCACGTTCGATAGTTATGTGGGTACAGCTACCAATTTGAAGAGTTTCGTTGCATCCGCACAAAAAGCGGTTGCTTCGTTGTTCGTAAAAGAAAGGGCTGCAGACTTTGCAACAACGTACAAACAAAGGAGAAGGTTGCTTGAGACCCCGCTGGAGCTGAACGGTGCCAAAGTCTATACGAAGGAGATCTTCTTGCTATACCAAGTAGAGCTGCGAAAATCGGGACGATACAGTATAAACAAGGTGGCAGAAATGTCTACGCGTGAGTACAAGGTTTATTCGCTCGTGAATGACCTCGTCCCTGAGAAGCTGCGCAGAATTTATACGGTGAGCCATGACACATTGACGGATTCGGTGACATGTGTTTGCAAGAAGTTTGAGTTCCATGGCATCCTGTGTAGACACATTCTGCGGTTTTTCACCCAGAAGAATATCAGGACAATCCCCGATAAATATGTCCTGCCACGGTGGACGAAAGGTGCAAACAGGTTGCACGGTACCATTGCCTTTCCGGAGCACCCGTATACTGACTTTGAAGAATCAGAGACGTTGCGGTATAATCATCTGGTGACGATGTTCACCCGTTTGTCCGTAAAAGGTGCTGCTACAATGGCTGCATATAAACATCTCCTCGAGGTAGCTCAGCAGCAAGAGCCCATCGTCGACCAGTTGGAAGCAGCTTCAGTCAGCAATGCGGTTGACACTGAGCCTACTACGGGATCAGAAGATGACGAGCCGGGGGAGGAAGACGACAATGATATCCGGCCTTTGGACCCAATTATATCGCAAACGAAAGGCCGCAAGAGATCTACGCGGATGAAGAGCTCTATTGAACAAGCAACTCAACCTAAAAAGCTGAGAAGGTGTGCATTGTGCAACAAAATGACCGACCATGACAAGCGGAACCATTACAAGGCACTGGGGATAAGTCCAGGGGGTTTGCAAGACGAAGAAGAAGATGATGCCGAAGATGAGGAAGAAGCAGCTGCAGTGGACCTTTAGTTTTTTGTATAAGCCATCAAGTATGTTTGACATTTGCAATAATGCGTAATATTCTTTTGATGAGATTATCTTTCGACCGAAGACTGGAAGGTTATTTCTGATGGACCTATTAGAGCCGCCATCAAATCTAACTTTAGGTTTTTTTTTTGTAATTGGCCCATCCACTACACTATGTGGCGGATGGCGCAGTAGACACCCAAATTTTTAGTTGTCTAGAGTGTCCGCGGTACAATACAGTGGACAACAAAACCCTTGGTATGCCTTATGTCCACTACACAGTGTAGCGGAAGTGTCTTACTTCTTTAAATACCAATCAGATCGGCCTTTCTTCTTACGTGTCTTACTTCTTTACATACCAATCAGATCAGCCTTTCTTCTTACGTGTCTTACTTCATTAAATACCAATCAGATCAGCCTTTCTTCTTTCTCCCGTCAAACTTCTCTGTCTTGAACATCTCACCCACCCGCGACCCCCTCTTCGGCGACCGTCCTGATGGCTTCTGCTTCGGTGAACAAGGACATTCAGTCGGCAGACACTTCTTCAAGGTCATGACGCCTGGGTTTCATACAGAACTTGTAGGCCATCCCTCTTTCTATGTGTTTTCGTGTGTGTTAAAACTTTTATCTTTGGTTAAAAACTTACTTGTCTTATATTGAATGTGATAGGCCATACCGGTAGCCTTTTACAGATTGCTTACCACACTCTGGTTCGAAGCAACTTTAACAAGCCGCAAGGGGTCATGGCTTGTTAAAATCAAGAAGAAGCGCGGCCAAGAGCAAATTTGTTTCGAAGAGGGTTGGAGCAATTTCTGCGAGCAGCACGACCTCAATGAAGGGGACTTTGTAATCTTTGAACACAAGGAGCATATGCGTTTTCAAGTGACGGTGTTTGACCATAGCACTTGTGAAAAAGCTTCCCCCCCATGTTGAACTCTGAGCCCTAATTTTGTGTAATTTGAACAACTTAGTAATTTGAAATATTATGTTATTTGAACTATTTTAAGGTGTTCTTAATTTAAGGTTGTTAATTTTGCATTAGAGAATTGTGATTATTGATCATTGATTTTAGGTTGTTAATTGATGATTTTTTATTGTTAATCGTGCATTTGAGATACTGAGGTTGTCATGGTCAGTCATTTGGACATCCAAATACAGAAACTCTGATCTCTAACTCCAAAAAAAAAATTGTTCCCTCTACGTCCGCTACACTGTGTAGCGGACGAGGAAGCAGGAACTCTCAACTTCAACACTTGTACAATTTTTCTATATTTGGACGTCTGCTACACAGTGTAGCGGACGGAGAAGCAGAAACTCTCAACTTAACACTTAGAAATTTTTTAGGTTTATGGACGTCCGCTACACTGTGTAGCGGACGGAGAAGCAGAAACTCTCAACTTAACACTTAGAATTTTTTGGGTTTATGGACGTCCGCTACACTGTGTAGCGGACAGAATACCAGAAACCCCCAAGGTCAACACTTAGAAAATTTTCCCCCATTTTGTTCCCCCACTTAAAAAAATGTTGTTTCATCTACGTCCGCTACACTGTGTTGCGAACAGAGAAGCAGAAACTCTCAACTTAACACTTAAAATTTTTTTGGGTCTATGGACGTCCGCTACACTGTGTAGCGGACGGAAAAGCAGAAACTCCCAAGGTCAACACTTAGAAAAAAATTTCCCCCATGGGTCTATGGATGTTCGCTACACTGTGTAGCGGACAGAGAAGCAAAAACTCTCAACTTCTACACTTAGAAAATTTTCGTGTTTAAACGTCCGCTACACTGTGTAGCGGACGGAGAAGCAGTAATTCTCAACTTAACACTTAGAAATTTTTTGGGTCTATGGACCTCCGCTACACTATGTTGCGGATAGAGAAGCAGAAACTCTCAACTTCTACACTTAGAAAATTTTCGTCTTTGGACGTCCACTACACTGTGTAGCGGACGGGGAGATAGAAACCCTCAACTTTAACACTTAGAAAATTTTCCTGTTTTGGACATCCGCTACACTGTATAGCGGACGCATACAATTCATCAGCTAAAATTTTTTCCCCATTTTGTTTCCTACCATTCAATCATTCTCAATGAGAGCAAAAAAAATAACTTTAAGCAAAATCTAATCAAATCAACCCAGTGGGAATGTCCACTGATATGGACACAAATAAGTCAAATCAACTAATCAATATCTTCAACACAAATCAACTGATCTCAACACAAATAAAATCACACAAATGACAGCTTTCTAAATAATCACGATTTATTAAAAAAATATATTGTAATGGTACAATGTCAACTAGGGGTCCTCATGTTGAGCCGGATTCTCGTCCTTAGACGGATTTTCAATAAACCTAATCGCTCTAGGCCGGCCTTTCAAAATTTGCCAAGCTATCCTATATCTAAAGCGTTCTACGCATTCTAAACTCCAGGCGGCCGCCCTGAGGCTCTCAGACCGACATATGTAATCCATGTACATGCAAAGGAAGACGCCGCAGTCCGAAGTATTATGTTGCTTGGGCCTCCTCTTCTTCAATAGGAAATGGAGCTTTGGCCGCGCCGGTACAGGTAGACCACGGATAGCATTGACCATGGCACAAAATAGATTCTGCGAGAAATAGAAACGGCGTAAGACACGAGTTAACATTTACAATTGGCAAGTTACAATAAGCATTAAACAACAATCGTAAGATTACCATAGAGTCCAACTGGGCTTTATACATCCGCAGCACAGGCATGTGGAGGGTATCGTCGTGGAGACTGTCGATCACCGATACGACTTTTTCTGTTGGTTCATAGCAAACCAAGTACCAGTGGCTTTCCCCTAGAAATGGGATTAGAAACACGTGGGCAACCATTGCGCTCACTGGACTATCCCTATTCAGATATGCTCGTAGGTTATCCGACGGTCTCCACTGGCTCAACTTTTTCTTCTCCTTCGTTCGACCCACTCATGCCATTCAGCCACTAGGAGGCTATGAAAAAAGGCATCCAACAAAAATACGGCTGGATACTCGTTCAGCCTCCCCGACCCCTTTCCTTCAGAATCTCCACGTAGGTAGAGATGACGCCGTTGTCTAACCAACTCCCCGGAGCCAGGGAGGACATTTCTCCCCACGAGCAACAGTAATCCATGCCCTCTGGGTGATTCACACTATATAACGCTTTGTCCCGGGGGAACTTGCTAAAATACCGCTCTCTGATAATTTGGCATTTATGCGGCTTTAGGGGCTTCAATGGATGCCCTTTGCGATATTGCCCTCGGGGGTCGACCGGCGGATCTTGCACTCCTTCGGGGGGGTCGACTGGGGGATATTGCCCTCCTTCCGCAATAGATGGTCCCGCCCACGGGACAATGGGCAGTGTCTCGGACAGACTGATGTTTCCGAAACCCCAGTCGGCGTGACTTGACTCTGAGAGAGGGGTTGGGGTTCCGAGTCCAGAAGCAAAGAGAAGGAGGGCGCACTGTACTCTTCCCACGGCGCTTGAGCCTGGCCCATGGTGCTTGGCGGTCCCGGTCCCCAATCACCACCCATTCCCGGTACAGAGGGACCACCGTATCCCTGGCTCACCCCCAAAGTCTGTCCCGAGGGATCACTCTATCCCAAAATGATCACCGTATACCGAGGGATCACCGTATCCCGAGCTCATATAAGGGGGCTGCCACCCCGGTTCTGCCATTCCTGGGTTGACGCCCGAAGGCTGTCCGGATGCTTGGCACAAAAAATTCCCGCAGCCATACGCCAAAGAGATAATAAATAAGTAACTTCATACACACACTTAGAATCATCAAGTTCAATTAAAAGCACTGGTTGGGCAACTTACCAGATTGTATGCCATCTGCTCATCGATCTGACCCCTAGGGTGGTACTTCTCTCCGCGTTCAAACCTTACTGGAGCTACTCTCCTCCGGGTGATGCGGTAGTACCACTCATTGTACTGTTCGATGCTGATCACGGGGTCAGGCTCTGACACAATGGCTGCCAGCGTGTCCTGCCAGGAATCTCAAACCTCAATTTCTCGTGCGCACAAGTCGTGCGCATTCGCCTTGCCAAACCGTCTGACACCCGGTGGGTTCCTGTTACCCCTCATATCTGGCGCATCGGCTGGCAACCCCTGCAGGCACTCAAAATGGCGCATAGCATGATCTGGTAGCTGCCACTCTGCGACCTCGAAGTGGATCAGGGGTGTGCGTTGTAACCCCGAGAGCGTGAAGACGAACGACTCCCCCACCCGTCGCTCCAAATATTTGTACGGTGCCCATCGCATCTGGCCCAGAGATAGCGAGTCGAGCTCCCCCTGATAGTACGTAATGTTATGATGGGGATCGTCTCTCCTCGGATAGTGGTTGTCCTTCTGGCTGTACTCCCAGGCGCACAACCGAGGCCACACATTATCCGTTCCGTCCCTACGCCTGGGTGCGCCGGTAGCAAGGTGTTCATAAGACCACACCTGAGAGCAAAGACAAATTAAATAAAGTATCGTCGAAATTTATTGTCGATTCAATAAAAAAACGAGCACGTAATGAAGATTTGTATGATATACCTGCAATAGCGAGAGACACGCACATATAGCTTTGGAGTCGGCCCTCGTTGCCTTGTGCAATGCTCGGTACAGGTACGCAAGAGTTGTGGCACCCCAGGCATAATCCCCAACCTCCAGCAGGTTACCCAACAACGGTAAATATTTGACGCTGATCGTATTCTTCGACGTTGTTGGGAACAGAATTGCCCCCATCACCCACAAGAGGAAAGCTTGTGTGTACAGCACAAGCATCTAGTCCGTGTAGTTTTCCGGGAGAACCTTGTAGGTATCTACCAACCACTTCAACTTGATACCACCAGTGCTAAATTGATCCTGGGGTATCGAAGTAAAGAAGTCCCTAGCGGTTCTCTTATTCGTTGCTTCTGACGGAGGAGTAATTACCGGCGTCCCGTCACCGGTAACCCTAAGATGAACCCTACATCTTCTAGGGTAATCGTCATCTCTCCGAGAGGGAAGTGAAACGTATTCGTTTCACTTCTCCACCTTTCAACAAGGGCACCTATTAAGTGCCGGTCAAGGTGTTGAAAGATTTGCCCATGCGTGAAAATCTTAAACCCAATCCCACGCAGTAACCGTTTCTGGTATTTGTTCAACTTTCAAGCTTTGAAATTATCGGACACTTCTACTATGTTGAGAAGTGCTCTTTCCTACGAATTAATAAATACAATTTAACCAAAACAAACGATATACAATGTTCGTAAGAATAGGAAAGTTGATAAAATAAGGATCTTACCCCACCATCCCATAAGAGCGTACTGACATGGTTTGCTTGGTCGTATAATACGGAGGGATCTTCTGGTCCAGGGTTAAAATCTATTTTTTTGCAACTGAAATTATGGAAAAACGGCAAGGTTGGAAGCGTAAAAATTCTCAAACATACAACGCTAGCATGTGCTCACATAAGTTGACATGCTGTATATATGCAAGTGAAATCACATGAACATTTAAGCAATACACAATAAGCAATACACATATATTGACAAACGCTAGCACAATCCACCGCATACATATTCAAAACCATGCATAAGCCGCAATACTCATAACAACTCTAGATTATGAACGAATAAAGAACTAGATTGTGAACTTATGTGATTGATGAGACGATTAAAGGATTTCTTTGGAAGAAATTGCGCAGATCTACTTGCCAACGCCACTAAAAAAATTGTGAGAAGAAAGATGAATGAGTTTCGAAGAAAGAATGAATAAGAGTTTCGGAATAGGTTTGTATAGTCAAGTCCGCTACATAGTATAGTGGACAGAAAAAAAAACTGTCAAGTTGTCCGCTACACAGTATCGCGGACGGTGGGATAAGGACAAAGCAACAGTCATGTCGCCCCAAGACTGGTGTGACAACTGTCATCGGGGTTGTGGATGACTTGACCACTATCAGTCAAAAAGTCGTCCGCTACACTGTGTAGCGGACGACTTTTTGACTGACAGTGTCAGGCCGAACCTTGAGGAGTTGCAGGAGATGGGACTTCGTTCTCTCCGGTCAAGGAATGGTGGGTACTTGTTTCAGATACGGCGAGTACCGACGGCTTCTCCGTCGTATTTGGACTGGGTCTTCGGCTCAGTCTCGGTGAAGCTCCTCTGTTGATGTCGGTAGATATAGGAAGGGCGTGAGAATGAAGTGAGGAGCTATTATTCAGGGAAGGTAGAGGAAATAAATAGAGAGAGAGAGAGAGAGAGAGCGCTAGGAGACTATCTCTGACATCGCAGGTAGGCGTCAGAAGGTCCGACAAAAAATTGTGGACAGTGGAAAGGATTTGGTAGTCTCTAAATACCTATGACACAGAGAATACATGAAATAAAAGGTGAAAACACCTTTCTCACTTTTTTTTGCTATTGTTTAAATTTTTTATCCAAAATAAAATTAAAAAAAGATAAAAATAAACAAAAATATATATATTTTTTATCATCATTATAAAAATAAAAATAAAATTTGATAAACGTAGGCCACTAAATATTTATATTTACTAAAGAAAAGAGGGTCTTAGGTGACGTCAACAAGTATCTCAATTATAGATCCAGGGACATAGAGAACGTTGGTTGGGGTAAATGACAGTGATGTGTCACATAATCATGTTTTTGCAGAAACATTGGTGTTTCGCAAGTTACTAGAAAACCTATAAATCATTTCAAAATAATATTTTACCCACTTAGTGGAGTAAGTAAAATTGGAATCACCACGTCATCGTCTGTCATTTTTAATATGCAGTGTAAATTACTGACATCAATCAGGCTTCAGAGCTTATTTAGGCATTTGTGGTCCCAATGTCCTTTTCGAGTTCACTTTGGACAAAGTTGTCTACTTTAAAGGTGCACTCTGGTCCAGTTTTCCCATCCCAAGGGTACGACCCAATAACCATAGACGTCAATTTTTCTCCTCAATCAGTGCTTCGGAAGCTGCCAAAATTAAATGCGCACGTCCGTACTTCTTAGGGACAGAGACTTTTTTCTATCTTCCTTTTCTTTTTTTTTTTAAAGAGTAAAACATATACTATTGATAAACACCAGAAAACAGTCTAATTACATCACGTTCTCAAGGAAAGTAAATAGACACATGTTGACATTTTCATCAAATAAGAATTACAATAAAATTATTAACCTATAAAGAATGGCCACAAGATAAATAATAGAATATAAAATGTGACAACGAGAAAATAAAAAAACAACCGCATCAAAATAACTAACAGCGACAACAAATCAACAAGACGAAGGCAACAAAGAGATAAGATAAGTCAAGGAAAAATCAACTTCAATATGTTAGACCTTAAACCCACTACCCAACGCTAACAAAAAATGCATGTCCTGCTTTTGCAACACCTGTCCATAGCAAAGTCACATGCATCAACTTTCGTGTAACCACGTCAAATTACATCATGTCCATAAAGGACATGTAAATAGACGCACGTATGACATTTTCATCTGATAAGAATTACAATAAAATTTAGCCTATAAAGAATAGCCACAAGATAAATAACAAAATATAAAAAGTGATAGAAATAAAATAAAAGGACAACAAACCAAAATTGCTAACAGCGGCGTCAAATCAACAAGATGAAGGCAATAAAAAGACAAGATAAGTCGATAAAAACCAAATCCAATATGCTAGACCCTAAACCCACTACCCAACGCCAACAAAAACGCATGTCCAGCTTTTGCAACACCTGTCCTTAGCTACGCCACATGCATCAACTTTTGTGCAGCGACATCAAATTAATATTACATCGTGTTCATAAAGGACAAGTAAATTGACACACGTATAACATCCCATCTGATAAGAATTACAATGATTATTAGCCAATAAAGAATAGCCACTAGATAAATAACAAAATATAAAAAGTGACAACAATAACATAAAGGATAACAAACCAAAATAACTAGGGTAAATTACACTAAAACCTCCTGAGGTTTGCCATAATTACACTCCATTACCGCTATCTTTAAAAATTACACTCAGCTTAAAAAGTAACTTTTTCTCTTACGGTGTTGATGGTGCAATGCAAAAAAACATGAATACCCCTCAGACTGTTTATCTTCTTCTTTACAAACAAAGAGGTCATCAGTCAAAAAGGGTAAGTTGCAAAGTCAGAGAGTCTATTCCATTGTTCTGCATTTCACCAACTCATAATGCTTAGCAACTAAGCGAAATTTAAAACAAGGAAATTCATTCATCCAATCCAATTTTTTGTTTAAAAAGTAAAACCTTTCGACTATTATATCGACCGAAAAGTGACATCTCGCCGGAAAACGCCACAAAAATTGGATGTTGGAGTAAAAACAGTGACAAAATTCATTAGGAGGAGTTCCATTTTCTAAGCTCCAAAGCCAAAGCCCCCATAGACGGGGATTGAACAGCCCTAACACGTTCGGCAGTACCTTTCTCGCCAAACCCTTGTGGCCACTCACCGCCGCACCACCTCTCGCCGCCATCGTCGCCTCTTCCTTTACCGGCGCCACTTCCTCCGCAACATCTTCCGATGTCTCACGAGCATCTTCTTCTGCCGAACCACCTCAATGACGTTATTCTCCGGCTGCGACACCGCCGCCGCATCGAGCTTTCCATCCGGCGAAGTGGTGTATACAAATCTAACCGAGTCAAAGCGACCACTTTTGTCCCTCTTTTTGCCCCTCACCTTCTTCGATGGCTACTCGCCGTTGCTCAAGTGGTCCTCAAAGGCTTCAATGGCTTGGTGAATGAGTTCGTGGTTGGGCAAATAGTCCCACCGGAACCAATTGCTCGTGTAACAGTCGAAACACTCGCAATCGAACACAGAGGGCTTGTGAGGCATGCCAAATTTCTTGTGGGTCTTCTTCTTTTCGTCAG
This sequence comes from Escallonia herrerae, assembly GCA_033070095.1. Taxonomy (NCBI): domain Eukaryota; kingdom Viridiplantae; phylum Streptophyta; class Magnoliopsida; order Escalloniales; family Escalloniaceae; genus Escallonia; species Escallonia herrerae. Next base: position 265,302 of record JAVXUP010000089.1, read on the forward strand.
AAACAGTGGCTGGATTGGTGGATTACATTGACCTGGTAATCATGTATGCCAGGACCTCAAGGTCTTGCAAGGAGAGGATTGAGACCAGCGCCAAGATAGCCGTTGGTAAAAGGTTCATAACGGAAAAAGCCTCGGCGTTTGGCGGTGATGGTAGCGCCGTCGATGAGGGAGATGGGTGTACTTTTCCCTTGTTTTTCACCTTCATCTCTCGTTGGTTTGCTATGGAGAGAAAAATTTGCAGAATTGAGCATCTGGGTTTGTATAAAGAACACAAAGGAGAGGTATTTTGGGTATGAAAATTGTATAAAGTAGTGTGTCAGTGAATCTTTTCACGGAGTTGGGTCTGCCGTTAAATGTGTGTAGTTGTGTGTAATGCGGATACAAACCTCGAGGGGGTGGAGTGTAATTTTTAAAGATAGCGGTAGTGGAGTGTAATTATGACAAATCTCAGGAATTTTAGTATAATTTACCCTATATAAAAATATAACACACATACGTGTATACATATATGAGGGCTGATCCACATCTAGAGCTAAAAAAATTCTATTTTTTGAGTAATCTGGGACTGGCCACGTTGCACAATGTACAATTTAGATCATTTTACAAAGAGTAGCGATTAGACGAAAGCAGCTTTCTCTCTAATCATCTCCCCGAATCACATACAACATGGTCGACTTTAAGTCAACGGCAGCGGGCAAAGGTGAATCTTGCTGAAGATATAAAACTTAAATATACGACAATCCAACTGTTAAAAATTGGAGCTATTAATAAACTTGGTGAGAACATGTAAAGACGATTCCATGCATAGGTGATCTATCACCTCAGTTGGGGGGATTACCCTTGCTGACTGGTCAAACATTCAGCAAGGGTGGTCAAACTCAGGGATCCGCCGTCAACGGTTAAAAAATAAACTTGATTTATCTTATTTATGTTATTAGAGTGATGCATTAATGAATCTTAGTGGTCATTAGTAATGTGTTAGTTGTGTGGTGTGCTAATAATATGTTAGTAGTACATATGTTAAGATGCATTACTATTGTGTTCATGAACTTGAGCAGTAGTCCAGTTATTTTATAGATAGTGGAGTGATTGATATTATAAATACAAGTCTAGGAGTTACCTTAGTAGTATTATATAAAGCCATGTTCTCTAGTTACATAAGAATGGTGTAAAAAGGCGCATGTTGTAGGTGTAAGAAGTAAGAGATAATACTTTAGTTTAATTGTGTATTCTCTTCTAGATCTCTCCATGTCCTCTTTATATTTGTGAGTGTGTGAGTTTTAATGACCCTCTGTCTCCAACAATGTGGTATCAGAGCCACAATAATCTTAATAGACGTTGCGGCGTTAGTTTGTTAGAGTCCTTACTATTTTGAAAAAATTCAAAATAAATATTTGGCATGAGAAATTGATGTTCTGAAGTTATATGAAAATGAGGAGTGTCCTATCATTGTATTTCAAACCATGTGAGTTGTGAGATATGGTAGGTGAAGAACCACACAGTAACTTGTCAAAAGTAGTTCGACAAAAGACATAAGAAAAGTCACTCTGGATGTTGCAGAAAGGCATCCATAAAGAAATATAGATATACATAAGAGATTCAAAATCTAGGTTATTTTTGGCAAATAATTGAGGTCCTTGCTGAAAATCGTAGACATGACTTCTTACCCATTGAGTACTGGTTACAAAGGTGCAAAGAAGATAAGTTCTGAAAAGAGAACTGTGAACATCTGGAGAAAGAAACTCAAATAGAGTATGAAAATAAGTTCCAGAGGAACCAAAGAGATTTAAGAGGCAAAGCATAAACTCGAGTTCAAGACTTTTAAAGCCAATAAAAACGAAGAGTTGATAAATAAAGAAAAGTCGTTTGAAAATATAGAGGAGAGCGAGAAAATAAATGGTGATGAAAATGCTCAAAATGAAGAAATAGAAAATGAGAGTATTTATAAGGAGGTCAAGATGAGAACAACTCAGGTATGACTTTTAATTTTATGGCTAATTACACCCATGTCCCTGAGGTTTGGGGGTAATTACACGTGAGGACACAGTTTCTAAATGTAACACTTATGTCCATTGATAAACGGAATACAAAAATACTTAACGGTTTTAACAAAAAGAATTGATTGCCCCTGACTTTAAAATCAATTACCCACTTAATTTACTGTTTATTCTTCCTCTCCCCACACCCAGCACCCACCCCCACCCCCCGCGACCCCACCCCGCCCCCACGCATCTGCCTCTTCCTCTCCCCACACCCAGCACCCACCCCCACCCCCCGCGCCCCCACCCCACCCCCACGCGTCTGCCTCTTCCTCTCCCCATACCCAGTACCCACCCTCACCCCCTCGGGCCCCCACCCCACCCCTACGCGTCTGACTCTTCCTCTCCCCACACCCAGCACCCACACCCCCCCCATGCCGTCTGCCTTCCCCTTCCCCGTCAGCGCAGTAGCAGGCCCTCCGGCGAGGCACCGGCGCCGCAAGATCGCGGTCGCCATACCGATCTGCCTATCGCGGTCGCCATACCTCCGTACCCCACGCCGTTCGAGATCGCAAGCATCACCGAACTACGTCGCGACACCGGCCTCCTCCATCGAGATGCGCGCCACCGTGACCACCAGCAAGGCAGCGCCATCACCACCACGATGGGCTTGCACCATCGCGCCCACCGGTGGGATCGATGCCTGGTGGTGGGTCTGCTCCGACAGCGACGGTGGGTGGGCCGATCTGTGGAAGCGAGCAGTTGTGGTTGTGCTGTCGCCGGCCGTGGGTGGGCCGATCGATGGGGATGTACATTGGTGTTTGGATGGTGGCAATCGCCGGTGAAGAATAGCAGTGGCCGTTTTTGGCCATCTGCCCTCGCCGAAAATGGTGTAAGGCGTCGAGCAGGAGACTGGTGCCTACGATGGTGGCCCGTTGTTGGGTCATGGTGGTCTGATCAGTTGAGTTTGTGGCCGGCGGTGGTGGGGAGGGGGGCTGCTGGCGGCATGGGGCGGCGGAGGGAGGCTGCCGGCGATGACTTCAGATTTAGGGTTTAAATTGTGGAGAGAGAAAATTATACTTTTTGTGACGATATACTGTACAGGGATAGTATTGCCATTTTCAAAATACGTAATGACAAAAATTATACTTTTTGGATGGAATACTGACGGTTGGATAAAAGTGTTACTTTTTTTAACGTTTTTGGTCACGTATGTTACATTTTGAAACTTTGTGTCCTCATGTGTAATTACCCCCAAACCTCAGGGACATGGGTGTAATTAGCCCTTAATTTTATTAAGAGAAGAAAATGTGACTGTTGAGTCATTTTCATTATACGGCCTAGCAAAATTTAAAGATGAGATTGATGATTATTTTTTCATGACTAAGAATGATCTCGTGGTGCCACAAGTATACACCGTTAAGAATGATGTTTTGAAAACTTATATCATTAAAAATCATCTCAGCGAGTTGTTTTTCATGCCTGCAAAGAAAAAATAATTTTGTGAAAAGTCAAGAAAGTAATCCTCAAATTGGTGTGGAGAAATTGTTAAGCGATATAGCCTAGGTGAACATGGTGGCGTTCTTTAATACAAAAGGAACAATAAGAAATGTCCAAAAAAATTGACCATCATCAAGTATCCACGCAAATAATAAAGAAATGTCTCAAGTGCAATATGAAGATGACCAACATAAGGTAAACGCCAAAAGTAATCGTAAAAAAGATTGTTGATGAATTTGAAGAAGAAGTCCATGCAGCCCATCAATGACTAAAAATGTTTAGATACGTAAATTAAGTTTAAATAGGGGTGTTGAAAAATAAACGTGATCTATTATATTTATGCTCTTATAGTGATGCATTAATGACATGTTAGTGATCAATAATCATGTGTTATTGTTGTGTTAATAATGTGTAGTTATGCATATATTAGAAATTTATTATTAGTGTGAGTTGTGATCTAGTTAATGTACGGAAAGCGAGGTGAGTGTCTTGTCATTACAAGTTTATGAGTTACATTATTAGTAGACTACATAAAGTCATGAACTCTGGTTATCAAAGCATGATGTAAAAAGGTCACACCATGCGAGCGTTAGGAGTAAGAAATGAATTAATAATTTAACTGCATACTTTTTCAAAATCTCTTTGTGTCTTCTTCATATTTATGAATGTGTGAATTTGCACGACCCTTTGTTTCTAACACAAATCTCCTGCAGTTTGATTGAATAAGACAAAGTATCCTACTATCGGCTTGACAACTTCGGCGATGTGGAACCGCCGAATACCATCAAATCTTCTGCTCCACTTAGTATCCGAGGTTATCTTTTCTGACAATGCAAGGGTGGAAACCGCGGACATCTCATCTTATTCTTTGTACGATTAGACTCCGATTTGTACATTTTTTTTGGCCATTAGTTGAAAAGGACACCGACAAAGACGATGAGTCAAAGACAGCGCCACCTCTTTTATTGTTTGGTGGGGGGGGTTAATGTAGCACTGCAAGTTAACACAAAGGCCAATCGTAGCTTTGAATATCCCCTAATTGAAGACGGTCCATATTACAATAAATAAATGGACCATCTGGGCCACGTTGAGTGACGAGCGATGACAGCAAAAACCAAAGCAAAAGTGAAGATGTTCCTATTGAACAGCTAAGACTAGCCCAGCTGATATGGACCACTTGTGCCGTGATGAGTTGTGACAGCAGTAGAAACCAAAAGAAGAACTTTTGGACCATGTGAATTAGTGAATTCTTGGACCATGAATAGTTCTTGTACGATTGGATTCGGATATCCGGTATCCTATCAGCCAGCCTAGGATTTGGAATTCAGATATTATACTCTCTTTTTGGCAAAAGAAAGAAATTTTATGGATAATGCAAAAGATGGACTAAGCCCTGAAATCTTTCTCTGAACATATTCAACAGCCAGCATGAAAGCTATTATACCACCAAAAATCTTGATCAACTTTAGGGATAAATTTAGCCACGTCGTGGGTTACCCAATTATATTGTTTCATGATCCAGTTTAAAGTACAACGCTGAAATAGGGTTATCACCTTCCTGATATCTTCATAGTATATCTTGATAACAGAACTAACAGGTGAGACCTCTGTTAGCTGTTCGATAGCATCACGTTCAATGCGAACATTTAAAGCCTGAAACTTTTCTGCCGCCTATCTAGCATGTCTCATTGCTTTAGCTTCAGCCACCTTGGTGTCTACAATTCCTGGTATTCATTCGCCTACCTCCAAAGTAGCAGATCCTACCAGCGGAATCCCTCTCCATAGCACACAAATCCAGGTGTTAGACCGTAGCATCAAAGTTTACAATTCTCGTCCGGTGGTTTCCATCTTAGATGTATGGCTTTCTCTCCCTGTGTTGGCTTACACCAATATTGGACTTCCCCTCATTTACCTTAGATTCAATGCCGTAGATAACCCGGAGTTTTGTGTCAGTATTAACCCGGAGTTTTGTGTCAGTATTCTTCGTGCCATAATGAAATATAAATTAGGATCACAGTAACGTTGGTCGAATACAACCACCTATATATATATATAATAACTCAAATCTACACATTAATATCTCAACCTAATAATATTATCTCAAAAGATAACTAATAACTTAACAATATTATCTCAAAAGATAACTAATAACTTCTTATCTAGATTGATCTAACATTATCTAAAATCCCCCCCCCCCCCCAACACACCGTATTTTAAATGAAAATTCCATGTTTTTGGCTACCAAAGTTAACCAAAGAGAGAATAAAAAACACAAATGTTTGGCAAAAATCTTCATGATGATTGCTTCGTAGTCATGCAACTCCAATATAAGAAATCTCTCCCTCATAATCCATACACCAATTGAAAGCAACCCAATTGTCCCTTTTTAGGACCAAGTTGTCAGCATAATGTGAACATGTAGAGGAGAAATGTATAAGCACAAAAAGGTGTGAGCTTGAAGAGAACGGCTCTTTGTGAAAGATCGAGATAATCAGTAGATTTAGAAATTAAAAAGATAACAACAAATTAAAAAAAGAAGGTAGAAATAGACTTCCAACTATTTAGAAAAAAGGTATAGAAAAACAGAATGAGATAGAAATATATTTTGGAGAGACAATCCATAAGTATGAAAGGTTATATACGCTTTAGTGGTGAAGTAGCATAAAGCAGAAAAACGTAGTTTGCAAAGATATTTTTGGGCTTGAAATTTCGCGATAGGGATGCCGAATAATTTATTAGACCAACCAAAAACCTAGAAACACCAGACCTGAAATCTAGAAACTAGAGAAACCTAAAAACTAAAAACTTTGCACATAGGCAAGCAAGAAAAGCAAAAAAAGGCAAAAAAAATAGAGAAAAACATGTGTAGCCAAGCGAATGGCGAAAGGTCGTCCGCCTATATGTCGAAGCACTTCAGGGATACTATATCTTCTTGCTCTTGATACAATATAGAAATAAGTAAAAAAAATAGAATTTCATTCACAGCAATGTTGGTGTACCTATATATAAGTGAAGAAGATAACTCAAATCTACACATCAATACTTCAACCTAATAATATTATCTCAAAAAATAACTGAATAACTTCTTATCTAAAAATTTAAACTTAACAAATCAAAGATTGGTCTAACATTATCTAAAATTCCACGATTTCCGGATTTGTTACCATAAACGCATTCCCTCCTTTCAAAAGCCTGGTGAACGCAATCATCTCCATTCGATCCTTAAGATTTTCAATCTGTCCCATGTGAATCGCCGCATCAGCCCACGAATCCATGAAGGAAGCCGTACTTTTTTAGCATGAGATGTGCCTATTAACAGGCATAAGTTTCCATAGCACTCCCTTTGCCACTTCACACTCCCCCGCAAGTCGTGTTGCACTGATTTCACTTGTCGCGAGCTTTGCAGGCAAGCCGTATCAATAGTTGGAATGCGTTTTACAGTTGCTTTTCTACCATGCAAAATGTCCCTCACAGCCTTCCAAAGGAAATGCTTTAGTATATAGGTGGCCCGCCCGCTTGATTTCCATACTAATTCCCAGACCTCCTTCCTCATGGTATTTTTGCTTGTGCTACCTTCTTCTTGACAGCTCTCTCGACTCTTCCCAATTTGATCGAGTAGTTCCCATTCCTGGTATAATCCCGCATATATCTGTCTTTCGTACTGGGCCACGGGATTGGGATTCTATCTACCTCTTCCACGTCAATCGGTTGCAAGATATCTTTAATTAAGTACATTATTACTCGTAGAATTCTATAATCGGTTAATGTTGTCGATGAGGTCTTTGACTCTCTCCCATGGGTAATGGATTGGTCTTAGTTGTCTCTTCTTGGCAGCCATGGATCAGTCCATATGTTGATGTCTGTGCCGTTTCCAACCCTCCACCTACTACCTTCCGCCGTCAATTTCCTGCATTCAAGTGAAGCTTTCCATCCCAAGGCCTTCTCGAATCATTTACCTTCTACGCTGCCTGCGGAGAATATAAATATTTTGTTCCAATCATTATGTATTTCATATAGGTTCGTTTGATTAAACAAACATCAGTGCTACCTATCCAAACTACTGGACATGCATATAATTGACCCTCCAAACACATTCAGTCCTAAAACTTTATGTATGGTTTGGATCAGAGTTTAACTCAGTCTAATCTGACTCGGCGCTAGCATCTAAAGGGGTCGAATTTATTAGGCTGCTAGGGCTAACCCTACTAAAACGAAATAAAATACTAAGTGCTTATTTGATGACGTAATCCAATGGGGGGTGAACACAAAAAGGTAAAAAAAAAAAGGGCTAAGATCTAAAAATTTGAGTAAAATTCAAAATGAAATAAGATGATAGGTTCAGATTAAATGATAAAATAAAACAACGTAGACTAGCCACGCTGGATTACCACCATAAAGGTCTATATTAAAATACCTTTTCAACTTAATTCGATCTCCAATTAAACCAATTGAAATTGCTTTAGGGCCATTTGTTACAAAATTCATGGATAATAGAAACTATTTAGGAGGTCAAGCTAGGTTGGGCTGGGCCTGTTTTAAGGCTGGGTTTATCTAAAGGCCAACCCTTGGTCGAGTTGGGCTGGCTCAAATTTTAAGTTATCATATTTTTTGTGAAAACTCAAGTAACTCAACCCAACCCAGGCTAACTCGATGGACAGCCCTAGCTGGGAATGGTAGTGATGAATAGTGGCATTAGTTTAACAAAGGGAAAGGAGATTGCCAGTTAAAGCTTAATTCACTAGTCAACTTGCCACACACACACACACAGAGAAGACGTGCGGAGTTAACTTCAGCAAGAATCAGTAAAGCCCTTTTTACCACCTGCACTCTTTTTTGTCGCAAAATTTTTTTTGTGACGCTCGTTAAGTTCTTGGTTATCCTTTTTATCATTAGTGACGAGAGTGAAGAATAAGTATGAAATTAAAACTGGTGGAATAATCAATCCCATCATTATATGAAAACATTTCGGCTGCTATCCAGGTCGCAAAAAGATACCTATAACCTCTCATATAGTGACAATTAATAGTCGTTTTTTAGTCTATTTATTGACGTTAAAAAAGTATCATTAAGAATCGTCGCTGAAACTGTCAGTAGAAAAATCACTAAAAATATTTAACAATTATATACAAGAAATTGTAGGATTGCTACAAGGAAGGTGTGAAATTTTGCCTTACAATACATGTACATATTGAGGGTTTTATATGTAGTCATTCTAGAACTGGTTACATCCCTGAAATGACATTTGGTGTTGTGATTATCGTCATTCTAAAATTGATTACATCAGTGTACTTCCACAAATATTTACATATATCTCTTAATGTCATGATGAGAGAAGGAAGAATAAGATCAAAAATTTTGAAATTCTCGTCTAACATGTCCATTTTGCCAAACTTGAGGTGTTGAAGGATATACTACCAATATATTTCGACGGATTCATCCCTTTTGTTTTCAAGTTCAAACTCTTCAAACAATATTGCTAGATGAAGCACTGTAGAGATCTATCTCTACAGTGTTTAGTAGAGATCTATCTCTCTCTCTTAATAGAAGCCTAAATGTGTGGAACTGAATCTTGGACATAAATTATTGAACAAAATTTGGCTGCTACCCTGGTTGTAGGAATCTTCCTCCAACCCCTTATATAGTAATAACAATTAATAGTCGTTAAATATTTTTAATAATTTTTCTGCTAACACTTTTAGCGATAACTTTTAACAGCATTTTTTTAGCGTTACTAAATAAAGTCACTAGAAACATTTAACAACAATTAATCGTCGTTACATGGGGGGTAGGAGGAAGATTCCTTCAACCAGGATAGCAGCCAAATTTTTTCTTAAATTATTTATTAATTTTAAATATCGCATTTATATTTGAGAAATTAAAATTTTACTATATATCTTAACAACAGCTACAAAATACTTGTAAAAACGCATAAGCTTTACAATTTCCCGTGAGCAGCACTAATCCAAGTATGTACACACCATATATACATGGTGAAGGAATACAAACCACATCTTCATTGTAAGTTGAACTCTTTTCCTTTTCTAGAACTTCGTAGCGTCACCAGTTAATCACTTCTTTACTGCAAACTTTGGTATCTCTGTAATTAGTCTCCTCTAGGCGCTTGTGTATTATTTCACATAACTTTCAGAAAAAAAGGGAAAAAGAGAAGTTTCAGAATGCAATTTATAGGGACACATGGTAGGCAGAGGGTTAGCGAGTTAGGCCGAGTCGATGACCCAGTGCTGCCCATCGATCTTAACTCGGAAGCCGTTGACCTTGGCAAACAAATTGACAGCTCTCCTAACACCTCTGTTATCAGCCGCCGTGAAGTAGTCGTGTCCAAACATGACGCCACCGGGTCTCAACACCTTGTAAGCCCGGTTTATGTCAATCCAAGCCGAGTGGAAGTCGTGACCCGCGTCCACCTCAACCAAGTCACCGAACACCCCCCACTCGCACAGCTTCTCGAGAGTGGTCCCGGTTTGGAACGGTACGAACAGGACTGACTCGGTCGAGTTCACGTGCACCACGTTCTGCATGAACTGGTACATGAGCATTACGTCGCCGTTCACCATCCTCAGCTCCCGGAAGCGGTCGAGAAACCCGGGCCAGCCGCGAAAATCATCGACGCAGAGAATCTGAGTCTTGAGACCGAGTTCACGGGTCAACCTGGCCATGTTGATGGCCGAGGCGCCCAGGAAGGTGCCAACTTCAATTATGGTCTCGGGCTTGACTTTACGGATTAGGTTACCGAAAACGGCGCCGTTTGAGCCCCATCCCTTGATTCTGCTTTCGCGGAGGAGCGGGCTAATGTGGGGCGGGGGGAAACTGGCGTAGGGTGACGTGCCGTTAAAGACTCGGTCAAGAATTGTTTGGCGGACGAGTTTCGGATGAACCGGGTCGGCACACTGAGTTCTAAAGCGGTAGTGGTCGAGTTCCGTGGCGGTGGCCACGGCGATTGTTGTTTGTGATATGGTTGGGCTTTGACTGTGTTGTCGTGGGTGATAGGATGCGGCGGAAAGGTAGCCCAAGGAGAAGGAAAGGAGGACGAGGATGACGACGAAGACGGTGGACTTGGTGAAGCTCTTCCGCGTGAAGGCGGCGAGCCTTCTATGGTGGCGGTGGAATGGTGGTTGCCGGTCTTCCTTCATAGTTCTAGTTTGTCTATAGTTCAATTTAGGGGTGTATAGAGGGAAAGAGGGGAGAGAGAGATAGACTTGGATGTGGTTAAGAAGGGTGTGGTTGGGCCGGTTGCGTGATTACTACACAGATGGTGTTTGAAAAGGACCGGAAAACGTCATGGAAATTATAAATGTCGCAAAGGGAGATTTTATATTCATAGGGTAAGGATGCAACAAATGATGTCCAGATGAATATGATCAGCAGGCAACAAGCGCAGCAACTTACGTCAAAAGTTTAGATCAAATACAAGATTTATGTCAAAATTGAATGGTGGTGTGTGTGACGCTCTTTTTTGGTTTTGTTTTTGACTTTTAGCTTTTTAACGATAGAACGGAGGCGCACGTTGTAAAAATAAACGTTAAGAAAATGATATTGATATGTGCTTCTTACAATCGCTCTGTGCTGTTGCATCTTGCATGGGATATTCCAGGATTGTCTTTTTTCTTTTCTTAACAATTTCAGCGTTAAAAAATTGTTTGTGCCGATAAAATTCGTACTACACCTTTTTTTATTACTAACATGTACATGTATTGCAAAAGTACTTGTACAATCCTAGTCCGATTATCCAGATCATAAGTAAAGGGGCATAGGTAGTTCGTGTATACCAAAACTGCATAGATGCTTAGTAGTGGCACATTAGGTGTAAGTTCAGTTAGATTGTCGTAGCGGTGCCTACTTATGATAATGTTTTGCTTATGTATTGCTGTAATTATTATTGGCTTGGTGGTTGGTTCCCATTGATAGTTTCTAATTTGGTTTGGACTTGGGTCTTAGGAGTCTCGATAAATACCTTGACATATTCGGGATCTTCCGCCCTCTTAGGGACCTGCCTAGTTGCCCTTGTTTCAGTGGACATAATACCGACCGTTCAGATTTTTATTTTTTTTACCTATGGAACTTGATTTCCCGATTCGCATTCCATAGTGTTATGTGTCTCCTTGATTTTCAAAAGTTGGTTTATATTTGGGAAAGGCCGATTGTTGTTATGTCAAAGAGTATTTTTATAACGATGAAACAAAATGATGTGGATTTGGGAATTTCTACCCTTTTTTGATGTTTTTTCCAGCCATCGCCATCACCAACACCACCAGTACCGACCACCTCCACCACCTGTCGCCTCCACTACCAAACATGTACCACCATGTTTCCAACCCACCACCGCATCCCATCACCACCATGACAGCCCCCACTGGTCGACCCACCCACCGTCACAGTCCCCACCATCACAAGCCACCCACCGCCGTTTTAATAGGGGGTGGTAAATTCTGAGACTCTCGTTGCTTTTCAAACGTGATAGTGGTGATGGCTGGGCAAGAAAGATAAAACAACTACAGTTACAATTAGGAAGATAATAATCAGGTTAAAGAAATAAATCAACACTATCAAATCCAACAAGGAAAAATAATTCTAGTATAGATGACATCAAAAAAATGATGGAATTTGTTTAGCAATAACCCACTAAAATTACAGGGAAGGATAAACCTTGGGCCAAAGTAATCTTAACATGTAGGGATTATGTAGTGAATGTAAAATGAATGCAACATAGTTTTGAAATGATTCAGAAGTTTGCAAGCAAATTTTCGAACTACTAGAACAATGGTTAATTATAAGACTAAGCGAGAGTTATCAATTACGTCTATCTTTCATTATAGAAAACTATGTATCACAGAGAGGAAAGCCTAGCTTAGCTTTAAATACAACTACAATCAAAGATAGTTTCAAAATTTCAGATAAGGATATGCTAATAAATAATTCAGCAAACTTCTTCTAAAAATTTGATTTAAAGAGTAAATATTAGCAAATCAAAATGAAAATGCCTTCAATTCTATTAACAGCTCTTAGCACACTACAGGGACATCATGAATGGACTGTGTTACCGTGTGGATTGAATAATGTTCCACCATTATTTCAAAGAAGCGGGGATAACATGTTTAGAATATATGCTGTGTATATATATATATTGGTGTTCTAAAAAAGAGAAGAACATAAAGATTATTTAATGAAGATAACACAATAATTTGTAATCATGAATTAGTGTTATAAAAAATGAAATGTGAATGGGAACAAATCACCATAAACTTTCTTGGATTAAAAACTGAGGACAGTGGAAAAATTGTTCTTCAAGATCATATAGTCCAAAAAATGAGGCTCTTTCTAGAACAAATAAACGATGTAAAAAAACTTAAAAGTTTTATCGGGTTAGCTTACTCGAGAAAATTCATCTCACAGAAACTTAAAGCAAAAACTTAGAAAATTGAAATGGACATGGGAAGATAAAGATGAAGATACCCACAGGGTTCTTTGGATAAAAGATCAGGTGTAAAAACTTTCCGAAACTTAGGCTTCGTTTGACAAATTTTTTTTTTTGGTTTTCAGTTTTTAAAGAGCAGTTTTTTAAAGAGCAGCTTAATTTTTTTTTTTATAAAAACAAGTAGGTGTTTGATAACCCCTTTTTTTTTTGAGGTTTTTTTTTTGGTGTTTGGTAACCCTTTTTATTTTGACTTTTTTTTTTGGTGGTTTGCGGTGGCGGTGGTGGGGCGTAGCGGTGGTCGACGGTGGTGGTGGTGGTGGCCGACGGCCGGAGGTGGCTGCCGGCAGTCACCGGCGGTGGTGGCCGGCGGCCGGAGGTAGCTGCCGGCCGTCTCCGGCGGTGGTCGCCGGCGGCCGGAGGTGGCTGCCGGCAGTCTCCGGCGGTGGTCGCCGACGGCCGGAGGTGGCTGCCGGCAGTCTCCGGCGGTGGTCGCCGGCGGCCGGAGATGGCTGCCGACAGTCTCCGGCGGTGGCTGCCGGCGGCCGGAGGTGGCTGCCGGTGGTCACCGGCGGCCGGAGGTGGTTGTCGGTAGTCTCCGGCGGTGGTCGCCGGCGGCCGGAGGTGGCTGCCGGCGGCCGGCAGTCTCCGGCGGTGGTCGCCTGAGGTGGCTGCCGGCGGTGGGAGGATGGTGGTGGTGGTCGAAAAAAAAAAACCAAAAGTGAAAAAAAAAACCAGTTTTTGAAGTTTTTTTTTTTACTCTGCAGTTTAAAAACTGGTTTTTTAAATTGAAAAAAAAATGGTTACCAAACGCTCCATTTTTTTCAATTTTTAAAACTGAAAAAAAAAGGGAAAAAAAGATTGTCAAACGGGGCCTTAGTCTACCTAAACCGGAAGATAAGCTACTTCTAAAAGTAATTAACGCTACTGAAAATTATTGAGGTGTTGTCCCTAATCAAACTGAAAAGCAGTTGTATATATGGATATTTGAGTGGAACTTTTAAAGAACACGAAAAATAATTTCTAGCCATAAAGTGTAGTATAGAATCTTTTTACATATTTCTACTTTTGAAAACATCCTTATCAGAAAAAGCAGGTGTTTTACATCATTCCTTAAATTAGATCTAAGACATGCTAGTTAACCAAGACTCTATTGGTGGCAGCAATGGTTCATATATGCATATCTGACGTTGAATACATCTAATCAGTTAAAAATGCACTTGCTAATTGCCTAACTTATAAATTAAGTTTTATGATGCAGGAAGTAATAACCCCGAAAAAGATCACAAAAATGGTCTTGAGAAGGGTACAACGGCTGAGATCTTGAAGTTGGTTTACTCGGAGAATCATCAAGAAAATTCAACTACTTCATCATCTTCACTAAAATAAAGGAAGACAATTCCTTGTTATCCACAGACTTTGCCCCAATGGAGAAGATTATTGAAGAGAATTGTTGGAATTGTCAATAGACCGGCCACAAATCATTGTAGTGCAACATTAAGAAACCAAGACCAGCTCAATGGTCTTAGAATAACGAGAGTAAAGTTGAAACCTTGACAACAAAGTTCTCTAGGAAATACATTGGTAAGAGAACTGAGTAAAACCATCTCATAAAATTAGTCGAGAAAGTAAAACATCAACCTCTACTCAACAATGAAGATAAAGCCCGCCAACGGAGAATATCATAAATAACAGAAAACAAAGATTAAAAAAACAAAATTGATTTACAATCTTTGATTATTTACAGAGAGTAAAAGGCTCTTTCAGAATATAGGGTATTGTTTGAAAAAACGATAGGAAAAAGTTACGAATAACACTAAGAAATCAGAGTGACTATGGTAAGTATCTAAAGACAGAACTTAGACATAGAAACAAAGACGGGGAGATAATTCTATAAGAAAAGGAAGGGAGAGTCAAATTACTAGAATAACTACGATTATAATTTCCATTTGATATGACTGAAGAAACAAAAAGGCTAGTAATGAAAGAAAATGAACACGAAGAAATCCATTAAATACCTAATATGAAGGCATTCATAAACTGAGATATAGATGGCCAAGCTTCAAGCTACCCTCAAACAAAGTCAATGACAAATAGATTGAACAACTCTTAGATATAATTAAACAGACCGAGAAGATTTTCAACGTATTTGAGAAATTGATGGCAACAATTAAATATGCTCTTGTAATTATAGGATTGAGTCTGAAAATTATCACAACTCAAATATTATTAACTCTTGCAGAAAGAAGTTAAACAAAGTTCTATCAACCATACTAGATCTGATTCATTTATACTTCAACTAATAAAAATTTAGTGAAGTTAAACCATACTAATGAGCAACGGAATACATAAAACTTAAAGAAAAACAAACTTAAAGGATGAGGTTATGTTCACGCCACTAATGAAAACATGATAGCAAATCAAGAAGTAGCGTGTTTTTGTAATGGTCAAAGAATGATAGTTTTACGAGGATGCAACGCGTTCACAGTACCCAAGATTGGTGTCAGACTAAGTATTCGGGCTATATAACAAATATAAATAGCTAAGGACCTAAAGAACCCAATCTCCCTAGCAAAACATATGAGCTATACAAGTCGGTTGGTGGCACAGGATAAGTATGTTTGACATAGACACCAACATCAATACAAAGTGACAAAACCAAGTGAGTAATAGAAATAAAAGCAAAGATTCTCCCATATGAAGATTTTCAGAAATGAAAGAATTCAAACCAGAAGTTGGTGCTACATAAATAATAAAGGACCTTCGTTATTGAAGAATCCTACATAGGTTCCATTCTTTTATGTATATAAGTAGAATCGAATCATGTCTCGTAAGGCCGAGGGTCTCAGGAAATATTCTAGAAATTGTGAAGTGTGCTAAGAACTAGTGTGTGCAAATGTAGAGGGATACAACAAAAAGAAACATTTCTTTCTCTTGTTCTGATGTAATTGTCAATTCCAAAAAAAAAAAACAAAACAAATACGAGTAGTTATGTTTCCACACTCTGTCTTGCCACTGTCTTTTGCAAACCAATATCCTAGAGGTTTAAGAGTGTTTGTTAATAGGCATTAGTCAATTTGAAAGGAAGTAATACCTCGGGTGGTGTGTCCACTTAGTGAAAAGTTTAAATATCGAAAAGGGATACTTAGGGTTCGTTTGACAAAAAAAAAAAATTTGGTTTTCAGTTTTTAAAGAGAAGTTTTTTAAAGAGAAACTTAAACAAGTGGGTGTTTGATAACCCCTTTTTTTTTAGATTTTTTTTTGTGTTTGGTAACCCTTTTATTTTGACTTTTTTTTTTGGTGGTTTGCGGTGGCGATGGTTGGGCGTGGCGGTGGTGGGGCGTAGCAGTGGTCGCGGTGGTGGTGGTGGTGGCCGACGGCCGGAGGTGGCTGCCTGCAGTCACCGGCGGTGGTGGCCGGCGGCCGGAGGGGGCTGCCGGTGGTCGCCGGCAGCCCGAGGTGGTTGCCAGCAGTCTTCGGCGGCCGAAGGTAGTTGCCGGCAAGTCTCTGGCAGTGGTCGCCGGCGGCAAGAGGTGGCTGCCGACAGTCTCCGGCGGTGGCTGCCGGTGGTCGCCGGCGGCCGGCAGTCTTCGGCGGTGGTCGCCTGAGGTGGCTGCCGGCGGTGGGAGGGTGGTGGTGGTGGTCTAAAAAAAAAACCAAAAGTGAAAAAAAAAACCAGTTTTTGGAGTTTTTTTTTTTACTCTTCGGTTTAAAAACTGGTTTTTTAAATTGAAAAAAAAATGATTACCAAACGCTCCTTTTTTTCAATTTTTAAAAGTGAAAAAAAAAGAGGCAAAAAAAGAGTGTCAAACCTACCCTTAGCTTATGACTCCATGAACTATACACGATGTGTGATTTGCCCCCTCCACTTTAAATTTAAGCACTAAACCCCGTACTGTTATAGAAATTGGGCACATTAGACGGATCTGTTATGAACTGCGTGAACTGATCAAAATATCCTTATCTCGTTACCTTATTTTAGCTAAATGTCATTCTTTCAACTAAATTCCAACACCTACCCAAATCTCCGGCACCTCCTAATAGTCCGTCAATGTCTGACTCTCTCCATGCCGGAGCTCCGGTCATTATCTCCACCACCAGACACCAGAGTTCCCATATGTCCGCCCCAAACTCCTGCTCGCCACCAATCAGCAAACCATGTTACGGCCATCAATCGATTGGCCCACCTATGGCCGACATCGGAGAAGTCCCTCCACCAAGCATCCATGCACGCCGCCGCACAACGACCACTCATGTCGCATGCCATGGGCCATCAATCGGCCATCCAAAACCATACTGAATCCTAAACCCTAATCGATCATCAAACCCAATCACCACTGCCAATCCATCATCTCCGTGTCTAACTCAATCAACATGGCCGCACAACCACCACTCATGTCGCACGTCGTGGGCCACCAATCGTCCACCCAAAACCATACCTTTAGTTGAACCCTATCTTCAAAACCCCAATCGATCATCAAACCCAATCATTACCGCTGGCCACCCATGACCCCAATCACCTCCGTCAGCCACCATGACTCCCAAGCCTCGTCACCAAACGCCCAACCACCACGAATCACAATAGTAACCACAACTACGAGGAAGGGAAAATGCAGAGAATGGGAAGGGGAAGGGAGTGAAGAACAAGTAGAAAAAGGGCAAAAATGTTTTTAAGAAAACCGTTAGTCAATGCGTTTATTGTCCACGCTGTGTTAAAATTGATGTTTTCTGTCAACTGTACCCAATTTCCGTAACTATGAGAAAGTTTAGTGCTTAAATTTGAAGTGGAGGGAGGCAAATCACGCGGCGCGTATAGTACAGAGAGTCATTAGCTAATTACTCTATCGAAAAACAACTGGAGAAGCGTGACTCAAAAACCAAAGACTGCATACACATAAATAACCTTATGTTTCAAGACTATATTTGTGTGAATAATACATGATCAGTGAACAAGTATATATTGCAAAAAAATTATATTTTTTAAAAAGTTATAGAATCATATTGCGATTGCCTTAAAGTATTGGGTTGTACTGCAAATACCTAAGTATTAGAGTTTGTTGCAACAAAAACTTTGCCGTAAAATTGTAATTACAAACCACAGCCTCTAAAAAAGAGATTCTATTGTATAGGTATATAAGTTTCAAAGTATGGCATACTGGTAAATAAATATTTAAAATTTGATTATTTACGTCAAAAACTCTCATAATTGCCTCTGCTTACAGTGTCATGCATTTGCAAAAATATCTTTGCTTTTAGTTGTTCATATATATATTTTAAAATGTACGTAGATAAGAAGAAAGCGTCTGTATCAAGTGTCAATTTTTTTGGACCACTTTGGCACCAAGTGGATAAATTCCTTCATTGATTTTTCAAAAGGAAAATCGCTGAAATTAAAGGCTTCAATGATGCTTTTTTTATCTTTTCCTTTTCTCTTTTGTCATTTGAATCTGTCCAATTCTTTTCCGTATCCCTGCTTTTCCACCAATGTTCTATTGTACTTTTTGTTGGAAATAAGATAGATTATTTTGTCCATTGCAATAGAAATATATATATGTGGCAAAAAATGCAATACCAGTTAAGTTGTAATAAGTGACAATTCATTAAGAGCTCTTAATGAATTGTCACTTATAATATGTTTTTCAAACTATCAATGTGAGATTAGAAAGTTTCGACAGTACAAGGAACCGAGGAAGTAACTTCGTCTCTAAAATACCATGAATAAAGGTAACAGAGGCAACCGTTTGGTGGGGATTTTCAAAAGGAACACAACCGTTGTAACCTTCTCTTCCCGTTTTTCCCTTTCATATCCACCTGCTTGGATCACACCTCGACAAATTCAAGAAGTGAATGTATTTGGTTTCGTCAAGTACTATAAAAAATTTGCTATTTTTCATTGTTTGTTCACGCAATTTATGGCGAAAGAAGGCTTCATAAAAATGGATCGTTTCACGTATGCTTCTAGGAGTCAGAAAACAGTTGGTAATGAAAAACGGTTGTGCGTACCAACCAAAGTGATACTGGTGAACTAATGATCACAAACACACAATAGATAGTATGATGCGCGCGCACACACACACACCCCACTTTCCCTTCATCATTCTTAAGGCAACGACAGTGGCATTATACAACCATCATTACAAGAAAAAACGCTAAACCCTACTTGATTACCTTAAAATTGGCAGCACCTTCAAGATGCAACGCCATCATAAACTGTCCTGGCTAACAATTAGCAAGGATCACTCCTAGAACAAGAGCACCAGTTCTACATCACGCTGACAGGCACGGAAACTGATACCATAACCTTTTACGCCTAACTACCACAGGGGTAGCATTATCAACCCTGTAGTACTAAAACACCACAGACCTACCCGTCTTGAATATTTGAGCTACATGAAACTCTATTTTATTACTTGATGTCAGAACACTAGCTCTACTGTAAGAGGCCTACTATCAACAGCTACATGCAGCACATGTGGAACCTAGGAACGAGGCCAGGTCATTTTGCTTCCTCTGAACCCCTCAATCCATCTCCACCGCCTTGTCCAGCAGCTGAGCTGCCCTGGCCATCGGCTCCCGAGGTGCCGGCCTCAGGAGCATCTTGCCTATTTCCCGTCACGGGCGGAACACCACCGCTGCCACTTCCAACAGTGTTCTCACCATGCTTGCCATTGTTGGCTGCTCCGGATCGCATACCCATTTGCCTTTGGATGGCTTGTTGGTGCTGCTGATGTAGCTGCTGCTGTAGGTGATGATCCTGTATTGCATGTGAGTTGTTGAATTGTAAAGGCACCTTTTGAGGGAACATACCAGGCTGCTGAGCCATGGCTGCTGCCTGAGGATGCTGTATGTAAAACCCTCCCTGCTGCATCGCAGGATGTGGCGATATCTGCATATCCTAGTAAACAGGTAAGTAAAAAGTTCGCATCGTTCAAAATAAAAACCACTTTTGAGTTCATGACACACCTGTGTAGGCATTGCTGGTGCCTGCGGTTGGGAATCTGCGATTGCAGCTAAATACATCAAATTCTTTTGAAGCAGAGCTTGGTACCTACATCATCCAGATCTCCTATGTATGTCATGTGAATTCAAAACACACCAAGTCTCGTGACCCTAAACAAGTCTCCTAACACCAAACCCTCTACAAAAAATCAAGACTTAATGCGCATTATACTATTGCCAAAATCCCACTAAAGCTCCAATTATTGCTTTGATCAATCAACCCCTTAATACTACCAAGGGTGACCCCTGTTAAAAAATCAGCTGCCAGGATATTATGCGCTTAGCACGTGTCTTAGCTTTAGGGGCAGTAATAACAGTCTAGAACAAATATAATCAATAGGCGAATAAAATGTTATAATCTCTTTGTCCTTCATCTTCTCTTATCGTCGAAACAGTCGTCATTCAACAATCCACTGCCAGCCATTCTTCCGACCCTCACCCTTACCTTGGTCACACCAAATGACTATCACGAAGAGTAGACTGCCATCACTCACCATAGTCCAGGGCTGCAGCCTCCACGACACCTCAAATCTTTACAACTCACCACTAAAGTGGCATAATTCATCACCGTCAAACTTTAATCGCATCGCCCTCTCCTCAGTTTTTTGATTTCTCCTTCTTCATTTTTCCATTTATTGTTGTTATATCTAGACTTTGTTGCAGCAGTAACAGACCTTAATAATACCGACATGCCAAATATAAATTTTGCTAATTAGGTTTCGATTAGGTTTGCTGGCAGAGACAGGTTTGGTAAGAGGTAGTGTTGTTCAATTGAGTTTTTATGGGGTCTTCTTTTGGCATCGAATTTCTAGTGCCACCCTTTATATAAGAGGTCATTGGCAAGCTCAAGCTCAGGGGTGACTAATTTTGGCCAGCCGAATCGGAAGGAGCTTAGCTCCAAGTTCCTAGTGGAGCTCTAAAGGTGGACAAAAACCAAAGAGTCCCATTTCTGCGCAAATATGTTTGGGGAAATGAACATTTGATGGAAATTATTTCGACAAAATGAAACAAGAGAAGGGTTTCACTGAATCAAATCAGGCAGTTCAAGGGCCCAATTGGTCTAATTGCTGTGAGGGACCTTAGTGGAATTATGATGATGGTACAAGGGCCATTGATGCATTTAGCTTAACATCTAATCTCATAATAGACAAATAAACAAGATAAATGGAGAGTGTTTTTTCTCAAATGATCATCCGAGTAATCCTCCTGTTTACTTGGATCGCAACTAGAATGCAATACACCATAAGTGTCAATCTCATACTAATCCACCATCTCCCAAGTCTTGCTGTATGCACTAGCAAATTTATTTAGCACACCGTAGAGCAGTCATTGATAGATAGTACATCTTCATAGAAGCTAAGCAGAAACATAGTCCCCACGGGGAATCACCTAGGTAAAATCATCTATCCTTCCAACTTAAATTTGAAAAATAACATGTCCAATAAAATTGAATGGACTTAAATCGAAATCACACAAATTTATCAGATACTGCAGCTACATGACTAACTTGGAAAACAATCTGCAAATTCCAGATATTGTCACTTTGAATTCTGAATTACCCATTACCATATTCAGCACCAAATCAAAGAATACATGTTTTAATGATTACTCTCCCCTATCCATGTGCAGACCTTTTGAGTCTTCCTGTCTTTCTGCTACTGCGGAAGAATCTTCTTCATTTATTGTCATTACACTAATAGTAGATAGTAGATAGTGAGCGTCCAGTGAGTGCATGCGTCGAGTTGAAGACTTCATATTTAAACCATCAACACATTAAGAAGTGTCAAACATACGACAAAAAGTGTGTATAAAACGTCAATGCCCTGTGCATGCCTGCTCAGGCATGCCGCCTTTCTAGAAGTGTCTGCGCTTCCCGATTAAGCTCACAAGGCTATGAGTTTGATGAGGAAATGCTTGAGAAGTTGAACACAAAAGTACGAGCGCACAAAAACCACACACAGGAGCTAAATTATCTCGCTCAAATCTCGGAAATGAATACGTCTGCCATAATTTTGCATTTATTCAAGACTGGTATCTGCACATATCAAATTCCTCCCATTTTGCAGCATCAAAAGAAACATACAAGATGGTGTTCTTAGAGGCGTATCTGATAAGGTGTGTCAGACAAATCCCATACTATTGATGCATTCTGAAGTGACCATCTAAATAGCCTGTGTATTCGACAGTATAAGATGCGTACACTACCCTATATGCTATGATACATCCAACACCTGAGGAAAAAACAAATATATAGTAGTGGCAAGACATCTCGTTTAGGCAATGCTTCACACAAACAATAGGAGAATAGAGCAGGCACTTACTGGGCACACTCAGACAGTTTCCCTAGGTTTTGATAGTCCAAGATTGTCAAGATTAATTTCTTGTTGTCATCAAGAAACTGCATCATGCATCGTAGCCGAATGAGTACAAAAAAACCATGTCATCAGAATTTAATAGTACCCAACTGTAACACCATAAATAGAAGAAAACAATCTCCACCAGAGGGGGAAAAAGTAAAAAAGAAGTGAACGCAAAGGCCAACAATGAGCAAACAGTAACTAAATAGAAGTCCACGAAAGGACTAACCAAGCAGCACCCTTAAGGAAATTAAATTAAGATGGACACATACTTAGGTGGACTAGTCAACGAGGCTCCCTCCACTGCCAGATGCAAGGAGGAATTAAGACAGTTGCAATTTAATCAGCAATGTGAGGGAAACTCTCCAAGTGGCAGTATTCAAATGTCGAGGACACTTCCAAAGGCTCACTATAGGAGCTCTACTAGGATACTGTTCTATCCTATATGATTTAGTGGACATTTGTTGAATAGTGATTCCAGACACCGCCTACGAAAAGCGCTTTCTCAATTTTTCTAGCTCAAACATTAGTTCCTTGTTCTCTTTTCTTTCTCCATCTTTTCTAATAAAGGTAACCTATTATTAGTTTCTGGTTCCATTACAACTTCTAATAGCCCATCAGCCATGTTGGGACTGGCAATTGTCATTTCCAAGTTCCAATGTCCATGTCCGAAAGTGACACCAATTTCAGAATCGTTGGAAAATAAATGCTCAGTCACAGCAACCAACTTAGTTATTACAAGCAGATATGCAAGATTTACCATGTGCACGAGCTATCTATATGCTAAGAACCTAGACAGTAATAAGGGCAATGGACAACCTATTACCAATACTGGCTAATCTTTTAGCCGCAATTACTTTATAAATCCTAAAGAACATATTAGAAATGAATACTCA
Organism: Escallonia herrerae; assembly: GCA_033070095.1. NCBI lineage: Eukaryota > Viridiplantae > Streptophyta > Magnoliopsida > Escalloniales > Escalloniaceae > Escallonia > Escallonia herrerae. The sequence goes on from JAVXUP010000089.1 coordinate 288,463, forward strand.
CTCTTCACCTGAGCCTAAGTGTTTCTAACTTTCACTTTTTTGTAACGCTTTTGCCAGAGAAGAGGAAACCTTTACAATTTAGTGGACAAAACCTACCCTCTAATAGGAAAGAAAAGAGCCCTGCATTCTTTTTTCCCGCTCTCCTCTTCATAAGACCTTCATTTTCCAAAGAGGTATAGATGACTATGTCCCGCCACCAGCACCAACCAACCCCTGGCATCCAAGTCAAGGCCATCAACAATATCAAAACACCCATACGATACCAATCACAGCCCCGAGCAACAACAGATCTCATATCTACACCAACCCCGCCTGAGTTGACTTATATTTAGTCCATAATTCCGGCTAGCGGATAATTACCCAGAAAACAGAGCTTGGGATAGAGTGTCATTTTTTGAATGTGGATCCAGCATTCAACATTTGGATTTTACTTCATCCACCTAATATATAATGACAAACAAAACTGTCATCAAAAGGAGTTTTTGCTATCAGATTAGGAGCCATATATGTAAAGTGCACATGACTACTACAGATCTTGCTTTCTCGGGAAAGAAAAAATAAATAACTACGCAAAAACCAAGAGAATTTAGTGGGAAAACAAAAGTTAAGTCCAGACTCCAGATTGCCTCGTCTTGAACAGATCTGCCAAGTAATATACACTTAAAGCTAAAGACAGCTTTATGATCAGTTGCAGAACATCTCTGCGGACGACATTTCTTCTAATTGTCTCTGATGCCAACGTCATCTTGCGTAATTTCTTTGACAAGGTTCACCCTTTTGTCTCGATCATACATTTTCATTTAAAAATCTGTGACTCTTCTACGCATGTGAACCTTCACACGTCGTTTCCATTGGCACTATAACTAGAGTTCTGTATCGTTCTTCCCCCAGTCCCCAAGCTGGTTTATCTCAGTGTTTACTCGTAACCACATAATCCCGACACCAACCAACAATCTTACTGACTCATATGGTAACATGCATTGGATCAGTGGCATTGACGTTGATTTGGGTAAAATTATCTTTAGCGAATTGATTCAGTCTTCAACTCACCAACAGAGCTAGCAGGGCTCCACTATAGCACTGCATGTATGGTGATAAATATACACCTCTTCAATTCCCTCGGTTCCACGTACCAAAATGGCAATCTCCCCTTTTGCCAGCAGCAGAAACAACCAAGTGGCGGTACTACTGGGACAAAAGTTGCTTACATGATTAAAAGCCCGAAACCTAACACTGCCGCTAATCTTATAAAACCACCCGACTCGTATTTTCTTTAACGGTGATCAAGACTAAACCTTTGGTTGTTAGGGATATATGTTAAACCCCCTGGACCCTGCTTGGACGTGATGGAATACCGAGGTGATTCACTTACATAAAAAGATAATACTACCTCCATTCCATTGATTTTTCCCCTTCGACATTTTGCAAAATCCTAGGATAGAGTTTAACACGTTTAAACATCGAATTGAACTCCAGTAACAATCGTAGAATAAAGAAGTATCTATCGAAAAGTCAAGCTAGGGTAGCAACAGTAGGTGAAGTCAACATATACAAATCTAGACTTATCCTAGTTATTCGCGAACAATCGATGTAGAAAATCTAATGGAACAGAGGGAGTAGCGTTTTGGGTCACAAATCTACTCAAAGATTAGATTAAGCAGACATTTTTCAAACTGCTGATCCAACAGACAGAAGCGGAATAACAGTTGCCGTTTAAAGCATGAATGATAGGAGAAGGCTTTCACTCAGAATTAAGACTATTATAGAGACTAGTAAGTAGTGTGAATACATGTATACCTTTTGAATCTGCTCGGTGGTGATGTTTGTAGGTGGGAACGAAGACATGACGGGCATCATCGGCGGTGATTGCTGCTGCATCTTGACGTAGCTGGTAGATAAACCCTAACCCTAAACCCCCCAAAAATTTAATGACTTTTGAGAGGAATGCCCTAAACCCAATCACCAAAAAAATGACAATGACGAGTGTGAATAATTGGGCGTGCGCGTGTGTGAGCGAGAGACAGAGAGGGAGAGAAGGAGGGAGTTGATACATAACCTGGGGGTTGGTGTGATGTCTGAGATTCGAAAGCGAGGTTGTCGGACGGTCTCGTCGTGGACGGTTTTTCGAACCTCGGACCAACCGACTAAATATTTGTACTACGCCGAGGACGAGGTTCCCGTGACGGACAAAATATTGTTCGAAAATTTTTAAATCTCGTCCATTCTTTACGGGCCAAATGACTCCCAGCACTTAGTTGAGATTTATCATAATTACATTTTAATTATTTTAAAAGGCTAATTATACCTATTAAGTTAAGAAATAATTACACGCGAAGACAATAATTTATAATAATTACACTCATGTCCGTTGACCAAACGAAAAACCGTTATATATAACGGTTTAAAACAAAAACAAAAAGACTAAGTTGCCTTGACTTTAGAATCTAATTTACAAATTCCATTCATCTCCTGAATTTACAATTGCAGATATGTAAGTACATCGGTAAATGCAACACACACAAATGCAGTCCCGCAAGAACACGCAGTCTCACACACACACACACACACACACAAAAGTCGGTCTATTAAACCCAAAATCCACCACAATTAATCTGGAAGCTGGAAGATGGAAGATGTACTATAACAGAATTCACATTCATCTCTGAACTTCATTACGCCACGTCTAACACGGTGACATTCACACACCAGCACCATGCCATGGGACCTGGGCTGGAAGCACCCATCAGACACCTTCCACCTGTCCCTGCACTACGGCACCGACAAGTCCGCCGTCGCGGACGATCAAACTCCCTCCACATCCTCTACGTCGTCCACGAGCTCTTCGTCCTCCTCCATCACGTCGTCGCCGGATCAGCACCAGAACGACCTATTCTTCCTGATCGACCTCGATTGGACCGCCGGCGATGACGAGAGATCTTGACTTGCGGGTTACAATCATAACTTGAGATCTTGACTTGCGGCTGATTTGTTGGGTTGCGGCAGCGGCGCCTACGATGGGAGCAAGGGATGATTTTGCGGCCAATTTCAAAACTTTCAAATTAGGTTTCAAAACCCTAATTTGTCAAATTAGGGTTTTAAAACCCTAATTTGTAAAATTTGAAATCAGCCGCAATTCAACAAATGAAACCTTTTTGGAAAAAAAAATATATGAACTCTATATATATTTTTTCTTGATCGGGAGAAGGATTGATGTGGAGTTGGAAGAGATGGAGATTTAGGGTTTTAAATCCTAATTTGAACAAAAATTGGGTCTAAATATGTATATAACATATATACCAAATAAGGGTAGTATTGGTATTTTAAAAATACATACCGCTGACATCAGCAAAAATGAATGATTTTTTTAACAGATTAACGACGGAAGGACACGGCTGATACGTTTTGAAACTTTGTGTCCTTGATTGTAATTATACCCTAACCTCAGAGACATAGGTGTAATTAGTCCTACTTTAAATTACTATTTTTTATTTTTTTAGTTGACAGAGTTTAGAAAGTTTGAAAAAGACGGTAATACCCTTCATTGAAAAATAAATTTACGCAATCCATGACAGCCAAAATCTAACCGGTTCATCTCTCTACACCGGCCAGATTACACCACAACCACCGTTACCCTTCTATCACAACAAAAAAACAAACTCACCATTATCGATCTATGCCGATGCCCCGCCGCCACCACCCAAAACAAATAGACCGCCGCCGATCTTCACCACAACCGCAACTGCCTAACCACCACCATTTGTTTTTACCATTACCATTGATTTTCACAACCACCCCCAAGTCCACGTAACAAATCAGTCGTTATGTAACCACCGCCATCGCGAAATACCTAACAGTGATCTCATGAGCGGACTAGCAAGAACAGATACGTTGGAAATTGATTGAAAGACATTATCCATCTGTCAGAGCGGCACAAATTTTTGCATCTTCCTCCAAACCAAATGAGGTTGATTTACATGTAGGTAGAAAAGAGTTATGGAGTGTTGATCTATGCATCTTTCTTTGTCTAGGGAAGGGGGAGGGGATAAAGGGCAGTAGATGACGCTATCACAGTAGCCACCGGGGGGGCGGGGGGGTGTGTGATAGTGTGTGTGTGTGTGTGTGTGTCAATGGTGGGTGGGTGTGCGTCTCACTGGTATGCGTTTGAGTTTGTTTGTGAGTGATAAGAATAGTGTGTGTGTGTGTGTGTCGCCGGGGGATATGTGGCCGGGCATCAAAGATGGTGGCTAGGAATTGGCCTGTAAGGAATAAGAGTAGACCTAAAGGGCATTTTTCATTTGTCATATTAAATATATAGTGCCCTAACTTCTTTTTTTTTTTCTGACATTCTCCAACGAAAGTAGGGCTTTGTAATGCAGTGACAACCTATATGGAGCGGAGTGTAACAAAAATAGTTAGTAGACGCTAAATGTAGTTATGATAAATCTCAGGAGTGCTGACAGTAATTTGCCCTTCGTTATACTATGCAACTAGCTAAAACTCTATGATATGTACGGAAGATGAGGTGGTTAATTATGAAATTGGAAAGGTAGGTCATAGGGTGGGACCGTTAGAGGTAAGAGGATTGAAGCTTAAGTTCTAAGTTTCGATCAATTATAGTTTAACACCTATTTAGTTGTATTTTAAAAATGAAAAAGTTTTAAAAAATGATTAGAGGCTTAGAAGGGAAGACCCTATGAATTGAATCCAAAAAACATATGGTATAAATATACATTTTTTTCCAAAATTAATGATACATATTCTAAAACACTCCATAGTTATTTTTAGTTTTCATATATAACTATTAATACTAATCCCGATTTGTCCTTGTGTATTTGTTTATACTACAAATTTCGACCAATCTATTATTAGTAGGACTCATGCTCTTCATCTAGACCTATCCACACGCCAAAACTCCTGACATGTCTGCGCCTTCCCGACCTTTTCAACCACCATGTTCTCTCTCTCTTTTTATCCTTTCTTTCTTTTTATCTCTCTCTTTCTTGGGTATGAGACTATGGCACGTGGTGGCATTGTGTTTCTTCGAGGTTCACGGGAATGATGGTTATGTTGCCGATGGTTTTGTGGGGATGCTTTCATTTTATCACGGTTCTTGCGATGGTTTTTCATGGTATTACCATCTTTGATGGTTTTTCATGCACTAGAAACTTGTTAATCATGGGTTTGAAACGTATGTCTTGTGTTCTTCAATTAGTGTACCACTTAGGCTTTTGAGGCGCACGATATAGGGTCAGGTGCGAATACAGAAAGTCTAATCAGAGGGAACCAGAAAGACCTAAAAAAATTGATGGCTAACATTAAAAAATTAAGAAAGTTCAAATTCACATAACACATACGAAAAATCAAAAACATAAAAATTAGAAGTAATTCGTCAAGCTTTTACAAAGTAAGAAAATATAAGAAAGAACTCTATATATCAATGGTCAAAGTGGAATTCAGCATTCTTTATTGTCACGAGAGTCATCAATAATCGAGTCTATAGTAAACGTTTCCACAATATCTTTCTCAAAGAGTAAATATGTTACGATATAAAGAGTAAAAAAATACAACAAAATGAATCTCTAATTAATTTTAATGTTACGATATAATGATATTTTTGTAAATATGTTAGATGTAATAAAATCTAACAAGTTGGGGATGCTGTGGCTCCCCCCGATCATGAGGGAGTTCCGCCCATGTGTGAGGTTATGCTTTCTCGTAAGCGCTAGAGACTTGGAGTTCTTGTTTCGTTATTCAAGCAGTGGCATCTTCCGACCAATTCATCTACCATTTAAGATGGTTCCAACCACAAATCTAAATTTAAAATTTCTTCGCTGTTTCGCAAGAAAACATGACTGAATCGCTCCCAAGTGGCGAAGGTATTTCAAGCAGATTTATCTATGTTGCCCCAGTTTGATAAACTGTTGTGTTCAAATCGTGGGTAATGATAAGACTTCTTAATCTTCTTCTACAATAGTTTTCCAATGGATGAGGAAACACTTTTAGAACTAAAATTAAACAGAAGTTAGACTGAATATCTAAGAAAAAGAGCTAAGTTAAGAAAATTGAGAAGAAAGAGAAGAGAAAAAGGGGTCGAAGAGAGAAAATGAGATAGCTTCCACACTGTTTAGTAATATTTTTTTCATCATGATGGTCTTACCCTGAATCTTTTAACAACATATAATTTTTAGGTGCTTATTTGAAACATTTGAAATGTTGGGTAATTAAGTTGTATTAAAGTGATATTTTAGGATACAGATTTGACATTAGTCCTTAATTTAATCACATAGACAATGTTTTTGTCCTTGTTTGTTCTTAGTGTCTTGGTTCGGGTAAGAGCGCGCTAATCCTTTATTCGGGTAGCCTTCTGCATGAGTTATTTGGCGTTGAAGCTATTTATTCTATTGTCTTTTGCCGCTCTCACATGAGCCAAAAAGCTTGACTTTCGTCGCTCTTTATCAGAGGATACGCCGAGGGGAGTGTATAATCACGTTAGTTTCCTTTTGCACATGTACTCAATTTTGTTTAACATGCTAATATTGGTAGAGTTTTTGCCAAAAAGAACTGAAAATTTTTGTTGCATTCATCTACCATCCCACCACGTGATTAAAGTTTTCTCTTATACAACCGAGGAACGTGGCAGTCTTTCTTAACAGTACCTGCATTTCATTTCCAACTCCACGGCAGAGCCTGGACACGGAGTTCGCAACTTTTTTGATTTCCATTAGAATTAAATCTCAAAGACCCGGTTCGGAGCCAACCAGAATCAACATAAACCTGGCTTCGGGCATCTGGAGACGCATCTTCCCACCTCGGACCAGAAGAAGATCCACACATATTGTTATAGCTCGGACAATTGGAATGGATCTGAATATGTTCAGGTGCTGCTCCGGCCTCAGACTCCTCGGCTACCTCATCGTCGTCCTCGTCGCCGCTATCGTTGCCGTTTCGTACTACGCCGTCGTTGTCGTCACTTGGGGCCCACACCTCCTCGACGGCGGCTCCCAGTCCTTCCTCTCCTTCGCCATCGTGGCCCTCTTTCACGTTCTGGTAATCCCTGTTACACGAATAGCAATTGCAGAGTAGATAAGCATCGATTGACAAGTCAAAGCTAGGATACAAACAACCGGTTACGGATACTAAATTTATACTAGACATATTACAAGAAGTCAGAGGTAAATCGAATGATACGGAGGGGTACTTTCTAATTCATGGTTGCTTTTAGTTAAGTTCAGAAAAATGCTTTAAATGGAAATTGTAGCTGATACTAATACGAGATCTCTCGAAATAAATTCCATCGATTCAAGCAACTTCGTAAATTTACCGCCAACACACTCACACAAGAAAGCACATCTTTTGAGAAGCTGTAGAGTAGTCGGTTCCACGTATTATTGGTTTATTTGCAATAAGCTAGACTAGGAGTGATCAACTAGCAGCCGTTGTCCCATTTTAGGCTTTCTGACAGTTGTAATTTCGACCTAGCATACTTTCCTTCTGTTTGTGGCTTGGAGGCCAGTATGCTTGGTCGGTTTTAGAGAACCTGACAATGTTTGGTGGTTTCCAAGAGAACCTGACAACTACAGCGGGCGACTCCTGAAACTTTCCAATTAATTAGGGGTGGGTGGGGGGTTAGTTCGGTTCTACTTTTATCTACTGATTGTCGACATTCAACCTAACCTTTTTACGTTCTTATTTTTATCGATTTAGGTGTGTTTTGATTTGTAGGTGGTCATTTGAATATGATACTTGGCAAGCCATACAAATTGCGGGGAAAGGGAGACATGGAGAGAGGTTCAGGAGTAGATGTTATCTGTGACAGATGCACATGTACAGGTGGTCAATCGACCACCTTGATTTTTTAGGGAAGAATTTTTTTTCTTGTATTAAGCCCAATAATATTTTGCAAAATAGAGTTTTAGGGTGCATTAGAGTTTTGACAATTTTCACCTCTATTATACTTTAACTACTTTGCCGTGTAATCCTAGATCCGCCACTCGGTGTTATAGGTTTGTCTTCTCTATCATCTTGTTGCATTTGAACTTTACGTGAATCAGGTCTAACCTTTTATATAAGAATTTTGTTACTTCTCCTTTGATTTTGCCACTTCCCCCCACAGTTGTCAAATCGAGATACTTATCATGTATCACGTATTATATCATATCAGGTATCATACGATTAGGGTCAATACTTCTAGACTAGAGGAAACACATATGCATTTACCAATATGAATTTAAATTGTCAAATGTATTATCTCGGATTATAAAATCTATTTGAAAAGACCAGTTGCTTCTAAGTTTAGTTCAAAATGCTCGAAAAGTTTGAATTTTTCTAAGGTGACTGTTGGTTTCATGCATTGCATACCAATATGAATTTAAATTGTCAAATGTATTATCTCGGATTATAAAATCTATTTGAAAAGACCAGTTGCTTCTAGTTGTAGTTTAGCTCAAAATGCTCGAAAAGTTTGAAAAAAAAAGGATTTTTCTAAGGTGACTGTTGGTTTCAGAACCAAAATCTCATGCTTGTTGCTTTATCAAGGCCTTGCTTACTAATTGTGGTCTATTATCGTTTCTTCATGTTGTGCTTTATTAGTCATCTTATGGACTTGTGTACTGATTATTGTACAATCATTCTATCCTTCTTTTATTCCTGAAATTTGGAAATTAACTACTTTTATAGTACTTGTCTTGTTGAAAGCTAGACTAAAAATGTTCTCCATTTTGCAGCTTGCATTGTTGACATGGAGTTATTTTATGGTCGTCGTTCAGGACCCTGGTTCTGTTCCTGAAAACTGGAAACCTTCAGTAGAGGAGGGTAGTTCTTTGACAGCGTCAGAAACATGGCCTTCTTCGGATGGACTGGAAAGAAGACCAGCTGTAGGCTACTGCAGTCACTGCCAGAATGGCAAGCCACCACGGTGCCATCACTGTTCTGTTTGTAAGTTAGAATAATTATCTTTCAACTAGGCCTTTATTACTCACACACTTCCAACTTCTCTGCTAGTTGGTCAAGTTCTATGCCTCTTTTGATCTTGATATGACCATTATCGGCAGGTAATGTTAAAGTTTTTGTTTCACTTATACCTTAGCCCTCAAACTTTTCTTCTCTTTCAGAATGCTTTTCTTTTGTTATAGTTGCTCTAATCACCCGGCCCAATTCTTTTGGGTCCATGTGTATACCATCTGTTGTTTGCGGCCTCAAACCGATTGTTTGATTGTTTTGTTTGAGAGGTTCTACCATCCTAGGCATTGTTTGCAGCATATGTATAATGTATCTTTGCAGCTGGATTAATTAGAATAATTGATGAATTTGCTTCTAAGTGAGCCTTGAGTAAGTGGCATTTTCAGCCTTTTTGCTGTTATTAAAATAAACGAGATCAAGCTTCACTTTGGTTTGTTTAGTAACTATTCATGAAGGCATGAGCAATACTAGTGTTATATCTGGGCATGTCACAGCTGAAATAGTCATAAGTTCATTTGTTTGTCACTCTATATCTATCCGACACTGTTGTAGATACATGGTGCCAGACAGTTGTATCTCAGAATGACTTAAAGCTGATATTCACATAAATAATTTATTTCTGATTTATTTCTTACAGGCCAGAGATGCGTTCTTAAAATGGATCATCATTGTATATGGGTGGTGAATTGTGTTGGGGCTCGCAACTACAAGTTCTTTCTTCTTTTCGTGGTATTTTCCTTCTTTACACTGTTTTGTTAAGGGACTAGTTAATTCAAGTTGAAATGATCCACAAGTAGAATCAGTCTCTTCATAGAAATTACCTTCCAAACTTGCCAAGTGGCAACCTCTGAATTTGTAGTAACAGAGAGTATACAAGAATTCATTCTAGTACGGCTAAACTACACAAAGGGCAGTAATACCGTTTACTTGTCAAAAAAAGATGTGGTCCTTGGAAAAAGTAGTTATTTCCAGATATTGACAGGTGTATGCATGTTTGTATGACTAACATTTCAAATACTAAAATCTGGAAGTCATGCCCTTCATGTACTTGTTTTTCCTTCAGGCTGCTTTGCCAGCCTTGTAATTGACTGTCCTCATGAGTCTGATTGGCGATAAATTGTGGCAGAATTACAACAGAGATGCTGTTTGTCGCTAAAAAATCCGTAGCAAGGAAAGGTGTGATATTCGTGGCTAAGAAGTGATTTGTCAACTTCTTTGAGATACGAATGTCAAATTTTTTTTTTGCTTTAAGTCATAAAGTTGCAGTTTTGAAATGTTAAATGTAGGATTTGTATCTCTCTAGATGCTCCTTACTTCTATCAAGCATGTCTAAGAAGCATGTTAACGGTACTAGTGACATTTTGTTTGAACTGTTCTGCCAATCACTTGGTCTTTTACACATCTGTCAATGCATTTACTGTCTATAGTTCTACACATTTCTGGAGACAACAATGGATACTCTAGCATTGCTCCCTTGTTTCATAAAGTTCTTTCGAGAAGCCAAACATCATTCCATTTCTCCCAGCAATCTTGCCATCACATTTTTGGCTTTTGGTAAATCTTTAAACCTCTGTAAGAGTTGGCATCTTCAGTTACTAGTTTTGCGTTCTCATTGAATTCCTTTTTCTTACAGATTTTGTACCTTGATGCAGTTTTAAATTTAGCTTTTGCACTGAGTCTTCTCTGTTTCGTAATTATGCATCTGTCCCTTCTCTCCAGCAACACCACTTCAGTAGAGGTAATCCAATAATTGAATCTTAATTTTGACGTAATCATTTTTGCTGTTCTATAAGACCTGTCAAATTGGAGCTATCATCATTGGTTGTGAGACCCCCCCCCCCCCCCCCCCCCCCGGGGTATGGTGATCATTTTTAGAAAAGTTGGCAACTCCTTATCCACGTCGACCTTTGTTGCTCTACCTCCAACTCTCTTGACTGAGGTTTCTTGGTGTCCGGCCCCATACAATTAGATCCATATATAGAATTTCTCAATTCTGACACAAGGTACTCGTTAGATTGTTCGCGGTCATATTGCTGAGACAGGATTTGAACCAGAACTCCTCTTCTTGGATAAAATGATCAAGGATACTTTATCATTGTTACCTCGGATGATGTAATTACGAAAATTCTAGTGAAAATGGTCCTTCATATATTACCTTAGACCATGACTGTCTCTTGAAACAAATTAAAATCATCCTTTGACCTTAGTTCAGTCTTTGCTCGAAATACACAAGTGATCTGGCAATCGTTGTTTAAGAATTACAACCGACAGATTTCAACAAAAGCCTCACCATACTACAAAATCGATACAAGATATGTGAGTTGAAATTTTGCCTATATGTTGACTACTTCTTTGTTATGACCATCTGTTCAGGTCCATGAGAAAAAGAAAGCCGTGCGGTGGAAGTACGACATGGGACGAAAGAAGAATTTTGAGCAGGTAGAATCTTGTAGCAAGTTTTGATTATTTTCTTCAACTTTCTTGGAGTTTCCTGGTAACCAAATTCATCTCAGGCACACAATAGACAACATAATAATTTCACGCCTCATATTTTGAAGGTCTTGGTTGTTTCTCTGGAGTACTTTACCATGTAGTTTTCTCATGCATAGTTATTCTTGCAAGAAAATAAGATTTTTCCAGTTTTTTTTTCAAAGAATAAGGGAGAGAACTTTCTAATGGTTGATTACATAATGGCTTGCTATATGCCTAGCATCCTATTGTTGGTATCGAAATGTGGACTTGCACTTTCCACAATCTAATTTCGTGGTGTCTTCCTCCTCTTCAGGTTTTTGGGTGTAGAAAGGCACTTTGGTTCTTTCCATTGTTCTCCAAAGAAGATCTAGAGAAAATACCTGCACTTCATGGCTTAGATTTTCCTACACTTACAGAAGTTGAAGCATGATGATTTGACCTTGTTCTGGACCTTCTGGTGGCCGGGGTAAGTATCATGTACCATCATCCTCTTTTGCTCGATATGTTTTCTGGGAACATGTGCTTCATGTTTCTTCATTGATTTAGACTAGATGTATATAATCTTTCGTATGTTATTTATCTTTTCCTAATGTATATCCTTCGGCTGATCCGCTTGAAGGTTTGGTTCCCACTCTGGGTTGCACATTTTTTTAACTTCCCAGTAATTCAACTTCTTGTAATTCTTTTGTTGCCAGGCTTCATGTTCAGCTCTTTGATGTGGTTCTGTCTCACGATTACTGTCCAACTATCAATTCAGAGGGCATATCTCATATCAGGACCTCTCTTGGCCATAATATGGTTTAAGTTTTTGTCCGCACATGTTTCTAAGCGTAGAGCCTAAGCAAGAAGTCTCGAGTTCAACAGTTTTAAACAAGTGTTTTACGTTTGGGGGGGGGGGGGGGGGTTGTTTCTCTCCTTTCTCCCATCCTCTCTAGATCGTGTGTGGGGCTTTCTACCCTTTGTTTGGGGGGGTGGGGGAAGGAGAAATGGTAGATATTTCAGTTGTAGGTATCTACCACTTCTTTTTCAAGGTAATTGTTGACTGCATTAACAAAACACAGCATAAGCTAAAAAATGAGGAAAAGTTTGGGCGTATGTCAGTTTACGCTTGAAAGTACCAACACCAGCTACCACACTGGCCTCCTGTAACGCCAGTGACGAACTTCCACTTTGTAGCAATCCCCAGAGGCATTACCATCTTGTCGTCTTAATCAGCAGAGCCTTGAAAACATTGTTCTTTTTCTAACAGTGAAGTTGAATTATTGTTGACCATCAAAATTTGACAAATTGAAGCAGCACCACAGCTTCAGTTAAACGACTTCAAAATTTTGCGGTATCTAGCCGCCAATGCTGCTGAGCTGATAGACACTTGACAACAATATACCAAAAAAACTCGAGGCAGCTTGGACATCTGTGCTTAGTTGTACGCGTGGAGAAAATATACGCTGCAACTGTAGTTATGTGGTATCACAACCAACAAATTACAAGAAACTTATAACTAGGTTTCCTAGTCAGCATCCACATCAGCTAGGAACCACAATCTGTAGCTGATGGGAATGAGGATACCACCATCCACATATCTGAATTAGCCACGACAATGTTGGTGGCGATGCCGGTGAGATGATTGGGATCGAAAGACCTGTTTGACAAAGGCATCGAGGTGAGGATTCTCGTCGGGAACTAGATCTATGCATCTTAAATAGTTCTGGTGTCCTGCAACAGTGGAATCTGATAAAATCTTCAGGAACCTGTCTGTTTGCTTGCCGTTTCAGATCAGTCCTTACTGCCATCCCCAACACCTGCCCCGTCGAACTTTGTCACCACTGGACCGGTTCTGCTGCTACCACATTCGTCTCGGCGGGGAGAAGAGTTGGTTTTGGTCAGTTCACTTTCAGATGGGCTGTTGTGGATGGTGATGAGGGCTAATACGGTCACATTGCAAAGAGATTTTAGTGGAGTGTGGTTTCATGTTTCAAGATTGTGACGTGGTATCACTGTTGCGGTGCAATTTTCCTCGTACTTGTGCACAAAATGACTCTAGTTAGAATGTCACAAGCAATAAATTGATGTCCAAAAGTCTGCTTTCAAGAGTTTATACCTCCACAAGAAGAAAATGAAAAAACCTTCCTACCCATCTCTGATTGTACAAGGTCAACACAGGTCGCAGTGGTATTCGGTTCCTCACAGCTGTTTGATGTAAAATCTCCACTAGCAGCAACCATCCATATGATCTGAACATTTTAAGTAGGTCTAAATCTAAATCGAGAATGAATGGACAAATACCACAGGTGGAGATACCGAAACTCTGCTAGGAGATTGGATTCCCTCGTCCACTAATAGCGTGTTTGTGAGTTTTGAGATGAAAGAAAAGAAAAGAAAAGAAAAGAAAAAGAGAAGATAAAATAATAATTTTTCCTCTTATTTGTTAGTTTAAGAAAAAAAAAAAGCATCACTATTTTCCCTTACCTGAGGGTTCAAAAGAAAAGACTCGATTATGTATATATCATTATACCAAACTGTGATTTTTGTAACAAAGACTATGAATGTACGATCCTAAAAAAGAATAAGTTTTTTACAGAAAAATAAATTAGTTATCAATGACATCATATTATACTAATGAAATAAAGTTTATATCACTAGTTAATGTCACCATATAAAAAACAAAAATTAGCTATGAGTTGATTACGGGCATCAACATCCAAATTTAATTGATGTCATGTGAAAAGCAAAATAATCAGTCATAAGTTAACTCCAAGATTTAAAACAATCATTTATTTGTAAATAATATGATAAGTTCTCATAAAAAACTCGAAAACCTAAAAGTCATTAAAAATGTAGTCTTCATTATCTCAAGGGTAATATGCACATTATTAAAATATTACTTATGAGAGTTTTTTTTCTCTCCGTATCTCCTTAATTTTGGGAGGAGAGATTTAGACACAAAAGAAGTCTAAACTTTCTTTCCGTCTCTATTCTTTTTTCTCATTAAAAAAATTCATAAATTAAAGAAAATGGAAGAAAATGATTAATTTCCTTTCTTTTCCTCTCCTTAAAAAAAATTACAAATAGGCTAAAATACTGCCCTCGTCTTACTAATTTCAAGTTTGAGCATTAAAAAATTGAGGGGTCATGGTGAAAAACTTCTGCTGCAGCTGATCAGTGGCGGAGCTAATGGGTGGCACCGGTGGGCTGCCCACCTTACATGTTAAATACTTAAAAATTTTAGTGAAAGTTTAAAAAAATGTTCTTTTAGTCATTTAAAATGCTAAACTTATAGAAATAAATACAAAAAAAAAGCAAAATTCAAACTCTAAATAAGTAAACACATAGAGTCAACATATTTAACCACACAATTTAGACTTTACAAGGCCATTGAGCAAATCGCCTTTGGGCTCTGACTACTACACCACATTATCTGCCTCTGGCCTTACCTGTTTTCTTCTCTCCCACCTCTTGCTAGTCTACATGTTGTGTAAGATTTAATAAAGTCGAGTCAACCATGTGGTGGCTTTGGGATATGCCTTGAATCAAGTTGAAGTGCTTCTTGTTGGCCGGTGACAATTTTACGGTGGACTCCTTATTTGTATTTTAACACCCGAAGGTCATGACAACGATTTTTATGGTAAGATCCGTATTTGAAACTTATAATTTGCATGTTTAACTGTAGTAGCAATTAGGCCTTTAATATCAAATAATTCTTTATTGAGCTTCTGCTTCAGCCATTTAGACATAATCAAGGGAATTCTAATTTCACTATTTTATTAGGTTGAAAGTGGACCTAATTTTATAAAAAATTAACTTTTGTTAGAGTAAAAGCGTGGACAAACATATTGGGACATGAATTTTATGAATATCCTTGCCGCTGAATATTAAAAAAAAAAAAAGATTCTGGTGCCTACCCTGCTCAACATTTCCGGTTCCGCGGCTGAGTCTGATCTTCACAGATTCAGAAACTATGACTCGCACCGAGGATCGTGGTGGTAAAACGTTGGCTTTGACGACTCTGCAAATGGGTTTAGAGCCAATAATAGCACGGAGGTTGACATCTCTGAGGGCCTGAGCAAGCAGTAGGCATGTCCTTAAAATATCAGACTAAAACTACACAGGTTGATACCTAAACATCATTGCTCATTTCTTTTCTCGTAAGCCAAGTCATTTATCATCTCATACTTCTTCTTAATTTAAAAGAACTCTCTTTATTTTTAGAAATCTGGACCCTAGTACATAGAATTTAGGGCACTTTGTTAGTGCGTGTGTTTGTTTTTTGGAGTGATGGAGTCAGTATAAGACTGCAGGCTGAAAATCACTTTGATCACATGCACCACCAGCCAAGTCAAGCTTCAA
The DNA here is from genome assembly GCA_033070095.1 of Escallonia herrerae. Classification (NCBI taxonomy): domain Eukaryota; kingdom Viridiplantae; phylum Streptophyta; class Magnoliopsida; order Escalloniales; family Escalloniaceae; genus Escallonia; species Escallonia herrerae. The sequence continues at coordinate 304,237 of JAVXUP010000089.1, forward strand.
CATGATTGTTATTTACATCTTCAATCTTTTAGGCATTGCATCACAACTCACAAGTAACACCCGAGAGACATCTCCATGTTTAATATACGGGAAAACCATACCGGGAGGGGGGTTGGGGCGTGGGCAATTCTCGACCGGAGAGTTCTGAGAAATGGCCTGGCCATTTTCCTGACCCGGGATTTGGGTGGCAATAGCTGATATTATCTTACCACTATTAGCCTCCGGTGACGCCGCGTGGGCTTCTCGCATACAAGAATTTAGAGAGGGGGGACGGGAGGCAGGGGGAGGGTGTGTGTCACCAGTCACAAACTCATCATGCGGAAGCTTTTCGATCATCTCTTTCCGGGTCACGAATCGCGGTATCTTTCAAAGCAGCAGGATGTTTCGGGATTGAAGCATCCACTCGTTCGGGAGTAGAAATGTCTGAGATGAAGACAGAGAACCATACTATAACTGGTGTAGCAAACACAATGAGACCAAAAGGCACCATCCACAGCTGACTGTTTGTAGGATGATACTTCAGTTCCCAGAAAGCCAAGATCAACCCACCAAACATGCTTATCAGAAATGAGCCCAAACAAGCTATGCACGCCTTCACAATCTTCTGACGTCTTTTGTACTTCAGTTCCCTCTCTTCCTCGTTTGATCCCATTCAGATGTCAAAGCGAACCGAATCAATCTCCAGGCCTGTCCTGCAATTCCACAAGATGATGTACCCCAATTTAAGTTCAACTTTCGTGTATATATATGAAGAGACTCGAAAAGCACCTGAACCCACTAACGTATATATGACAATTCTGTATAGATGCAGCTTCTCTGGCAGAGCCTCATACATGGTCCAGCTTCTAAGTATGCAGACAAGAATGTTGAACATACCCAGGTACAGGCGATGAAAGAGATGCAATAAGTTAAAATTGAAGAGACTATTGGCTCTTAAATATTCCCTTTGTGTAACTATTACAGAAAAAATCCAAGAATAAATCTCAAAACTGTCTTAATGTTGCCACACAAAAGAGAGTAACAACATGCATATGGCCTCATATGGGGAACTCCTAAATGAAACAAGAAATTTAATAATACCATAAAGATGACAACTACTGCTGCATATGATGCAATCAACACGCATTATTACATGATGTTCTTTACTAGATTTATTGGTTGTATCAAATACGCGTAAGTAAGTCGAGCAAGCAGTAGTGGGATGCAGTAACTGAACTTACCTATAAGTTGACGGCGATTATAAAAGGAAGATGAGCTTCTGGGAAGAAACAGATGGCAGTGAAATTTATTGCAATATCAGTTGCTCCATATAGGGGGCGGACTACACAACGGGAAGTGGCTGAAAATAGTGGGGATTGTGTGGTAGAAAAAGGACATGGAGCTGAAGAATAGGGCTTTCAAGATATGGGGGTCAGGAAAGCAAGAGTTCCATGACCAAAAGGCCTTGCACAATTCTGTTGTTAGCTTCCATCGAACGTGCCTTTTCATTAAAGTTGTTGTTACTAAAATCAATATAATAAGATATAGAAAGAAGAAGATGATAACGTCCTGGATTTGTGTTACTAGTGATTGATGGAGCTATCTGGGGTAGATTTGACTCGTTTAATAAGGTCTATCTGTGTTTCAATTGACAAGTGGCTTGTCTTGTTTTGGAAAAGGGTTGGGTAGGGATGGCAATGGGGCGGGTCGGATGCGGATCTCCTAAAATCCGAACCCGTCCCGCTCGTCATGGAACTTCGCCCCGCCCCGTCCCGCCCCGCCACCGGGTTATTTATGTGAAATACCATAACCGACCCTATGAGAATGTAGAAAACCCGCACCCGCCCCGCCCTTGCTGAATCGAAAAACATGTACCCCTGAAACACAAGCCTTCGGCAGAGAAGAAGGCAGCGGCACCGGCGTAGGCTTCGGCAGAGCCTTCGGTGGAGCCGTCGCAAGCTCGACGGCAGCGGCGCCGGCGTAGCCATCGGCAGAGCCTTCGGTGGAGTCGTCGCAAGCTGCGACGGCATCATCACAGGCGACGGCGACAGCGACGGCTTGGTGTCTGATGGCTCGTTGTTGCGAGTCGCCGACGGTGCCTTAGATCAGTAAATGGTCAGTCGAGACTGTGCGAAGGAGAGGCCGGGAGAGAAGAAGGAGGCGCGACGGCGGCGCGACACCTTTGTCGTCGGCAGAGAGTGAGAGTGTGAGTTGTCGGCACAGAGAGATTGATTAGGAATTAGGGTTGGGAATGGGGATGATAAGGAGTAAGGACATATTATATAGGTGTGAGATGGACGGCTAGGATTAAAGATGAGTAGGGTTAAATAACGGGGCGGAAGCGGGTCGCGGGGCGGGGCGGTTTGGACTAAATACCATACCCGCCTCTAACCCGCTGCGAATTTTTTTAAAAAAAATCATACCCGCCCCGTGGTCTGGTCAAAGTCAAAAAGACCCGCTCCTATAGGAGCGGGGCGGGGATCCGTCGGTTACGGGTCTTATTGCCATCCCTAGGGTTGGGTGCTATTCGGACGACTGGGACAAATACGGAAAGAAAAGAGCTGTACACCGCAAGTTTCTTTTTTTTTTTCTCTCCACCTTTTTTCATGATAATAGAAATGTACATATATAGAAAAGACAATAAATCATTCAAGTTATACCAAGCTCATAAAGAGTGAGGAGATAGGCACACATATGCACGGATAACGTCTCGATCCGATATAATAGAAATCTATACATATGGAAAAGACCGCAAATCATTCAAGTTATACCAGGCCCATAAAGGGTGAGGAAATAGGCACGCATATGCACGGACAACGTCTTGATCCGATATACACCACAAAGGAAAATTATTCTATAAAGAAAAGCACAAAAAATTAACGCAATACAAAAACCAACAAGTTGGCTTGTTAACAAAGATAACCAATAACAATAAGTTTTTTTTTTTTGGGAATTGGATCAAAACGAACCAACAAGATAACCTGCCACCGGTCAAACAACCCAGCTCTACTTGTCAACATATTCTTGTGAACCTGGCACATGTCCATCCAAGACCTATGCCCGGAAATCACCACACACGAGCACGCCCATGCGTAGCACTGCCATGGGAGGCAACATCGGGCGCCCATCACCAACCGTCCAACACATCACCTTCGCCCACCACGGAACACCACCGGCTAATTAACTTCCCTCCAATCCTTACAACCTCAACAAATAACCACCGCCAAAAACAATCCCCCAAGGCTCCCAATCGCACCTTTCTGGTGGCAATACACCCGTCCAGGAGCCGCACCTCTCCTATCCTTCCACCGTAAGTAGTGACACCCGCCACTGTCAAATCCGATCCAACCAACCATTGTGTAAGGGAGAGGGGGATCAACTGGGGGAGTGGGAAGACAACCTTACAAGATATTAATATGAACGATGCGTCATGTAATCTGGCACACTAGGTTTTATAATTTTTTAGGAAGTAATATGGACCATTCACGGGCCGTAATTGACGAATTTAGATAGATTGCTATGAAGGAGCTCATCCTAGGGTTCGGTGGGGATGGACTCCCTTTAAAGACTTTTTTTCTGTATAGATTGAGGCGCACAAGGAGCAACATTATGATTATACCTCGTGCATGAAAAAAAAAAAGTGTATCTGTCTCTCCAAAGTGACCCTAGAAGCTAAGAAAGTGTCAATTGAATGTCCCTCATCTTGGATGGATAACATCAAATTCTTCATGTTTTAGTCTTATTATTATTATTATTATTATTTTAAAGTAGATAAAACACCCCGTTTAGCATCTATAGAAAAATTTGAACCTGCCATAAAAAAGTAAAAGAACCCACATGAATTGATGCAAAGGCTCACTTAAAAATTTTGGTATAGCTAAAGAATTAGACAAAGCTTTAAACTCGTATATTTTGGTGTCAATATTCTCTTAAATCTATGGATAACGCGTGTTATAAGGCAAAAAACTGCACGTCTAACTGCAGCTTATCTTAAATAGTAAATCCTTCTTAGCATTAAGGGGGACAGAAAAGGATTTAAGGCATCTAGAATCTAGAGGAGTCATTCAGCAATTGATCTGTCTAATTAAGTTCCATCCCACTGACCATAATAAATCAGAATGAAAGTTGCACCCTGATTACTCTTCCTCCCCCCTTCATGTACGCCATATGCTGATATTATTTTTGGTCGGTCTTTGATGTTTTCATCACACTAAATTGATGTCATTTCATACAATAGGTTCCCGTTAAAAATTTCATAAGAACATATTATCAATTTTGGACGGTCGAATATTTTATACTAAATTGTAAGTAACTAAGAGCTGAAAGAAACAACCCCTTAAATGCTAAGCAAATTCTAATTCCGGGACATGTTTGTTGCTTTGTCTTTCTGTATCCCCATGAGAACGTGCCATATAACACCTGTTAGGCAAAGTTATCTGAATCAGTTTAGTTGTTTGTATAGCATTACTCCGCAGATTATTTCTCGGTCTTGTTTCAATCAGCCACGGAACCAGACTTTTGTCAATGTTTCCCTATGGTATTCATTCGATGGACTCGGAAAATCTAGTGTAGCAACTTGCAAAGATCGACGAGGGGCACCCAATGCAATCAACCAATATTTTTGCAATACTTGCATTAGATCAATTCACAAGTGTTAAGTACACGTACTAGTCCTGCAGCTAGCTGATTTACAATTCAAATCACAAACCATAATAAAATGTCTCCACGTATACAAAAGTTTTGAATAAATAAAAAATCTCAAAATTATGAGGCGTGCGTCTCATTCTTTCTATGCCATTCCATAAAGACTTTGTATTTTTACCGTTTAATATCGTGGCATGCATATTCTTGAGTTCAATCAAGTCAACTTCATTCGATAAAGGTCGGCTTAACTTATGAAATGACAGATTCATTCCGGGAGATGTTGTGGCCGAAAAGGATAGCCTACTCCATTATCCACCCCAGGTTTGCCTTCTCTTGTTTTGCTACCTTCACTGGGTGCTTGTAACTTTATAAAACAAAATGATCACCATTGGTCTTCGGTTCAACGAAGTCAACTTCATTCCAACAAAGTTTCATACGTGGGGTTTAACTTGTGATTGTGATTGATTCTATTCCGGGAGGTTTGCCTTCTCTAGTTGTCTACGGGAGCATTAAAAACTACTAGAGGAAGAACTTAGCTGGGAACCCAAAACAGGAGGCACTTTGTCATCCATAAATTAGTCTATTTGTCAGGGAGTTACCAAGGGAATGAACTGCTTTAGCCTTGTTCAGCCTTTCTTGGAAAGACTTGGTGCTACGAAAGCAAAGTAACATGCTTGTCAATTAAAAAGAGCCGAGATGTCATCACAAGGTTCTGTAGCCATTTATAGGTCTTAGAGGAATTGACCAGCTTTGCACAGTTATTCCATTTTGAGATCTTGGTTGCAGTCTTGTAGAGTTACAGGGACTAAATGCATAGCCAGGACATTAGTTGTTACATAAGCTGTGATTTACCAAACATCTTATTATTCCGTTAAGATGATCGTAACTATTATTTGTCTCGCTTACAGCTTTTTGATAATCCGTGTTTGAGAGCATTTCTCTTAGTACGTGTTTGGTTAGTTAAGGATGATCATAACCACTATTCAGAAATTTACCATTCAACCTCTTTTCTTCTTTGCCCTTTACTATGTGATACGTTCAATGAACATGTTCATAATATTGATATCACTTTTTTGTCGGGATCATAATCAACAATTTTGGTGCTATTGCTCGAATTAACTTTGACGTCTCGTCATTTTTTAAATTTGCCTTTGGATTGAGTGCAAATGTAATCCTCATGTTGAAAATTATGATGATTCTCTAGATGTGGAAATGATACTACTATAATTATCGGATCCGGACCAATGATTGAACCGGTGAATACATAGGTTCATGGTTTCCTGATTCAGGTTGGTTCACATGAATAAATTCAAAGTAATAGCATAATAAAAGAAAAAGAAAATATCTGATTAAATCCATGATGATGTGCACATTTCAAGTTCAATGTTAACTGATGTAACAAAGTTTCTATAATTTTTAATTCTTTAAGCCACATGCTTTTTACAGAATAATTAGATGAAGAAGTGAAAGAGATCATTTTCCCAAGACCAAAAAACTTTGAAAGCTCTCTCTCTCTCTCTCTCTCTCTCACAAAAATATTCTCTGCCTTCTCACTAAAACTAGCTCCTCAGAAAGCCATCATGGCCGTCACCGTGCTTTTGCCCGTGTAGGGAGGCAGCCACTCCGGCGATTAGTCTGTAGTTCTCTTTTTCTATCTCGTGTGGTGGTACCTTTATGGCGTGAGCGTGGCCCATGGCACAAATGGTGGGAGGATAGTGGCGAGGCACGACTAACGAGATTTGATCGGAGACGACGACCTCAAGGTAACTCTCCGATCTCAATAGATCTAGGCAGATCTCAATCATCTTCATTTCCATTGTTTCACTGGAGGTGATCGGACTCTCGACGTCGATGGCTAAAACTTCACCGACAATGACCGTCTTTTCTAATAGATCCTTTTGCTTGTTATATTCAATTCTTATCTATTTTCCACCGCAAAGTGGTGGAGGATGGGTTTGTGGTTGTTTTAGTAGTATCAGGGGCTTTTTGTTGAGGGGCTTAGCCTAGGTTTTGGGTTTGTTCTTGGAAACTGTGGGGTCTTGAGAGGGAGGGGGATAGGGTGGGGTGAATCGTGTTGGAAAAAAAGGGGGATCTAGGGCACTGGGGGGGGGGGGGGTGGCAGCAGAGTATTGTCTTGTGGGGTTTTAGGGGCAACCTGTTATGGGCTGGGGGTAAGGTTTTAAGGCTTTTTTCTTGTCTTTGAGCAACCTGTATTGCTACTTTGGTATGTTGCGGGTTAGTAGTGGTCCTCCGCCCGATTTTGTGCTAATTTGATTCGGATTTGATACGTGAAAGTAGGAGGATGAACATAGCGGTGTCGAAAATCATTTGTTGTATGCTGCGCCTTCTTAAACGGTGTGCTCACTTTTTGCTTATGCGGCCCGATTGTTTACTCTAATGTTACCACCTTGTGTTTGTATTGTAATTGTTTCTGTTTCTGTTCTTTTGGATTATTAAACCTGTAGACATTGCAAGTTTCTTTAAGTTGAATTAGAGTGCATGATATATTTTGCTTTAATTCAATTGGAACGTGTATAAGATTAGATTTATCGTCACTTTTCGACCTTTGTGGCCATGTATACTGAGTCACGAGAATATCGTGACCTATAATATTTGTAAGCTCTACAACAAAGCATCTGAATAAATTTAGTTATCAATGCAATTCTCTTATTCTAACAAAAAGAGAGAGATTATATTATTATAAGCTCTAGTCCGTTGACAAATATAGGTGGCCCCGTTAGTGGCACTAAAAAGGTTTATCATTATTTTATTTTAATTTGGACATCCCAATTTACCCTCGGCTGATATTTCTATCAACTTAAGAATTTACTGTACAACTACGGTACTTAGCTCATGGATGAATCATGGCATGATCAATCCCGGTGTTTTTATGGCTCTTACCTCATAACAATAATTCTGTGCTGCAGCAAGGATGATAGGATGGAGTCTTCACTGTGTCTGTGGTGGTTTTTTTTATTGTATATAAATATTTGATCTCAGTACGTAAATATTTAACAATGTTAAGTCTTCTTTTTTCACAAATTGCAGTTCTAAAATTACTGACAAAAAAAAATTTATTCCTACTGTGATACACATCTCTATGGTGTTCAAAATAGTTCAACCTTTGATTTGGGCCAGTATTATGTTGAACGGCCAGTTTAGTTATGCCAAGTCATAAGGTCCAAGTGCACGTTTGGTCTAGATTAATAAAGTTATTATTTTTCGATTGAACCGTTCTGACTAATCGTTTCGGTTAGATTAAAAAAACTACAAAAAAATTATGTTCATAAAAGGTACAACCATCAAAGTGATGAAAGTAGAGGGGGGTATTATCTACGATAACTAGCCCACGAATCTAAACCAAGTACGAGTTCGTTAATAAGATACTGTATACTTTAGTATCCAACAAAGTGTATAAACATGACTACCAAGCACGTAGGTCAGCTGCTAAGAGGTTGTCTTAACTTAACCAGAGGTCTCGGGTTCGAACTCTGGGAATGCAGGTGTGTTAAAATTTGGTAGGGAGAGCTTTGCCGCCCATGTGGTCTGCCTGGCTCGAACCCGGATTAGTCTGCTCCCAATGTGGTGCCCGAATACCGGGTGGTGTAAAAAAAATGTATTAACATGCACTGTATAGCGTCACCCGCAAACATTTCATAACAATGTACTAGAAATAATCCTACTTTTGTCCCTCATACTATTAGTGCAGTCTTATTTGGAGTAATAGTCAACAAATTTCTATTTTCGCTGCTTCAATCCTTGAACTATTTAGTTTTTATGTTTTGATTCTTCTTTAGCACTTTCCTAATGTAATATCCCGAACTTCGAGAGTCGGTTAAAATAATCATTCGGGCTTCAAAAAATAAACGAGTAATAATTTTGGGCAGTGTTCGAGTACTGGTAGAGTATCGAAACTTAAAAGAATTTTTGGATGAAAATTTTAGAACTTTCGGGCCATTTTTGTAAATATAGAAAAGTTGAGGGTCAATTGTGCAATTTTATGAAATATAATTTAGAGACTTTGTTTTTAGCTTGACACCTCATGCAAGCTTAGGTGACTAAGCTAAGCTAGTTATAGTATGTGATAATTATTCTTGGAGAGAGGGAGCCTCGGATGAAGAAGAAAAAAAGAGAAAGAGGGAAAGAAGTTGACAAAAAGGAAACATAAAAGAAAGAAAGAAGAAGCAGCAACAACAAGAACAGAGCAGAGAGAGGGAAACAAGAAACATAACAAGAAAAGAGAAGAAGAAGAAGAAGAAGAAGAAGAAGAAGGAAAGGAAAAGAAGGAAAGAGAGGAAAGAAAGAGGAAGCAAGAGGAGGAGGAAGAAAGGAGAAGAAAGAGGAGTGGGTCGGCAGGAAAAAAGAATAGGAAGAAGGAAAGAAAATTCAGCCACTCTTTTGGATAAGTTTCTTACCAATTTTTTGTTGTAATTAGGGATTAGTGAGTGGAAACTTTTGGTGGGGATTGATTGTGATTCATTGGTGTGTGAACTAGTATGTGTGTGTGGGTGTGTGTAGGTGTGCGTGAATTGGTTGTGGGTAGTGTGTATTTACTGCGTGTATATGTGTGTGGGTTCTTGTGCAAATATGTGTGTGTTCCAAGCATATGTAAGTGTATATGTGTGTGTTTTAGGTGTATGAGTGTGAGGGTAGGTGTTTTATTGTGTGTTTAGGTGGGGAATAATGTAGGGGTGTCACTGAATTGGGGTTTGTGTGTGGGTTTAACTGAGAAATTGGCTGTCGAACATGGATGATGAACAATAACGTTCAGCCGTGCTAATTAAGGTTAGGCTGCAGATTGTTGTTAAAAGCATGAGAATAATTTAGGCAGTCTTCTACGAATTTTTATAAATATCAAGGGTCAAAATTTGATAAAGTGAAAAACTATAACCCATATTATTTTTGTGAGAACTATGCTCTGAAAATTTTTGGGAATTTTTGGTACCAGGAATAATTATCAAATTATTTAACCAAGTAAACCAAGTTATTTTAATCTAAAAATTTTATGAAAACCCTATTTTACTGATATGATTCATTTTTTTTAAATTTCGTTCCATTCTAAGGCCGATAGGTTTTTTTTCCGAAACTGGCCTTTAGTGCACTGTTCGGACACTAGTTCAGGATTTTCGGGCGAAAATTCTCTAAAACCCTTTTTAGTCCATAAATGACATCAGGATGCTTAAAATAGCATTTTAAGATATTTTTCCGGTGCCAGAAACCCCCAAGGGTATTTTGATAATTTATCACCCCTCGGGGGTATTTTGGTAATTTTACCCATAAATGGTATTTTTTAGTAAATTTAATATGGTAAGAATCTTTTAGTGATTTGGCTTACAGAAAGATCATTTTGATGATTTAAGTATAACGAGGGGTATTTTGGTAATTTGCCACCCTGAAGGGGTATTTTGGTAATTTGACCTAAGAAAGTTATTTTTGCATAAATTTATACATGGAAAGCTTATTTTAGTGATTCTAGTTACGGGAAGGCCGTTTATGTGATTTAAGTCTGAGAGGGGCTTTTTGATAATTTTACACCTTAGGGGCATTTTGGTAATTTTACATACGTGGGAGGGAGGTTCATTTTGGGAGCATGTGTGAGTCCGTAATAAGTTATAATATTGTGTTTTAGACTATGTTCTGATAATTTGATTATTCCGTTTGGGATAAAGTTAAAGACTTCCGGTTAGGGTAAGTTAGCTGTGGATCCAGGTAAGAGATTCTATCTGAACCCTGGCTAAGGACTTTCGTCGGAACCCTTATTTTGATAACTCGTACTCGTAAGTTTTCATTTTATCTACTTATGGCTAATGCCAAACTTTGAACTGTGTATTACTATCAGTATGTTATTGCGGATTAAATAGGGAATGACCCCCTCTACTTTACACGTTGTGCGTCTTGCCTCCCTCCACTTTAAACTTAAGCACTAAACCCCCTCACAGTTTAAGAAAATGGGCACGGTTGACAAAAATCATCCAAGTTAGCTGCATTTTTTGGAGGGAAAGAAATGGAGCCCAAAAGGTATTTTTTAAGACCAAAATGCCTCGTCGCCGATTCTCACCATTGTCGGTGACACCACCATCACCACTAAACAACACCAGCTCTACTGCAACGGTGACACCCCTCAAAACAGGCCACCGTCCTCCTCCTGGGTCATGATAGTCGTCATCATCATAGCCTCCGCCATCATCGTCTCCGCCTCCCTCTATCTCCTCCTCCGCTTCCTTTCCCGCCGCTTCCACCGCTTATTCAGCACCTTCTCCGCGGCCGACGACGTCGTTTCCTCCCGCAACCTCCACTGCCTCAATGACTAAAACGGACAAACAAACTAGTAATTCAACTCGCTCCCGTTCTTCACGTTTGGCTCTGTCACTGGCAACGCCACCGGCGGCGACTGCTCTGTCTGCCTCTCCAAGTTCAAGTCAAACGATCAGCTCCGGCTCCTGCCGCTCTGCTGCCACACATTCCACTCTAGCTACATCGACACGTGGCTCGCCACCAATCAGACGTGTCCTTTATGCATGTTCACCGTTCACCCTACTGAGGCTGATGTGCTGAACAAGGTAGTGTCGGAATTGGAGGCCAGAATTCTCGGCAACAGCTTCCGGGTCGAGATTGGGAGCGTCAGCCAACGGCGAGCCCCGTCGAAATCTGGCCGGAGGTCCTACTCCATCGGCTCGTTCGACTACATTGTCGACGAAGAGTACGAGGTTTCGGTCGGGTCCACACACCACCGAAGCGCGTCAGACTGTACAGAAAAAGACTCCGCCGGAGCCCCGGTTTCTCAACCCGAACAGCCGGGAGAAATCCTAACTGTAGAAGTCGCCGACGGACGGAGTTAGCTGAGGGACTACGTCGACAGAATTTTGCCCATTTCTTTTTTCCTCTCGTGCGATGTCGTTTCGGAGCTCCAGCAGGTTCTTCACTGGGAGTAGCCGCAGGATAAAAAAGACATTTTACAAAGATCTGTTACGTCTAGTTAAAGCTGTCCATTTTCTTAAACTGGAGGGGGGGTTTAGTACTTAAGTTTGAAGTGGAGGGGGGCAAAATGCACAACGTGTAAAGTAGAGGGGGTCATTCCCTATTTAACCCCCCTAGAAAATCCCAATATTGAACCTAAATTGATTATTTGAAAATCTTGTGATGCTCGCATGTATTGCTTGCTGAGCAAATCTGATCATTGTTTGTACCGTTCTTTCGAATTATTATGTCTAAATCCGATAACTATTCGCAATCGTTTTGCTATTTATTTGTGATTTTCTTTTGAAATTTTGAATGATGACTTATACGGTATATTATGGTTATTAAAATACTATCTGATTTTGATAAATGGAGCTTATGTAAAAGTTCATTGATATTATTGATTTTTCTGTGTTGACTAGGTTTCCGTTTTGTGGGAGGGCGTAATAAGGCTGGTCTGAATCCTACATGGAACGCAGGCTAGTACCCAAGTGGACTAGTAATTATTCTGGTACATCATGCATGTGTACACTTTGTTAGCTTGCTGGAATGACATTGCTATTACCCAGGATCAACATTGATTTTTTGGATTTTATCTGCTACGTATATTGCTGTAACTGTTACAGAATTGACTGTAAAGTATTCTTTGAAATAATTTGTGCTCGTGTCGAAATTTTTTTGAGAAATCTTCAGTGTATTTTGGAAAGAACTGTCTCAGATGATCTGTGTACGTTTTGAAAACATTTTGAAAAATCATCATCGTATCTTGGAATTGATGACTTTGAAAAAAAATCTTTTATTGATCGTTTTGGAAACCGTCGTGATTGCATTTGGCGATTTTGTTATTTTTATTTATGATGAATTTTGATCGTTTTGAAAATCATTGAATCTTGATCGTACGAAGTGTTTTGGGAATCATCGTTGCTTGGATTCTCAAAAAATCGTGTTGTAATCTTTTTGTAGTCCTTGTACAACCTTATTGAGCTCTCAAAAGCTCACCCTTTATTTGACTCCCTTCTGCAGGTGATGATAAGCTGCAGCAGGTTCACGAATGGGTTAGAGTCTGTGTGAGGTTCCGATAAGCCGCCACTGCAGTGTAATGAGACCCCTGCGTGGGTCAGTTTAAGTTTGAGCAACCTTGTAAGCTTGTGTTTGAAGAATTTTGAAATGGTATCGGATTAAATGTTTTGAAGTATGTGTTAGTGAAAAAATTAGACAGGTTTGAAGTGATCCGGTAGGTTAACGATTCGAGAGTTCGGAACGGCGGAGTTCCGAATTTCTGGGGCATTTCACCTAACAAAGTGTTGGGGGTAATCTTTTTAATATAATTAATTTTCTCTTCCTTCCATTTTCATAACCTAATTTGCGTGCGTTCTCTCTCTTTCTCTGTGTGTGGTCAGAGCCCCACCAAGGCTAGCCAATCTGCCTGCCAAGAACCTCGTGATGGGGCAGTAAAAGATGTTGAAGGCCGCAAGCTGCCGAAGGAAATGGGTTTGACGCCACCATACCCCCCATACTCGTTACCAAAGCCTCCACCACCACCATAACCAATATACCCTCCACCAAATTGTCCTCCAAAATGAACTAGAAAAATCTAATCACACACACACACACACACACACTCGTATACACACACACACACACACGTGTGTGTGTATGCGTGCGTGTATCGGGACCGATCCACATTTACGGGCAAAAAAATAGCTATTTCTCCACCTCCCATCCGGCCGTCCACGTGTGATCGTGGACTGTGATCGTGGACGTCTCATATTACGTTTTAACTCGCTTAACCACCACTCTTTAGAGTGGTTAGTCATTTTTCGAAAATGCCCCCTCGCAAACACCGACTCAGCTATATCCCATCTTACCGCTACAAAAGAGCAGCAGTTGGACAGATTCTGAAGTTTCATCTCACCACCGTATCCATGCGCCGGACATTTCATTGAACTGTTAACTTAATCTAGATCAAAGAATTAATAGAAATAATCTGTTACACAACATTCATTTCCCATGTCAATTGTACAAATTAATGGAAAAAGAAAAAAGATGAAACAATAGTGTTGGACAGTGGCTTGCGCAAAGACGGCACCACGGTGGCGTTGGCGGCGTCCGGCATCCATCGCTGACGGCCGCATCACAGTCGCCAGCAAATCTACCCGTTCACCCCCAATAAATCCCAAGAACAAAAAACCCAACACCCACTGCACCTACGGCCCCACTGCCACCCAACACCGTCGTACCCACAGCCAGCCAGCCACCCAACACATCTCAAGGATGGCCACCACCATCCACTGTTATACCCACATCGCCCATAACCACCACCATACCCAACGACCAACACAACTGTAACCACCAAACAGTCCACCCCTAATTGCACCTACCCACCAAGCCTTCTTTTACTTCCAAAAACCTAGAGAGAGAGAGAGAGAGAACCACCGCCCATAACCCCACTGTGTAGATCCAAGCCAAAATCACCGAGATCTGCACTAGATCTGAGTCAAACCACGGAGATGGTGGCAGTTTTGGCTCAGATCTCGAATGAATCTTGGTGGTGGCTATGCCGATGCCACTATTCCTTATGGTAGGGATTCTGGTGTTGTGATGGTGGCGGGCAAGGTGAGGAGTGGGGTGCGGCAAGGTAAGGAATGGGCACTGGGCAGTGATTGAAGATATGGGGAAGAGAGAGACACACACAAAGATAGGGAGGGGGGGGGGGGGGGGGGGGGGAGAGATAATCACAAAAAGGAAAAGAAGCAGAATGAAAGTGAAATGAATGAGGGCAGTTTTGGAAAAAATGATAACCGCCGCTCTTTGTAGTGGTTACGCTAATTTTATGTAATATATGTGATCGTGGACGGCCGGATGAGATGGTTTATTTCTTTCCCGGTAGATGTTGATCAGCCCTATATAGATCTATATGTTGATGGACAAGCCATATCTTTTTTTTTAAGTAAACTTCAACGTCCGCCACATAATGTAGCGGATGGTGAAATTTAAAATACTTCCCCCAGTTTGCCTACGAATCTTTCTGACTCATTAAATACCTTCAAGATATTTTGTCAAAATCACCGTCCGTTAGATAATGTAGCGACGATGATTTTTTTTAAGTTAGATCTGGTCCGTCCATCCACCATACATGGACGGCCATATCGCGCTGGCAACTTGCCTGCAAGAGCAAGGGATCACGTCTCATATATATATGAAAGTCGAAGTTGAGAGAAAGAAAGAAAGTGACTACATCACTTCCTATGTGTTTTTTTGGAACTCTCTAACTCGCCATGTAAACTTTCATATTTTGAGTTTTTGAAACACTTTGAATTTACTTACCTTTATAGTAATGCTTTTGATTCCTTCTCTCTCTCTCTCAATTTAATTTGAATTCATTTTTACCATTTTAAATTCAACCAATTAAGTAAATTTTATATTTCTCTCTCTTCTATATCAACATGTCTCACTCACAAATTTTGTTTGTATATTTGCAATTTCATTAATTTCTAAGATTTTGTCAAAACTAATTTTTTATGTATTTCTTTTAATCTTAAATCTTTTCCATTATTTAGAGAAGACCAATATTCTCTATCAGTTTTCTCTGTAACTAAGATAATCTCCGTCCTTTTATTTCATTACAAATTTATATACATAGTTTACTCTTTTTTTTATCATTTGTTACATATCTTTACTCTTTTTTTGTGACCTTGAATAATATAAACCTCAACACACGAGTTATAATAGTTAGTATTGTCAATATTATTGTTATTAGTGGGGACATACTAATGCTATCATTTCATATACTATTTTTATCTTCATTTGTTGCTAAACGCTAGCAGTTATTACTCAAGTTTATTATTTACGAGAAAAATTGGTAGAAAAACTCATATAAAAAGATGAAAATAATTGTTTAATTGTTTTTCTGTCATTACCATTTTTTTTTATTGTTATTAGACATACAAATACGAAATCTCTCAATCAGTACTTTGACAGATATTGCTTTCGTATGTAGTGTACGAGATCGAAACTAGTCTACAAAGAAAACACCACCAATACATGGCCTCCAACCACCACCAACCGTTGCTTCTGCCAGGGTCTAGACGTCGAGCCCACCACCATTTCGGCCCTTCTCTGTTGTTGCTAAACTTGCTACAAAAGTTCAAATTTAAATGGGTCAAAATTTCTATTTTGGCTTACTTTAGTTGGGCAAGCCTGGGCTTGATTTGGGGCTTCCACCTTTTTCATTTGGGTTGGTTTCTCAATCCTCTAATGGGTGGTCGTAGAGGGCAAGAGATTGTGGTGGTGGTGGTGGTGGTGGGGCTGAGCCATTGGGATAACGGTGGTTGGAAAGATCTGAAGGCCCGTGAGCCGACCGAATTTGCGTTGTCAGACAATGAACTTGTTGGGTTTCCGAATATGTCAGAATCGTATCGCCACGGCATAGTTCAGCGTCATAGTCGGCTTTTTTCACCAAGAGGGTTTTGGGTAAGGAGCAGGACGATGACGTGGAAGGCTGGAGGGTTCTGGTGCTCTTGCAGATGAGGTCGCGACAGTGGAGGAAATGGCTGTCGGTGTCGGTCTCCATCATTACTCATCCGCTATATTTAGTGAAAAAGCTGTGGATATTGATGACAGAATCAATCTTATTTCTTTAACGAAAAATCGATTAGAGGAGCCGCTAAAGGCGTACATTTCAATGTACGTAACTTTATGCGACAATTAGACTATTCCAATTGTAATCACGTTTTCCACCAAAGATGCTTTTTAGCGGCACACTTCAGTTATTGTTAAGTATCTTCAGCGACATCGGCACGTGCTGGTAGCGACAATTGAACGCCATAAACACCATGATTAGTGCATGGTTAAGGATTAATGGAGGGAATTTGATTGGTTTGGAGCGTGGGAGTGGATAATGTTTGTTGCCATTGCGAACAGCGCGAGATCCCGCATTATCGTCCTGTCCCCACACGCTTCCCAAAGAACGATCCCCGAGACACAGACGAGCAAGTAACCATCTCCTCGCCTCCGATAAATCGTGACGCAGCCCCGCAGAGAGAGAGGGAGAGACGACCGGCCGGAGAGAAATGAGCCTGAAGGTTCCGGCGACGCGGACACGTGTCGGCAAGTACGAGATCGGCAAGACGCTGGGTGAAGGCAGCTTCGCCAAGGTCAAGTATGCGAAGAACGTCGAGACTGGCGACAGCGTCGCCATCAAAATCATCGACCGCGACCGCGTCCTCCGCCACAAGATGGTCGAGCAGGTCCGGCCGCAATACTATGCTTAACACGCCCCTTGTTCTTGCATTTGTTTATGGGAGCCTCTGTTTTCACGCCCTCGTAAATCGTCGAAACGCTCTATTGTTTAAGAATTTGTGGCTAACAAGCAACAGGCTAGGACGTGGAATAGTTCCCTTGTTTGTTTTACTTGGTAAACGCGCTTCTTGATTGCGCCAGACCTTTTACCGCCTGCATTGTACTTCTGTTACTGTAGTCTGTAGTAAAATAGTGTTACTAAAGCCGTGTAAAAAGTGTTGCATAACGATCTTTAGTAAAGAAAGTAGAGTGCAAGCAATTGGAGTTGTCAATTCTTCTCGTTGTATCGTTTTAAATGTTGATAGTCGTTTATACACTCTTGAATGACGGAATGAGTTTTAATTTATGTGTTCCTATCTGTCTTGTGAAGGGTAGAACTTGCAAAATAAACAACTGGAGGAGTGTGGATTTATTAAAAGGAAAGATGCATTTATGCATGTGTTTTATATGCTACAGCTACCATTTTCTAGTCTTATTTGGTACTTTGTGTTTAACTTGTTTATGAATATAAGCCAGTTGTGTTCATTTATCGTATTGTAGGAGAATTTACCTTTACAGCTATAATATTAGTAACTTTGCACCCCATTTGTCGCCAAAAAGTGTAACATTTGTCTCTAATGCATCTCTAGGCAACAAATGATATATTTTTTTTATGTCCATCTTGCTACCCTCTTAATCTATGTCTACGTAGTTCATACATAGTTCATTTGTATCTTGTTAGACTCATTATTACTTTTGATTCATATAAATTCTCGTTATGTTTCCTTTATCGATATGGAATGAAAATCAAGGAATAATGTGCATACACGTTTATAGTTACACTTAGGTATCCAGGCAATACTTACGACAAAGAATCATGGGATCAACTGACAATAAAGACGTGCATTAGTAATGGTTATTTGTTATGGCTGCTGTTTTTGACTTTTTGTTGTTGACAGATTAAAAGAGAGATATCAACAATGAAGCTGATCAAACATCCGAATGTCTTGAAACTCTTTGAGGTACTCAGCATTTCTACTTCATGTAGAGATTGCAATGCTAGATATCTCCTTATCCTTATTATTTTGAACAGTATACCAACACATTTCTTAGAAGGTGTGTCAACAGCCTACTTAACCCCGGGTACTGCTAGGCAGTGGCGAAGCCAGAAAAAGATCTTAAGGTGGGCACCAAATATATAAGAGAAAAATTGTCACAAAAATTTCCAATCTCTCAATCCAAAATTAAAAATTCAAAGAAACCTCGATCTGAAACCTATACACCCACCACCATTAGCAACAATTGCAAGCTGAAATTAAAATCCAAAATCTTAATATGAAATTAGTAATCCCACTAGCAGTCATTTCCCAATAGAGACTGTGTGCTCTATCCATTATGTGGCTTTCAAGCTTTCAAAATAGAGAGGCTTTCAGAACAATGGAGAATAAAGAGGATATTTTGTATTGACTTTATGTGTGGACTTTGTTCTTTTTTTGGTTTATTTGTGTAAGTTTAACACTTTAAATGACGTAAGAATTTTTTTTTAACTAGTTAGAATTTTTAGGTAATTTAAGCAAAATGACTAGAAATATATATATTGTTAAGCATTTTTAAAATTTTTAGGTGGGCACTTTTTTCATTAGGGATAAAATATAGCATATAAAATGCAAAAATCGCGAAGAAGCAGGTGGGTACCGGCCCACCGGTGCCCCCCACTCCGTCGGCCACTGTAGCTAGGTACAGCTAGGTACACCACTTGGTGCACGTAAGAGGTGTATCGGATGGAACATTTAGCATGTTTCAAATGTGTCGGAACTTGGAAGCAAAATGTCCCATCCTTGCGCCTTTTAGGTGCATTAGGTCAAAAAGATGTATTTGATGTGTCTCAAAATGTATGTCTTTGTGCACTTTGTTTTCATGAAGATGATGCAATTTTACATGATTTTTATGTATATGCTAATCCATATAAGTTGAAAGTGTACGTCATACATTGCCCACCTAGTTTTGAACTGCCTACTTAACGCCCTAATCTTATGTTCACAGAGTACTGTATGATGCATTACTCATAGAGTATGGCTTCTTATTTCAGAAATATATGCTCTATGATTCTGCAATCGAATTTATCCTTTCACTTGAATCCACTAACTAGGATAGTGCAGTAGATTTGTGCCTACACATATTGTTATGCGAAGTAAATGTTTATGCAACTCTTGTAATTCATGAATTTGTCTCCTCAATTGAATCCAGCAACTATGAAATTTGTGATTTTTGATACCTTGACACAGATATCCTTTTATCCAATACGAGTTGACTAACATTTGCTGCAAAACTTTTAGCTGGCCTTATGCACATTGTTTATGATAGTTGTTATGGAACTAACGGGAAGAGTGACCAAAACCCAGAATGCTTGCAGTTTATTTTCCATTTGCTATCGTAAATATCGGTTTGATAAGTTATTGTATGTGAAGGATCAAACTTAGTATGCTTGTTTCAACGGAGAAAAAATAATTTGAACCAATGTAGTAGACTGGAAGATATTGGAGGAAAGCTTCCTGTGAATTTTGGTTGCTGGAAGACAACAGTGTGAACTTGTGCTAGGTGAAACTCAAACCTAGTTATAAGGCTCCATGGAGTTGTTCATTCTGAATTTATGTCACACACACTGAGAGTTTCAAAGCGTTTCGTGGCCTCTTTTAGTAGATTAAAGGATAGGTAAAAACTGGAAGGAAGTGTACTAATTCCAAGTATTAATTTGAGACCCACATAGTTACTTCTCTTTTAGTAGGTCTCCATAAAATCCCCTACAGTATTAGTGAGGCCTTTACTCAGTATCTTTGATTGCATGGATCATCATGGAAATGACATTGGATGATGTCGTTTTGATTAGAAACTTGTAGTAGAATCTCTGTCCTGTTGTATCATATTAGAGTGCCGAAATTGCTCTTTGGAGCTAACAGAGGCATGAGAACCTGAACTCCACAACCCCCCCCCCCCCCCCCCCTCCCTCACCAGCACACAGATTAAGCTCCATTTTAGCTTTCACATTACTATCTATGTCTGGAACAGCACTCTTATGATATTTGAAGAGGCAATTTGTGTTGTTTTATATTTGCCATCAGGTCATGGCGAGCAAAACGAAGATCTATATTGTGCTGGAATATGTTGATGGTGGTGAGCTATTCGATAAAATTGTAAGGCAACATATTTTTCCTTAGAATCTGGTGGTTTTCTTTGTGTTATAAGTTTCTTCTGCTGCACTGTTTGCGAAGGTAACCGTATCAACTCTTATGGGACTTTTTCTCCTTTCAGTGGATGTCTAATGATGCCACTGCATCTTACTTGGCATATTGTCTTGTTTCTGTTCACAAAACTTTCCCTTGCTTTCATTTGTAGGCTCTGCATGGGAGACTCAAAGAAGATGAAGCTAAAAAATACTTTCAGCAGCTCATTAATGCTGTTGATTACTGCCATAGTAGAGGGGTCTACCACAGAGATTTGAAGGTTTGAAAATTTCATAGCTGGTTTGATTCTTAATGTGCTTCTGTGGAGATTTGGGGTTTCCTTTCTTATCTATTAACTAATATCTCTAATACGTGCGAGTTTCTTAAACTGCAGCCTGAGAATTTGCTCCTGGACTCGTTTGGCTTTCTTAAAGTTTCAGATTTTGGGCTGAGTGCATTCTCTCAGCAAGTAAAGGTGAGTATCATGCAACTTGCAACACCACATGTTTTTAGGGTGATATTTTTTTAGTTACTTTATTACAGCAATATATAAAACAATCCTAAGAGGTATCTGTGTGTGTGTGGTGGTGGTTTTGTGGGTGGGGTGTTGGTTTTTTTTTTTTTGGGGGGACCCCTAAAGGAAGGATTACAGAACCAAATAGGCGGTCTATTTATAGACCTGGAAGAAGAACAACCATTCCTATCAAAGGTTCATAACACTTGGGATATCGAGGAAAAGCAAAGACTTTTGGAGATCCATGTGAATGTGCATGGAAAGCAAGAAAGTTTGCTGGATCATTGGTTCCCCTAGGTGTTAATAGCTTGTCATGTATTTAACAAACTTTCAACACTTGAAAAGGCTTCATATTCAATGAGAAGTAGTTAATCCTAAGTGAAGATGACAACGTCATCCTCATCATTACTGAGTGTCAAGGCAACAATGCTTCTTGAAAGGGAGTCATAGGCTCCAAGTCCAGTAGAGATTCCTCCTTAAATTCATCTTCTTCGTCTACAAGGTGAACTGAAGGAGTAGATCTACTTGAAAGGGAGCAGCATTCAGCGATGGAACACTGACACAGTGAACAGTAGTAAGAGAATCGATTGATTGGGGATTAGGAGGCTTTAGGTTTTTTTTTTGGTCTAAATATTGATTTATTGATTTTACAAAGCGAAAGAATCAAACACAATAACGGTTGAGGCGAGTCCAAGATGCAAATAGAGCAATAATAGTATTTTCTATGTAAAAAATCAAGCAGCTCAATCTAAGAACTTTTACTTGAAATATGAAATGCACTCAGTTGCACAAAAAGTCGTTTTTGCATCAATCCAAAACCCAGAACGTTTTATAAGATTAAAAAGGTCCATTGAGTGCCCCATGGCCGTGTCATAATAGTTCCAAACACTTGCCCCGGATCGACTTTCAGATCATAATTGCTCTAGTGAATAACTAAAGAAAGTTGATTTTTCGGGCTTTTTTGCGCCTCCAGTGCGTGCACCTTTGATAACACTGGGTACCACAGGTTGCAGGTTTATCCATATATTTGTGCTATTTTTATCCCTTATTTGTGTGTTATTGGAACTTCACTACTTAACGGAACTCTCTCTGCGCATCATACATGATGAAGAAAGGCCTTATTACCGTTGTTTTCATCTTAGGACGATGGGCTGCTTCACACGGCCTGTGGAACCCCAAACTATGTTGCTCCAGAGGTATCAACCATGGCTTCATGGAAATATTTGATCATGATATGCAATATTACAACAGTAGATTCTTTTATTGAGATAATGCTCTTATCAGGTTCTCACTGACAAAGGGTATGATGGTACATCAGCTGATATATGGTCCTGTGGGGTCATTCTCTTTGTTCTTATGGCTGGATTTTTGCCTTTTGATGAGCCAAACCTTCCAAGTTTATATAGGAGAGTAAGTTTCTCTCCTCTGTTCTCATTCTTTTAAGGTCATTTGGAACATGAATGAATTGGAAATTGAATTTCAGATCCAAAGGGCTGATTTCTCATGTCCATCATGGTTCTCGTCTGCTTCAAAGAAATTAATAATGCGTATTCTGGACCCAAATCCAATCACTGTGAGTTCCAAATCTATTATAAGTTAATCTTAACCTCCGTGAATTGCTTCTGACCTTTTCCTGCTGCTGCTGCTGCTTCGAATCCCTGCTTCCACTGCTGCTTCCTTGTGTTCCTGCCTGCTGCTGCCTTTTCACTTTATTCTCTTGATTTTTAAAAGACAAGAATAGGTCTGTGAAGTCATGTATTACTTTTATTTCTTGCAGCGGATTAAAATTCGAGAAATTTTAGACAATGATTGGTTCCAAAAAGCGTACAAGCCACCTCATTTTGAGCAGGGAGAGGATGTTAACCTTGATGATGTAGATGCCGCTTTTAATGACGCTGAGGTAAGTTGCTTTTCTGGTATTTTTGTTCGTGTTTATATCTTTGCAGATCACACGTGGTTGGGCCAATTTAGAATGCTTTTGATTGAAGTTATCGGCTTTGACATTGAAATAATACTAGCTTGAAGCTTTATAATATTGCGAACTTCAAGCCAGAATATTAGTATTCCTCAATTGAAGTTCTTCACTTGTGTCTTTTGTTTGTTTGCAGGAACATCTTGTTACAGAAAGGAAAGAGAAACCTGTCTCCATGAATGCCTTTGAGCTTATATCTAGCTCTCGGGGTTTCAGTCTTGAATATTTGTTCGAAAGGCAGATGGTATGTCGAAGTAGTTCTTTCTTATGTAGACGTGCTAATGACTAGTTTCGTATACAAACATGTTTTATTCCTTCCCACAAAGCTCAAGATTTGAAAATCAGTGGAGTGACTATTGACTTCGTTTTATTAAGTCTGTCTGTACTAGAAACAGCGGTTGCTGTCTAATTCTTGCTTGCCACATGTCAAATCACCCCCATGATACTTAACAATTAACATAGTATAGGAAGTCTATAATGTTGGATTTGGAACTTTCTTCGCAGTTTAGATAAGTACTTCTGTAATTGCTGACTCATTGTATCTCCACTGATTGGATTCCTAAGCAAGAGAGTCTTGTGAAGAGAGAAACACGTTTTGCTTCAAAGTGTTCTGCAAATGAGATTATGTCAAAGATCGAGGAAGCTGCAAAGCCTCTGGGTTTCAATGTTCACAAGCGCAACTACAAGGTACCATCCTTTCACATTAATGCACTTTTTGGGTTTACCATAACATGTTATCATCATTATCTAAAGGAAAGAGCAAGTTTATACTTTTAGCCAGTAAGAAATCGTTCGAATTTGTATGGCTTTTCCTTAATTCAAACTTTTCCAGATGAAGCTGAAAGGTGACAAGACTGGAAGGAAGGGTCACCTTTCTGTAGCTACTGAGGTACTGACTTGATCTTCATGATCTTTTTTTTTTGAGTTCTCTCCTAACATACAGCTAAATGTAACTTTAGCAGTGTAGCATAAGAAGGTATGTTCTTTCGTTTTTTCTTTATTTAGATCTGGCCATCTGGGATATTGCTGAGATACATGGATGACTGAAACCTATAATTTCTCAAGTGTCTTTTACCGTCATTAAATGGACGCCTGATCTGATTATGCTAAATCAAGAGTGAAACAAGTAATGATCCTAAAACAAAATCATCTCATTTTGTTTCACGTAAGCTGAATCAGTCTTAATGGTCTGCTTAAAAGAGATTTCATTACATTGTTATAGCTTTAGCAAGATTCCATATATTTTCCTTGTCAATTA
This sequence comes from Escallonia herrerae, assembly GCA_033070095.1. Lineage (NCBI taxonomy): Eukaryota > Viridiplantae > Streptophyta > Magnoliopsida > Escalloniales > Escalloniaceae > Escallonia > Escallonia herrerae. The sequence goes on from JAVXUP010000089.1 coordinate 328,062, forward strand.
TTTTTGTGTTGACTTTGCATAAGTTTTCTTTTCCTATCATCTATTATGCCTTTTTTCTTGTGGGGGGAGGGTTGTCCTTGTGTACAGAAAATAAATAGAGGTATTTTAGCAAAGACATGATATCAACGCACCCTTCCCTGTAGATTATACTTTGTCCCCCACCCTCCCCTCCAAACACCCACCCGGTGAGTAAAGTTTTGCTGTCTGGGGCATATTAACGTATATTCTTGAAAGTTACTTATCTGATATCCAAATGCACATTTAGCTGTGCTTGTTCTCTAATTAGGAAAACAGCATCTGATCAAGGAATTTTTTTTGCAACTTTGTATCCTCTAAATATTGGTTATGATAACGATTCATCCATGATTTATTTTGCCGCTAATTTAAGGACATTATTTCAATCTCTTAACAAAAATGGGGGATACGTTGTGTATGCTAGCCCCTCTCAGACCTAAACTGTGAGAGCCTCGCATGCTGCCGTAATTTTCAAGGACGTTGAAACTCCTTGTAAGCACTCTCAAAAAAGCGTAAAGAATTTCAGCTCTCTTACTAAGGGTTCGTAACCCAGCTATTTAGCTTGGAAGATGCACTCTTAACAGTCTACATAGGCCATTGTCATAAGGCAACACAGTTTTGGAACAAGAGGATTGTCTGAGTAGCTTTCACGATTTTGTCTCTCAGAGAGGTAATCATCCTGATTAGTCCTTAGGATTATATGCATCTAATTTGTTTATCTGTGGTGTTAGACGTAGTCCATATTAAAGCCCAGATTAGCTAATGAGGAGTGAGGGGAAACCTGTCCCTGAGGCTGTAGGTTTATAGAAAGTTACTGGAAACTTATTTGTATGAAAATTTTAAAGCAATCTCTTGTAGAAGTATCCTGCTAACGTACCAGGAGTGGTTGCTTTCATTAAGGTGTTTGAGGTGGCTCCCTCCCTACACATGGTGGAATTGCGGAAAACAGGAGGTGACACACTGGAGTTTCACAAGGCATGTCATAGTCTTAAACATTCACAAAATTCTTTATGCCTGCAGTCTTGCACTTTTAGTATGTCAAGTGACAAGTATGTTATGACTTATTTCAAGTTTCATTACTTCGAAAAATGGCAGTTCTACAAGAGCTTCTCGTCAGGATTAAAAGATGTTGTGTGGAATTCTGAACCAAATAGTGAAGAAAAGAGGTGAATCTGTCCTTCCCACTCTCTCTCTCTCTCTGTGCATATGGGACTCGATCCTTTTCAGGCCGCGGATGTGGCCTGCAAAGGTACTGAAGAGTATCTTCTTCCCTGTTACATCCCCCACCGACTATTACCTCTAATTTGTTTTAGTCCATCGCATGCCTCATCCTGAGGCTTAGATTGCATATTGGTCCATAGAAGTCATTGACGTGTGAAGCAAATAGTAGGGCATGTTATTTGGCTTAGCTTGTGGGGCTCTTTGGAGGAACTTATACAAAACATTCTTGGCTTCCGAAGTTCTCTATTCTTTCCTTCCACAAATCAACTTAATTTGTAATATAACGATATTATATATAAGTTTGAAGATCCTCTGTCAAGGAAAAAAGATTTTGTATTCTCGAATTTGCAAGAAAATAACACGTTATGGCCCAGCTATGCAAGGATGATACATTGTAAGCCAGCAATGAGCAGCAACACCCCTTCTGATGGTATATTGTAAGCCAGTAATGAGCAGCAACATCCCTTTTGTACCTACGCTATGCAAATTCATTTCCTTCTCTGCTTTTTTTGGCATATGCGTGAAAATGAATAATTACCTCCCCATTCTGAATGGTAAAATCTCTCTCTGCCAAGCAACTAACAGGTACAATATTTAGGTGGACACTTTCATGTAAGGGCAGCTTGCAACTCTTAGCCAGCTTATTTAATGTCCAGTCTAAGAGCTTTCACTTCTTTAGTTGACTTCCTCAGATAAAACTTTAGGGTTCTGTTGTGCTTTGATGGAAAATCTCCTTTTCTGGGTAGTTATTCATAGTGCTTTGTTAGCTCAACTAGAAATCTATCAAGCACTACCAAGAAATAGAGCTAGATAATGGGCGGCTGTTAAATTTGGGGGCTGGAGACGCAAAGTTTGATCATTTTCTTTTGGTCGGCTTGTTAATGGTAGGACTAGACTGTTCGATCTCACCGCTTTATTGGTTTGACCGGTTTGTTGATATGTTAGCACCTCTTGCTATTACCAAAGTCTTCGTCCTTATGTCAATAACGTGCCTTTGCGGCTGCCAGACAACCTTACTTTGACAACTTCTAATCTCTGAGATCGTCCTGTTCGTTGTGTATAAAATTTGCTTGGTTTAGTCAGAGGAAGAAAATAAATTAAGTACAATTTAGTATTTGCTTGGTTTAGTCAGAGCAAAGAAATTAAGTACAAGTATGTTCGGTACTCCGGTTATTCCTAAATGAGGCCTTAAACCCTTTTCCCAATTGATTTTGCCGGTCTGGGCAATGCTCTGGTTATTGCGAAGATCAGTGCATCGAGCTGTGGCATTACACACTAGGTTCTTTGAGTGGTGTAATGCCTGTATTTTTATGAGCACCCGTGCTAGGTTTCTACCCAACCCGAGAAATCCCATACGGTTTCAAACCCAGCAAGCTTTAACACAAAGAAAATTTTGAATTAGGTTTGGGTTGGCATGCTTGGGTGTAAATAAGAAAATTTTGAATTAAGTTTGGGTTGGCATGCTTGGGTGTAAATGAGTTGGTTAAAGAAATAATAATTTTTGACCAAAAATTAAAGTGGTGCCGGTGGCGGGAGGTGGTGGTGGCTAGCAATGAATGCCGAAGATGACTGCTCGTAGTAGGAGGTGGCAGGAGGTTGCAATAACCGACGAGGTGAGAGGTGGCGATGACTGGCGGTGGCTATCAGCGGCAGGGTGCGGGAGTTATCGATAATGGCTGCCGTCAGCTGGAGGTGGTGATGGCAAGCGGGGGTAGCTGCCCGTGGCAGGAGGTGCCGATGACTGTTAAGAGTTGCAGGTGATCAGTGACGACGGCAAACAACGGTGTGAGAACATGTGGTGGTGGTGGTTGATGGTTGGTGGTGGTGGTTGATGGTGGTTCATATGTATGGAAGTTACTAACAACGTATGAGTTTTACATAATTGCGTTTTAAAAGCCAATAACCCATCAACCCATTGTACCCATTTGTTAAGTGAGCGAGTTGAGTTGGGTAAAAGTTACTAAAACCCAACCAAACTTGTTGCTCTAGCGATAGGAGCTCCACATAAGGAGTTCATGAAGATAAACACACCGTTTTAGCTTAGAAAATCGTGAACCAACCATGAAGGTGGTGGTATGGACCAGCAATAAATGGTATAAATTGTTAGGATAAATTACAGTAGGTACTTCTGAAATTTTTTTTTAATACATATGCTACCCTTTCCTTTTGAAAATTCATAATCACGTCCCATGCCATTAGATTTTGGTTAATAATGTTAAATTTTTAGTTAAAATGACTCGATTGCCCTTCCATCTGTAACAAATTTTAAAAAAAATTCGAGCTAAATCTCATGAACCACAACATCCACCACCACCATTATAAATCCACCACTGGTGACCAACCACAAAGCCACCATCACAGACTCTCCACCTTTAACCGATATCACCATGACCACCACAGATGTCACCATCAACTGTCCCACCAGTCTTTGTCGGTTCTATTATCACAAAACCTCCAAATTGATCCCATTACCAGGAGCCTACAACGGCCAATCGACCCACTGTCATAAACCCTTCACCACCAATCGATTCTTTCCTCCAACACAAACTGACTATCACACCAGTCCCACCAACTAATTCACAAACACTATGCCAGATTCACCATAAAACAACTTCGAAGTGTTTATACGTGTTCGCACACGTGTGTGTGAATATGTAAAAGATCGTGCTGGGGCATAAGAGATGAGCTGATGTGTTGGTGCTGGTGGTCATTGGTAGTGGGGTGGAAGCCTTAGTGGTGAGCGGTGTGGTGGTGTTGATTTCAGGAAGGGCTGCAGCTTGCGCGGGTTGGACGAACCATGCCCAGCCCACTTTTAAAAACTCGTGCCCGTGTTAAGTCAAGCCCTTCTATATGCCAATTAATATGTCCATATGCAGCCCTTGAAAGTTTTGGTGGGCAAGGGTTGGATATGGATTGCCCACGGGTTATCCATGATTTCAGATTGATTTATGTTTATTTGATTTTTAAGAATATCATTTACCATCGAAGTCTACTCATTAGTCATGATAATAAAGAAGAGCATAGAGAAGTCCCAAAATGAATTTAATTATAATCATGAAACAAAGTTTCAAGACATAATTAAAAAAAAGAAAAAAAGAAAAAGATTTGCAGAAAATCTTACGAAGGACTTCTTGCGACCAACCCTACATATAGGCTGGAAATCGATCTTTATATTCATGCCTTTGCAGGTAGGGAGGTTGTGTATCTTATGAGATCATCAATTTTATACGCTTAATGCCTTGTGTCCTATCAGACGCGCGGGGGTAGGGGGGGCGCTTTGCAACAACGACCATAATACGGGCTCATGCCACGTACTTCTTATTTAGCATCACGACAACAAAGTACTTGTTACGTTGACAACATCCCTCAAGGGCGCATAAGGGAATCTAAGTTCCGTCAAACCCTTAAGGATATTTACATGAGCTTTACGCTTCATTAGCCCTCAAAGGCGCGTACGAGAACTCTAAGTTCTGTCAAACCCCCAAGGGGTATTTACAAGAGCTTTGTGCTCTATCAACCATCAAGGGCGCGTACGAGAACTCTAAGTCTGTCAAACACTGAAGGGTATTTACATGAGCTTTGTGCTCCATTAGCCCTTAAGGGCGCTTAGTAGAATTCTACGTTCCACTAGCCCCTGTGGGCAGTCCCCAAAGGTGGAAGGATATAACTCAAGGTCTATCTATACGGTTTTGCTACAGCTCTAACTTGTGAAATGACAAAGCACTCTGTGGGACTTCATCATCCCACCATTCTTTGTCGATTCAAAAGCCAACTAAGCGTGAGTGCGATACTTCTTTACCACTCTTAGTTGATGATATGCGTCAAAGTAAAACATAAGCATGATGTGGTCAGCCCAAACTAAAAAACACACACTTGCAACAAACACCCTTCAATGGAAAGGTGAAAACTATATTGCCAAATGAAACCCCTCAAGGAGACATTCAAACACTTAGGAAAATATGTACAAGTACATGCAAAAACTTGCATGTGTCCTCCCCCCCATAGAGGCTACCATGGGACACAACTTTTAAAGGATTTCAATTCTCATGATTCGTCTTTCCAAAGACGATTCTGAATAACCTGCTTGGGGAAAATTCTAAGATCTAGCTTTCAAGAGCTAACATTCTAACATCCTACTTGGGCAAAATTCCATGGCTTAAGCTCCCAAGAGCTTAGGTCCGAGCACATGGAGTAGAGAAATACTCCATCCATCCCTAAAAGAGTGATCCATTTGACTTTGCACGTATATTAAGGATTTAGGTTATATATTGTGTGTATTTCTCATTTTATTCTTTAGAGAGAGGGGGAAGAGAGTGGGCCATGAAAGAGAAAATTAGTTGGTAGAGTGTTAAATGTGGAGAGAGAAATAGAATAAAAAGTGTAAAGTGGTGGGTCAGGAGAAAGAAAATGATTTGATAAAAAATTAAATGTGGTGAAAGAAATTGAATAAAAAAAGTATGAAAAGGGTAAATATGTAAAAATACCTACATAATCTTTCCTAATTTGGAAGTGATTAGTTTCTGAGGGAAGGCTCAAAAAGAAAATATGATCAGTTTTTTAGGGACGGAGGGAGTATTATTTACCCCTACAAGTAGATGAAAGATCCCCTACAAACTTGATACGTGTCTCAAGACACCTGGTAAAACTTCATCAGCCAAACATTTTGGCTAAGAAAGTGGGGGACTTATGATATAACTCAAATATAAATTCTCACTAATTGGGAACACCCCGCATTTCTAGTCAAACTGGGTCAAACTACGAGGTTGATAATTATCTTATTAAAAATTAAGATTCTAAAAGAGTTTTCAAAGATCTTGACGTGATTCTCAAGGATTCTAACACGTGGTACTAATATATCTGACCTACGGCTTAATCCTATTAGGGGTCTTCTACCTACAACTATATAAAGGGACTACCTCCAGGTACGCAAACAATTACGCACACAAACTCAAAATCTTTTTCTTTTTTTGCTTTTTTAGAGTTCTACTCTATAGCAGCGCTTTGACTTGAGTATCAGAGAGCTCCGTCGAAAACCCCACCCAACGGTCACTTATTTTCTGCCTTGCAGGTCATCATTCCAAGCTAGGGTTCTAGAGCATATTTTGGCAGAAACAAGGCTGTTTTGAAAACTCCATTTTGGATTTTTAGTTTTGGCTATTTTTTTTCTTTGAGATTTACATTTCAACTTTTGTTAGAAACATTTTATGTCTCTTATTCCTTTTAATTTTCATCACCAACACCTATCGCTCAAGAACATCAAACTACCAACAGTGCCAACCACCATACCAATTAACCGTCGCCACCAACACCACCATCACCACCACTAATGATCAACACCCCCGAATACCAAATTATAAATACTGCCAACCACCACAGCCGTTGATCGCCAACCTCCGTTGATCAACGCACTCAAACTTGCCAACACTGTTAGCCTCCATGGCCACTAACCTTCACCGCCACCACTGGTGACCAACACCCACGAAAATCGCTAACTACCATAGCCACTGATACCCACAACTACCGCCACTACTGCTGACCATTACCATCGAACACCAAACCTTCTAACATCGCTCACCACCACATAACCACTACTCCTCTAAATCCAAATCATCATCATCCTGACCACCGTTGTCCCTACAACACATACTACTAGAAGATTTCATCCATTGATTAGCCTCATTATCTTCGATTCCAAGCTGAAGAGTAGTAACTGAAAAGGGCCCCTCTAAACTCTAAACCCTAAACTCTGTGCAAGATAAATGCCAAACCAATTAAACCATTCACCTAATCAAACCTCAATAAAACCAATGAAGCCCAAATTCGCAAGTTAGTGTTTTACTGGCATAGCAATAGTTGGATGGTGGCTGAGGAGATGTGTTGGTCGTGGTGAGGACGCTTTTAGTTGTTGAAGGTAGAAGCTCAGAAGAAACTCTCAAGTATTAGAAAATGATAGAAAAGAGAATAGAGTAAAAATAGAAGAAAAAAAAACATATACAAAAACCAATTATGCAAAGAACTATATCAAACAACCCGCCAATTTTGTAAAAACAAAAAACTTAAAGAAGTTTTGGTTTTAGTTTGTTTGAAAATAAGAACCGAAAATTGTAATGGGTTTCAAAGATACCCTAAGTGTATCAAAACGTAAATTCAAAAGCACCTAACATAATCCATCCGAATTGGAACTAACAAAGATAAGCAACCCTATTAGCACTCTACTCTTTGTGTGATTAATGACATTATAAGAATATAGACGAAAGCCCTGAGTACAGTTGTCTCTAATTAACTCACTCTGTCATTAACCAAAAAGGGTGCTCTTCTACCAAGTTCCGAAAATGACACTCCACCATGGCCATTATTCGCACAGTTGTTGGTTCAGTGCTTGATTTACGGTTATCATAATCTCAAACTTACGTTTCCAGTATAGAAACTTTTTTCTGCACAACTTATTAGTGAAGTTCCATGACCTTGACTTGGCATTCTGCGCCACAACTTATTATCGGATGTCACATACCATGACCTTGACTTGGCATTCTGTAGGGTGCTGAAGTTCCATGTAGCACAATGATCTGGAACTTTTCTTGTGTGTTTGCAACATCACACCTTTTCTGGGAACGCCTTAACTGCTTGGAGCACCCTTGCTCTCTTCTTCAAGCGTAGCACACGATCATGTCAGCACTTCCATTTTTTTAGCAACAGATGCTAAAATCTTTTGACACTAAATTCTTAGAGAGAGATGTTGCTACAATTGCTTACTGCTATTGACAATACCGGAGGATCTGAACGTAGCTAACGTGGTTGCAACCTAAACTTAAAACATTCCCATTTTGATTTGCACGTTTTTGTGTCCTTTGGGTTTCAATTACTTGATTCGCGACTGAAATAACTAAACGAAACACTTACACGAAACGACCAAAACTTATTTTTTACTCTTCTTGCATTATATACCCCATAATACATTGCTTGTAACTAGGGCGGTACATGAAATGAGTATTGGCTCATTTAGGATAACTTGAATTTGTGGTCGTTAATTTTTGCGGTATTCAAGTTCGGCTCGTGTTCATGCGACCTCCAATTTATGCTAAAACTCATGTTCGCCAAAATAGTTCGTAAAATGGAAACAAAAAGGAAGTTGAAGAAGTTGAATCCAATTTTACAAATCAGAAGCCCAAAATTTTATTGCTGGCTGAAATATGCCTAAAACAAACAAAAACTGAACCGATATGACTAGTTTTGGGGGAGTAAATCAGAAGAAGGGACGTGGGTTTTGGTACGGATGTTCAAGACTTCAATCTGGAGATCTCATCAACAACATCCACATCTTCAAACCTTCAACACAACATAAGAGATTAAACGCCACATGTTTGTCACCAAAATCCTCCTTTTATATCAGCATTGGCCTTTTTCGCTGAAAATATCTCTGCCGGGTGAGATGATGACCTCCTGTAGAATTTGATGAAACCAGAAGATAGGGAAAGAAGAAGAAGGAGAAGAAGAGGTGTTGCCAGACTTTTAGAGGAAGGTCAATGCTAAGGTCTAGGTTGTCTTTGGGGCTGTCAAGGTTGAGCTTACAAAACACAATTAATTGGGATCACGAAACTATTGTGCCAATAATTTGGCTTATGAGTTTCACGAGCTCGTTCATAAACAATTTTGGTTATTCATGTTTAGCTCGTTTATAATTAATTATATGTGCTTAATTTTGTTGTTCAAATTCGCTTTTCCTGTTTAATAAACGAGCTTTTAACGGACAAACAACAAGCTTGTTCTCAAAAAGTTCGGTTTCCTTATAGCTTTACTTGCAACTTTTATGTGATATATATTGCTTTAGCATTCACCAGTTGTCCTTTTGGCAACAATTTAAGGTTGGCCATTGTTAGAAAAATTACGAAAACTGTACTTGGAATGCATAATAGAGTGACTAATTATCAATACAACGAACCCACACTACCAATAGCTGATCCATGCTGCATGACCGGCCTCTTAATACAGTACATTAACTACCATAAAAGATGTTGTTGCTAGCAGATAGATGTTAGAAGTTGCTTTTGAATGTCAAAAGTCACTGCATTAATGATCAGATGACTCGTAAGTATAACAAACAGCGAGCTCCAGCTATGGTGACAGCTTGTAGGTCCACCTTTATTGTTAGAACCGTAGTTACTACATCCTTTTTTAGTTACATACATATTCTTTACAAACTGATTATTGTTTCAGAGTTCTTTTAGGTGTGCTTAGAGCCGTGTTTATAACTCCGTTACGGATCGAGCTTGGCCATCATTCAAAAAATGGGTCAAAGAGATTGATGTCGTGTTCATGACTGAGCTCAGTTGACCTCGCTATTTTTTATTTTTCGTTTTCACTTAAATTTTGTTTTATCTAATTGTGAATAGGCAATACTTGCATATTGCATTGCACAACATATAGTACTAAAAAATTATAGTTAAACAAGCTTATGCATAGACAACGAAAAATTTTTCGAGCTCCGCTCATTTAGTAAATGAGCTCTAACTTTGGGATTGAGTTCGATATATTCAATAAATCAACGACCATGAACATGTGAAAAATGTGCTGATCTATGAGCCTATTCAGGAATAGCTTCATCAATTATGGATCTACAAGCCTACAACGGACCGTGTGCTTAACCCTAGCCTAAATCCTTAGGATCTGTAGGTTAGGTTTTAGTTTGTGAAGTCGTTGCTAACACGAATCTACCAAACAAGAGAATTAATTGAAATATATGTTGATGATATAACCGGACCTTTCCTGTTTATCCATCTTAATGAGCAATTGAGCTTGTTCCCACGACGCTGCACTATCACATGTTGGCTTACCGACCTTACTCTTTAGTTGGCAAGTTTGCAAGTATTCCTGATTACCGCTTTTTACTTCTTTTGATGGTAGGGTCGTTCTGAACTCGGAAAAGAAAAGAAATTGTTTCTCATACTCGTATACATTTTTCTGGTAATTCATTCAACTCAAGGTCATTTGGCAACAAGGGGAGAGGTCAACATGACTTATATATAGTGACTTGCTAGCCAGTAGTTACCCGATGTGAGATTATATACGAACATGCCCTCTCAAATGTGATCAAACTTTTTTTGAGAGTGTCTACGATATGGATGAAGTAGACTGAGTGGCGGTAGATAAGGCCCTGTTTAAAAACATTTTGGTTTTCAGTTAAAACTGGAAAAAAAAAATACGTTTGACACAATTTTTATTTTTTTTCTTCAATTTTAAAAACCAGTATTTTAAAACAGGACTGTTTTTTAAGATTCTCATTTTAGAGTTTTGGATTTTCAGTTTTGATTTTTATTTTAAAACCACCCCACCACCACCACCACCCTACAGCCACAACCACAACCACAGCCACTGCCGGCCACCCCCAAACCCCACCACCGCCACTTTCACTGCAACCACCACTAAAAAAAACTGAATAATCAAACACTCATTTGTTTTTGTAAAAAAATAAAAACTAAACTGATTTTTATTTTTATTTTTTTGAAATCAGAAAACTAAAACTGAAAGTGATTTCAAACGCTATCTTAGTTTCACCCATTTGTTTTTGTAAAAAATAAAAACTAAACTGGTTTTGATTTTTATTTTTTTGAAATCAGAAAATCAAAACTGAAAGTGATTTTAAACATTACCTTAGTTTCGAAAAGATCTCAACCCGCTCTAATATCATATAAATGAATACACATCAATATTAATTGACATTTAGAGGAGATATCCATAAGGCTTAAATATTTGATTGTTGGTCGGTACTTACCCGATGAGCAACTATATTTCAACACTTCTCAAATAAAAAAAAATAAATTTGTGAAGGAAGACTAGAAATACTCTTTTAATGTCAAGTTTTCATGACTACATTACTTTCACTTTTAAGAAGTGAATCTCCTTTTTTGATTTTGTTTGAAGTAATCAGAACTATAATTTATATGACCCGTCAGTATATGAATTCGAATTTGGGACCTCAGGGTCGTACCTTGAGACTATTTGTCAATCCACCACCCCTTGGGATTAAGACGTGAATCTCCTTGAGGTTCATTACAAGAAAAATGACCTTTGGTAGGGTGGGAAAGTGCTGCCACTAGCCCGATAGCCTATGCTGTAGGCTTTGGCAGAGGCCAAACACCATCGGTGTAGGTCTCACAGCCAAAGACCTGTGGAAGTGGTCTAGGGAATCTATAACGGTCATTGTGACTTTCTTATCAGCTCTTTATAGAGACCTGTAACAGTGGCAAAATCCTACGATAGAAGCCAATGAGCGCCTCAATAGCATTATACTAGCGGCTACTGACTCTGCTGCTCTAATGCCATTGTATAGAAAGAGAAGGAAAAAAAAGAAAAAGAAAATTATAGTCTATTTAAACTCATTTAGCAGTAAGTAAAAAATTAACTCATCGTCTCAAATTCTTAGATAAAATAGTACCATTTTCTTTACGATGAATCTAACTCATAAAACTATACATAAGTTGGCTCAAAATAGTAACCATGTTCAATCATGATGAAAAAAAAGAAAGCTTGCCACGGCTCTTTCCATAGCTAGACAAAACCAAAGTGCACAGAAGAAGAGTTGTCTTGCACTCTTACAAGGATTTAGGTTGGACTTTTTTGTTTTTAATAATCATTTACTGTGCCTGTTTTGCATAGAAAAATTTGATCCTCGCCGAATATAGTTTAACCCCCCCATCTAGAAAAAAATAAATGGATAAAGCCAACAACATAACGTTTACCAGTCTACTTGGCTAACTGGGGCAAGGACTTCGCGTCTACCTTCTTTGAACCCTCGCCAACCATTTATTGTTTCTTGATGGCCAGTCACCTACATCCACCGCTATTCTTTATCTTTCCCAATTAAGACTCGTCTCTCTGTTTTATATTCTTGTATAAGCCTCCAAAACTTTAGGTGGGCCCTTTGACTATCGCACCAGGGTTGGCTACTATTTTCAGTTCGGGAACATGCAATGGGAATTGAGACTTTCCAGAGTTAGGCAAATTATAGTATAACGTACAATTTCAAAGATGGGACATAGATTTAAAAATAATACTAAGAGAAGACAAATATTCTTACTCTTCGAATTTTTAGAACTAGGCAAAGTAAAATGTGAAATCTTTAAGATCGGAAATAGGTTTTAATATAACAAGAAGAGACAAATATTCTTACTCTTAGAATTTTAGAAACTAGACAAAGTATAATGTGAAATTTCAAGGATCGGAAATAGGTTTGATAATAACAAGAGGAGAGAAATATTCTTACTCTTAGAAGGTCTGCTTGCTTTATATGAAATGCCTGTATCTATTATATGCTACTGATGTACTCTTATACCTATTATCAATAACGTTTCATGTCACACGTACTATAATTTTTTTTTATTTCAAAACACGTTTTCAACAATTCTGAAGCTATTTATTTTTTAAGTTGAGGGAATCCTTGTATTACACTAGTGCTCTGGGTAATATAAGACGCTGCTACAGCCATTTGCTTCCGCTGGTAATGTTGGTGACAGGAGCAGTGAAATTAAAGATTGCTTTTACGAAATCTCACATGGCCACTTGGTCAACAACCCCACCCTGATCGGCAACACTACCTGTAATACAGCCCATCTTTCAGATTTAGCAACACAAGCTAGACCTTTCGGGATCTGGGGTTTTAATGTTTGTCTGCCTTTTTAAAATTCCTAGCCATTTTTCTCTTCCTATGGTAGTTGAGCTATCTGGCTCGCCTTTCTTGGAACCACACTCACCCTTAAAAGCAGAACGTCCACGTTCCAGTTTTCTTGCAACTCTTAACATTCTAGTGCTACTCTCTCTGTTTTCTTTTCTCAACCAACATACGTAGTTCCAATTTCCAAGCGTGTTGCGCTTGCTTTCTCCTCTCTCCCCAATTATATTTTGTTTTGTTGTCTCTTCTTGAACAAATACCAAACCCCCTTGTTGTTTAAGAAGCACGAGACAATCACATACACACACACAAAGACGAAGAGAGAAATGGGTAGTATAGAGATGGATAAAGAGAGATTAACTGCGGAGGTGGCGATCAAGGACTCCACCTCCGTCGTCATCAAAATCCGGCAAAGATTGCCGGACTTTCTACAGTCTGTTAAGCTAAAGTACGTGAAGCTAGGGTACGGATACTCGTGCAACGCTGCCACAGTGCTCATGTTTGTTGTGGTCTTGCCTCTGTTCATTGCCACTCTAATCCAGCTCACGGGTCTAGAACTCGACCGGGTTTCCGACATATGGACGAATCAAACCGTTCTTGTCGACACAGCAACCGGTCTAACCGGGGCAGTAATTCTACTCTTCTTGCTAGGAGTTTACTACGCCAACCGACCCACCCCGGTCTACCTCGTCGACTTTGCTTGCTACAAACCGGAAGATGAACGGAAAATCTCCAACGAGGCGTTCCTGAAGATGTCCGAAGAAACCGGGTCTTTCACAGCAGAAACGGTTCAGTTCCAGAAGAGAATCTCGTCCCGGTCAGGTCTAGGCGACGAGACGTACCTGCCTCGAGGCATCATGTCTAACCCGCCAAACTTGAACATGGAGGAAGCACGGGCCGAGGCTGAAACTGTCATGTTTGGAGCACTCGACTCGCTCTTCAAGAAAACCGGAGTCAAACCGGGTGATATCGGTATCCTCATAGTGAACTGCAGCTTGTTCAACCCCACACCTTCACTTTCATCCATGATTGTCAACCATTACAAGCTAAGACCCGATATCAAGTCCTTCAACCTTGGTGGAATGGGCTGCAGTGCTGGCCTCATATCTGTAGACCTAGCAAAGCAGCTTCTGAAAGCAAACCCCAACTCATACGCCGTCGTCGTGAGCACCGAAAACATCACCCTCAACTGGTACTTTGGCAATGACCGGTCCATGCTCCTCTGCAACTGCATTTTCCGTATGGGAGGGGCCGCCATGCTGCTTTCGAACAAGAACCGGGACCGAGCCCGGTCCAAATACGAGCTGGTTCACACGGTTCGTACACATAAAGGCTCGGACGATAGCAGCTATAATTGCGTCTACCAGAGGGAAGATGACAAGGGTGCAATTGGTGTCTCGCTGGCACGCGAGCTGATGGCGGTTGCGGGTGACTCACTGAAGACTAACATTACCACCCTGGGCCCACTCGTGCTGCCATTGTCCGAGCAGTTCATGTTTTTTGTCACGCTGGTGAGGAAAAAATTGTTCAAGGCTAAGGTGAAGCCTTATATACCCGATTTCAAGCTCGCGTTCGATCATTTTTGCATACACGCGGGCGGACGATCGGTTTTGGACGAGATCGAGAAGAATTTGCAGCTCACCGAGTGGCACATGGAGCCGTCCAGGATGACGTTGCACCGGTTTGGAAACACCTCTAGCAGCTCGCTGTGGTACGAGTTGTCGTATGCCGAGGCAAAGGGCCGTGTTGGTAGAGGTGACCGAGTGTGGCAGATTGCATTTGGGTCGGGTTTCAAGTGTAACAGTGCGGTCTGGAGAGCTCTGAGAGGGATTCCTGCTAATGAATGTAAGGATAACCCGTGGGCTGACTCTATTGATCGGTATCCGGTTAAGGTTCCTCTATCATAAATGTATTATGCTATCTTTACTCATCGAGCTAAGAAAAAAATTGTTAAGGTGAATGATGTCCTATTCTGAGTTGTAGGGCTTTAGTCAGCAAACTGTAATGGATGTGGGGAACAAACAAGTCCAAGCTAGCCAACTAGGGAAAAAAGGAAGAAGAGCGGTGAGACTTGATTATTCAATACATATATATATATATGTACTGGAGTTTAGTTCCATCAATTGAGATTGATGAAACTGGTTTTTAATCTTAATTTCAGAATCAAAATATGTGTGAAGGCATTTGAGTTCCCGTACAACTTTCAATTTATGACAATTATTTTCAATGTGTCAGTTTATACGTAAACTATATGGTTTGCCGCACAAGAAGGAATAAAACAATGACCGGTACGTACAAAATTTGTGCATTTATCCGATGATCTCTCGCGTCATAACGAGCTCTACTTACAACACCTTCCATTTTTTAGTAGTTGTAGCAGATTTAAGTTCAGAACTTCAAGTTTGGAGTTCGGGTGTTTTATGTTCCCTACTAATGTAGTGCATTTATTTCTAAAACTTGTGGCCAAAAAGCCTTGATAAATGTCCATAAGAACCGTATCTGTCTTCCAAGGGAGGTTTCCATTATGGAACCGGAGGACTAACATAACAACTTCTACCTTTTTGTTCCTTCTCATATCCTTCCTCTGAGGCATATAATATAATATACACAAAGAGAAGCAAAATCGTAAAAAGTGGTCCATTTCGCAACGCTTATGGCAACTTCACATGTTGATCAAGCAACTTGTATGCACGGCCTGCAGGCAAAAATATACATAAAAGTTCTGGTGCTAGTTCCATAATAAAGAACACCATCCAGGCCCCAGATGCAGCTTTCGCCAGCGTCGTGGACTGATCAATGTTGGCATGGGACCAGCCCAACCTCTTTAACAAGTTCGTGGTCTCTGTTGTGTGCAGAAAAGCTGGCGGTGTGTTGCGTAACTTGCGTTCGGTCGCAGACATAAGGGGCACCCAGAGGTTGTCCGCTGGCCTCAGGCAGTCGTGGTCCCTCTAGCCTTCTCATAGATATCCAGGCCAAGAAGAATGCTGAGCCAGAAGGATAGCAGCATCATGCCTGACCAAAATTTGGGTTGTAGGATTGAATTTCAATTAAAGGCGAGGCTGATTCATTGTTTCTTATTTTTCCTAACTAACACTGTATTAGAACACCTTTGTCGCCACTAAAGGGTTACATATGCCATTAATGCTTCTTTAGGTGACAGAAGGGTGATCATTAAGCAAAAATAATGTAATTGAGCCTCAGCCTTAGCAATAACCTAAGAAGCACGGTTTTGGTCTGGGGCAAGTGCGATATGGGTGCAGATATCATTTTCTCAAAAATTAGGACACCGGTACGATTGGGTTTGGCAAAAAATTGTTAACATATGCTAGTTATGTGCAACAAAAATAATGTTATTTTAGTTGAACAAAAAAATAATGGAAAAATTGCGTAAAATACCCCTGTGGTTTGGGGTCGTTGCAAAAAGACCCCTCCCGTTACAAAATTTGCAAAAAGACACCTGTGGTGTTCATTTTGTTGCGACCGTTAGAAAAATTGTCCAAATTAACGGAGCGTCATATTCGCTTTCCTCAAAAACGCGTTTGATATATATTTTAATATATTAAAAAGACAAAATTACCCTCATTTTTTTTCCTCTCCCACCCAAGTCCTAGCTTCTTCTCCATGCCAATCAAACCCTAACCCTAGCCACCACCTCACCACCCAAAACCCTAGCCGCCACCCCCACCCAGCCCTGTCTACCACCGTTGCCGCCCATTTCGGCCGCCACCCATCCCGATCTACCTCAATCGCCGTCCATTTCGGCCACCACCCAACCTCATCTACCACCATTTTTGCCAATTTCGGCCACTACCCAGCCCCATCTACCACCATTGCTGCCCATTACTGCCACCACCCAGCCTGCCGTCGCTAGCGCCTTCATCAACTGGAGCCAATTTCGTCGCCACCACCAGTCTTTTCCACCAACGGCGAACTCTATGTCGCGTCGCATCCCCGTTATCTCCCTCGCCTTTTACATCGTCGCTAGCCCCGCAATCAACCCCAGCGACTTGCGCCGCCGCCAAGCCTGCCATCAACCATAACCAATTGCTCCGCCGATTGGCCAATTGCTCCACTGCCACCAACCTAATTCAACAACCAAACCCTAGCCTATCCAAAACCAAGACCATTCGGGGGGAGGGGGAGGAACCTAAATCTGCAATTAGGGTTTCGATCAAGCCCCATTTGACGCTCGCCACTAACTTGTCCACCCACCATGACCAGCGTCGCCGCCTGCCAGCCCTGCCATCAACCTCATACTTGCGCCGGCACCACCATCTTGATCCACTGCCAAAAGCTGCAACAGAGGTTGGCTTCATTCCGTTAACAGTAACTCATGTTTCACGTTGTTACAACATGGAGAGACAATTTAGACTTTTTATTCATTCTGTTACGGAAGTGGACGGGTGTAACACTTTTTTAAGTTTAAGTGTCTTTTTGCAAATTTTGTAATGGGAGGGGTCTTTTTGTAACGACCCCAAAGCACAGGGGTATTTTACGCAATTTTTTCAAAAATAATTTGTAAATTTGGTGTCTGTTTGAAATCACCTTAGTTTTTGATTTTCTATTTAAACAAAAAACAAAAACCAACACAAGTTTATTTTTTACAAAAAATAAATGGGTGTTTGATTACCCAATTTTTATTTTGAGTTTTTTCTTTGATGTTGATTGCAGTAACGGTGGTGAAAGTGGCGATGGCACTGGCCGGCTCGGTGGCGGGCTGGGGGAGATGGCCGGATGCAGTGTTGCCGAGTGGCGGTGGCTGGTGGCGATAGGGGGGTGGTCTCAAAATAAAAAAAAAACTCGAAACTCAAAACAACAAAATGAAAATTTTCAAAAACAATTCTGTTTTAAAAACTGATTTTCAAAACTAAAGAAAAAAAAAACGAAAACCGTGTGTCAAATGCTTTTTTTTGTCAGTTTATAAAACTGAAAACGGAATAGATTTGAAACGGTACCTTAGTGGGCTGCTTTAAAAATATTGAAAGTGCTAGTCGAATATGATAAAGGTCGTACAAGTGCCGTTATTTCCCGGAGGTAGCGGGATTAGTTTAAAAGATTGTCAATAAATCTGATACTTAAACATAACAAATAGAAGGTTGATTCTTCACCCTAGTTTATAAACAACTGTCACCTAACCGAGAACTCGCATCGATAGGTTCTGCAACGAAGTTGTCGCTGCTGCAGGACATCGTCGGTCGCTGATATTACTAGAAGACTATAGCCGCTATCGACAGTGGGGGTGCGGCTGCAATTTGGTGGTGACGGCGTGCGGATAAGGAATTGATAGATTAATGATGGTGGTTTTGCTGGCAGTTGGCGGTCATGGTGTTTGTGAGTGAATTCATCACCAGAATCCGGCGTAAAGAAAGGTGGTGACGTGGAGGATGTGCGGAAGATGGAAGATGAAGTTGAATTAGAAAAAAGAGTGATTTGCCAAAAATACCCTCAAAGTTGAGTCGAATCACCTCTCCGGCGAGTTATTTGGCCCAAAAAATGGTCGCCTGATACAATTAACTTAAGATATTAAGCCATCATCTTTTACTTCAGCAAAAAAAAAAATGCTTCAAAAATTGTTGCTACACGTTTTTTGAGAACGCAATGAGTTTCGGCCAATCTAGTGGTATTCTTTTCAATCTGAAAATAGAAATTTTCAATTTCTAAAATCTAAAATTATATGTTGCTAATTCCATAATTCTAAATTGGAACGAAAATTTTTATTTATTACTAACAGAGGGTTCAAAGAATTTGTTATGTGATAATTAAACACGGGTCTTACCATAAAAATCGCAACTGCGAACTTCGGGTGTTAAGAAACAAGCAAGGAGTTCCTGTAGAATCGTCACCGACTAACAAGTACTCTCTCCGTTCTTAAAAGATCGATTTATTTTACTTTGGACGTATATTAAGGATTTATATTATATATTGTGTGTCTTTCCCATTTTACCCTTTAAAGAGAGGAGGGAAGAGAGTGGGTCATGAGAGAAAAAATGAGTTGGTAAAGTGTTAAATGTGTAAGGAAAAATAGAATAAAAAATGTAAAGTGGTGGGCCAGAAGAGAAAAAAAAATGAGTTGGTAAAGAATTAAATGTGATGAGAGAAATAGAATTAAAAAAGGATAAATATGTAAAAATACCTAAAAAAATCTTTTTCTAATTTGAAAGTGATCAATTTTTGTGAGATAACCCAAAAAGAAAATATGATCAATTTGTTAGGGACGGAGGAAGTATCACTTTAGCTCAATGAGCATCTCAAAAACAAATAGAAAAACCTCATCCCGTTGCAATACCAATTGGGAGACTTACCCCAAAGCCACCAGACTGCTGATTCTATGCATTGGACCTTCTGCCAAACATGGATTGGCCACAGGGGGGAGAGCAGAAAACAGGTGACGGTAGATAAGAAGATCGAATGCGATGTAGCAGCTAGAGAACGAAGGCAGTGTGCTCTATCGCTTTCTAAACCATGTGTGTTGACTTTAAGTCTTATTTATTTGGTGTTTGAACTTTAATTTTTTGTATTTATTTGTGTATGTTTAATATTTAAAATGACTGAAAGGTCATTTTCTTAACTAATACTAAAACTTTTAGGTACTTAACATGTAAAATAACTAAAAAACATCTCCTTTATGTATTTTTTTTTTAATTTTTAAGTGGGTATTTCTATCATTGTGAATTAAATATACCATACATACCAAAATAATTTGAAGTAGCATGTGGGCAGCCCACGGGTGCCACCCGCTTGCTCCGCCAATGCTTTTGGCCAAGATCTTGGGACTAGCTTCAAGCATCCTGGTTTTCAAAATTTCCTTTTTCCAACCATCTTGGATCATAGCCCCGATGCCAGTGGCTCCAGGTTCTGATAACATTTGCCTCATCAAACATGAGTTCCGTTGGCTGATAAACGATCTTGCCATTTTAGATTTCAACTTTTGAAAAAGTGGAGATACAAACCATTATTCTTTTAAAGAGTAACAATCTTTTGAATTTTACTGGCCACATATTGATGTTCAACTTGCACACAATGTGGGCCTCCCCATCACTGAGACCATCTCCGCCCATCACCACCACCACCACCGCCGTTACACCTCCACACACCCACCGTTCCCTCGCCGTCTCTGCCAAATTCCAACGACGCCCACATCCTAAATACAATGATCCCCAGGACATAGACTTCGATGACGACGAGGAGGATTCTTCTGCCCAAGTCATCGGAGGCGAAGGCCACGCCGTCATCACCGCCGTCAAATCCCCTCCTCCACCGCCGCCAACCAACACCTCAATCTCCACACTTCCACAACAGCAGCAGGAAAAGCGGCTGAGTGGGTCGGATGTGTTGTGGGCATTACAGAGAGCCAGTGCCCAGAAGAACAAGAGAAAGAAAAGGGAGACGAATTTGTCGAAGTCTATTGTTTCTAAGAGCAGAGGCGGCAGTGACAGAGAGTGAGAATGGAGGTAAAGCTGATTACAACAACGTCAGACCCTTGTGCATTAAGAGCGACTGGAGTACGAGGTTGGAGGAGCTTGAGTTGCGCCTTCAGGGGCTCATGGACATCTGACTTTCATGCTGTAATCAGTCTTCTAAATTTGTACGTTTTAACTTTGCTTGTATCTGAAATGAGATGCAAATTTTATACACGTTGTAGATTCTGAGTATTTCACCATGTTATGAGTGCTCCAAATTTTATTGCACAATCACAACGGTAATGATTGGGTTTCAAAGTTTTGGGACAGACGATACTTATTGTTCTTATGGAATGTGCTAATCGTCTATAAATTGTTGCATATAGCTCCCTACTTAGATATATACTCGGAACAACTGGAATGTTAACTCTTCTATCATGTTACGTCGCAGACAAATCTATTTTCGTCATGGTGGTTTTCTGGTTTAGCCGCAAGCTTTCCTACTATAAGGACTGCAATCTAAAATTTTCCCCGAGTTATGCCTCTCGACCATACAGTGCACTCGTATGAAAAAGGCGTAGCGGTCTTGAGGAGGGTTAGGAAAGGGCAATATGCTTGTTAGACATATCTTTTCAGTTTCATTTTACTAATTTCTTGCAAAACCTATACGTGATCTCAAGGGGCCACCGATTTCCTCCGTGAGAGTTGGGGGCAATGCAATCTGTTGAAGACTCGAGTGTTTGGTGTCCTCTAGGCTTCTTCCTCATCTTCGTTGTTAGATAACGGAGTAGTTTAGAGCATTTCAGTTGACCATGGAGAGATAAGCAACAGCACTACATGCTGTAACTCTTGTATTATTCCTTTGTTTGATGCTTCGTCTTAGGTTTGCGCTTTCATAGTAGAACTGCACTTCGCCAGAACAACTGCAACAACGTTTGTTTAACCTTATATGAAGACTGCAAAACTACAAAATCGAATGCATGAAGGAAATCAATAGACACCTTAAAGCTCCCCTCGTAGCACGTAAATCTTGTGTTTGCGTGGGGAAAAAAAAGGACCAGACTCCCCCCCCCCCCCCCCCCCCCCCCCCCCACCCCACATAACTAAGTTCCAGATGATACGGAGAGAATCAGTTTAACCTGAAATTCCAATCAAAACGAATATTAATCATTCCAAGTTGGCTACCAGGAGATATTCTGATAAGTATAGGAGGAAGGATCAGATGGAGTCGCTGTACATATCCCTACAGCATTTAGGAGGCAAAAATACCACTATCAATATCAGAACGAAAACGCTAGGGTGGTTAATCTGTATGCTCGCGTGCATATGTCATATTATGACTAAAATTCTGTACTAATGTGCATGTAAACATCTGTATCTTACTAAATCTAGGGGCATCGAACGTTGTTTATGCTTCAACCGTTGCAGTGTCAAGTAAGCATCATAATTTGCAACACTTCCACCACAAAGACAGTGTTCAAAGCATAAAGTAGCCCAAAGTATATTTGCCCCACGAATTGGGTAAAACTAGCAGTGCAAACCGAACAATGTACAAAGAATGAAAACTACAGTGGAGACCTGCCGAGCATGTTTATCTTAAAAACTCTCTTGGTAAGCTTAAAAGTCGCTTTCAAAATTATATCACCATACGGTTCTTCCTGCTGCAAATGTACAAATCCCATATTCTTCAAAACCTGAGGTGCATTCAATCCCAACGTAAGACAAATTTGTTCCATTGTATCACTCCATTCCGACAGATACACATAACAACACGGGAAATTACAGAAAAAATCTCAGAGAACTTACCAGCGTCTCAAAGACCATACGTGCACATAATCTTCTTCTATTCCCATCTAAGATATTGTTCAAACTGAGATCTCCAGATACGCCTCTGGTTATAGGGGTAACTAACGCCTTCGCTTTTAGAAATTGAGCCACAGCCCTGCATCAGCAACGCACAAAATTTTGAGGTCTCTGAATGCAGCAAAACTCCAGTAGTAACAGTGATATTTTTCCGAGGTGCTACCTTGTTCTGACAGATAACGTGTCAACTTCCGGAGTTCCATTGTGTTTTCTTAATATGTAGTCAACTTCCAGCGGTCCTGTTTAAGCATAGATGGGGAACTAATTTATGAATAAGCAATAACGGTTGTTTTAGATTATCCAATGAGAGTCAAATATTTAAATGGTTTCTCTGCTTACCAGCTCCTGCATTATCATCTTGTTCCAAAAAACTTAGGTCCTGCAATGAATCATTTCAATAGCAACTTGGTCAATCTTTTGACGGACTACGCTTTATATGGTGTATCCAGACTATAGCGCAGGACAAGCCCTGTGTGCCGATACGATACATTCGCTCAGAGATGTATACATCATAAGCCGTAATATTAGTAAAGCATGTATATCTGAAATGCAAGCCATGCATGGGGTAGAAAACAAGCTATGAACCTAGGGCTATTGAAAGAAAGGGCGGCCCAGCTGATTGCTCTGGAGAGGGTTGATGTACAACCTCGAAATCATAATTGAGAAAACTTACCACCACCCGAAGGCTCACCCTCCACGTAGGGCTTATTGCCAGTGCTACAGCAGATCAGCCTACTACACGAGGCTCACATATGCAGCCTTCCCCCATTTTCTTGGAGAGGCAGTTTTCTTGTTTTGAGTCCAGGATATCTTGTTATGAGTCCAGGATATCCACGTCAAAATGGAGCAAGGCTCACCCAACATAAGGTTATTAATTTTGCAAAGTTAAGGCACTAAATAGTTGCAAGGGAAGAGCAAATTGTAACGAGGATGATCCGTAAAGAATAAACAAGGGCAAGTGCATTCTTAAAAAGTTAAATCAGAAAATTTACCCCTTCTGCAGAATTCATCAACTCGGGAACATAAGAAAGACGAGTGCTCTCAAGACATGGTTGTTTCTCTGGCGTTTCCACCAGAGACCCAGGTAGTCCATTAGATGCTGCCAGGCCAAGTGTTCCCACGTGATCTGACTGAAAGCCTATGATATCATCATAGGCCGGAGACGAAGGCATAGATCTATTTGGACGATGTAATGGCTCGGGAAAAACATTGATTCCAACAGGGCCTTCATAATTCTGAATGCATTCAATTGGCTCTGGACGAGGTTCCTCAGAAGAAACTGAACGAGGTTTAGCAGAAATAAAGTCATTCTTGTATATGTTACTTAGATCAGTGCACAATCCTGCACATATAATGGAATCCGTAGTATGATCAGTACCAGAGACCAAGACACAAGCACGAAGAAAATCCAGAGAGAAAACCAACTCACCAGTCAACAAAGGATCAAAGAAGAGTGCATCCAATTTTAATCTCTTGTTCAACTTCCAAACGCTCAAATCACTGACAGGCAAACCCACAGGCAAACCCCTCTCTACCCGCAACAGATCGTTGGAATCATCTATCATCTTTCTCAAAAAACTGCAATAGCAATATCCTTACCTCCAGACAATAGCAGAAAATTGATTAATATATAAATAAGTTCTTTGTCTGTTAATAATTCATACTCGTTAGACAATACTGTCTTCTCATCATAAAACTGCTTTCTCTTTCTTGGCTTTGCTTGTGGCTGTTCAACATGTGGAGTTGATCGAATTGCTAGTTCGGATGACACACCACCATATAGAAGGCCTGAATCAAAATTTTCAGGTTCCCCTGAAGGAGGTTCTTGGTATTGCTGGGAAGGTTCTCCAGGAACCAACATTTCTTCCACTCCTGGAGTATAATTATCCTTGTCTTTCATGAGCTGCTGCACCAAATCACTGTCAGGCTCGAGTATGTCATTCTTATGGTCTATCCACAGTGAAACATTTCTTGAATGAAGATCATCAAGAACATTACGCATAACTTCAATGTCCAGATTATTTCCATTAGGCATTTCCGTCTCTCTTGTTGTGTCCTCTGAAATAGAGGGATGAGAACTGTAATGGAAAAATAAATCCATCTGTTACTTTCCCCCGGAGAAAAAAATTAAGAATAGACTACCATAATAGAAAAGAGGCATACTCTTCCTCCATTGGCGAGGGCCCTGATCCAGAAGCATCTTCAAAACATTATGAATCGCGGACAATATACTACCCAACAGAGAGCTCTGTTTAATACAAGCGCACTGCAGGTGCGTAAAATAAATTCAGAAATTGTGTATGAAGTAATCAGAGATACCTCATTAATTTTAATGACAGCATAAGGATCTTTTCCAACCGGAATTTGATCTGTAACTGGATGATTATGAACATTGAAAATATCAGATTTTAGCAACAACAAAAAAATAATAATAAAAACCAATCTGAATTGGAGGCAGCATGTCGATCACCATTACCTGTAAGTGTTATCTCCTCCCGGTCCTCCAAATGCTTACTGAGAGACCTAAAAGTAAGTATACAGAGCCACATGTTACCTGCATCTACAGTCTTAAAAAGGAGACAAGTGATATGGGCTGCCAAAACTCACTCTCCCTGATAATCATCCAAATCGAAGGCATCCAGCTCAAACTTCTCTGGCAAAGTGACAGAGTGAAATGGCGCATGTGTTGCATCTTCTGGTAGATTAACATCTGCCGGAGCATATGCATTTTTTAAACTGATCCATACAACTCTGCAGTCTTCGTGCAGATACTCAACTTTCTTTTCATAAATCCGCACAACACCAAGAAGAAGATGACCTGACATTCTCAGTGCAATGGACTTTTTCGTGTAGAAGATGTACTCTGCAAGGGAATAAAATGGGAAAAATACTCCCATGCGTAATTATTTTAAGCAGGATATCAACAAAATTAAGAGACAAGAACAGGCCACGAATAATGAGTATTCAAGAGACGTAAACAATAAATCACCAATTGATTTATATATCACTATCATATTTTCTTTCTAATGCTTAAATGCCTCCGGCCAAAAATTATACAGGCTATCCTAAGCTTTTTAGGTGGAATGGACTAAGTGTAGCCTTCGGAAACATTTCCATCAATCAACGATTCAAGAAAAATATCACTTGTTCGACTTGCTTAGTGCTACTATTGAGGCGGGGGGTGGAGGTGTGGGTTGCGTCATTGGCCTGGAAACCAAATTTACCGATACATGCGGCTATTTTACCATTCGAGAGTGCAAGATACAGGAAGAATATGCATTTTGCTGTGAGAACTGAGAACCAACTAAATTTATGATGCACGTCTCTAACGGTTGCAAATATGTTCTCACAAGCCACTTTCCAACAACAAATTAAAAGATACCCAACATATTCTACATAAGAAGTATACATAATTTGAACCCAAGCAGTTCCAGTTGAACTTGTAATTACAACAGGAAACCAACTATTTATACCTGGGTATTCCCAAACACTCTAAAGCGGAAATGCTACTCTTGTTACTTGACAATAGAAGCGCCACTTTCTGTCCACATGCTAGGCAATTGAATACCAAAAGTTTTCTTCTTAACTGATTTTCATACTTGAGTTCTTTATCCCAATAAACTAGGTAAATCGTTAAAACAAATAGGGCCTCTAAATTGAAGTTTGCAACATATTAAGTGCAGAGACGCTACACACCACATGATCTATCCTAAACACACTAGCAATCCTCAAGACACGGTGAACAAGCAAAAATAAAAAAAGAAAAATTTTAAATCACAACCCATATCAGGGACCAAAAGAAAAAAAAAATGTGCAAACAAGAACAAAAAAAAAAAAAAAAAGTTAACAAGAGCATCAAAAGAACGCCAACATGGAAAATCAATCAGTTTTACAAGAAGTACCAATGGCTTTGAGGATGTCAGTGGCGGTGTATTCAGACTTGTTGAGCCTCTTCTGGACGTGAGCCGCGCACCATACCGTCCCCAGTGGCCCTTTTCGGGCCAAGGTCGTTTGCGAGTAGAACATTGTCGCTTCCTTCTTCGACAATCTGCCAAGTAAATAGGTATGTGTACGTGACGTGGAGTGCTGGATTCCAAGATTTTGCAGAGTCCAAGAGGCATAGAGTGTTGCGGCAGATATATATACTCCGACATAATAACTTGTAGAAAAGATTGTTGGGGAAGCTTTGTGGCTTTTGGGGGTATAAATATTTGGCAAGTGGTGCGCGGGAGACGGAAGAGGCGCCAGCGCAAGTTGATTGGTGACCCTCTTTTCTTCCTCTTCTTTTTTTTTTTTTCCCTCCTTCTTTCGTTACTTATGCTCCACTTAGAAATTTATTTATCGTATATGATATTAAAAATGAGATGTTGTTGGTAAAGTATTCGTTGTAAACGTTTTAAGCATGCCACTTTTTTACCATCCTTTAGAATACCACCAAAGTGTCACATGAGAGTTCCTGTCACTATCCACATCATGAGATATGAAGCGAAAAGAGATCACGAAAAAACCTTGATAGTGTCGATTTTGACACCTGCACCACCAAAATCAATGGGGAGAGGTTGGAGAGAGAGCTCTCTCGAAAACAAATTCCAGCGACTAGGAATCTAAACGGTTGTAGCCATGATCTCCAACACGAACCTCGATGACGAGATGCACCTCGACATAGGCATGCGATTCACCAAATTTGTTGGGCGGTGACATGTGACCTGGCTGACACCACTACTAGATCCTGCACCCCGCCCCCTCCCCGCATAAGAATCAGTCACCTCACCAAAATACTTATCCCGCGCCCTATTAGCCCTCTCCTCTGTCAAACCTCGTCGTCGCTACAATTGGTTCATTGGTAACCGAGAAAGGCGATCAAATGTTCTCGGTGATGTGGACAAATTTGTTGATGTGGATTGGGACGAGGATGGGAAAAGGCAATTTACTTTAATATATTTGGACGGGGATGACCTGTCAGCATGGTGACTGACTTGGTCCTAACGATTGCAATGAATATCCAAATTTAGGATAATCACGCCATTCCTTTTCATTGAAAACCATCCCTCAAAGGATAACTCTTAAACCACCTTATTTAACCGCATTTAAATGTCACAACTTACAACATTCTTTACATCAGTCCGTTCCAACAATTGGAGTCACGTCAGTCCGGCAATTGTCGACCTTGGATCTGTAAGAAGAACAGATCACGTGAAAGCACGAATATGTCACAGCTTCTTTCCTCCTAGATACTCTCGCAGCTGGTACACACTCGGTCCCAACCCATGTCACCCGCCACCGGAGCTCATCCACGACTATCCTCAACAGTCCTCATCATCACCGTAACCATAGCCGCTATGGCCTCCATAATCCCCTTAACCCCCATCCACTCTTGTGTATCACCGCATTAAGCCGACAGTCAGCCACACAAAACTCATCCCAAGTTTGAACTCCACCCCCTCATGCAGTGGTGGCGAAAGACCACTGGAGGAGGATCTTATGTCAAGGAAAAATTTTCACTACAATTTCTGTATAGCGTGAATAAGTTACCGCTATATACTTCTTAGTGACGTTGAAAAAAATCCTACTAACATTTGTGATTGGAAGTACTAACAACATTGACACTACCTATATATATATATATATATTGTCACTATACAAGAAATTGTGGTATCTTGTCACGACTAGAGAAGCAGCAAAATGCTTTCATCCTCTACTAAAATGACCAGGAATGGAGGGAAAGAATGTGATCCTGTGGATTATCTCTCTTTCCTCCCTGCAAGGCAAAAATTTAAGAAAACTGAGGTAGAAAGCAGTATGTCACCAATCTTAAAAATCCCAACCAACTATCCGTTAAAACAGGTATAGCTAAGATATGTGGAGTTGCACTCAAATCCTGTAAGTAATTTGTGCGGCTCTGGTAACAAAGGTTAAACATATGCTCTCCAGATCCATAAGAAAGAACCATCAAAGAGAGAGAGAGCACAAGAAATGAGCAAGCAACTCTTGGGGACTACTACAGTATATTATAAGTACCTTGCTCACGCGGTCCTACACTAAACACCTTTTAGAGGAAGAAGGCCCCTCTGACCATTTAGGGCGGGAGTGCGGTCAAAGAGGGGTTGCTTCACCATGAACGATTATCTATCCGAGAATACATGTCACCATTTCCTACCCTAGTAGGGACGATATCGTCTACCACGGTTGGCAGCACCATCGCTGCCACCACTAGTTCCTCCGCGCCCTTGGGGGCCACCAGTGCCACTGTTCCGATCATTTCTCTGAGGCCGCATGGGCGGCATCTGTACTCCAGGCTGCTGACTGCACAAGTCCAAAGTTAGTGAAAGAAGATAATGAAATTCCTTACTATAGCACGTATAAGTACCGTAAAGAATGACAACTTACAGAACATAGCCAATTCGCCCATCTGGTAGGACCATAGGCACCATCTGCATACCTGTTGGCATTGGCCCCCTTCCGTATATCATAGGCTGTAATAAGTGTGCAAGTTCATCAGCGGAAGTAAATTGAAAAGATAAGTATTAGCAATTCCTTAAGCCCAGCAACCCTAACATGCGAGACATTAAATCCAGCTGCTGAATACTATACCTGCTGAAATCCACCAGTAACACCGTATCCAGGCCCAACGGGAACATAAGGATTTCCAGGAAAACCACCATATCCAGGATGCTGCATATAATTTGGTGCTTGTGCATTAATTGAATTAGCTCCATCAGATCTCTTATCACTTTGAGGCTTTGCAAGAACCACCTCCAACAGCTGACCTGCATATTAAATCCTTTGTCATCACGCTATACAAGAAGCCCAATCTAATAAAGTACTAATTTTTTGTGTTTCGTAAGTACAAGACGGAGTCAGATTTTTTCTAACATGCAAGGCATTTAAAATAAACACTAATAACCATTATTTTCGAGCCTGTCTTGACCTTGAAACTATCTTGACCTACCATTATGTGACGAAGACAATCCAAAAGTACTTTTGAACCCCGTGATACATTGCCTTGAGAATAGATTAGCAGGGCGCAAGGGCAAAGTAAGAAAAAAGGGAGGCCAACCTTGATCAAGACAACCTCATTTAGCTTCCTGGTCTATCTTCTATTCTTTGATCAGCAGGTGAACATCTCTCAGGAGTAGGTAGGTTGGCTTAACTTGTGACGAAAACTTTGATACGAACTGGGGAGCATCTCAAGTAGCACTTAATTCTCTAACAGGAGAATTAGAGATCAACTAGTTACCTCAAAGGTTAAAGAACTTGTCTTTTGAAGCTGTAGTTAACGAAGATATATTTGAAAGAAGGGCTTTGACTCGAATCTAGTTATTGATGGCAGGTTTCTTCACATCAGTTAGGCAGGTTCTTCAGAGATTACCAATTTATGATCTTAGCGGTCAAGAGTATTAATGATAAGCAAAGGTTCTAGTATACTGGTGGTGCATGTGTAGGGAATATAATGTGAGGCATTGATGAAATGAAGGTCCATGGAGGCTTCATTGTCTTCTTGAAGGGGTGACTGGGATATGATGGTTCTTAGAGTGGGCATTTGAGGGAGAGACAAAGAAAACTTTGAGGAGTTGAAGTCTATCGCATGGATGATATCAAGGTCCCTGGAGGTATTGTCTGGAGAGATGACAGGGTTACAAGACTTGAAGAATATGGCACTCGACCCTGAAGTGGACGAAGAGCAGTTTGAGGGGTAAGAGTCTCCCTTGCAGAAATTGAGGTGTCTTGCGTTCCCTCTTCTTCTGGCACAAATAGGCAAGGCACGGGATCACCGGTAACTTTCATTGACTTCTTGGGAGAATTTTGCGCAGTGGCCTCCAGAAGGAGGCCTTGTGTTGGCTCTGTATAGTCATTAACACAAGTGTCATTCTTGTTTATTGCGTGCTTCACTTTGGACAAACTGTATGTCAAATTTTAACAATAATAAGCAGAAAAAAGAAGCTATAAAACGAGAAACCAACGTTCGTCCTCATACAGAGACTTATTCAAAATTTTGATAAGCTTTTCTACTTACTCAGGTGGCATTCGATAACCTTGTGGTGTTCAGTTCTTCTTGTCTCGAGAACTAGGAAAATAAACATGTTTGGAAGCACTTTTTTGGTTTTCATTTTCTGCAAAAGACTTCTCATCATTGGTGGTTTTCAGTTGGGGTTCTAATTTTGAGATCCCCTTCCAACCTTTGATAAAAACAATAGCAAGTTATTTTTGTTCTCTCCTCCTACAGTTAGGCATCATCATGATACCACCACCGTCGCCATACCCAAAGCCACCACAACCACTGGCCCACCATACCCAGCACCAACACAACTACCGCCACAACCAGCACAGCCACCCAACACAACCAGTGATATGTAGCCCAAAACTAACCCTACCACTGCCACTGTCAGAAAAAAATACTAAATGATCACTGTAGTAACCAGTACCAACCACCGATCCAACACCACCACTCTCACAACGGTTGCACCAATTTTCAAATAAGATGAAAATTCAAATATCAATTTCATCTGCTTACCAGATCGAAGCATGGAACTCGGGGCGCCATTGTCTGGAACGTTTGCTGCTGATTCTCAACTCCTCCCCTAGTACTCCTCATTACAGAACCGCAGATAATTCCAAATTTCCCAAGAGATCATGGGACAAAGATACAGCTTCATGTCTTTGCCAGGCAAGTCGAAAGGAAAACATATTTGTCCATTATCTGGATCTAATCTTTTTTTCTGATATATATTATCTGGGTCTAATCTTGCAATCTGTGTGTGATGGGAGGTACTTGGTTCTGGTGTTGGGTGTTGGTAGTGGTTGATGTTGGTGGTGGGTGTTGTAGTGACAGGTGGTTGAGGTAAGATAATAGGCAAGTGAAGGAAAGAGATAAAACTAGACAAGAAAACAAAAAGCAGAGAAAACCAAAAGTCAAAAACCTTTCAATCGAACATTCTATAATGATATGAACTGGTCTCTTTCGTTGTCATATTTAAGGTATATTAAATGTGAGAACATTACCATTAACTTCGTACTTCTCTGAATCTTTGATGGCCTTCAAAGCACTTGACCTTTCTGCAAAATGGACAAATCCAAAGTCTCGTTTCCCACCAGATTTGGCTGGCGGCATAACAACTTTAGTAACTTCCCCATGACGCTGGAATAATTCCTTCAGTTGTTCAGATGGTGTGTTCTCTGGTATGTTTTTGACATAAAGAGCTTTGACCTGTGAAACCAAAAAAACACATAAAATGGCAAACATAATACAAACGAAACAAAAGGCATAAATATGTGCAACGCATTAGATGAATGCTGTTTTCAGTACCCTATCAACTTATTTTGGCACAAATGTGTTACTTTTTTAGACCAGCGAAGTCCGACATCCTATTGAAGAAAAGAAGACAGGTTGCACGAGGATTGGGCAATTGCACGAGAGGGCTGATGTAATCCCCGCATGTGTGGCGAGGCTGTTTCTGTGCTTCAAACCCATAACTCAAGGTCATATGGAGTAACCTTACCTTGCGCCAAGGCTCACCATCCATAAAATTTCTGATGCTTAACATTAGATTTGAAAAACAGACAAAAATTGAAGCTTATATGACTTTTCGCCACTTAAAAAGCCAAGAAGCTTTACCTTACCCATTCGACAATTTTTCCCTTTTGAAGGCAAAACTCATCATACTAACTGAAAGTCTCTGCATATTCTTAAATCATCAAATTTCTGAACTGTGCCATTACAGTTATTTATGGGGTAGCGCAAACCCCTTGTAGCAACCAAACATCATAAAAGTACCAAGAACCCAAGTAAAGAGTTTAAATAACTAGAACTAATCCAGATTATAAGACAAATAATATATAGCATTAGATAAAGTTTATCCTAAATTCCAACATTTTCCTTTTCGTTCCTACAACTACTTTATAGAACCTGTCGTCGAACAACGCCCGCCTTAATAACTTTACGAAAATAAAGTAACATGCATGGGCACCAACAAATGATTGGGGGGACGTCCTTCATTTGAACATAAAGAATTCTACAGTCCTGTTACTGTCAAAAGCTTGCTTCCCGGGACACATGGAATATAAACTGTTGAACACGATAAGTGAGAATATCACAGGTTGGACATGTAAACGACATACATTAACAGCAGGAACCGCATGACATGTCAAATCTTGTATACCTCTTGAATCTGCACCTAAGGATTCATTATTACCGGTAGAAGTTAAAGGTTGCCGACAAGGAAGTGGAGAAGATAGGAGGCAAGGGACGATAGAATGCAGCTATCCAGCTATCAAAAACAGGAGGGGGTTCCTTAGGCAGGGGAATGAAGATTCGTTGAAATACCATTTAGCGAACTGGGACACTGTTTGTTCTCCAAAATCAGAAGGCAGGTTGGGTGTGAAGATTTGCAGGTCTTTAATCAAGCTCTTCTGGCAAATGGTTGTGGACGTCTCAGAGGGAGGAAATTTATTGTGGAGGAGGGTGGTGGATTTTAGATTTGGTAAGGATACCAGGAGTGGATTTCTCTGCCTTCTAGATGGTAAACATGTAGCAGTAACCATCACAGGATAGTGTAAGAGGACAAGGCATCAGTCCATATCTCGGCCAAAGCCTTGGACCCATCCGGAGCTGTCGCCGCCGACGTTCATTGCCGCCACTAAACACACAACGTCAACTACTGACAGTCTGCTGCCACTGCTCTCTCTCGATTCATGCTTTTTGTATTGACCCAAGAGTAAGAGGACTGTATATTGTATATGGGTCCCCCGAAATAGGTTTTGAAATTCTAATCGGTCCCCAAAAGCGTCTGATATGTACCTGGCGTATCCAAGATGTATCCTGGATGTATCCAAAATTACAAAATTAATAAGAAAATCAGAGACGTCAACAGCTGCACCAGGTGCGCACGCAACAGCAGCACCCGTCTCGGATCCGTTCCTGCCGCCGATACGCGGGCCAAATTGCCGTGTTCGTGCTTCACAGGTGTAGAGTCTTTTTGTTCATTTTTCCAGAGTTATTTCAGCTGGACGTCCATAAAGACGCCAATGTTTAGATTATTTGACTTTTCGGGATGGGAAAAGGGTCTCGAATTTGCATCTTGGTAAGGACTTTCATGATAAAAAATTTGAGGCGATGAGTCGATTCTTGGATGTTCTTGCTAATCAACCTGATTATGCTTTGATGGAGGCCACCTAGGAGCAGTCTTTCCTTTTTGCTTTTCAATCCTTTTATTTGCTTTTCAGGGAGAGGGCAGAGCTATGTTTTCCTTGGAAGGGTATTTCTCGTGTTCATGCCCCTACTAGGGTGGCCTTTTTTTGCTGTCTGCAGTTCATGCTGCTATTTTGACTGCCGATAGCCCTAGGCCGTGGCACAAGAATATCATTAGTAGGTGTACATGTGTAAGAAGGATGGAAAGTTGATCATTTGCTTCTACATTGTGAGATTGCAAGAAATTTCTGGCTGTGTTACATCGACTCGATACTAGTGTCCAAGTCACATGTGTCTAAGTGTCAGATTTGTCTAATTTTCAAAATCCAAGATACGGGGACAATTTTTTAGTTAATCTATAGGTAAGATGGTGTTTTATGCGTCGCAATTGTTTGAATTGAAAACTTATCTCAGCTCTAAGCAACAACGAATTAAAAGAAAAGCTATAAGATAGTGGTTTTAGTGGAATATCCTATGATATGTGTCAGACACAAATCCCATACCCATGTCAAGTGTCGAGTGTCTGACACGAGGACTTCACGCATTCTGAAGAGTCTATGTAACATAGGTTTCTGGTGTTTGCCTTTTCCTGCTGTTGATATGACGTGTACAATGCCAAGATTGGTTAGAGATTTGATGTCCTCTTGAAAGAGGGTAAAGGTCCCGGAGAAGGGCCACACAAGGTGGAGGTCAGCACCTTTTTGTCTTATGTGGTGCATTTGAGGGAAAGGAATTTGAGGGCTTTTGATGGTGTGGAGACTCTTCTTCCTCGAAAGCATTC
The DNA here is from genome assembly GCA_033070095.1 of Escallonia herrerae. Lineage (NCBI taxonomy): Eukaryota > Viridiplantae > Streptophyta > Magnoliopsida > Escalloniales > Escalloniaceae > Escallonia > Escallonia herrerae. The sequence continues at coordinate 362,192 of JAVXUP010000089.1, forward strand.
TTCTTTTATAAAACAGCTTTTCTTTTTGGTCAAGGAGGAGTTTCACAATCATCTGATGCCTTTTTAGATGAGCTAAGCATAGCTTCTTCTATGTAATTGGGTATGTGCCTTCCTTCGTAACGAGGGTTCCCCCCACCCCTTGGGTCTTCTAATGAACTTTTACTTAAAAAATAAAAGAAAATGACAATTCAATAATGAACAGAGAACAACAACGGGGTGGTGGTTGCCCTCATCCCCCCTCCCTCCCCTCCTCTAAGCCACAGAAGAGGAGACCCTTGATGCTAACCTTCAAGCCATACATCTCGAGCAGTTCAACACATGTTTCAGAGGCTCACTTTGAGCCTAGACTTTCCATCAAACGAAACAGTATCTGCTTTACAGTAAAAGTTGTAGAAAGTCCTAATTAGTAAAACAACGAAGTCGGATCAACAAGCCAAAAAACAGAATCACCATCTAACGAACATACTGATATCTACATGACACCATTAACATCTTGGAGACTCGTCTGATGCAATATTTCCAACAGATTGAAAAATTGGTCTCCAAGAACTTGAAAAATACACGAACGTCAAAAGAAAGAAGACAACTGGAAGCTAAATAAATAAAAAGCAGTGACCAACTAACCACCTCTCTCATTAATAATTATTCGCAATATTTTTTCTATTCAGAGTTAGATATACATGTTAATGATGTCATAGAAATTGTGTTCAAACCATATTTCATTTAAACTTCAACAAAAATTAATAACATATACGACAACCAAGGCCAAAGGAGAGATTGCCTAGGTTTCTTCTTTGTTCCTCTTGCTATCTGGTCTTTAGCCTCTAAACTAACCATCTCTAAGTAGCCGGTAAACACAAACCAAAAGAGTGAACATAGCCCCTTTCCTAGAGGTGTCAAAAGGGCCGGGCCAAACCGGCCCTAAATACGCCCAAGCTGGCCCGGCCCTATAGATGAATAGTACTAGCCCTAACCTGTAGGGCCTTGGGCTAGGGCCAGACCTTTTTTTTTTCCCAAATTATCCAGGCCTGGCCCGGCCCTAAAATCAGGCCTGAAAAAACGGGCTAGACCGAAACCAGCCCCTTTTTTAGGGCTGGCCTAACACGGCCCTCTCTTGGCCCGAATACTGGCCCCTAATTGGCCCCATTTTCAGCCCTATTTTTGGCCCTAGTTCTGGCCCTAAAATGGGCTGGCCCCACTATTTTTCAAACCATTTGATGTCCCCCCCTTTTCCCCCAACGGCCAGATTCCCCATTATTTGCCTAAATTCCACTTTTACCCCCCCCCCCCAGGCTATATAACGGCTAGTTTGGGGGTATTTTTGTCCTACTAATTTTTAACAACTCTTTTAAGGTTTTTTACACTTTTACCCTCCCCAACAACTATAAACGGCTAGTTTTAAGGGACATTTTGGTCTTTTGTGGACTTTGAAAAATCTATAAAAGCACACCATTTCTTTCATATTTTTTACACCAATCTTCTTACTCTCTCTTATCTAAACATTCTAAATTTCTACAAGCTTTGTTACTATTTCCCTCTCCAATTTTCAATTACAATTATTACTTGTTTACTAATTACTACTCTTGCTAAATTCTAATTACAAACTACTGCTCTTATTCATTTGTTACTTCTAATTCTTTTGTTTACTAATTAGTAATTAGTGAATTCTTATTATTTATTGTTACTAGATTATTTATTATTACTAACTCTCTTCAATTTTGAATTACAAGTATAGTAGTTAATTGTTATTTCTAATTACTAATTATTGCTCTTATTCCTTTGCATTTAGTTACTCTTACTAATTTTATTTTTCAATCTAGTAAGAAAGTTTAGCGTTAAATATGGCTGAATTACTGAATAAACTGAAACGTTGATCATCATCACGAAAAACACCACCACCACGACCATCACAAACACCAATCCAAGCACCACCACAACCATTCGTTCCTGGACGAATGAGTACAGGCTGTATGATAGATACCCAAGCCAATTGGAAGTTCAATCAAAACATTCCAGATCTTGAATACACGCCTACACAAGATACCCCGCATTATAGTCAAGGACGCAGCTCGGTTGGCGAAGCTACTACTTCGTGGCATAATGTTAACCCGATGAGCGGTCATGATGGAGAAGGGCCGAGCAATCCTTCCTGTAGTGAGCCAGAAGTCCAAAAGGCAAAAAAAAAACCGAGTGTTGGAATCATTTTCATGAAATTATGGTGGACGGCGTCCGAAAAGCTCGATGTAAGTACTGTGCTAAATTATTTTGGTCTGGTAGTGGTAATGGACATCTTAACAGGCATTACCCTCTGTGTGCACCTCGACAAGGCCACGTCGAACCTAACCAAACGCAGTTATCTTTTGACGGTAAGTTATTTGTTTATAATCAGCGAGAGCAAAGAGACGGTCTCGCTGAATTTGTTATTCACGATGAACAAGCCTTTAGTTTTGCCGATAATGCTAAGCACTCTAGATATATGAACACCTACGTGCAACCTTTGTACAAAAAGGTTCATAGAAACACAACTAGATCCGATGCACTCCGACAGTATAATGCTGCTAAAGCACGCTTGATCGATTATTTCGATAATTTTGATGGTAAAGTTAGTCTTACTTTTGATATTTGACAATCTTCGTTTACTTTTGTTAGTTATGCTTGTGTGACGGCCCATTGGATTGATGTTGATTGGACTATGAACAAGAGAATCATCGCTTTTGAAATCTTTCCTTTTTCGCATGATGGAATGAACATTGCTACTATTATAATTAATGCATGTACCACGTTTAAATTAAAGAATAAGATTATGAGTATTAGTTTTGATAATGCTTCTAACAATAAAGCTGTTGTTACAGCTTTAAGAGAGAGCCTTCAACCTGTACTTGTTGGTGAATTATTTCATGTTCGTTGTGTTTGTCACATAATTAATTTAATTGTTCAAGATGGTTTAGCTGCTGCAGGAGATATTCTTCTCAAAATGAGGGGTATGACAGCGTATGTTAATAGTTCGAGTCCGAGAACACAACAATTTAAAACGTTGTGTGTTCAATATAATATGCCTCGCAGGAGAGCAGTTACAGATGTGGTCCATAGGTGGAACTCTACATACCATATGCTTTTACATATTCTGGCATACAAAGAAGTCTATACGCATTTTCTACTAACCCATTCCCAGCCGGCTTGCCAACTCAAGAGGAATGGCAGATGGCTACATACCTAGCTGAATTTTTGGAGGTATTTTACACGTCTACCAATTTATTGTCTGGTACGTACTATCCCACCTCTCCTATCGCTGTAATAGAAATTCTTAAGATGGCTACAATGTTAACAAAATGGAGATATATAGGACCCTTTCAAGAAATAGTAAAAGTGATGGACAAAAAGTTTAATAAATATTGGAAGAAATTGCCTATTATTTTTGCTGTGGCTACTTGTTTAGATCCTAGGTTAAAGTTGCATGGCGTGAACGTCTCGATACAAGAGATTGCAAGATTAATGTGCTACACAGAAGAGACACAACCGACTTACAGCGAAAGTGAGCAAGAAATTTGAGGATCTGTTCAACCTCTATCATAATTCTGCTGACGTGCGCGGGCGAGCTTCATCATCAACTGGTGAGAGGTATTATGCGCCATACTTTAAGGGCTTTGAACATCTAGTAGCAAGACAACTACCAGGTGAAGGTACTTCTAATTCGGCAGGTTCGTCTACTTTTTTCTCTTTTAATGAGATTGGTGTATATTCAAATACTGATCATTATTCTGATTTATCAATGCAAGAACAGGTTAATTTTAATTTGTTAAATTTTTAGAAACAAAATCAAAACATGTATAAAACTTTATCCCAAATTGCACGGGATGTACTGCCGGTGCAAGCCTCCACGGTTGCTTCAGAGTCGGCATTTTCAGCGAGCGGGAGGGTTTTGGATGACAGGAGGAGTCGTCTTAACCCCGAGTCGCTCGAGCTATGTGTATGTTGGAAGGATTATCTTGATGCGAAATACCCGAGCAAGATAAACCGATTGATGATAGGAAGAGCAGTGACTCACACGTTGAAGTACTTCCAGATGATTAGGTAATTTCTTTTTATTTTCCTTTTCTCAAGTTTTTAGAATAAAATTTTCACAAAATATAGATATTTTTTCTCATATATATATATATATAGAATAAGTTTTTACAAGCAAAATATATATTTTTCATATATATATATATATATATATATATATATATATAGGTAACTTCGTCTGCTTGTTTACAAGCAGGTCCCAAGTTCGGATAAAAGGAGGAGGGCCTATGAACAAATTTATCTTTAATTTAACTCCATCAATTTGAATATTTGAATGCTAGAAATATTATTGTCTACACACATATTACTACATATATATGTGCGTGTCTAGGCATTTTTAGTTGCTTGCATTCAAGTTTTTACTTTGAATAACAAGAATTTTGAAAAAAAACATATATATAGTTTGGCCCGGGCCCCGCCCAAGCCCAAGCCCGACCTTAAATATTAGGTCTAGGGCCAAGGCTTGGATTGGGCCTAGATACCCCCCTCATTTGGCTTGGCCCGGCCTGGCCTGGCCCGAATTCCAACCCATGTGGCCGGGCCCGTTTTCCTAGGCTGGGCCGGCCCAAGCTCCGCCCATTGACACCTCTACCCTTCTTAAAGCTAAAACACTAGCTAGTCAGACAAAAAAAATCCTCATTCCTGCTGCATTTGGGTCAGCCATTGTGAGCTGGCCGCTGAAGTAAGATCAATGTAAGCTATTCTCAGTCTTATATTCGTCATTACACTTAAAATTTGTCATCAAATCATTAAAGATCAAGTCCAAGTGACAAAGATATGTATAGATAACAAGAAGTATCAAAGAGTATCTGATACTTATTTACGTGAGAATATAAACTGCAAAGAGTATGAAACACGCCAGAGCATCCAATGTGCAGTATTGACAGTGCTATAATGCCATTTGCTTGTGAGAGGGTATAGGTGTGAGCGTGGGCGTGGGCGTGGGCGTGCGTGTGAAATGGGCTCGTCTTGTATCAAAATTCTATACTTTCACTCCTGGAACTTTTTACGCAAAACTGATAGTCCCAGGTATTGAACTCCTATAAATTGGCTCGAGATTTGATCATAAGTGCCACACTTTCCTATATGGAAACCCGCAACAAGACAAGGCACCTCGTGCTTGTGCAGTAACCCATGTATTTCAAGTTGAAAGTGGATTCTAGTCATTTCAATGGGAGTGTTTGTGTCAAGCCCGGCCTTTTCAGAAGCAAGTCGAAGTTTCACTCTACAAGTAGGTCCAAGGAAATGACACTAAGCAATGCCCTGGCCCATTTCCCTTAATTACCCATTTTTCTAAACATGTCTTACAGCCCTACTGATACCCTAACAGAAGAGGTTGGAACTTTCAACCCCCTCTCAAATGACTGCATCCACACTCTATCCTCTATTCAGTGCACTATATCCTCTGGGACAAGAATCTTTCGGCTTTCTTGCACATGACTACCTATTAGTGCGAAGGATACAGTTCTCCCAACAAGGCTTAAATAAATCTTGCACCTTCAGCTATTAGGGTTTATCAAACACTGCAACAAAAACAGTCGCTAATCTTTGGAACTCTACCTGAGCAGCCGCACTGTGATCAGGAGTACTCTTTGGATCAGCCCAGGTAACAGTCGGGGCATTCCCATCCAGCTTAAAGTTTGCACTTGACATTTTCTGTCTGGAATAATCAGCACAGGCATTGTTGTAATATTCGACGAAAGCAAACCCACGATTACGGCCTGGATTTTGAGGATCCTGCACTTAGAGAAGAAAATTTTACCAGTAAATTTGGGTATATAGCAGTTCACTTAATAAGATACGGACTTATTATAGTGTTCAACTGGTCAAATATCAGAACAGAGACCTTTATTAACTCAATGTTCTCAGCACCGGGACCAGTTTCGTCAATGACTTTCCTAAACTCATCATCAGTCCAGATCTTTGGGACATTGCCGATAAACAATCTGTATTTAGTTTCAGACAGGGAACACCTTAAGGTTCTACCCTGCAGGAATGAAAATAGAGGGAGTCAAAAACTAAAAGATTATCAGGAAACCATGAGAACGATCTCTCTCAAGTAGCTACTTAATAAATTTCTTTTGAAACTCCGAGGCGATAACTGAGTAATCATACTCACCTTGAAATCTGTGTTATGCAACTTTTCAATTGCCTTTTGCGCAACATCCTTTGCCTTGAATGCTACAAAAGCAAATCCCTTACTTTCACCTGTATCCCTGTTTTTCATCAACCTTGTCTGCAAAATCAAGGAGCAATGAGATCCATGGAAAAGCTACCACAAAAACCAGTGCAACACAATGCACAAGAACTGTGGTGATATCCCTCCCACCCAAACCTTCTTTTTCCCAGAGTTCAATAACTGACCTCATAGATTTCACCCATTGGTTCACATAGATCTCTCAAGTCTTCTTCTGTAACCTCTCGAGGAAGAGCACCAATGAAAACCTCAGAGCCATGAGGAGGAAGAGCAAGAATCTCAGCGTGCTTCTCTTTTTCATCATCGTCGACAAAAACAGTAGTCTTTGCTTCATCTTCAACAGGTTCAACAGCAATTTCACTTCTATCTTCATCTCGCAATTGCTCTTCCCCAGTATCCCCAATCCTCAACTCCTCCTGCTGTTCTTCGCCGTTCTCACTTCCACCTCCCCCAACACCTTCATCCTCTGTGTGTTCATCAACATCGTCATCCATCTCAATGTAATTGTCATCATCAAAATCCACACGGTCCTCAACTTCTGCGCCCTCTGCCATGTTTGCTTCACGTGGCAGGTCTTCTCATGCAAGACAGAAATACCACCTGCACGCTTGCATCGGATATGAAGGATGCACAAAGCAACAACAATTTTGAGTAGGCAGATGTGTTGTGTAAAACTAAACACATAAACTTTAAGGAAAATCTACTAGTCTAAATGCCCAAAAAACAAGGGTTATTATCAGAATACAAATTTCATGTTGCTTTTCAGGTTTCCTCTGTCAAGAAAACTAAAGAGGCACATAGTTTGGAACTTTATTATCCTCTTACTAGATGATTGCTATTACAGATCATTGTTATTAAAGGCACAGGTGAACCTAGGGCGCAAAGGGTCCTGGCTAAGTAGAACGGACACCACGTCCACACCGACACCGACCGTGACACCGGACACCGCAATTCCCAAAAAAACCAGATTTTGGACATCACAGGACACGCTGATTTTTTTTTTATAAATTTTTATTATGTATATCTATAGTCATTAAATATCAAATACATTTTACATCTAAAATGGTAAACAATAATCAATAACCACAAAACCAGCAACTCAAATAAAAGTCGTACTTAAAATTTAAATGCAATATAGTACAAAAAACTGGTACATAACATAACAAAGTACTTCATTACTCAACCTCTTACTAAATCACGCAAACAGGTAACAGAAACAGCGAAAGCGGCCTCCTCTTCACCGCCCAAACAGAAACAGGAAACTGTTGCAAAGTCATAAGAAATTACTTCACTACTTAACTCTTACAAAGTCACACAACTATTATCTCTTTCCTTCGACCAAGGGCTCAATCTACATCAATAGTGTCATTTTCGAATGTACCGAAACGAGAGAGATGAGAGAAAGAAGGAGACCTCAGTAAATAAGGAAAAAAGAAATACATGAGAGAGAAAGACGACGGTACCTGTTACTGAAATCCGGCGACGGCGGGAGTACGAAGGCGAGATCCTCCGGCGACCAGTTTGGGTGGGTCGTCTGCTTCGTTCTCTTCTCTAGACAGCGGTAATGGGTCGATCTAGTTGGGGGTTCCTTAAACTTATATATTTCTAAAAGAGCCCCAAAATTGTCAATTATTACACACAAACCCCCAAATAAGCTTGAAATTAATTGAGACGGCATACTTATTCCATTCTATGTAAAATTATATTAAATAATTTTTAACCATATCACTTACAATTAAGTGATAAGCATTAAGTAAGTCCACCCTGATTAAAAATTTTAGTATATTTTTTGTAAGAATTAATTTTTTTAAATGATACAATGTTAAGCGTTATCAGACGCACTTAATTCAAAATTATTAAAAACTTAAGTTTTAACTGTTTAATTGCATTATCAAACACACCATAACTCTCTACACATACTTCTTGTACATAAGAAATAATTTTTAAGGGAGAATTCTAGAAAAGTAGGGAGACTTGTAAATATCTAGATACTATTATATATAGTTATAGAAACATAATTTAGACCGTAAGATCCAATGTATGCCCATAGTCCGTTGAGGAGGTAGAGTAGTTAAGGTCGCACTTGGGCAAGGCATCCAAGCATTGTAGCATTTTGCAAGCAATATTGTGAATAGCATTCTCCTAACCTTTTGTTTTCCTTTATTCATTTGCTCTTAACATCGCCCAGCTCGAGGGATGGGCTGACCTAGCCTACAAGCGAGGACTTGATTTAGTTAAATGTCGCATGGTCGACTTAGGGAAGTCTTTAGTGTCGTGGAAAGTGGTATTCCAAAATTTAAAAAAAAAAAGAGACGCCGTTAAGAGGTGTCCGAGATGTATCTAGAGGTGTCAAACACCATACCTCGCCCCTTATGATGTGTCAGTGCTTCCTGAGCCTAGGCGGCGTAACGCTTTTATATGCGAGGCGCAAAATTGAAAAGGAAAGAAGGAATAGTACTTCTAAGGCTTGTAGGGCTACAAATCAAATTCTATTTGACTATACATTATGACAAGGGTAATGGACTCAAGCCGGAATAGTCCATCTAAGGCTTTTAGCGCTTCTTTCCGGCTTCCCCTAATACCCTTGACTCAAAATGAAGTGAATGAGTGATCATGGGATCATTGTTCAGCATTGGCACGCCATCTTTTTCATGAATTTCTTAATTATATCAACATCATATATAACCATAGATCCATATATATATATATATATATATATATATATATATATATATATATATATATATCATATATATATATATATATATATATATATATATATATATATATATATATATATGAGCTGATCCGTTGAGAGCGCTAGCAAAATAGATTTTTCTAGTGCGATCTGGTCGTCCATCCCTAATGGATTGCCCAGATCTTTTTTTTTTCAAAAGCTGTCAGTCGTCCGCTACACTATGTAGCGGACGAACCTTTTTATCATATTGCCCCTCTTTCCTCGTCTGTTATACTGTAAGGCGGACAACTTTTTTGGCCAGACATGTGACAGTCAAAAAGTCATCCGCTACACAGTGTAGCGGATGACTTTTCGCCTGACAGTGGTCAAGTCATTCACACCCTCCCTAACAGTTGTCACACCAGTCCTGTCGCCAGGACTGTTGCTTTGTCCTTATCCCACCTTCCACGATACTGTGTAGCGGACAACTTGACGGTTTTTACTATCCGCTATACTATGTAGCGGACTTAACCTGTATACAAACCTACTTCAAAACTCTTATTCATTATTTCTTCTCATAATTTTTTTAGCAGCGTTGGAAAGTAGATCTAAGCAATTTCTTCCAAAGAAATCATTTAATCGTCTCATCAATCACGTAAGTTCACAAACCAATCATTTATTCGTTCATAATCTAGATTTGTTATGAGTATTGCGGCTAATGCATGGTTTTGAATATGTATGCGTTGGATTGTGCTAGCGTTTGTCAATATATGTGTATTGCATATTATTTATTCACGTGATTTCATTTGCAAAATCCGATTCTGTGTCTGTTTGTATGTATGTACATACATATATACAGTATGTCAACTTATGTGAGCACATACTAGCGTTGTATGTTTGAGAATGTTTACGCTTCCAACCTTGCCGTTTTTTCATAATTTCAGTTGCAAAAAATGGATTTTAACCCAGGACCAAAAGATCCATTCGTATTATACGACCAAGCAAACCATATCAGTACGCTCATATGGGATAGTGGAGTAAGATATTTATTTTATCAACTTTCTTATTCTTGCGAATGTTGTATACCGTTTGTTTTGCTTAAATTGTATTTATTAATTCGTAGGAAAGAGCACTTCTCAACACAGTAGAAGTATCCGATAATTTCAAAGCCTGAAAATTGAACAAATACCAGAAAATATTACTGCGTGAGATTGGATTTGCGATTTTCACACATGGACAGATCTTTCAACACTTGACCGGCACTTAATAGGTGCCCTTGTTGAAAGGTGGAGAAGTGAAACGAACACGTTTCACTTCCCTATCGGAGATATGACAATTACCCTAGAAGATGTAGGGTTCATCTTAGGGTTACCGGTGACGGGGCGGCCGGTAATAGCTCCTCCGTTGGAAGCAACGAATAAGAGAACCACTAGGGACTTCTTTACTTCGATTCCCCGTGATCAATTTAGCACTAGTGGTATCAAGTTGAAGTGGTTGGTAAATACTTACAAGGTTCTGCCAGATAACTACACGGATCAGATGCTTGTGCTGTACACACAAGTTTTCCTCTTGTGGGTGATGGGGGCAATTCTATTCCCAACAACGTCGAAGAATACGGTCAGCGTCAAATATTTACCATTGTTGGGTAACCTGCTGGAGGTTGGGGATTATGCCTGGGGTGCAGTAACTCTTGCGTACCTGTACCGAGCATTGCACAAGGCAACGAAGGTCGACTCCAAAGTAATACTTGCATGTCTCTCACTATTGCAGGTATATCATACAAATCTTGGTTACATGCTCGATTTTTTTTTGTTGAATCGACAATAAATTTTGACGATACTTTATTTAATTTGTCTTTGCTCTCAGGTGTGGTCTTATGAACACCTTGCTACCGGCGCACATAGGTGTAGGGATGGAACAGATAATGTGTGGCCTCAGTTATGCGCATGGGAGTACAGCCGAAAGGACAGCCACTACCCGAAGAGAGACGATCCCCATCGCAACATTAAGTACTATTGGGGGGAGCTTGACTCGCTACCTCCGGGCCAGATGCGATGGGGCACCGTACAAATATTTGGAGTGACTGGTGGGAGAGTCGTTCGTCTTCACGCTCTCCAGGTTGCAACGCACACCCCTGATCCACTTCGAGGTCACAGAGTGGTAGCTGCCAGATCGCGCTAGGCACCATTTTAACTGCCTGCAGGGGTTGCCAGCCGATGAGCTGGATATGAGGCGTAACAGGAATCCACCGGGTGTCGGACGGTTTGGCAAGGAGAATGCACACGACTTGTGCGCACGAAAAATTGGGGTTTAAAATTGTAATATCCCACATCGGATGTGGAATAGTATGAGATGACTCTTATAAGACCTTGACAAGGAACTCATAAGTACCTAATTGGCTAGCCCTTTTGAGGGAGGCAATGCCCTGTGGTGGGGCCGTGGACCGGGTCGTTACAGATGGTATCAGAGCCGACTCTCGAAAGCTCGGGCTGGGATATCCAGTCGGGTTGTCGATGGTTGGGGAAACGAAGGCAAGCCCGGGTATATCCCACATCAAAAGGATGGTTGGGGCAACGAAGGGTGAGCCCGGTATATCCCACATTGGCTAGAGAGGAAGATTCTGGGCTATATGTGATTGAGCCTTAGCGAGGACGCTAAGGTATAAGGAGGGGAGATTGTAATATCCCACATCGGATGTGGAATAGTATGAGATGACTCTTATAAGACCTTGCCAAGGAACTCATAAGTACCTAATTGGCTAGCCCTTTTGAGGGAGGCAATGCCCTGTGGTGGGGCCGTGGACCGGGTCGTTACAAAAATTCCTGGCAGGACACGCTAGCGGCCATTGTGTCTGAGCCTGACCCCGTGATCAGTATTAAACAGTACAATGAGTGGTGCTACCGCATCACCGGGAGGAGAGTCAGTAAGGTTTGAACGCGGAGAAAAGTACCACCCTAGGGGTCAGATCGATGAGCAGATGGCATACAATCTGGTAAGTTGCCCAACCAGTACTTTTAATTTTTTTTATGATTCTAAGTGTGTCTATGAAGTTACTTATTTATTATCTCTTTGGATGTAGGTTAATGCCTCGTTCGCCTTCTTCCAGAACTTAAGCGAGAGAAAGGATCTGGTGGATGTAATGGGCGAAGAGCTTCACCAACAGGCTAAAGCGTTGGCGTTTGGCTGCGGAAATTTTTTGCGCCAAGCATCGGGACAACCTTCGGGCGTCAGCCTGAGAATGAGTTATCTAGGGTGGCAACCTCCTTATGTGAGCGAGGAATACCGTGATCCCTTGGGACAGATTTCAGGGATGAGCCAAGGATACGGTGGTCCCTCTATACCGGGAATGGGTGGTGATTAGGGACTGCCAAGCACCATGGGCCAGGCTCAAGCGCCGTGGGAAGAGTACAGTGCGCCCTCATTCTCTTTGCTTCTGGACTCGAAACCCCAACCCCTCTCTCAGAGTCAAGTCACGCAGGACTGGGGTTTTGGAAACATTAGTCTGTCCGAGACACTGCCCATTGTCCCGTGGGCAGGACCATCTGTTGCGGAAGAGGGCAATATCCCCCGGTCGACCCTCGAGGGCAATATCTCAAAGGGCATCCATTGAAGCCCCTAAAGCCGCATAAATGCCAAAATAATCAGAAAGTGTTATTCTAGCGAGACCCCCCGAGACAAAGCGTCGTACAGTGTGGATCACCCGGAGGGCATGGATTACTTTTGCTCATGGGAAAAAAAATGTTCTCCCTGGCTCCGGGGAGTTGGTTAGACAACGGTGTCATCTCTACCAACATGGAGATTCTGAAGGAAAGGGGTCGGGAGCGGCTGAACGAGTATCTGGGCATTTTTTTGGTGGATGCCTTTTTTCATAGCCTCCTAGTGTCTGAATGGCATGAGTGAGTTGAACAAAGGGGGAAGAAAAAATTGAGCCAGTGGAAACCGTCCGCTAACCTACGAGCGTTTCTTAATAGGGATAGTCCAATGAGCGCAAGGGTTACCCAAGTGTTTCTAATCCCATTTTTAGGGGAAAGCCACCGGTATTTGGTTTTCTATGAACCAACAGAAAAAGTCGTATCGGTGATCGACAGTCTCCACGACGATACCTTCCACATGCCTGTGTTGCGGATGTACAAAGCTCAGCTGAATTCTATGGTAAGCTTACGATTGTTGTTTAATGCTTATTGTAACTTGTCCATTGTAAATGTTAACTCGTGTCTTACGCCATTTTCTGTTTCTCGCAGAATCTATTTTGTGCCATGGTCCATGCTATCCGTGATGTACATGTACCAGCGCTGCCAAAGCTCCATTTCTGATTGAAGAAGAGGAGGCCCAAGCAACATAATAATTCAGACTGCGGCGTCTTCCTTTGCATGTATATGGATTACATTTGTCGGTCTGAGAACCTCAGGGTGACCTCCTGGAGTCAAGAATACATAGAAGGCTTTAGATATAGGATAGCTTGGCAAATTATGAAAGGTCGGCCTAGAGAGGTTAGGTTTATTGAAAATCTATCTAAGGACGAGAATTCGGCTCAACATGAGGACCCCAGTTGACATTGTACCATTAGAATAATTTTTTTTAATAAATCATGATTATTTAGAAAGCTGTCATTAGTTTGATTTGATTTGTGTTGAGATCAGTTGATTTGTGTTGAAGATGATTGATTTGACTGATTTGTGTTGAAATCAGTTGACGTTTGATTTGGTGGGTTGATTTGATTATATTTTGATTTGAGTTGATTTTTTTGCTCTCATTGAGAATGATTGAATGGTGAAAAACAAAATGAGGAAAAATTTTCCAAGTGTTGAAGTTGAAAGTTTCTGATGCGCCGTCCGCTACACAGTGTAGTGGACCGCCAAAGATAGTAAAATTTTCTAAGTGCTGAAGTTGAGAGTTTCTACTGCGCTGTCTGATATACAGTGTAGCGGACGGCCAAAGACAGGAAAATTTTCTAAGTATTGAGGTTGAGAGTTTCTACTACGTCGTCTGTTATACAGTGTAGTGGACGGTTAAAGACAGGAAATTTTTTTAAGTATTGAGGTTGAGAGTTTCTGCTGTGTCATCCGTTATACAGTGTAGTGGATGGCCAAAGACTGGAAAATTTTTTAAGTGCTAAAGTTGAGAGTTTCTGTTGCGTCGTCCACTATACAATGTAGTGGACGGCCAAAGACATGAAAATTTTCTAAGTGCTGAGGTTGAGAGTTTCTGCTGCGTCGTCCGCTATACAGTATAGCGGACAGCCAAAGATAGGAAAATTTTATAAATGTTGAAGTTGAGAGTTTCTGTTGCGCCGTCCGCTATACAGTGTAGCGGACAGCCAAAGACTGGAAACTTTTCTAAGTGCCGAGGTCGAGAGTTTCTGCTGCGCCGTCCACTATACAGTGTAGCGGACGGCCAAAGATAGGAAAATTTTCTAAGCGTTGAGGTCGAGAGTTTCTACTGCGCCGTCCGCTACACAGGGTAGCGGACAGCCAAAGCATGAACATTTTCTAAGCGTTGAGGTTGAGAGTTTCTGCTGCGTCGTCCGCTGTACAGTGTAGTAGACGGCCAAGCCCAATATTTTCCGGTAAAGCGGGCATTTAGCGACCGATTTTCTGTCGCCAATTATGTTTTACGTATTTTAAATTTTTTAAGAAATTAGCGATGGAAAAAATATTTTAGCTTGGAATCAACAATCTCAATATCTCAAATGCACAATTAACAATAAAAAATCATCAATTAACAACTTAACCTAAAATCATCGATCAATAATCATAATTCACATATGCACAATGAAGAAGCTAAAATTATCAAACAAATTCAAATAACACAAATTTGTTCAAAATGCGATTAATTTTATTCAGGGTTTAACAGAAAATTGTTCAACATTTGGGGAAAACTTTTTCACAAGTACTTTGATAAAACTCCAGCACTTGAAAATGCATATGTCCCTTGTGTTCAAAGATTACAAAGTCCCCTTCATTGAGGTCATGCTGCTGCACGAAGTTGTTCCAACCCTTTTCGAAACAAATTTCCTCTTGGTCGTGCTTCTTCTTGATTTTAACAAGCCATGACCCCTTACGGCTGGTTAGAGTTGCTTCATTTGATCTCGTTGTGGTAAGCAATATGCAAAAGGCTACCGGTGTGGCCTAACATATTCATAATACAGTAAGACATGTAAGTTTTCAACCAAAGATAAAACTTTTAACATACACGAAAACACAGAGAAAGAGTGATGGCCTACAATTTCTGTATGAAAACCAGGCATCATGACCTTGAAGAAGTGTCTGCCGACTGAAATGTCCCTGTTCACCAAAGCAGAAGCCATCAGGATGGATCTGCCGCCAGAGGGAGGACGGGGATGTCGTTGGGGGCACCGTGGCATTGAGGGGAGGACGGGGCCGTCGTCGGAGGTGATGGGGTGTCGGGGGGAGGACGGTGGTGTCGTCGGAGATGTGGGTCACCGTAGAGGGGGTCGCGGGTGGGTGAGATGTTCGAGACAGATAGAGAAACCGGAGAAAGAAGAATGGCCAATCTGATTAACATTTAAAAGCACATTGACGTCCGCTACATTGTGTAGCGGACACAAAGAATACCAAGAGTTTTTTAATGAGGCTCAGTCTGTTACATTGTCTAGTGGACTAGCAACATAACTGTCCACTAGATTGTGTAGCGGGCATAAAGCAGTCCAAAAAATTTCTAAGTGTTGGAGTTTTAAGAGTCTGCAGCGCTGTCCGCTAGATTATGTAGCGGACATTCTAGAACACTCTGCAGCGCCGTCCGCTAGATTGGGTAGTGAACATTAATGAAGACGTAAAAATTTGTGAGCCATCCCCTGGGAAAATAAAAAAATAAACCTAAAGTTAGATTTGATGGCGACTCTAATAGGTCCATCAGAAATAACCTTCCGATCTTCGGTCGAAAGATAATCTCATCAAAAAAAATATTACGTATTATTATAAATGTCAAACAGACTTGATGGCTTATACAAAAAACTAAAGGTCCACTGCAGCTGCTTCTTCCTCATCTTCGGCGTCATCTTCTTCCTCGTCTTGCAAACCCCCTGGACTTATCCCCAGTGCCTTGTAATGGTTTCGCTTGTCATGGTCGGTCATTTTGTTGCACAATGCACACCTTCTCAGCTTTTTAGGTTGAGTTGCCTGTTCAATAGAGCTTTTCATCCGCGTAGATCTCTTGCGGCCTTTCGTTTGCGATATAATTGGATCCAAAGGCCGGATATCATTGTCGTCTTCCCCGGCTCGTCATCTTCTGATCCCGTTGTAGGCTCAGTGTCAACCGCATTGCTGACTGAAGCTGCTTCCAACTGGTCGACGATGGGCTCTTGCTGCTGAGCTACCTCGAGGAGATGTTTATATCCGGCCATTGTAGCAGCACCTTTTACGGACAAACGGGTGAACATTGTCACCAGATGATTATACCGCAACGTCTCTGATTCTTCAAAGTCAGTATACGGGTGCTCCGGAAAGGCAATGGTACCGTGCAACCTGTTTGCACCTTTCGTCCACCGTGGCAGGACATATTTATCGGGGATTGTCCTGATATTCTTCTGGGTGAAAAACCGCAGAATGTGTCTACACAGGATGCCATGGAACTCAAACTTCTTGCAAACACATGTCACCGAAGCTGTCAATGTGTCATGGCTCACCGTATAAATTCTGCGCAGCTTCTCAGGGACGAGGTCATTCACGAGCGAATAAACCTTGTACTCACGCGTAGACATTTTTGCCACCTTGTTTATACTGTATCATCCCGATTTTCACAGCTCTACTTGGTATAGCAAGAAGATCTCCTTCGTATAGACTTTGGCACCGTTCAGCTCCAGCGGGGTCTCAAGCAACCTTCTCCTTTGTACGTGGTTGCAAAGTCTGCAGCCCTTTCTTTTACGAACAACGAAGCAACCGCTTTTTGTGCGGATGTGACGAAACTCTTCAAATTGGTAGCTGTACCCACATAACTATCGAACGTGGCATTCATAGATTCACTCCTGCCCGTCGTTTTCATGCCCGCGGAAAAATACCTCCTCGTGTAAACGCCAATCCATTGCTCTTTGCGCTCGTACAAGTGCTGGAGCCACTCGTTGTCTTGCAATGAGTAATCCCAAACAAGCTTTTCCCACCTCTCCTCAAATTCCTCAATCGTTAACGACTTGTTAACGCACTTGTCAAAATCCTGTTTAAAGTCTGGATACTTTGCGTACACGTGATGCAGACGTTCAGGGTATTTGTTGCTTATGTGCCAAGTGCACAAGTTGTGTCGAGTGTCTGGGAAGACGGTAGCAATAGCCTTCTTCATTGCCAAATCTTGATCGGTGATGATAACTTTGGGTGCTTTGAAGTTCATTGCTTCCAGCCACGTCCTAAACAACCATACAAAAGAACCCTCGCTCTCGTCCCTTAACAAGGCGAACCCGAACAGGATGGAGTGATAATGATGATTGACGCCGTGAAAGGAGCGAACGGCATCGAGTACTTGTTGGTACGGTATGTGGTGTCGAAAGTCACGACATCCCCAAAATGCTTATAAGCTAGCCTCGAACGACCGTCGACCCAAAAAATTGTACTAACTCGATGCTCGTCGTCAAGTTTATAATCGAAGGTAAACTGCGGGTCCTCCATCTGCATCCGTTTCAATAGGCTCATTGTGGATTGAGCATCATTGAGGTCATACGCGGCTCGTCTATGGGTTCGGACCGCGTTACGAACGTCTGTCGTGTTAAAGTTTAAATTTTGAATTCCCCCAGCCTGTTCAGCAAGAACATTAATAATCTCGGTAGGTCCTATCCGCGCATTGCTCATTGTGTGAATTAGGCTCCTCGCGACCTTACCCATCTTCTTGTGTTGATGCATCTGACTCACCTTAGAAGGAGTTACTAACGGGTGATTGTGTGCCAGTTCCAGGCTGGTAATAAGCCAATGATCTTGCTTGGGTTTATAGCTTACGAACATCTTGACCTGGCAATTTGTGCGCTCAAAGCAGTCCCGTCTTCTACGCGAATATCCTATTTCGTCATCACTGTCATCATTGCCTACGCTGTCTCATTTTGCAATGAGTTTCTGCCCCTATGACACTCGTATAAGCGAGAGCATATCTTTTTTGTTACGTTGCTTGTTCTTGTAGTCTTTATTCTAATGCCAAAACCAACCCTCAATGAATACGCTCGAAAACATTCTTCAGCTTCTTCCAACGTTTGAAACGTTCGTCCTAGATACGGATCACTAGCATCTACGGGGGCGTTGGAGCTCGACACGAAATCAGACATTGTGAAACAAGACCTGTGTAGAAATAGACTACGCTTAACAATCAAATAATATTTCTAACTGAAAAGATTATCTAAAAATTACCTTGGCCAATAGACCAATTTAGGATGACAAATATACCATATATAGTGTCTCCAAATTAACAATTATTAATTTATTGAACATAACAAATTAAAATTACTAAGATAAATAGACAAATTCATCATGCCAAAATACAACACACATATATCAAAAAATTCGAATTTAAATAGAATAAATTTATTGTCGATTCAACAAAAAAAAAGAGCACGTAATGAAGATTTGTATGATATACCTGCAATAGCGAGAGACATGCACATATAGCTTTGGAGTCGGGCTGCCTTGTGTAATGCTCGGTACATGTATGCAAGAGTTGCTGCACCCCAGCCATAATCCCCAACCTCCAGCAGGTTACCCAACAACGGTAAATACTTGACGCTGACCGTATTCTTCGACGTTGTTGGGAACAGAATTGCCCCAATCACCCACTAGAGGAAAGCTTGTGTGTACAGCACAAGCATCTTGTCCGTGTAGTTTTTTTGGAGAACCTTATAGGTTTCTACCAACCACTTCAACTTGATACCACAAGTGCTAAATTGATCCAGGGGTATCGAAGTAAAGAAGTCCCTAGCGGTTCTCTTATTCGTTGCTTCAGACGGAGGAGCAATTACTGGCCGTCCCGTCACCGAAAACCTTAAGATAAACCCTACATTTTCTAGGGTAATCGTCATCTCTCCGAGAGGGAAGTGAAACGTATCATTTCACTTCTCCACCTTTCAACAAGGGCACCTATTAAGTGCCGGTCAAGGTGTTGAAAGATATGCCCATGCGTGAAAATCCCAAACCCAATCCCACGCAGTAACCGTTTCTGGTATTTGTTCAACTTCTAGGCTTTGAAATTATTGGACACTTCTACTGTGTTGAGAAGTGCTCTTTCCTACGAATTAATAAATACAATTTAACCAAAACAAATGGTATACAATGTTCGTAAGGATATAAAATTTGATAAAATAAGGATCTTACCTCACAATCTCATAAGAGCGTACTGACATGGTTTGCTTGGTCGTATAATACGGAGGGATCTTCTGGTCCAGGGTTAAAATCCATTTTTTGCAACTGAAATTATGAAAAAACGGCAAGGTTGGAAGGGTAAAAATTCTCAAACATACAACGCTAGCATGTGCTCACATAAGTTGACATGTTGTATATATGCAAGTGAAATCACATAAACTTTTAAGCAATACACAATAAGCAATACACATTTATTGACAAACGCTAGCACAATCCACCGCATATATATTCAAAATCATGCATAAGCCGTAATACTCATAACAACTCTAGATTATGAACGAATAAAGGTTTAGATTGTGAACTTACGTGATTGATGAGACGATTAAATGATTTCTTTGAAAGAAATTGCGCAGATCTACTTGCCAACGCTGCTAGAAAAATTGTGAGAAGAAAGAATGAATAAGAGTTTTGGAAGAGGTATGTTTATGGGTCAAGTCCGCTACATAGTATAGCGGATAGAAAAAACTGTCAAGTTGTCCTCTACACAGTATCCTGGACAGTGAGATAACGACAAAGCAACAGTCCTGTTGCCCCAGGACTGGTGTGACAACTGTCAGGGGGGTTGTGCATGACTTGACCACTGTCAGTAAAAAAGTCATCCGCAACACAGTGTATCGGACTACTTTTTGACTGACAGTGTCAGGCCAAAAACGTTGTCCGCGATACTGTGTTGCGGATGAGGGGCGAGGAGCAATATGGTAAAAAAGTCTGTTCGCTACACTGTGTAGCGGACGACTGACAACTTTTGAAAAAAGATCTGGGCCGGGATGGACGGCCAGATCGCGCTAACAAAATCTCCTATTTTGCTAACGCTATCAACGGATCAGCTTCCATATATATATATATATATATATATATATATATATATATATATATATATATATATATATATATATATATATATATATATATATATATATATAGTGGTGGTGGTCGATGGCAAAAGCAGCAGCTGGCAGCAGTGAGACCAGAGCAGGCAGGGATGAGAGCCGCAGTTGGCGTTGATGGGAGCACCAACATGCGGCGACAATAGCAGCAGTTGGCAGCAGGGCACGGTGAACCGTAACAGGACAACGGGTTGATACGTGATTCAGTTTTTAAGGTTTAGAAACTGCTTTACTATTTTAGGGATGATGGAAAAAATTAGAACTTTTACTTCTGTCTCCTTGTTTTTAACGCCTTGTACTAAGCGCGCAATGAAGTGAGCCTAGTCCTAGGTGAGGCACATTTAACGCATTGAGTTATGCATTACACCTAAGCACGTTTTTTTATAACACTGCTAAAGAGAATACATGAGCACAAACAAGTCCATTTGTAAAACCTAATCACATTTGATTTAGGAAACCAAATCCCAGCTCAAATTCCATACCAAACCCGTGAGGTTGAACCTTTTTCAATTTATTTATGTTTCACAGGCAAGATAGAAAAAATCCAGAATTTCAAACCGTCAATAGACTCCAACTAGCAAACCAAAATGGCACAAAATTGGAGAAGTCAAGATGCCTCAACCACTAAAAACCCTATAAACCCACATTTGGACCATATGGGCACAACACAAAAGTTGGTGTTGGTGCTACCAATAAAAGATGAACAAATTAAGCTCAAAACTAGTAAATTGGTAAAAACAATTATGTGTAAACTCAAAAGAGTGAGATATAAGGTGGGCAAATTTGAAAGAGGAAGGAGTGAGACTTTTGCATAACCAGAAAGGAAAGTAATTTTTCTTCTCTTTGGATCTTTGTAATTATCCTCATGTTGTGAAGAAGAACACCATTCGAAATAATTTGACTAAGGAAGTGGCTTAATTCGGGTATATAGAGGTGAACACGATGAGGCGTCTAGTTTACTTCAATGCCCCCAGTGAGTTGTACTCTTATTTGTAACGTTCAACTCAACATGGGGTGCTATCATCATTCAACTCCCAATCCTTTGCGAGACCTAGAACAAGAGCGGAGATTAATATGCACACGAGAGAGAAAATTAGCTAGAAAAATGATGCCATGCAAAGTTACTCGTCTTTTTAATAAAATATATTAGAGGACTCATCTAGTACTTGGAGTCAATCAACAAAAGCGAGCTTGAGTATATTTCACCATTACGGGGGATGTTGGGCATGTAATTACAATCGATCCAATAACACTGTTTGAAACAACCTTCGCTCTGGAACAAGGATGGGGAAAATGTGACACTTCTTGTAAAATCTGAAATAATACAAGTACATGTTTAGAAAAACGTTGCATATGTGGAGAAAACAATCACGTTTTGCTTCGTGGTGGTGGCTCACATGCCGCTAAAGATCAATTATGCATCCTTGGGGAAAAAAGTCTCTATGAGAGCTTTATCAATTGTGGGCTATGAGTTCTCCTGTTACAGGACATGGCTAAAGCCCAATTTGAGGGAGAAAATATTAAGTGGTTATCTAACACCACGTCATCATTGTAGATGGTGTTAGACTATCACTTATATTTTGCCAACAAAACAAAATTGTCAAATACTAAACTATACCATAGTTCACCATGGTTAATGAAAACTTAAAATTCAAAATTTCAAAAATTTTAAATGGCCCACCTAATATTTTCCACTATCATTAATTAATTATCAATTCTCACTGATATCACTTCTTCCATGATATAGCTTCTTCATTTCTCCTGAGTTTCTAGCCGCCATCTCCGGTGACACCATGTCCACCATCACTGGAGTTTTATCCTTTGCAAAGAAGATCCAAGTTTCTAATTTATAACAAGGGAAGAACGAATCATGAAGTCATGGACATCAACATCCAACATTTCATAAGATTCTCTTCACGGACATACTCAATGCCCATGTAACTAAATGAATATAAAAGATGTTTTTGAAAAAATCGGTAGCATTACAAAGGTTTTAGTGTACAATCGATCTTAATTTGGCCAATTAGAGAAAGTGTCCCTGTTTTTTTGGTGGATCAGTCCAAATTAAACTCTGGAAGGATTAAATCATGTTGAAAGGGGTGGCACATCACAGTTCAGTATGTGAGTACCAACCTTAGTATACCTTTGTTACCAACCTGCCACAAACCACCAAAAAGTTGCTCCATAGAAAGATTCAGTTGGGCATTTCATCAAACACCTCTTAGGCATTAGTTTACATGCCACATTTTTCTTACTTTCTTGCGATATATTTTCTTCGTAGAGGTTCTTATAATTTTTTTTTACAGCAAACTCAAGAAACACGCTCTCAATCAGTCCTCTCTGCGATGAATCCTTGCAACTTTGATTTAGAGTTAACATTCATTGTGGTGGGTTGCGACTTGCGAGGGCGGTTTTTAGTAGGTGTTGCTGCCGTGACGCGAATCTCATAAAAAATGGTGTCTTGGTGGTTGCCAGAATAAATTAACAAGAAGAGAGAAGAAAGCAGGGAGAGGAAGGGGGAAGAGAGAGAGAGAGAGAGATGAAAGTAATATGCATTATAATAGAAAATTTTATTCTGAGCGGGCATTTCAAAATTTTCACAAAAAATTTGGATTTCAAACTTTTAGCTAACTATGGTTAAGGATTTCTATATACTAGACGGCTGCCTTATATCTCAACTAAGGTTGTAATTTGTCACAAAATTAATAATAGTCTAAAGTCACATAAGCCGATGAGGTGACGTTTGGTAACCACTAATATTTTTTTCAATTTGAGGGCAATAGGCCCTTTAGGCATTTCAGAGATGAAGGTCAAACCTGATATCTTGTGCAACAACCGTACAAATTGGTAGTTTGCAGGAAACATAATTGAAACGTCAGTTCAACCGATGTCATACTTACATGCTGATTGATCACATAAAAATTTGCATCTGTTCATAATTGTTGCATGAGTTTCATAGGTGATCAAAAGCTAATAGTGAATATGTACGCCATAGCATAATTTATAACATGAAGCTCTAGTTTTGTTGTGTGAAGTGAAGATTTGTTATATTATAAAGGGCTAATTACACTCATGTCCCTGAGGTTTGGGGGTAATTACACGCGAGGACACAAAGTTTCAAAATGTAACATACGTGACCAAAAACGTTAAAAAAAGTAACACTTTTATCCAACCGTCAGTATTCCGTCCAAAAAGTATAATTTTCGTCACTACGTATTTTAAAAATGGCAATACTACCCCTGTACAGTATATCGTGAATAATTTGATATCCTAATTTTCTCTCTCCACAATTTAAACCCTAATTCTTAAGTCACCGCCGGCAGCCTCCCTCTGCCGCCAGCAGCCCCCTCCCCTGCCCTACGCCGCCAGCAGCCCCCCTCGCCCCACCATCCTGCAGAACCACCCCACCACGCCGGCAAGCCCCTTGGCTAACCCAAGCTGCCGAGACGCCTCCGGCAAGCTCCTTGGCGAACCCACGCCGCTGGGAAGGAGATAGATCTGGCCATTGCAATGACGGCGATCGCACCGGTGGGCGCGATGGTGCAAGCCCATCGTGGTGGTGATGGCGCTGCCTTGCTGGTGGTCACAGTGGCGCGCATCTCGACGGAGGAGGCCGATGTCGCGACATAGCTCGGTGATGCTTGCGATCTCGGACGACGCGGGGTACGGAGGTAGGTCGCGGCGGTGATGGTGGTGACCGGTATGGCGACAGGCAGATCGGGAGTACGACCGCGATCTTGCGGCACCGGTGCCTCGCCGGAGGGCCTGCTATTGCGCTGACGGGGAAGGCAGACGGCGTGGGGGCGGGGGTGGGGGCAGGGTGTGGGGGGGCTGTGGGTGCTGGGTGTGGGGAGAGAAAGAGGCAGACTCGTGGGGGTGGGGTAGGGGCGCGGGGGGGTGGGGGTGGGTGCTGGGTGTGGGGAGAGGAAGAGGCAGACGCATGGGTGGGGTGGGGGCGCGGGGGGGGGGGGTGGGGGTGGGTGTGGGGAGAGGAAGAAGAATAAACAGTAAATTAAGTGAGTAATTGATTTTAAAGTCGGGGGCAATCAAGTCTTTTTGTCAAAACCGTTAAGTATTTTTGTATTCCGTTTGTCAATGGACATAAGTGTTACATTTTGAAACTTTGTATCCTCGCGTGTAATTACCCCCAAACCTCAGGGACATGGGTGTAATTAGCCCTATTATAAAATATGATCTAAGGCAATGTCAATTAATGAATTGCTTGTAGCAACTTAGCACCAGAAATTTTATGTTGACAGTGTCCAGAGCAGCCCAATGAGCAAAAGGGAGGGTGTGTTAAAGTTTTTGACCTGTATTTTAATAAGCCCATTTTCTATTGAATTTATTATTTTACTATTATGGAAGATCGGTATTCTCACTTCATTTTTAAACCGCGTGGATCACTAAGGACCGCTTTGAAAAGTTAAGTACTCTCCATAATGGATGGCCAAGTAGTTTCATGAGGGAAGGGTGAAAAATACTCGATCTAGGAGTGAAATTGAACATGAAACCGTAAGCTCCCAAGCAGTGAGAAGGACATAAGGCTTAGACAGCATGCCTATTGAAGAATGAGCCAGGGACTCATAGGCAGTGACTTGGTTAAGGGAACCAGGAGCTGCAACGAAGAGTCCCCATTGGGCATTAATCCACTGCTTATGGACTCAAACTTCCATAACCATGACCAGGTGTCCATGTACGTACTAACCTTTTTCACAGGCTTGGAAGTGCTTATCAAAAGTGGAGCCGAAGTACACTTCTCTTATGGCATTCCACAAGAAGTCCAAGGTGAAAAAACTCCATTACAACCATCAATTGCGTCAGTTCTCTAGCGTTTGTACCTTTTGAGGGTGTAATATGATGTGGATATATTGTTTTGCTTTTTATCTGTTACTTGTCTCGTTTACTCATGCACACCAAGAAGATAATGGTTATCAATGACGAGTAAGAATTTACATACATTACATTATTTAGAATCATATATTGCTTTCACAGCTAATGAATTCTTAAAATCATATACTGCTTTTACTCTTAACGTATTCCCGAACTTGGAGGAGTACAAACTCTAGCATTCTCGTAGACTTTTCCCGGTCGACAGAAGTACCCTTTCTTTGGAGCACAATGAGCATCTTGTGAACATATACACAACCCTTCCAAAGCACATCCCTCTTTGAACATAGTTACCTCATCTTTCACTCCTAGAACTTGATCCGTCCACTTACTAGAGAAGAGTCCCAAAGGATCATAAATCTGCTTAACCTTCAAGAAACTTTTGGCATTTTTGTACTTCTTGATCACCCCTTCAAACGCCACATTTCGATTCTTCCCCCAGTGTGGCAGCCCTCCATACTTAAAAACCGCCATTTGCTCCACCTCTTCGAGTATGTCCTCGTAAAGTCTAGGGATGCTGGGATCTTTGCTTCTGTAATATGTGATATCAAAGTCTAATGCATCTTCTTGTTTGCCCAAGTATGCGCTTGAAAGCTTAACGTATCTCATGAGGATGCCATCGTACAGTTCAACAACACACAGTGACTTGGGCTCTAAATCCACGAGCTTTTGCACGTCCTGAATGAAGCTCTTAACTTTGGACAAGCCAACACTGATTGTGGTTTGGTGGAAGAATAGACCCTTAACGCGAGGATCCCATGGACATGCTGTAATTCTTGCATCCTCAAGGCTGTCGAGGCATGTCCCGGATGCTTGGAGGCGGTTCTGGAATCCCACTACAGGATAGTGAGTAAAGGCTATACCTGTGCAATTCGAAAGAATTATTACAGCCATAAATCAATTTAAACACCTAACCTGCAAATGATTTTACCTGGAACGAGGGGTTCTTGAGTAGCAATGTTTTGCACAAACATAGAACGTACAGAAAAAGCTAGGCTAGGTACTAACTAGTTTTCCACAACCCGTTTTCAATTCTCAATAATGACTTTGATTTTCAGTTGCTAAATTTTAGTAGAAGTGTCACTGAGCATATTTTGTTTCACCAATAAAAGTATAATTGTGCAGTTGAGGTGAACGCACAAGGATTCCACTGCTACTTCTAGCCAAATTATAATAGCGATTGGCCGCTTTGGTACTTATCAATCACAATATTCTTGTTGGGATGAATGAGGTGGCTGAGATGGTAGATTAGATCTCGCAATATCCGTGCTCAAACTTTTAAATTTGACCCGAGTCCAACATTATATAATTGTAAAACGTAGGAACCTAAAACTTATGATTTTTGCACACTTTGTAATATTTTGCGGCTGATCTGACAAATATATACTCCGTATTTTACAAGAGAGCAATGTCAAAAATCAAGGTGTTGTAGGCATCCTTATAGAGTATGGTTGTGATGGTATTTGGGGTGATTAATTACCGGCTGCCGTGGTGGGGATTTGGTTGGGTGGTGGTGGGGTTTAATGCGTGGCTGTGGTTGGTGGTGGAGTTTGGTGCGCTGCAGTGGGAGCGGTGGGGTTTGATTATGTGGCTGTGGTGGGGATGGTGGCTGGTCGTGACAATGGTGGTGGCTGGTGGGTTTGGTGCATGGCTGTGGTTGGTGGTTCGAATTGCTTTGTCAATGTATGGTGTTGGTTGGTTTAGTTGGCTAGTGGTGGTGATGAATGGGTTGTACTCGGAGTGCATGAAGAATTGAAAGGTGATAAAAAAAAGTTCCATGTCATCGACGTCATGTGGATGCCATCTTGGATATAAGGCTAAGTGACTATTTCATCTTCAGAAAGTAACGGGCCTTTGGTCAAAGGCGAGTTTGACCGTCAAGTGGAGCTGAAAACTACGATTATAGAGTTTGGGGTGTTAGATGCTAAAGTTTAAATACCGAGGTGCTAGGTAAAATTGACCCCAAAGATGGAGGTGGTGGGTGCATGCAATTGATCCCGTGAAAAACCCTATCCCCAAGTCTCTAAGTTAAAGTATCAAAAAGTTGGGGACATCATTAAGGGTAGGTTTGACACTCTTTTTTTGCCTCGTTTTTTTTTAGTTTTAAAAATTGAAAAAAAAAGGAGCGTTTGGTAACCATTTTTTTTTCAATTTAAAAAACCAGTTTTTAAACTGAAGAGTAAAAAAAAAACTCCAAAAACTGGTTTTTTTTTTCTTTCACTTTTGGTTTTTTTTTTAGACCACCACCACCACCCTCCCACCACCGGCAGCCACCTCAGGCGACCACCGCCGGAGACTGCCGGCATCCACCTCCGGCCGCCGGCAACCACAGGCAGCCACCTCCGGCCGCCGGCGACCACCGCCAAAGACTGCCGGCAGCCACCTTCGGCTGCCGGCGACCACCGCCGGAGACTGCCGGCAGCCACCTCCGGCCGCCGGCCGCCGGCCACCACCGCCGGTGACTGTCGGCAGCCACCTTCGGCCATCGACCACCACCACCACCACCGTCGACAACCGCTACGCCCCACCACGACCACCGCAAACCACAAAAAAAAAAGTCAAAATAAAAAGGATTACCAAACACAAAAAAAAAAAGGGGAAAGTAGGGAATGACCCCCTCTACTTTACACGTTGTGCGATTTGACCCCCTCCACTTCAAAATTAACCACTAAACCCCCCCACACTTACATAAATTGGGCACCTTAGACGGGTCCGTTATGAATAGTGTGAAATGACCAAAATACCCTTATTTCTTTATTAGTTAATGACCCCCTGTACTATACACGGTGTGCAATTTTCCCTCCTCAACTTCAAAATTATCCACTAAACTCCCTTACACTTACAGAAATTGGGCACATTAAATGAAAACCGTTAAATTTAAATGACAATTTTGCCCATGACCCTCCCCCCCGCCCCCCTTCATTTCCCACCCCCCCACCCGTTAGACCAGTCCCCCACCCCATTCTGCGCTACCAGATTCATTGCAAATAAGGGATTGCTGCAATCTGCACCTCCTCTTCTGGTCAACCCCGCTATAATTGGTGATTCACTTAGCACAACCACTGGTCTTTTTCTCCGACCACCAGGGAGTTACAAAAAAAAAAAAGGAACCACGATTGCCGTTGGTATATCACCGGCGCAACAACTACCATGATCAGCGTCACAGTAACCACCATTCTGGCCAACTCCCCCAACTTTATACTGTCTGGCTACAGATCGTCGTGAGTTGCCTCATCGCTGCCATTGCCCACCACCTTGCGTCTGCAAGCCAGTGGGGCTTCTTCATCGGCCACCAACCGACCGACCCAATCAACACCGGTAACATCAATCCCCACAGACACAGGCTATCGGCGTCTGATTGCCGCACATCCGTCTAGATCCCTACCACCACGATCGACGACCACGTCCCCAAATCACAGGTCTAACCTCCGTCGTCATTCCACCCCAATCCACAACATCGCGCCAAGCAGCGTCACATGACCACCGTGACTGGCTACACGCCGCTAGGGCTGCACCAGATTCGCGATGTCGTTGCCGCCACAGTCGCATGCGAGTAGCGTGTGTGTATGTTTGCAGTGGGTGCGCGTCTGTGTCTGGGTTTAGGGTATGTGTGTGTGTGTGTGTGTGTGTGCACGTGCGTGCGTGCGTGCGTGCTGGGTGTGCGTGGAGTGTGTGTATGTGGGATTGAGTAAAAATTCTGAGAGGAGAGAAAAAGAAGTTGAAAGAATGGTATTAAACTTAAATAGGGTAAGGAAATAAGGGTATTTTGGTCATTTCATGAATATTCATAACGAACCCGTCTAAAGTGCCCAATTTTCGTAAGTGTGGGGGGGGGGGGGGTTTAGTGGTTATGTTTGAAGTAGAGGGGGGAAAATCGCACACCGTCTATAGTACAGGGGGTCATTAGTTAATTACCCCTAACAGAATGGGCAAAAACGTCATTTACAAAAAAAAATTGTTAGTCAACGCGCGTGTTGACCACACGCTGTTAAATTTAACGGTTTCCGTCTAAGGTGCCCAATTTCTGTAAGTGTGGGGGGGTTTAGTGGTTAATTTTGAAGTGGAGGGGGGCAAATCACACAACGTGTAAAGTAGAGGGGGTCATTCCCTACTTTCCCAAAAAAAAAAACCTAAAAAAAAAAGGGGTTATCAAATACCCACTTGTTTTTATAAAAAAAAAAATAATAAGCTGCTCTTTAAAAAACTGCACTTTAAAAATTGAAAACAAAAAAAAAAAATTTGTCAAACAAACCTTAAGTTTTAAGAGTGTGTTTGACGCGGTTTTTTTTTTTTTTTTTCAGTTTTGGAAATTGGAAAAAAAAAAAGTGCGTTTGGTAACCATTTTTTTTTCTTCTCCAATTTAAAAAATCAGTTTTTAAACTAAAGAGTAAAAAAAAAAAAAATCCAGAAACTGGTTTTTTTTTTTAGACCACCACCACCACCCTCTCACCGCCGGAGCCACCTCTGGCCGCCGCCGGCGACCACCGCCGGCAGCCACCAGCCACTGTCGGCCACCACCACCGTCGACCACCGCCGACCACCGCCACCGCAAACCACCAAAAAAAAAAAGTCAAAATAAAAAGGGTTACCAAACACCAACAAAAAAAAAAATAAAAAAAAAAGGTTATCAAACACCCACTTGTTTTTGTAAAAAAAAAAAGCTGCTTTTTAAAAACCACTCTTTAAAAACTGAAAACCAATTTTTTTTTTTTTTGTCAAACCAACCCTAAGTCCTCCAGTTTTGGCTTCAATGTCCATAAAATAGAAAAGGGGTTATAAATACTTATCTCATGGTAAAACTATAATTTCAGCGTATGGTTCTATGACATTCTTTTTACTTGACTATTTTAAATCAACAGAAGAGTAAAAAGTGTAGATACCATCGTTTGTCAACCCATATGCACCAGTCTTCAGCAAGGATGCAGTAAGTACTGCTCCTCTGCATTTTCCATCTGCGTCACCTTTGGATTCTTGAATCTCCTCTATTCAAATACAAACAAAACAATCATTCAAAAAAATCTTTACTTTATAGGCCATCTAGCTACTAATGTAAAAGGCAAAGAGAAGATGGATTTTTTGTTTTGTATCTTTACTAAAGTTATTGTCAACTGGATTGCTCAAAAGTTTTTCGGTAGAGGGTTTAATTCCAGATCCGTGTTGACAAGCAATAGGGTTTATCATCTAAGCAAAACTTGAATATTGTTTGCTTTTACAAAAACAATAATGCAGTGACGAGTTCTCAATGTTATTGCCAGGCTGACTAATTCGTGCCGACGTTTCACTTTCACACAGGGATTTGGAGCATGAGTCAACTAACCTGTGGTTCTTATGACTGCAAGTGCAACGGAAGCCGTGGACCGGAAACCAGGGAAGTCAAGGAGGCCATTGCCGGAGACGTTGGAAGGGACTCGATCATCAAGCCGGTAAACAACCTTATGTTGGCTTGGATACCATATCAAGTCTGCAAATTCGTGTTGGTTGCCGAAGGTGGTGGCCTGATCTCCCAAGTCTGAATCATTCTTGGTTAAGTAGGTGATGGACCGCTTGAACATGGGTTGCAGTCTCAGTGTGACCTACAGTGTTCAGTAGTACTCCATCGTTAGGTGGTGACGTACAACACTCTTACAACAGATTTTTGGTCATGTTTGTTTCTTGCAGAAGCTTAGGCAAGTCAATCTGTTCTCTTTCTAATAATTTTAACCTGCACGTCATCTGTGGTACATGCTTTTCGTGTACCGTGGTGAATAACTTGTACCAACATACCTTTTATTTTTCTAGTTTAATTTTCTTCGCATGGGAGAAAGTGAGGGGCTGGGGGAAGATGTTACATGAGATGATATTTCTCGTTAATAAAAGATTTGACAAACCCTAATATCGTGTTAGTATTAGAGGATATAATAGAAATTTTGAAAAATTGCATTAATTACTTTCACATTTTTCATCAAGAAGCATGGTTCATAACACATTTAGCTCTCAAATGACGCGTTTCTTTAAACGGCAAATATTTCAATTTATTGAATTTAACATTTTAAATTTCTTAAAGCACGTAACACAAAGCAAGAAGTTTAGCATCATAGACAGGCGGAATTCATTTTATGGTTATAAAGTATC
This sequence comes from Escallonia herrerae, assembly GCA_033070095.1. NCBI lineage: Eukaryota > Viridiplantae > Streptophyta > Magnoliopsida > Escalloniales > Escalloniaceae > Escallonia > Escallonia herrerae. The sequence goes on from JAVXUP010000089.1 coordinate 393,359, forward strand.
CAGCTGAGCCAGGCTTTGCAGGCCTTCTTGTGGACTGATTTACATAGTTTGACCCAACTAAATTCCATAACCTATCTAAACGGAAGTTGCATAACGAGTCAAATTCTTTTGGCACGTGCGTATGACTTGCTTGAACTTTCAAGTTTTCAGGAACATCAACTTTTGTGTAAAGTTTGCTTTAGTCTGCTATTTTTTGTTACCAACACTGGCATTTTATGCTTGCCTTTCGAATAAGTCTCCTCCATAGCTTCATTCTACATCAGATAATTCTGCTGCATCTGTAGCTATGTATTGACGTTTCTATGATGCCTTGGAATATAGAAACACGTATTATGCAGGACCATTGGTATCAAAGTACCCAAGCTAAAGCATTTAAATCAAACTAACTTAAGATAATCAGCAAACGGCCCACATAGAGTAACAAGACATACCTGTGAAATTACTCCAAGAACTCCAAGGGAGACTCTGGCTGCATCGAGCTCGGGATCACCATCATTAAGTGTCCGAACTCTAGCATAACCTTCCTTGGCTCCTGCGGGAGAGACAATCCGAATCTGAACCACGTAGTCGTGAACCGAACTACCATTGCCCCAAAGTGTGCTGCCATGTGCACCCGTGCCCAAAAGTCCACCTATGGTCAACCCCCACCAGTATGGTGCATAAGGCAATGCTAACCCTGCCTTGGCTGCCTCATTTATCAGCTGCCTGAGTGTCACACCACTCTCAACGCTGATCAACCTACTCAATCCATCGACGTTTACTATACGATTAAGGTTTTTCGTGCTTATAAGGAGCCCGTCTTCGCCTTCTTGACAAACCAACTTGGGAATACTGTGGGAGAATCGCGTTGCAACTTTCATTTTCCTTCTGTTCATGGTCGCATTTGCCACGATGGAAATGAGCTCTTCTTCAGTCGTGGGGTACGCAACATCAGCGGCACGACATCTGGCTCGATCAGGAAATGCACCGTAGGAATTTGTGATCGTACAGTTTGAGTTTTTGGATGAACACCTTATGGGATCCTCCGGAGGAGTACACACCGCCATGCAAAACCATAGAATAACTATTAGCAAGATGAGCTTCTGGGAATGTAGGACGGCCATGGCTGAGGGAGTTTGGTAGATGAATTTACTTTTTGAAAGGATGGGTAGATGTAAGGGAGTAAGTGATGCAGCAACACGCAGTTATTATTATTTATATGAATGAAGTGGCGTAGAAGGGTTTCAGAGGGGGGTTGCAAAGGCTAATAATGCTTTAAAGTCAAGACGTGAGACATTCAATTTTTTGGAAATTTGGAGAAAGTTATGATGTTGCATTTCCGTTGGTTTTTTGGAAGCACTTGAAGTTGTATAGATGGGAAAATCGAACAAAAACTTGCGTATATGAACCCGTGAAAAGTGGGTCATGATAATTTTGTTTTTGTTTTTTTTACTTGCTTTTACTTTCGTTTTTTGTTGGTCTACAACAATCATTAGAATAGAAAATTACTTAGCAATCTTCGCAGCAATGAATGCTACGAGCATCATCCTCTCCTAGCGATCCTTCCAAGGGCGATTCTGTAATACACATGTTGAATAAAATTATTAATGCGCTACCACGTAACACGTTGTGGGTTCGGAAACATACCGTATGAAGTTTCCGAATATTCCGACGATGGATCCTTATTGTTACGAGCCTCCAACACGTTTGATCTTTTTCGTAGATACGAAAACGGCTACTAGAGTCGAGTTCTTCGTCCACGAACCAAATCCTAGAGCTTGATGATTGCTCTAGAGAGAGTGCAACAGAGAGAGGGTTATTGCTATAACTTCTGACTTATTGGGATATCTCTAGCCTTTATATAGAGATGTAATTAGAGACTGACTTTACCTCAAACTCTTAGGAGATAAAGATTGTATTTATCTCAAACACTTAAGAGATAAATATTCTTTAAATAACTGTATTTATCCAAACCAACAAATACATATTATACGTTAGTGGGCGGATAATGGGTCCATTGACCCAATTTGTTAACAGCTCCCACTCCCCCACACACAGGGCAAATAAATCGTACAGTCCCTCTTTATCTCTCGTCCACTCATCTCCTCATATACGTGCGACCTACGAGAAAGGATGTCCAGTTGAGGAGTATTGTATTAAGTTATCACCAAACTAACACAATATATCAATCCCAAAAAAAAATCTCGTATGTACCCCAGATAGTTCAACTACACCAGATTAAACATTCTCAAATCCCTCATAATGAGGAGTGTTAAACCTCTCATATGTTATGTATTAATGACTCATATCGAAACAAAAATCGACAAAGTCGCCCGGGCTATGAATCACACAACATGGTATAATATTGAACTTTCTTCCCAAAGCCCTCATGTCATTCCAATTAGACCCAACCGCTTTCCTAGACATGTCCCGCGAGACCGCATCATCCATGATCCAAGGGTACATGCTAAAGTAGGGACATTGAGTATCCTCATCATGACATAGTCTAAGATGAAAAGGGTACCATATCGGATCAAAAATATTTCGATCCAAGTGGCTCACACAGTGACAAAGCAGGGATTCATTCGTCACTCCCACTGTCGGTCTGCATTTAGCACATGCAGTATGATTTGCATGCTATGGCGTAACCCGTAAGGGCGTGTCACATAAATGTATAATAAAATACGCCATACGAATCTGGGTCTAGTCGCTGTACAAGCGTCTAACCTGAGTTTTTCAGCCCAGTCACTCTCATAGTGTCTGCCTGAAATCTCACATTTGGCTGTAAGCAGGCTACATAGAGTTGTGGAGATACTCTATGATCGACCTAACTTTATAGATCTCATCTTAGCTCCAACTAAGGCGACACGTTTGCTTTATAAGCTGTATCATCTTATTCGCCCTCTTGGCGCCTAAGACAATTATGTCTCATCTTGCTCGCTATCTTAGTGCCAAGGTGAATTACCCGTACGAGTGGGTCAATTCAGGCCTGGTGACACTCTCAACACTGAACCAGGTTGAGCAGCGGTTCCCACTTTTCGTTCATGTTTATAGATCTTTGAAGACTTTACTTTTTTTACTTTATTTATTATTATAGAATTAGAGACTCTTGTATTTTTTTTCTCTCTCATTTTGTCCCAAATATTTATTTCTACGCTTATATTTAAGTTCATCTTGAGACTTTAATGTAATTTTTTTCATTATCATGACTAAACTGTAGAGTTGGATGGTCAATGATATGTTTCGAAATTATTTTAAAAAAAAATAATTCGTTACCATGGACAACCCGTGGACAGCTTGCGTCCAACCCGTGTCTATCAAAATTTTGATGGACTTGGCGTGGACACATATTATTTGGCCCGTAGATGGGCTGGGCTGGACATGGACACGACTTTTAGAGATCGGGTTGGTCATGGTCTAACCCTTGGGCCCGTCCAGCCCGCCCAAGTTGCACCCCTAGCTCCCACTTTCTGGGATACTCCCGCTAGGTTGAAGGTCACTTACACTCTCTTCAACGACAACCGGATGAGGAACTAATTCCCTACCTTCGCTTGGAGATGGTAAAGTGGCTTCAACCTCCTCTAACTCATAGAGGTCAAGATTCTTACTCACGTTTCCAATGCTAGAAAAATCATTCTCTATGAAATCGACATCACGAGAATCTATTTCAGTCCTTCCACCATTTGGATGTTCACCATACATCACATAGCCTTTGGAGTTTTCAGAATACCTTAGAAAGATACTCTTCTTTTGCACTAGGCCCTAGTTTCTCATACTTATGAGAAGTACTGTGAACATAACCTGCTGAGCCCCATAGGCGCAAGTTATCCAAATTTGGCTTTTGGCTATTCCAAAGCTCATAAGGGGTGGATTTGACTGACTGTGAAGGCACACGATTAAGTATATATGTTGCAGTCAAAAGGGCATCCCCCAAAAAGATATTGGAAGGTTTGTTTGTGCCATCATAGACGTAACCATGTCTAACAATATTCTATTCCTTCTTTCTGCAACACCATTTTGTTGTGGAGTATTAGGAATAGTAAGTTACTTGCGTATCCTTTTTTCTCACAAAACTTCTTGAAGTGATCTAACAAATATTCGCGTCCCCGGTCAGTGTGAAGAGTTTTTAAATTCTTCTCTTTCTGATTCTCAACCTCAGCTACAAAGCGTTTGAAACAGTCCAAAGCTTTATAGCGGTGAGATATTAGATACACATAACCATATCGCGTATAATCGTCTATCAGTGTAAGGAAATAAGAGGCGCTATGGGGTGCCTTTACACTCATAGGTCCGCATATGTCAGAATGAACTAGCTCAAGTGGTTGAGTTGCTCTCACAGTCTTTCCAAAAGGCTTCCTACATGCTTTACCGGCCAAACAAGCCTCACAAGTTTGTAGATTGACTTTTGCGAGTGGGCCTAAAAGGCCTTCTCTAGCCAAACGAGTCATTCTATCTTAGCCTATGTGGCCCAGTCTTGCATGCCAGGTGGTAGAATCATTCACAATATTATCATTCACAACATAAGAATAAGAGGACTGAGAATCATTTAAATCCAATTTAAAAAGACTATCCATACGAAAATCATGTCCGAACAAAACATCATCCAAAAAGATGTCCAACTTATTACCCTTAAAAATAAAGGAAAAACCACTGTCTAATAAAGCAGTAACTGAAAGTAGATTAAGCCGAACAGTTGGTGCATATCGCACATCTTCAAGAATCAATGTGGGCCCAGTGCGCAACTTGAGCTGGTAAGAACTAACCCCTAGCACCTCTTCGGAGTTATTGTTTCCCATGAAGATATGTTTGCTTTCCACTGGAATCCGGTGGTAATCTACGAACCCCTCTCGATCACGTGCTACATGTTTTGTTGCACCTATATCCACAAACCACACAGGTTGGGAATAAGCAACCATCATATGTGAGGAAACATATAACTGAGAGAGAGATTCAGAAAGTACCTTTTTCGGCTCAGTGCAATCACGAGTGAAGTGTCCTTTCTGTTGACAGTTGAAGCATTTAACTTTAGACAGATCCTTTTTCCCACCACGTTTTCCTCTCTTGCGTTTCTTCAAATTCCTTTCTTTTGGCGCAGAAGTGCTAGCCTTGCTTTTCTTGCCTTTCTTACTTTGTCTTCCCCGCTTACCATTTGCATTGCAGGATCCCCCTTGGGAGACATAAGTAAAGGTTTTGTTAGCATCTCGAGTCTCGTCCTTAAGGATGACATGCTGTGAAACATCAGAAAAGTTCTTGATGTTTTCACTGTGGGTCAATATCTGTTTCATATTGGCCCATGAGGCAGGAAGGGACCTTATGACAGCTCTGACTTGCTGCTCATCTGTGAGCACATGGCCAGCATCCCTTAGCTTACCAATCATATTAGACATCATCCTTAGATGTTCACTCATGGTATGTTTAAGGTCTTTTGTGTACTCCTTAAACTTAATCACAAGGTTACGAAGCGTAGTTGAGGTTCCACCAAAAGAGAACTTGAGCTGATCCCATAAAGTTTTGCAAGTTGGAAGTTCATCATACTGCCCGATTAGATTATTTTGCAAGTTGCCCAACAAGGTGTAGCGCGTACTACAATCTTTCTGATTCCATTTCTGGTAGACAGTGTGGTCTCTTAGGGGTTGCGCCTCAGTTGACGCGACCATCTCCTTGGTCAAGTGCTCCTCGAGCTCTTGTTCGTTCAGCATGAATTTTATCTTTTTGTGCCAAACGTCATAATTATCTCCGTTAAGTTTCTCACCCTTAACGAGATCAGCTATGACATTCTTGGTGGCCATTATATTCACTACATTAGATTGCGCAAGGATAAGACATTAATTATATATCCTTCTATTTATTTCAAAAAATTCAAATGAAAAACATAATCCTTCCTCACATCATGAAATCGAAAATTTGCTAAGCTCATAATCATCTCCCATGTATGTGAGTTGGGAAAAATATTTTTCAATAATTTTTCGTAATAAATTTCACCATTATATAAGCCACAATATAATAAATCATTCACATGATAATTTAGAATAATATAAAATTGCGCCATGCAATAAAGTGTGCAATGACTCCATTGAGCCCTATTGACATTCTAATAATTTATGTTAAGAAAATTCTGGCTTGAATAATGTGCGCGCGAAATTACATCCCTGTACAAGACTTTCTGACAATATACAGGGAAATAGTAGAATATAACATTTTTGAGAATCCTATTACAAACTACTCCAATAAAACAAATGGAGATGCCGCACAACACATTATTCTCAAAAAAAATTTCTTAAAACAAGAATAAACATATTAAACATAAGTTTATTTGGAATGCCAATCTAGTATCCATCCATTTAACTTAAACTAGTATGCACAAATAACAAGTTAAAGGGTAATTTAAATGGATGAATAGGCCACACATTCTTCTTCCAAGAAAAAACGGGCGTAAAGGCCTTGAAATTGAGTTTAAATAGGTGTGAGCTTGCCAAAATCCCAACAAATATATCTCAACAAAAGCATATTTAAACCATAACTCTAATCAAGACAAATAATAAAACATAATTCATCTATGTCATATAGCTCTCTAAAAAATATTTATTTTTTTTGCCCACGAAGTGCAAAAATTAATATTTACACATGATTCGTATTTTTGGGACCACATAAGTACCACAAAAAATATTTTTAAATGGCCAAAAAATGAGAGATAAATTCTTAAAATTGGCAAACAGTAAATTTATCCCTAATATACCCTCTGCAATTAAAGAAAAAAATTTGTTTGTATAAAACAAAATTTTAAAGCTAATTTCAATAGAAAAAGTCGATTAAAAATTAAACAGAATACACACAGAGGGTATAAAGGTAAGTTTAACACTACAGAAAAAATTAAAAAAAATAAAGCCAAACGACCATTCGCCGGCGGTGACAAACACCGGTCAGAAAACAGGCCTCACGCGTCGCCATGCGCGTGGGGCAGCATCTGGGTTCATTGAACAGGCGCGTGACATGAACGCTCGCGAGTGGGGGAGCGTGGGCAAACTCTGCGCGTGGCGCGTGGCACGCACGTTCCAGCAGCCTTGGCTGGCGCGTGGACGCACGTCTAGGCTAGTGAGGGGCGCGGCTTGGCGCGTGACTGGCGCGTCCGGCTTGGCTCGCGCCGGTGTGGCGCGCGGAAAGCTGGCTTGGCGCGTGGAGCGCGTTTGCGGCTCGACTTGAGAGCGTGGCGCGCGTGGGGTCTACTATTCATCTTTTTCTTTAAAACCTAATTTTTTCAGCCGCCGCCATATCACGATGCCAACTTTTTAAGGCCATATCTCTCTTGTTTTTTGGCCAAATAATGCGTGCCATATATCGTCGAAAAGCGTATGTGACATAGATTAATTATGTACCAACCGATCATGATAAAAATTTAATATCATGCTCCGAATTTGAGTCCCAAAACTCAAAAAACCCACAGTTTTCTTGAAAAATAAAATCGTGATTTCTCACAAACCATGCATCCAAAAATCACAAAATTTTACGAAGTTCATCCTCAACCATAGGAGAACAAAATCATATAATTATTTTTCAGAAAAACATGCTCAAAAAATTTTGAATTTTAATAATGGGTCTCATTCATGTATCCGGAAAAAATCGCAATATGCACATAATTTACTCTAAGATGTTAAAGGCGAATCAACAAGTAATCATGCTCTGATACCAATGTTGAATAAAATTATTAATGCGCTACCACGTAATACGTAGTGGGTTCAGAAACATACCGTATGAAGTCTCCGAATATTCCGACGATGGATCCTTGTTATTACGAGCCTCCAACACGCTTGATCTTTTTCGTAGGTACAAAAACGGCTACTAGAGTCGAGTTCTTCGTCCACGAACCAAATCTTAAAGCTTGGTGATTGCTCTAGAGAGAGTGCAACAGAGAGAGTTATTGCTATAACTTCTGACTTATTGGGATATCTCTAGCCTTTATATAGAGATACAATTAGAGACTGGCTTTACCTCAAACTCTTAGGAGATAAATATTGTATTTATCTCAAACACTTAAGAGATAAATGTTGGCAGATCGGAGGTTGGCCGCGTCCATCTACTCCCTTGTGTATTCGACCGTGTGCGCTGGCTGCTGTGCCAAGACTATAAGGAAATAAAGTTACGCCCTTACTAACAGCAATTGCTTTTGGTGCAGTGGTAAGCGCTTGATCCTAACAATAAATATTCTCTAAATAACTGTATTTATTCAAACTAACAAATACACATTATCTGTTAGTGGGCGGATAATGAGTCCATTGACCCAATTTATTAACAACGCAAATATGTAAAAAGTCCCTGTGAAGTTTTTGGCCAAATGATCACCAAAATAGCTTATGAAACTACAAATGAAGAGTGGCCTATAGTCCCAGATTCTACGCAGGAGTCTCTGAATTATAAGAAACAGGTTTCCGTCGAAATCTGCCATATCGATATGGGATATTGCATAGATTAGAGGATGGCTTGCTTGAATCCTCGGTACCATGCAATTGATATACATGCCAACCTTGTGAAGCTCCATTTAACATCGACTTTCATCCTTCCCAAGTGACGAGGAGTCCATGCATTTGGGCTTAATCGGCCCTTTATTGTCATAGCATGTTTGGTGAACGAATATGACTCAGCAATTCTCTTCTCTTCTGCATATGGTGAAAGTTTTGTTGCTAGGTGATGGGGAAGATTATTTTCACTTGACAATTCTCAAACTTCAAATGTAAGGGACGGAGTCGATAGATTAAAATTCCTTACATTTTAGTTAAGAGGGAGGAAGAAATGTAGAGTTGTCAAACGGGTCGGGCGGCCCGGGCCCACGGCCCAGCCCGACCCGGCTCGAAAAAAGCCCGGGCCGGCCCTTTCATGAACAGGGCTGGCCCGGAGGAATTGGGCTTAGGGCCTGGGCTTGGACCAGGCCGACAAAATCTGGAAAAAAGCCCGGGCCAGGCTCAGCCAGGAAAAGCCCGGGTCTGGCCCGGTTCCGGCCCCACCTGTTTGAATTTTTTGTTTTCCCCCCTTCTCCCCCTTTTCCTCCAACGGATATATTCCCCCAAAATTCCACTTTTACCCCCCCAACAGCAATATAACGGCTAGTTTGGGGGTATTTTAGTCTAACTTAATTTTTTCAACTCTTTTAAAAGTTTTTACACTCTTACCCTCCCCAACAACTATAAACGGATAGTTTTTAGGGGTATTTTGGTCTTTTGTGAAGTTTCTAAAATCTATAAATTCACACCATTTCTCTCTAATTTTTCACACCAATCTTCTTACTCTCTCTTATCTAAACATTCTATATTTCTACAAGCTTTGCTACTATTTCCCTCTCCAATTACTACTCTTACTAATTACTACTAGTATTTACTAATTAGTACTCTTGTTTATTAATTACTACTCTTGCTAAATTCTAATTACTAACTACTACTCTTATTAATTTGTTACTCTCTAATTCTTTTGTCTAGTAATTAGTAATTAGTGAATTTTTATTTATTAATTACTATTACTAAATGCTTTTTAATTACTAACTCTCTCCAATTAGATCAGAATTACCCTCAGTGATTAATATTTGTTACTCGTTCATTCTTTTAATTCTTTTAATTGTTATTTCTTATTACTACTCTTATACTTGTGTATTTAGTTACTCTTACGAATTTTGATTTCCAATATAGTAAAAAAGTTTAGCGTGAAATATGGCTGGATTATTGAAGAAACTGAGGCGTGGATCATCATCATCGCAAGCACAAGCGCCAGCGCCACGGCCATCACAAACACCAATCCAAGCACCAACACAACCATTCGTTCCTGGACGAATGAGTACAGGCTGTATGATAGATACCCAAGCCAATTGGGAGTTCAATCAAAACATTCCAGATTTTGAATACACGCCTGATGAAGACCCCCCGCATTATAGTCAAGGACGCAGCTCGGTTGGCGAAGCTACTACTCCGTGGCATAATCTCAACCCTATGCCTGGTCATGATGAAGAAGGGCCGAGCAATGCCTCCGGTAATGAGCCAGAAGTCCAAAAGGGAAAAAAAAAGAAAGCCGAGTGTTGGAATCATTTCGATGTAATTACGGTGGACGGCATCCGAAAAGCTCGATGTAAGTACTGTGCTAAATTATTTTCGTCTGGTAGTGGTAATGGACATCTTAACAGGCATTACCCTCAGTGTGCACCTCGACAAGGCCACGTCGAACCTACCCAAACGCAGTTATCTTTTGACGGTAAGTTATTTGTTTATAATCAGCGAGAGCAAAGAGACGGTCTCGCTGAATTTGTTATTCACGATGAACAAGCCTTTTCTTTTGCCGATAATCCTAAGCACTCTAGATATATGAACACATACGTTCAACCTTTGTACAAAAAGGTTCATAGAAACACAACTAGATCCGATGCACTCCGACAGTACAATGCTGCTAAAGCACGCCTTATCGATTATTTCGATAAATTTGACGGTAAAGTTAGTCTTACTTCTGATATTTGGCAATCTCCATTTACTTTTGTTAGTTATTCTTGTGTGACCGCTCATTGGATTGATGCAGATTGGGTTATGCACAAGAGAATCATCGCTTTCGAGCTCTTTCCTTTTCCGCATGATGGAATGAACATTGCTACTCTTATATTAAAAGCATGTACCACATTTAAATTAAAGGATAAGATTATGAGTATTAGTTTTGATAATGCTTCTAACAATACAGCTGCTGTTGATGCTTTAAAGGAGAGCCTCAAACCTGTACTTTCTGGTGAATTATTTCATGTTCGTTGTGTTTGTCATATAATTAATTTAATTGTTCAAGATGGTTTAGCTGCTGCAGGAGATATTCTTGTCAAAATGAGGGGTATGACAGCGTATGTTAATAGCTCGAGTCCGAGAACACAACAATTTAAAACGTTGTGTGTTGAATATAATATGCCTCGCAGGAGAGCAGTTACAGATGTGGTCCACAGGTGGAACTCTACATACCATATGCTTTTACACATTCTGGCATACGAGAAGTCTATACGCATTTTCTACTAACCCAGTTCCCAGCCGGCTTGCCAACTCAAGAGGAATGGCAGATGGCCACATACCTAGCTGAATTTTTGGAGGTATTCTACACGTCTACCAATTTATTGTCTGGTACGTACTATCCCACCTCTCCTCTCGCTGTAATAGAAATTCTCAAGATGGCTACAATGTTAACAAAATGGAGATATATAGGACCCTTTAGGAAATAGTAAAAGTGATGGATAAAAAGTTTAATAAATATTGGAGTAGACTGCCTGTTATTTTTGCTGTGGCTACTTGTTTAGATCCTAGGTTAAAGTTGCATGGCGTGAACGCCTCGATACAAGAGATATCGAAATTAATGTGCTACACAGCAGAGGAGACAACCGCACTCACAGCAAAAGTGAGCAAGAGGTTTGAGGAATTGTTCAACCTCTATCGTAATTCTGCTGACGTGCGCGGGCGAGCTACATCATCCACTGTTGAGAGGTATTATGCGCCATACCTTAAGGGCTTTGAACATCTAGTAGCAAGACAACTACCAGGTGAAGGTACTTCTAATTCGGCAGGTTCGTCTACTTTTTCCTCTTTTAATGAGATTGGTGTATATGCAAATACTGATCATTATTCTGATTTATCAATGCAAGAACAGGTTAATTTTAATTTGTTAAATTTTTGGAAACAAAATCAAAACATGTATAAAACTTTATCCCAAATTGCACGGGATGTACTGCCAGTGCAAGCCTCCACGGTTGCTTCAGAGTCGGCATTTTCAGCCAGCGGGAGGGTTTTGGATGACAGGAGGAGTCGTCTTAACCCCGAGTCGCTCGAGCTATGTGTATGTTGGAAGGATTATCTTGATGCGAAATACCGCGAGCAAGATAAACCGATTGATGATAGGAAGAGCAGTGACTCGGATATTGAAGTACTTCCGGATGATTAGGTAATTTCTTTTTATTTTCCTTCTCTTAAGTTTTAAGAATAAATTTTTTCACAAAATATACTTTTTTTTCATATATATAAAATAAATTTTTACAAGCAAGATATATATTTTTTCGTATATATAAAAAAATAGGTAACTTCGCCTGTTTGTTTACAAGCAGCCGGTCCCAAGCCCAGATAAAAGGAGGAGGGCCTATGAACACATTTATTTTTCTATACTTATTACTTAAGATCGTCTCGGGAATTAACATGTATCAATCCCGGGTTTTCGGCCAATTAGTTTGAAGTAAAATATCAAATAGTAGAAACAGTCTCTTTTAAATAGTAATAATTGTTATGTGTTCAGATTTTATTAATAAAGATCACCAAGAAGAGTAAGAAAAGATTTAACATATAGCAAAAAATAAAATGAGAGACAAATAAATATATCTATACATACATACATATATATATGAATATTACATATAATGAAATAAAATGATAAAAATTAGATTTGTCAAAATTTGAAAATTGGACATGCCTAAAGATGAAATTTAAAATTGAATAACAAGAAAATTTAAAAAAAATTAAAAAAAAGGGCCCGGGCCGGCCCAAGCCCGGCCTAAAAATTGGGCCTAGGGCTAGGGCCTGGATTGGGCCTAGAATTTCTCCTCAGCCGGCCCGGATGGCAGCCCCCTTGGCCAGCCCCCGGCCCGGTTTCGCTTCAAGCCCGATGGGCCCGGGCCGGGCGGCCCAAGCCCGGCCCGTTTGACATCTCTAAAGAAATGGGTATTCTGGAAAGCTCTGTCAAGCTCACCTGAGTTTAATTACTCTCATGATGATACGGTAGATGAACTTGCTTATTTCTCATGACCTCAACAAGTTGAACCACAGAGACGGATCCCAAAAAACATTCCACAGCTCTCTCGTCGGCATTCCTCACCACTTCCCCAACATCCACCACAACTTGTACCTGTTCAGCCGATCTAAAATTCAAGCAGCAACAACACCAAAAACTGTTCCAAATTTAAAGTCATTCTTTGCCCAAAAAAGGAATCTTATAAATCGAATCTCACCTTCAAACTTCCACAAACCCACCACCTCCTTCACAAAGACACACAAACCGCATCTTCAGAACTGGATTAATTACGGTTTCCATGAGATAGAGCAGGCAGGTGGAGCCATCGCAATATATATATATATATATATATATATATATATATATATATATATATATATATATATATATATATATATATATATATATATATATATATATATATATATATATATATAGGAGTTGATCCGTTGAGAGCGCTATCAAAATAGAATAAGTTGTTAGCGCGATCTGGCCTTCCACGGGCGATTTGTGGACGATCCACATCTTTTTTTTTGCATTTTTTTAAGTCTGTCCGTTACATTATGTGGCGGACAATTTCTGGACAAAAATACCCTCCAGCTCCGTCCGCTACATTGTGTAGCGGACGAGTTGGCATTACTTTTTCTCTCATTCTCTCTCCTTTCAGTCATTATTTTTCTGACATGTTTGTTTCTCTCTCTCTCTCTCTCTTTATGTCATCAATGATCGTGTCCTCTCTCATTTCTCTTTTTGTCATCAATGCTCATTGCGTCCGCTACATTATGTAGCGTACGAATTGCCACAACCAAATTAACTGGTTCTGTGTTAGATGCGTTAGATGTTCTGGGTTTTTCATATTTTCAGTCACGCAATGTCTTTTATCTTTGCAATATGCAGATCCAAAAAAATATCTTTTGCCATCGACAAATCCACAACTGTCATCATCGCCGAAGAACACCACGCCACTCTAGCAGTAAATGTTGAAATGAGTAGATAGATCCAAAACAATGTTTTTTGTCATCAACAACGCAAGATACGCATTCCAGCGCAAGTCCATTGCAAAGGTTAGATTCAGATCACAACTTCTTCAGCTTCGCCACCGCAAGGAGATAGGACACGGGCATTGATGACAGAAAGGAGAGAGAGAGAGAGAGAGAGAGAGAGAGAGAGAGAGATGTCAGAAAAATAATGACCGAAAGGAAAGAGAATGAGAGAAAAAGTAATGCCAACTTGTCCGCTAAACAATATAGCGGACGGAGCTGGGAGGGTATTTTTGTCAAAAAATTGTCCGCTACATAATATAGTGGACGGACTTAAAAAATGCAAAAACAAAAGATCTGGACCGTCCACAGATCGCCCGTGGACGGCCAGATCGCGCTAGCAACTTATCCTATTTTGTTAGCACTCTCAACAGATCAACTCCTATATATATATATATATATATATATATATATATATATACATACCTGCTGTGTATTTATGTACAGATAGATTGTTTTGGTGAGGACTCAATATTGTCACTTAGGTCGGCGGTGGTGGCAGAAGGAGACGATCGATGGTTCTGGTAGCAGTCGCGGCGACAGTTATGCCTACTAGTGACAGAATAAGGAGAGGAGGGTAGAATCCTCTTCTTGTCCAACACGTTTGAGCCGTTTATATTACGTATTTAATATCTGGATAAGTGAGCCTGTCTTACATTTCTCCTCCCCCTTCTCCATCTCTTCGTCCCTCTTCCCCGTCCCTCTAGAACACCCTGTCCATCCCCAATTGCACCGGTTTTGTCAGAGATTTGCGTCCATAATCTGTCCATAATTTCATTCTTCGATCAGATTAAGAGAGGAATCACATTTGTTCTGTTCCACTTGTTAGAGAGTCTCTGGACGAGTGAAGAGGATCTGAGTTTTTAGGATGGTCTGGACGGTTATCGGATCCACAAATTGTGCTTTGCCTTCTTGAATTTCTTAAACGTCTACCTGATCTATCTTTTGGCAAACTTTTGGCCTACCCTCCTTCATTTAGTCCCCTTTTTCCCTTCTAGGCGATACCCCCATACCCTTACCCCCCGGTTCGACTGGCATCCTTTGTTATTGCAGTGTTCTTTGGTGGTTTTAGAAGGTCATATTGGTGGTGGTTTTCGTTTCTGTTGCGCACAGTTCGATTGGTGCAATTTGGAGCTCGGTTTGAATGGTTAACAAGGATGATTTCGGCCATTTATTTCCTCATATGATCTGATGTTCGTAGCGATGCTGCAAAGCTAGTATTGGTGAGAAGACTTCCGACAAGTGCTCGTCGGTGAGGTGGAGATCAAGCAGTTGATGTTTTTTTATTGATCGAGTTGACTTTGGTTGGGAGCTTATTGGAATGTGGGACCTAAAAGTTGTTGGTGTGGTGTTCAAGCTTTGACACTTGGCACTAATAAAACTTCTGACTTTGGTTGGGAATTAATGCTTTTATTACAGGTCGGTAGATAGGATAGACTAATTGTCTTTTCGAGGGAAGCGATAGATATGAAAATTTTAGGAAAATCCGTAAGTTTATCATATTCATTTTATGTTCCTATTTTGTATTTTGTATTTTTATATTCAGTTAGATAATACGATTCTATACTTTTATTATTTTTATCAAAAAAATTAGCTACTTTTTCTTATATTTAATTTTTCGTTACTGTTTGAGTAATTTTATCTAAAACAAAAAAAAGTAAAAATACATAAAAAAATTTTTTATCAATATTACAAAAAAAATATGATAAATATATGGGCCAATATTATTTGGTATTTTGTTTTGTGTCTAAAGTTTTTTTTTATGTTACTTATATCGTGTTTCTAACGTAATCTAATTTGTAGATTGTTCGTAACTGGCCAAAAGATGGAAAATAAAAAGAAGCCAGCTCTTTTCTTTGCTAGGCAGTCAAACAATTCCAATTCAATGCTGAATTTCCTTTTGAGATCTAATCAAGCATGGTTTTATAGAATAATTTAAGAGATATGCTCAAAGACTTGTATTTAATTTCATTTTGATTTGGTTGTAATTATTTACGGTTTGTATCTTGGTCTTCTTAATCAGTAGTCTAACTATTTGTGTAACTAAGAAGATATTCAATTATAAAATTCTACGTGTTAAAAAAAGTGAGTTGAATTTTAGTAATATACTAATATTAGCTCTGTGGGTTGCACACGGGAACAATAATTGCTAAAATATTCATAAATAAAGTTATACTTATATGTCGAATAGTAATAATAAAATGAGTAGTAATAATAATAATAATAATGTTGTTTTTAGATTTCTAAGAAGTTCTTTATCACTTTTCGTAATAATTGTTCGTATATCGTTAAGAAATGAAGTAGTGAAATATAAAATAGTAGAAATAATCCCTCCCAAATATTAATTTCATGTGTTGATGTTTGTATTAATAAAATTCATCAAGAACAGTATAAAATGATATGAAATAGAAGACAAAAGAAAACATGGAGAATACAATATATACATATTTAAATGACTTATAACAAAACAAAATGAGGGAGATTAGGTTTTGTTAAATTGTGATAAAAGTTTAAAATATAGAAAAGTTTCAAGATTTGTATAAGATATATAAAATCAAAATTGAGAGAGAGAGAGAGAGAGAGAGAGAGAGAGAGTTTTGTCGTAATCTCAAAAATTGATTTTTAAGTGGGACATGTTGACGTAAAAGAGAGAAAAATCTAAAACTCATTTGATTGGTTGAATGCCAAATAGAGTAATAATAATAGGCATGACAAGTGTAAAAGAGAAAGTTTACCTTCTTTTAGCTTCAACCTTACTATATATACAATGTGATTTACAGGAACTGTTGAATAGTGGTTGAATTTGATGTTTGTGAAAGTATAATTTTTATGTGTTAAACAAACGTAACCTTATAACAGAGTAATGAAAATAAAGAACATGGCTTCGAGCCGGATGTTAGTGGAAGACATGACATTTAAAGAAACAAATGTCAAAGGTGATTTCCTTAAAATCATTAGATATTGTAGCCAAAAAGGCCATTCCCTAATGGTGGAATTGCACATTAAAGTTTGTGGTAAATTGACCACGTATTATTCTTATTATTATATTTTGTAGAGGAATATAAGAAAGATATATATCAACCCAAACGATCATTAGAATGACAGCCCCATGATATAAGTATGACGAATCACAATCTATACGAAAAAGCAGCATGTGAAAACATCGTCACAAAACCTACCAAGAAAGAGAGATTACAAAAACCACATAGCTTATGTACAATTGACCACGTATTTCAACTATTGCTTTTTAAGATATAATGGTAACACGATGGAGTACCTCAAGTTTTAGTTGAGTTTGCTTGCAGATAGGGATCGAGATTAAGATCAATTGGTTTGAGGTTCCTTTCTCTTGGTTGTTAAACCTTCTTAGAAGAGATGAGAGTTTTAGTTGAACTTCCCTTTTCTTATACACATGTATTTTGCTTTCCCATTGATTGGCAAAAAATTAAAGATTTATAGAGCTAGCCAAGTAAAAAATTTGGTGGCAACAATAAAAATATAGAAAACCTAAATTTACCGGCTAACTTCAATACTCCTATTCCCCAGGATCTGGATTTGGGAAAAAATCATGAATAAAGTGCATACCATATGTTGGGAGCAATATTGTATGTTCGCGATCATTGATTCTTATCACGTAGAAAAGTTGGATCAGAGGAAGCTGATGTGATAGAAGGAGAGATTAAAAAATGCATAATGTCATTTTATAGTATATCAAACGTTCTTAAATTATCGGAACTATTACTTCAGAATTATACAATATTTTCTACATGCCTAAGAGACCAATTCTACAAAAGATATGCCATTGTCACATCAGTCTATATTATATAAAGAGAATGACCATGTTTGTCTAACACTACTACTTTTGTTACATAACTATCTAGTTAGAATAGTGACACGTGACGCTATGAGAAAATTCTCGAAAAATAACGCAAAACAAAAATGCTAAATAGTGAATAATTACATTAAAGACATGTTAAGCTAGTTTTCACATTCTATAACACTTACATATCATGTTAGATTTCTTTTAATAAATTTTAACTTAACAATTTATTTTTTTTTTACGCATGGCCATGGCCATGTAACCCATGCAACTATTTCTGGACATGACAGAAGTAATGTTCCTGTTGTAATTACTTCATAAGTGGCTATACTTTTTTGTTGTTTTAAATCAGATAAACTTATCATTAAGAAAGTCGGATTATTAAAGTGATCCCTGCCGTTTTAGATATACATACTCAATATAGTCAATGTCAAAGCTTAGCTAAATTATAAAGCAGCCGTCAATATCAGATTATGGATTTATTCAAATTATAGATACCAAAGATCTCCCATTGTATGCAAAATTAGTCATGAAGATTGCTGTGGTTAGGAGTCTTTTGCTTTTAAAATATTTTTGCATACACGAAATGTAGTGCTAACATGACATGTACCAAAAAGGATTGGTCCTGCCGTCACATTAATCATGCTCCGCCTCGTCATTTTATAAACCACTTGTTTTGAGTTGCTATAAATAAAAATATAATGTACTAATAGCCGCTGAACTAGCGTTCAAAATATCAATGTCACATTACAAGATAGTCCACTAGTATCGAACTATTAAATCTGTTGTTGGTATAAACAAGAGAGAGAGTCAAGAACAGGTGTTCAAAATATCAATGTCACACACAAGATGAGCCATTAGTATCGGACCATAACATTTATTGTTGTTGAATCAAACGGTTTCAACGATAAAGCCTTGTGTCACCCTCCCAGTATTGCGATTGGCAATGAGCCAATGACTCGCGCATTTTTTTCATTCTTCCACAAAGATGGTGCATTTAGCATCATTGTTCCCCTTTAACACACCATCGAGTATCAAGAGCATAAATGAAAAATATAAAACCTATTAAAAACCTAAGGGCCACCATACAGCTAACTTTACAAGCTTCACGAGATGCCTCCACATGTAATGCGAGAGTAGATATTACATGGTCTTGGGAGAGTGGATATTAGATGGTCTTGGGGCTGATGCAATAAGAGGAGGAGTTAAAGTAGATAGGAAGTTAATCAGTCCTTCATCCTCATGACCATTGGTCTCGGACACCAATGCTTTCTAGTAATATGGATCTATAAGGTGAAAAGTCATCCCAAACATCAGTAGGCCATGCTTGACCATTGCTCTTGGCACATTGAGGGAAGCTCATAATTTGGAGACATTGAGAAGAGAAAAAGCGAAATTAAATATTGCTCTGTATATTAGACTAAATAAATGGGGCTTAAAGGTAAACACGATAACTTCTCTATCTGCTAGGAAGGAGGTGAGGGTAAGTCCAATTAACATTTTGGGCCTTTTAAAAGATGAAGATACAAAATGTTCTCGGGAGCCCAAATGATTGGACAAACACACAGTTCACATAGAGGAATTTTTGCCCAAACTAATTTTGAGCCTTGGGCCGGGTTTTGGGACTCTATCGACCCTGGTAAATTAGCCCGATGCTCGCCTCACATTCAGCATCAGGCTTCTTTCCTATTTTGGGTCGAAAGGTTTTTTTTATTTTAAAAATTACTTTAAATGTAATAACATCATTGACTACATTCTCTAATAACTTAAACTTTAGAGTTGATGATAACTTAAAATGTTATTACAGTTTTGATTTGATAAGGTCTTGACATTCGATTCTTTCCGCTTGCATATATGATTTGCACTCAATTATTTGTTAACGTGAGAGGAAATATTATGCTTGGACTTGCACCGGCTTAAGTTTTATAAAGGAAATGGTAACTTAAAATAACTGTATTTGCAATAAAAACTCAGCCCATGCTATTGGGACACCTCTTCAAATACCCAGCAAAGGTAATCATTGCTACAAACATGCCAATGATTTTGATGGAATTATTGTCATGTACCGCGGCTCGGTTTATAGGTTCAACTCTTGAAAGCTTGCGGCGTGATTGAAGAAACAAAGGCAGACTTGTATCGCTTCACCGGTCATATGGTTGGCAGCAATATTCTGGACTAACAGTGTTAAGCTGATGTAGCAGAAGTTAATAGTAGTACGGAGGCATCCTTATAATGTTCAATTTCTTGTACCAAAAGTGATCATGCCAGCGTTCAAGTTTGAACCAATAGGTCTTGTGCAAGGTACCTTGGCATTACCGATTTAAAGACTTGGGAACAAAGTATGGCTTTTAGCACCCATAAAGGCTGGTGGAAAAGCCATACTCATATGATCATGACCCTACTACTAATCACTAGGGGTCATCAACTAGCGAGCAGAGCATGAATTTCAGTACGCATCTTTAATGTGCCCCCACAGGTGCACATGGAAGAGGAAGAACAAGTGCTCTTTAGATGGAAAGGGCATTCCCCCCACATTGCACATGGAGAAAGAGGGGGTGAGAAGCTTTCGACAGAATTATAGAGGCTGGCAGGTCAGGCGAACAGTCTAAAGCAATGATCAGTCTTCTGCACAGGAACAATGTCTTTTCTTGGTAGAAAGGAACTTATAGAAGCGGTAATGAATGAACTCCTTTGCTATTCAACTTCTAACGGCCCCAAGAACGAAGTGAGAAAAAACATCATCACACGCACAAAAAACCCTGGCCAGTTAAATATACATAGTAGAGTGACTATCAATATCATAACCAAGCTATACACTATGATTTGGCCTTGATATAACTCAAATATAACTCCCAATAATTAGGGACACTCGACGATCTCAATCAAACCGGAAGATTGATGATTATCTTATCAGGATTCTAAAAGAGTCCTCAGAGATAGTGATATGATCCTCGAGGATCTTAACACGATCTTAATACATCTGGCCTACGGCCCAATCCTAGTAGGAGTATTTTCCTACAGCTATATAAAGGGATCTACCTAGCATCGGAAAGTTCTCCGTCGGGAACCCTACCCAGTGGTCACTCGTTTTCTGTCTTGCAGGTCATCAGTCCGGACTTGGTTTCCAACAAAATACGCGGAGCATATTTTTAGCAACAACAGATTGACGCCATCCGTGAGACTCGCCAGCCTAATCAATTGACCTCAAGAAACCTCAATTGTGGTACCGTGAACAGCCGATGGCCGTGTCAAAACTGCTTCAGAATTTGCCGCCGCTATGGGGTCAGATTTAATTGTCCTCGCAATAAAAAAAAACTTTAGGATAGAACAAAGCTGCCGCCGGCAGCCAAGCCACCGAGGTCAAATGTTCCTGTCGTCATCAACGCAAAACTTAGAGAAAAAATATGGGGCTGTTTGAAGATCGCTGCGATAGCAGCCTGCCCTGCCGCAATCAAGCTGACATCAACAAGCCGTCAGACGGTGGGATGCCTTGCACTCAACCGCCAAACAATCCATCACCGCTGCAAATCTCCAGTCCAGTCACAAATAAAAATCAGCCACCAAAGGGCTATTTCTTCCATCGCTGCTACTTCAGCGACCCTCCAACGCCAACTCCAATTTGCCCTGACTTGCACAACGCCGACGAAGGGCTCTGACACCTTGACGTGACCGTCGCCTCCACTACCACTGCCGTGAATCTACCACAACAATCACCGTACTGGTAGTCGCATCACCGTCGCGAGCTACCCTTGCAGTCCAAGATTGCAAGCAGCAACGGGCTACGCACCTCTGCCCTTAGCCAAGACCCATTCATCAGCAATCATGACCTACGCCTATTCCTGCGGCCGACACAGTCCTGATCAGACAACACACCGCCCATAGCAATAATCCAAAAAAAAAGCCTCACACATCATGCTTGCGTTTTTACTTTGACGCGAACTTTTATCATCAGCTAAGAGCTGGCAAAGAAGCCTCGTACTCACGCTTGACTGGGTTTTGAATTGACAAAGAATGGTGGGGGATGAAGTCCCGTATGGAAGCTTTGTTACTTGCCCTGGAATATATAAAACCCATGGCAAGGATGAAGGCCTAAACTCCATTCAAGCTGCATAAGTTGGAACATGAGACACGGAGGACAAGAAAGAAAAAGCTCTCCAAAATGGAAGCTTCGTTACTTACCCTGGAAAAGAGAAAACCCATGGCAGGTAAACATGGTGGATTCGTATAGATTCTACCCCATTGTACCTAACTGATCCAAACTTGAGCCGCATCGAGCAGTTAAATCATAGATCACGATTTGAGACAGAACGAGGATCAGCATTGAAAGTTAGATTTAGAATACATGGTCAAAGTTCCTCTCATATGGAAATAGAATCAGATCCTCTTGTAGCGGGATATGTCTAATCCAGAAGGGACTAACGAACTTCAATCAAAGCTAAATCCAGAAGGGGCTAATGAACTTCAAGTTTCCAACTAAAGATTTTCTTTCACTTTTCTCTGGGTTAGCATCAAATTTCATAGACAAATGTTCAGTGGACTACCACAGTTGAGTCAAACTAATTAAGCAGGTCAAGAGATAAAAGAAACCTAGCAAGTTGCAAGCCTCAGCTATGCCACAACATTATTTCTTTGCCTTGATCATCTCAACCACCTCCGAAGGTCACTGGTAGAAGAAGGTGATATCTCTCCACCAAGGCTATCTGTGCAGTAAGAAGAATAGTTAGACTGTTGCTCTATCCCCAAATGCACTCTACTAATGCTCTTGAAACTTGGGCTCTTCATGTTGTGTCCATAACCAGCATTGTAAGGATCAGGAACAGGGAAGGATAGGCGCTTTTTGGCTGATCCTGCTCTTTCCCTATCTGGGGTCGACAATCTCTGCCTTGGTGCACTCTGTGAACGGACCCTAGCTTTAGCAGACTCGGTTGCAGCCATGTAATTAGGCATCGCACCACCACCAACCCCACAAGTTGCACCCCTTATATGTTGCTGCAATCCACCAGTATAGTAATAGTTAGACCTTAAACTCGGCGTTTGAGCAGTTTGATAGCTTTTTTCTTCTCTCCCACAACGAGGGCTCGCAGAACGCACTTGAAGAGGCCTTGTTTTCGATGGAGAGGGCGTAACAGGGGAAGGATGATGTGGTAAATTTTGGTGGGCTCTATGAAGAGGAGAAGGAGCAGGATTTGCATTGGGTCTTTGATGGTGCTGGTGATATTGATGCTGATTTGATCTTCGGAAATTAGGAGCCAAGTAAGAATAAGGTTGTGACGTGTCAATTTCAACTGTTTTAACAGCCTCTCTTTGATCCGTTGAAGCTCTTCCCCTGCCATCCCATGGTTTTGCACCCATCCACCTGTCTAGCCATTGGTGCTTCTCTCGAAGCTCATTTTCGCTGCCCAGTGATGCATTCCTATCACTTCTCCACATCTTTGATATGCATTGCACAAATTTGCAACAATTAGACCATTGTTGCTTATCAATTGAGGAACAGGTAATATAGATAAAGCAGTATGGTGAAAGAAATTTCTATGTAGTATAGCCTTATCAATTGTACATGTGAATAAAAAAGATGAACCTGTTGAGAGAAGGCATGAGACAAGTTTCTTTCGCGTTTTAATGCAGCTTCCTTTCTGTTTTGTAGCATTGCTTTCACTTCCTCAATTGTGTGTGGACGCTCGTCCCAATCATCTGCAATGCTGCTTCCGTCTCTTGACTGTAAATTAAAATCAGAAGCCTGGAACATTGAAGACACATTAGACACCGCTCTCTTCCCCTCCCTCTTAGAAAAATGAGCTAATCATTACATACCATTGATTTCCTATCAAAAATGTCTTGAAGATACCGTGACTCCCATAGGCTATTGGTGTCGCTAAATGCTGATTTTCTACTGCCATCATTTGATTGCCTCATGCGTTGATCAAGTACCCGGGCCTGCACTCGAACGAGAGCTTGCATGCACTGAAGGGTCATCTTGGCTTGCTTTCGAACATTATGACCCCTCACCAGCGCTTGCAATTTAACAAGCCCTTTCAGTGCACGGAGAGCTCTCCTTGCCTTCACATACAAAGTGAAATAATTCATCTTATTCTTTCCTCTCAGAAATATGAAAGCAAACAAGAAATACACAAGAGTAAAGGCACCTTCGGAATTATAGTAGTTCAACGTACTTCGTGAGTTAAGCCGCCATTTGCTCTACTCTAAAAGCTTAAACTGTGAGAAAATGGACTCGATATATATGTTATTGGCTTGACAAACAAAGGTTAGGGCTTGTGTGGGTTTTGTATTTATGTTTCAATACATAGTTTGTTTGCAACCAGAATCACGTTTAGTTTTATTTTTACTTTCTTTTTCTACTTTGTTGTTGATTGTACAAATTCGTTCAAAGTGGAATGACCTTAAGTAGCTTTGAACAGTATTTTAGATCGGTACTATGCAGAAAAATCTTACATGGGAAGGAACCACCACGTGGCAATGGTAACAGCCAATGGGGGCAGACCATATGCTTCACTAGCCCCCACTACTTTGGAAATGTGTTGCTTTCGCTCATTGGTTATCACCATTACCAGATGGCTAGTTCTTCCCCACTTAAGAATATCTCTACCGTACAAAAAAAATGAACAAACTTCTGATTAAGGGGGTCTGGGAAGGACTAATGTACGCAGATTTCCTGCACTTTCTTAAAAATGATGTTTCAAATTACCGAACTCATGAACATAATGAGCAAGGAATATCCGTGATAAACTTATCAGTAATAAGATAATAGGAAGGCAAGCGCGCGTCAGAACAAGTTGTAGTAAGCTTCCCAAACTTACTAATATAAAGTTGATTCCCAAACGCCTAAATCAGTTTTGGCCAAGCATTTGAGCACTAGTGGGACTCAATCAAATACAAAAGACAGAAAGCACCAAATCACAATTGCAGCTGCGAGTTATGAAGCATGCTTTTTAAATCAATTGCAATCTGTTGAGTGATATAATGCCCTAATGCATGGAACCTGAGCATAGAAGAGAATTGAAATTATGTAGCTTTCAGACGAGAACTGATATTGCCAGAATTAGAAAGGATATTGCCACAACATGTCCAATGTGCATGATTGTACCACATGCACCAATAGTTGTATTCAGATGATCAAGTAAACTATTGATGCATGTGGTACAATCATGCACATTGAACATCTTACGACGACACCCTTTCTAGTTGTGGTAATATTCTTTCCCATACAGTGTTGAACCAATGGATATTCTAGTTTAAAGTTTCAATTCTTAGGTTCCACCATTCCCGTCCAATTGGTATATTTTGCTGTGTATCCTAATTCTTAACGTTAATAGTAAAAGAACTTTTTAATAGCACATTCAAATCCGTAAGGTTATTTGTCCGCTACTTTAATAGGACTTAATATTCTGAACTTCTTTGATTTTCTGTTTTAACAAGAGGTAGTCCTATGGACACTCCTAACTGACACTCATAAATGGCTAGTGACACTCTCTTACCGATTTACCTAATTGAACATTGTTCAAACAACGTGCATAAAAAGGCATTACGCGAAGTGCATAAAATTGTACTCCAAGAAGTACCAATAGCCATTTGGGGAGCGCAAGGGGTACCCATGCTTATCATCAATCAAAGAACAGTACTAAATCTACATCTCACTCACCAGGTACCCTCTGAAAGCTGTTTGAATAACAACGGCAGCAAAGTGCTCCCTGACATTATTAGAATGAGGCCTGGTGAGCCGGGCAACCTCCACTGCGGCCTGAGCAGTGGCCACTGCTGCCTCAGCTGCTGCAGCAGTTGCCACTGCCACTGCAACTGCATGCCTCTGCTCCGTTACAGCCCCGGAAGCTTCCGAAACATTCGCTGCAGCACCGCCACCAACGCCCTCATCGTTGGTTGTTTTGGCCAGAGCTTGTGGCGTCACTGTATCGTGTATGGTTGGCTTCCTGAATAGCCATCTCCGTTTTTCTCGCTTCTGCATAAAACCAATGAAAGAACACCATTAATGCTCCGGATCTGTGCACTAAAAGTATCTAAGGTGATTAGAAGTCGCTGCCACTGCATGTAAAAGAAACGTAATATTACTTAATGAATTAGATACATTTAAATCTATGCTCAGTGGCCAATCTATGGCTACGATCATTGCTAAAATTCACTAATTGATTTGAGACATAAAAAGTGCTCAAACAATCAGCAGCAAAGTAATGATAAATGGTTTAGATTGGATATAACAATTGATGAAAGAGGGTAATCAAGAAACAATTTTTAGTTGGGGGAAAGAAAATGAACCTTTTCTTCTTCCTCATCTTGTTCATCATGGTGGCTATGCTTGGTCCTCTTTTCGGGGTCTTTAGAAGGAGATCTGAAGGCCCTCTTGACAGCCGTCAACCATGAAGATCCACCTTTCTTCCCCATAGAAAGATACAGTAAAGATGTAAGCTAAATGAATGACAATTAAGCTGCATTTACAGCTAAAAAGTGGCTCAGAAAAACAAGACAACTTTGATACGAAGCGCAAAAAGCTTGACAAGAAAGTGGAACTACTGCTACTCCTGCTTGGGTTAGCTTTCACTTCACCTAACAGGCTTAGCACTTTTATGTGTAAGAAGGGTGGATGAATAAATGCTTCGATGAAGGAGAAGGAAACAGTGAGGTTGGATATTGTGGAGGACAGAGTAATGGCGTGGGTGTCAGAGGAAGAGTGCTGTCAGCAACTTTGAAATAAACTTTTGAAAGCAAAACTTACTTCAAGAGAGACCCTGAGAGAAGAGTAAAGAGACTGTGGAGCCTGTACCGGCAGTTTAGTTTGCAAGTGAGTGATATCGAGAGCACATTGAAAGCAGTGTTGTGAGCAAGTGGAGGAGAGAGAGGGAGGGAGTTATTATTTATTGAGAGAGACTAATGCACGTTGAAGGTTATACTTACACACAGAAACCTAAAAGGGGTCTATTATATTGAGACATGGCTGGCTCGTGAGGGCTTGTTCTTTTCTCTTTCCTTTTCCTTTTCCTGTGGGCTTCTCACTTTCTTCTGTAAAAAGCTACTCATCACCTCTCATGGCATCACATGCTAAGAAGTTACAACCAGCCAAAGGATGAGCATCTCTATATTGAGAGGAAAGAGAGTTGTTTACAGAAGAGGAGGGGTGTTAGGCCCCCTTTGCTCGCACCTGATGGAGAAAGTCTGGTCAAACTGTTTAGATTCCCCTTGGAAATGGGAGGTTTTTATTGCTAGTCTTTCGTCTCACACGTGGTAATGTGGCCAAAGTAACATGAAGTATTTTACTGGCTAAATATTGCATAGTTCTGAATTAATGGTCTTGGTCAATTGTTAGAACTGAAGGGTTAATGTCATAGGCAGAGGGATTAGTTCGACGGTAATAGATGGTTTAGATCGTTCGTTTCCGATTACTCAATATTTTTTGCTTATATACGGATGACCCGGGTTTGATCCCTCACGAATCAATACCTACCATGCTTTTCATTGCCTAATTTAAGCCATTCAAGAAATCCAAAAAACAAAAATATCGTAGTTTACATATTGTAATTTGCTATGACCTTAATTATCGCAAATTATTTGCACCAAGTAAAAACACAACAACTCGGTCTACCAAAGCTGATTTAGCCCCAAGCCCCAACGTTCATCAAGAATCTAGGTATTGGCCTAAGGAGAAATTTTCGCTTAAGGCTGACTCGTCCTAGGGTAGATTGGTGATTGTTCATCAAACTGTCAAATGTGACAAAGGCCGGATGAAAACTTAGGCAGGAACGTATAACAAAGGCCTATCCAATCTCAACAAGTGACAAAGTCGCATCAAATCAAGGAAGCTAAACGCGAGCAGAAGGGCAAAAGAAGAACACTGAGACACGTGACAACTCTAGATTGAATCGACTTGGGGCTAAACGATTATAAAAGTCATAAATGTTGTATTAATTAATCTTTTTTAATACCACACACAAACTGATTCCTAATTTACGTCAAGACACATCTCTTTAACATAAGTACCCAGTTACGTTAGATGAATCAAACCACTGCGTCACTCACTTAAACAGTCATCGAAGTGTATCCGATATTTGTATTGAACATTTGTACTCTTAGAGTGTTGTCAAATTATACGAGTAGTTCACTGCAAACATGATAAAAGGTAAACTGTCCATGCTCAATGTACTAATATGCTTGGCTTGATTAGGAACAAGACTAGAATAAGTAGGAGTAGCCGTAAAATCACACTAGAAAAATTTAAAGTATTAGACTAAAATAACTCTGAGAAAATTTTCAAGTCCAGTCCTCAATGATCATTTTGAAAGAAGCCAAAGAAGCACGTTCCTCCAAATGGCAAAATGTTTAATTTATACTTGAGAATAGTGTTTACAAGTGATGCCGTCAAGACTTGACACTCCCTCGCATTGTAATATTTGTAAATCTCAGAAAAATATACGACAAAGCGTTTTACAAGAAAACACAAATCTAAGATTAAAGACCTAAATGTAGAGGCCTGACAATTACAATTGTCAATTGCTTGCCTTTTTGGCACTTTGATATCAAGGTTGGAACTAAATTTTATATCACTCCAGCATGAGGCATGGATACACTAACCACCCCTATATATATATATATATATATATATATATATATATATATATATATATATATATATATATATATATATATAGTATAACTTGCAAATTACGTGTTTTTTATTCTACTCCGAGAGAGAGAGGGGTGAGTCAGGAGAGAAAAATTAGTTGGTGGAGTGTTAAATGTGGAGAGAAGAGACATTTAATAAAAAAAAAGTGTAAAAAGGAGAAACACCTACGGAATCTCTTTTAATTTCGAAAGTGATCAACTTCTTTGGACTACCTAAAAAGAAAATATGATCAAATTTTTAGAAATAGAGAGAGTAGTAAATTGGTGGTGGTTTTTCTCTATTCTATCCACTTATATCATTGCTTTTCTTGATAAATATTAATGTCAGTCTTCCCTTGTGGTCCAAAAGTCTTTTATTAGATATGATTTATGACTTTGGTTGCAAACTTTCGGCGGCACTTTTAAGTAAACAAAGATATCTATTGAAAAGAATCAACAAGGAAGGTAGAAAATTTTGCAGTGGCGATTCGTTGATTCCACTGGAGGTGAATTTATTCTCGACGAATTTATTCTCGACTTGTGTGGCTGCTTGCGAATTTTGTTAACGATTGTGTCATCTATTTTAGTAAGTGTGTTAGATGTTTGTTGTTTCGTACTTTATGAATTTCTATTAGTTGATATAGTCATAAGATGTCATGAGTCTATTTTGTCTATTTAAAGAATAGAGGCATATATATATATATATATATATATATATATATATATATATATATATATATATATATATATATATATATATATCAAGCTAGTAGATTATTTATGAAAATTAGGCTTGAAACGGTGATGGTTGTCTTGGTGGTGGTGGTGATGATGGAGAAATTATAGCGGTAGCGAAGGAAACGTGCTTGTGGTGGTCATGGTAGTGTTGGTTGGTGGTGGGGATGGCGCACCGGTGGTTGCGACAGGCAACAACACGGTGGTCATGATGATAGCCTTAGAGTATTCGAGATGGAGGTAGTGTTGGCGACAATGTAGAAGTGGTGGTGTTGGTGGCCGTAACAATGGTGTGGCGCAGGTGGCAATGTCATCATGATGGTGGTATGGTTGGTAGTCGTGATGGGCGTGAAGGTTGCGATGGTGGTGGCGTGGAGGGTAGTGTTGGTGTGGTGCAGCTAGCAGCGCTAATAATTTTGAGATAGAGGTGGTGTTGACGACAACTTGAAGCAGGTGGTTGCCATGGTGGTGTGGTGGCGAAGGCTGGATAGTAATTTTAATGATGGTGGCAACAAGACATGGTGATAAAGGTGGTAGCTCCAGTGTGGTGAAAGCAATGCTACCAGTAAAATGGTAGTGGTCATGGCAATGGTGTGGTTTGTGATGGCGGTAGGGCTGTGATAGTAGTGGTGTGGTGGTGTGATGGCCGACGTCGGAGGTGACAACTTTGTTGTAGGGACGGTGAAGGTGATGGTGGTTGCAACATCTTCGTGGTAAATATTCTTTTTACATGATAGTATGTTTAATAACTTTAGCATTTCCTAACTTAATATTAAGTGATAAGTATATTCCCTTTGACTTAAATAATTTTGATCTATTTTAAGCAGGGTATTAATTGCTTAAGTGATGCAATCCTTACCACAATGCACTTAATAGTTCAAAGAGCTTCATTGCATTATCAAATACACCCTAAACTTCAATTTTGTATATAATACATGCATAACGTAACTACAAAATATCATTCCTTCGACGAAGCTAAATAAGAATTATGGGTGGCTTAGCTAGTGAAGGTCTCGAGGGATGCTCCTTGAAGTCCACAGTTCAAGTCTCTTTAGAACTAGACATATCCTTGCAAATCTCCTAGGCCAGCTATAATAGCATTAAACTAACGTAATAAAGCTTACATATGAAAAACATTCATCTTAGGATTAGCTTAGGTAAGAATTTTGGTGTACGTTTTCCCTTGTACTGTATTTTTTGGATCAACGGTAAGCAGATATTACGTACTATTTCGCGTGCCTTAGTAAGTCCACCTTTCCGGGCTAGGTTATTCACTAGATTTAATTTCATGTAACTTGGCCCAAGGAAACCCGAATCGAAGATCTTAAGACATAAACCTTGGGAACTTTACTGATGTTGCTGCTCCCTGGTATTAAAAGCCCAAAAACCAAGGAAAGAAGGGCCAAGTAATGTTTGGATCATTTGGATGGGTTGCAATAGAAGTACAAGTACAACCATTATATCACCAACCAAACATGACTTTACCCCAGGTCTTTCACCCATGCATATTTTGTTTTAATTGCTCAGTCATCTCATAATGATTTTTTTTTTACATTAAAAATTGTCCAAGTTTAAAGTTTGGTCATTGCGGTTCTTGTATTGGTGGTTTCATGAAATTTGGTGTATGTGGAAGCCGAAAGAGCTGCAGGATAGTTCTGGCAATTGTTGCAGTTGAGACTCTCATAATCATGCTCTAGATCCAGCGAGTAACGTAATGTTCATGAAAGGAAGTGTAGATAAGTTGGTCAGATCTAGCAGTAGGCTGCCCTGTGGTTTTCATTTGCCGAAAGACCGATCAAATAATGTCCTCTCGAGTCTCGAGCTAGAGATGGATTTCATGGATGAGTGCTCTTGCAATTCCCCTGGGTGAACATATATAAATATACAAGGCACATGTTTTCTCTCAGTAAAAATCAAATAGGGTGAGACGAGCGTGCAAACATATCTAGAGGATAAAAGCAAACGGGAATTCGCCTGACTTAGATCCGATGGAGAATCTTCGATGACTAAATTAGAAATCGAAAGAAAATTATGAGAGTGTGTACAAAGTTGAAGTTATCCTTAAGTAAGGGTTTGTTGGGTCTTTATAGGAATCTAGCAGGGTTACATTGAGTAAATTAATTATCATGAAGATATATTGGGGGATTATTTTCCCTGTTCACCAGTACGGTATGTATTTCAGAGCCATCTAATATATACAGTATAAGATCCAAAATACATCAGAGCGATGCAGGTGACTTTGGGTCAACATACGTTTTGACAGTCTGGTCATAACGGAATACATGGCGGTCTTTTACTGGCATGAAATTTTTATCCCAATAATGCAGATCAGGATCAATGGTGCATACAGATCGAATTGGAGAACATGTTGCACTTCTCGTAGCAGAGCTTTGACCGAACTAAAGACTAAAATGGCAGGTTGGAGAACTCGTAGGCTAATGGAAAACTTGCTGCAAAGGTAAGTGCGTGCACCATTTGGCTGACGTGTGCAAGCTCCGCTTTCGGTTTCTCCTTTTTTTTTTCGTAATTTATATGACTTTCAAGAGGAAAAGAGGCGAAGGCAGCATGAAGCAGTAAACGCAGTGGGCATTTGTCCCCTGCCGCTCCCTTAAATTTTCTTATTTCTACAGTTTTATACTATTTGGACATATCACTAGTGCCTCTTATGTATACTAGTTCAGAATCCCGTGCCAAGCACGAGACTATTTATTAATAGTAATTTTTTAATAGTTTTGAAATGCATAATAAAATATATTGTATAATTTTATGATTATTTCATCAAATATAGTTACTTTAATTTTTGACTTGAACTTTCTTGTAATAAAATAAACTAATCCTTCTGGTGAAATATTAATATGTAATGTCCTTGTACATATTGCTAATTTTGATTTGGTAACTACATAGATGAACAAAACTTAAAAAAATTTATTTAGTACACAAAAAGGAAAAAGTAAATTCTACTTACAAAAATATGTGGAGAACATATTGAGATTAATTTACTATTACACAAGACATTTTTATTATTTTCTAAGTATCTTTTAAAAATAATTTGTACCTTTGAATGGATTGCATATTAGTTTAATTACATATTAGTTTAATTTGTTAGAGAAAATTTTGGTCCATATATTTGTTTATACTATTTTATATATAAAAGTGGATCAACACGACTAATTAAGTAAGGATGATGTGGTATTTTTAGAAGCAAGTGTAATCTACCAACGAAGTATACAGAGAAAATAATAATCAGTGCATGAGATAATCATGTAAAGCTTAAAAAGTTTAATCAACATGATTATATAGGATATGTCAAAACCTTGCAGTAAGAAAATTATTGAACAAAATTTAACCAACATTTCACAAAGTATACAATAAACATACTTATTAAGTAAGATTTATCTTCAGATATAATAAGGTTTTCAATCTAAGTTTTAGTCTACATTCATCACAACATAACTAATATTTTTTGTATATTTTATATGCAATTCTATTCAGAATTTAAAAAATTGACATAAAATTATAAACGGTATATTGCTAATACAGAATTTAGGATGTTTAAGAGTTTAATTACTCACATTAAAAATACCATAGAAAAAATTGGTTCAAAATTTTTCCAACATAAAATTTATTGAATTTAAGAAATGCTCTCATAATTAAGATCTTAAATTTGCACTATTTTTTAAAAATATATCTCATATAGAATCTGCATATTATGGTATTTCTATCTTTAACCAATGCGACTAAATAGGATATCGCAAGACCTTAGAGTAAATAAATTATTGACCAAAATTTTTAACCAACATATTAATCAAGTTGCATTCATATTTGAATTTACAAAAAACTTAAATATGAATTTAAAATAGAATCTAATTTTATTTTTAAATCTCTTAAGTAATTTTTGTTTTACAGGTCAATATTTCATGTTAGAGAGCTTTTTTGATATATAATATTCAAATAAAGTCATCATAGGTTACTGTATTGGTTAGAAAATTTTGAATGTTTTGAATTGATTTTTGAATTGCATAAGGCTTATTATTTCAATGTTTACTATATTTGTCAATTTTATTAATTGCAAAATTAAGGATCCCGTTCAAAATAATGTTTGGAGATCCTTAACAACATTAATATGTTTAACATTATAAACACAGTCAATGAGATGTCATGAGCTATCATTACATTTTTTGCCTCAGTTATTAGATATATATATAGCTCATGATCCCGAGTCAAGCTCGAATAAGTTAATAAAATATTTTAAAAAGTTACAAAAAGTGTATCAATGCGTACCATATTTCAAAAAAAAGAAGAAGAAGAGATTAACATCTTTATGGAAAAATAAATTCTATTTTTGCTAAAACTATAATTGTTTGTAAGAAAATTTTATACTTTATTTGTAACATCTTCAAGTAACTTGTCAAGATTATATTATTATTAAGTTCTTTTAATGGTCCAACATGTAGCGTTTCAGAGCCAAGTTTTCTTAACTTTAAAAGTTAGGTTAAGAGTTCTTTATCTTTAGAATTGTAAATGTCATGGTCCATTCTTATCTTCTTCATAAATCATTGTTTCAAGAACTCTCCAACTTATTAAAATACAAACATGAAATCCAGTAGAATATTTTTTCATTTCACACACATTTAAAATTGCAATCTTGATTGGATGATCATGCAATTGTTGTAGAATATATTATATAGATATAAATGTTTGTTTTAGATCCTCTGAACTGTAAATTGAAAGAATAATGAGTGAATTGTGTTACAGTGCCGTCGCTAGATTTTTCCGTTCTTTAAGCTTTTCTTTTACATCGTCAAGTGGTACTGTAAGACAATCTACTAATTGTTCTTTCAACTTACAGCTTAAAGGAACTAAAACAAAGATATTTGCATATGCAAATATTGCGAAAGAATTGCATGACAATGTAATCAAGGTTTTAATAGTAAAAATCAAAGCCTAATACATAAATATATGTCTGTAGCATAGAGTTTAAACGTTGTACAATTGATTTTTTAGATTTATAAGGTTTACAAATATCACGACAATTATACCACGAATTTTTCAACATTAAACCTCAGTAAAGAGTTTTAGTTGTTTTCTAAATCCTTATATATGGGATATAACCAGTTTGGTGGTCGTGAGATCTTATTTTAAAAATATTGACTTATAATTACATTACTCATTTTTAATGATGAGTATTTTTTGTATATATATATATATATATATATATATATATATATATATATATGAATAATGATAATACATTTAACTCAATTAGAACGTCAATTTTTTCTCTTCTAAATCTAATATTTTATTTTTGTTTTTTTATATATGAATTTTTATAATCACATTAAAGAGTATTTTTAAGAATACAATAGTCGTAATAAGTTAGTATATTGATTACGTTGGCTTCTAAAATGTTTAGAATTAATTTTTAAATTATATAACCCTAATTATTATTGCAAAATTAATCAAATTTAAGAATAAACTACCTATCAAAATTCAAATCATTTGTTAGATCATTTTTTTTCTAAGTCTCATAAGTTGTTTAATCTTAATTCTTCTTCTAAATTGGAAGTATCATTTTCATGTTACATAGAACTTCCAAAAAAACCCTCATTACTCCTGCAAAATTAATTAGGATATAAAAATAAGGATCCTGTCAAAATTTAAAAGTAATTATTAGATCACGTTTTTATTCAAAATCTTATAAGTTAGTTTTTGGGTTTATGAATTTTAATTTTCATATTAGAAAACACTTTTAAGGACATAATTGTCAAAATGAAGCCTTGATAGATTAGTATATTGATTAGGTAGAGTTTTAGAATGATTAGAATTAGTTTTAAAATTAATTTTTTCCTTCTAAATCAAAAGTATTATTTTTGTTTTTTTATATATATGAGTTTTTATATTCATATTATATAGTAGTTTTGAAGATACAATAGTCAATATTAAGTCCTAATAAGTTAGTATAATGATAATATTGAGTTTTAGAATGATTAGAATTAGTTTTTGAATTTTAAGGACATAATTGTCAAAAGAAGTCTTAATACAATAGTATATTGGTTAGGTAGAATTTTAGAATGATTAGAATTAGTTTTTCAACTAAATAAGACTTACTGACATAGAAGTTAATTAATCTTAAAATAAGAATCTGTCAACGTGTCATATAAAGAAGCGATGATGTGTCGCGTAAAGAAGTTATCAATATCTTTCTCGCTTCGCTTATTATATATTTTGTAGATTACCTTGACAAAAATTAGGTATTAGTATTGTATAATCGTAAAGGTTACGGGTTGCTCTTTCGCATGCGATCTGTCTATTGTATTTCATCAGTTATGTTGTCGTAGTTCATCTGTTATGCTAATTAAAGGAGTTGCTCTTCCGCATGCAATCATGCTATCGTGTACTTAAAAAAAAATGGAAGTGATTAGTCGTGCCCTGGACTCTCCGAAGTTCCATTATTCACCCATGTTTAGATAGTGCTTGCTTTGAGTAGCGCTTTCGTTGTATATATTGTACTTGATCTTCTACATATACTTGATGTTTATATGCACTTTAGCATTGACCCTTCCTCTCGTATTTTACTTCTGTTCTTTTTCCCAAACGTGTGATCTGATTGTGCAGTTGTTAAATGCATTGACGACTACAAAGGTTTTTTTAAAAAAATTAATTACTAGGTGTCTGCCTCCGGCAAATATTATGGCTTCACCATTATTTATGATAGAATTTGTCCACAACTTGGATAGCAAAAATAGCCTACAATCTTATAGTGATTATTAATGTTTGTTAAATGTTAGGGTAACTTACACACGGCATCCCTGAGGTTTACCTTAAACTACACATGATTCCGCCTAAATATTTTTATTACATTAAGCTATACATTTTTATTTTTTCTGTTAAAAGAGTTAACAAAATTAATGAAATGACAGTCATACTCTTAATAAACAAGTTAATTTACCTCTTTCTTTCTCTATCTTTCTCGCGAGTCGCGCCCGCGCGGCGCACACACGCCGGCAGTATCCTTTGGACTCCCACACCCACCGCTGGCGAAGCCACGGGCCACCAACCGTAACCACCATGACCCATCACCAGGACCCACCTTTCTTTAAAAGTCAGATTCTGTCACCAGAAAGATATGGGAGGAGGAACAAAAGCCTTTCCAATTTGGGGATGCACCGCCAGCATTCCGATTGCCATCAACTCAATTTTCTCCCTTTCAAGTGCTACAGTTACAGCAAGGTGAAATTTCAACAACAATCAGCTTCCAATTTTTCATTTTTCCGACATCCCTGAACTGACTGGATTGCGGAAAATATGCAGGTTTTTTGTCTGGAACACAGATCGTGCATATCCCATGACTGCCCAAAGTCGATCACAACAGCCGAAAGGTCGTGGATTGCAAAACCTCTTCGATATCGATCCAGACGACTGGAAAAGATGAAGAGAGCGAAAAAGGCAGTCTTGGAGAGACACGAGAAATCTGGGGATTGCGACCCGAAGAAGAAGCCCACGTCCCAGGGAGATATTGACCTTCGCTAACACCAGCGCCTGCAAGACTTGCCAGATCAAAGTCTTTCTCAAGCATAGGTTCTCTGTCGATCACGCCTGCGAACTCAAATCGTTGTCATCAACAGCAGGGGTTAAAGAGGGCAACATGTTCTTCGCTCCTTTGGCTTCAAGGAGTGGTAACAACGGATGTGCGAGTAAGGCTCGGCATCCATCATCTCAACCTAGTACTCCATCGGTTAAAGCGGGCGGTTGGCGGCAATGGCGCGAATCAGTGGCGGCGGTAGCTAGCTTTTTTGCAGTGAGAAAGAGGAGAAGAAGATAAGGGCATTTTCGGTATATCATAATAAATCAATGTTGCTCTAATTTTTTCTCACGGTGTCCTAGTGAAAATGGGTGTTATGTAACATGGTAGCAAACTACAATAGGCGGGGAATAATAAAATACTTAGGCGGAACCATGTATAGTTTAGGGCAAACTTCATAGATGTGTGTAATTTACCCTAAATGTTATAAGTGACATTTTGGTAGTGATCTTTAATAACACTAATTATCGGCATTTTTTTTTCAAAAACTATCTAAAAGTCACTAAATATTTAGTAATTATTATTTATCACTATTGGGATGACGCAACCAATATTTTTAACATTCTAAGTCAACTCCATAACATTCAAAGTGAATGCTGTCAACTTTCTAACGTTCAAAAAGTCGTCTCTTTCCATCAGGTAGAAGTAATTAAAGTTGCTTTTCTAGGATTCATATGCATGTCGACTTCAAATTACGTAGCTTTGCGGATCCTCGAGCCCGCACGCAATATTTTCTGCCATGTTTGGTGCCCCTGTACATATATCAAGTCTAAAAACCGTGACAAGAAGTGCAATCTCACCAATTCGGATGACAAGGAGGTCTCTAACTAGTCTAACTTGGATAGAAAGATTCCCTGGGTTGTGTTGCCAAAGCATTTAATTACTATGAAACTGACTCGACTTAGCTTTGATTTAACAATGGCTTAATGTACTCCTATGGCATGTCTACTGCTCAATGGTGGTTGATGATTGAAATTAGCTAGTTCCCTTTTAGGATAAAGAATTACGGTTACGATTATTGTCAAAGCCCTGAATAGAAATCTAATCTATTAGCACTAGAGAAATGCTCAGAGCATCAAGTCATGGCCGTGCAATTGTTCATCGAACAAACTTTGGTTACTATCCGGGTTGTTGGAATCTTCCTCTAATCACGTATATAATGATAATTAATAGTCGCTAAATATAACTAGTGATGTTTCTGTTAACATTTTCAACGACAATTCTTTGCAGCATTTTTTTAATATTACTAAATAAAAGTCACTGAAAATATACAGTGACTATTAATTACCGCTATATGAGGGATATGATGAAAATTCTATCAATCGGGATAGTAGTAAAAAAATTTCATTGTTCATCGTCCGCGCGATTCCCTTCTCAGTATGACATTCTTCTTTTTGCAGAAGCTGAACCAGAAAAGCTAGTTCGATTCCATACATATGTACCATCTCTCTTTCTCTCTGAACGACTTGTGTTATGTTACTGGTGGAAACGAAAGTTAAATCACACCTCGTAGACAATTATAGGCACTTTTATTGTGCATTCGAGGAAGAAAATGTACGATTATAGTTGCATGTGGAAGGTGCTTATCATACCAGCCAAAGGTTGCTAGCTAGTGCATAATTATTACTAGACGGCCAACAATGGCTGAAAAATGGGAGACAAAGTGATTGCTAACCAAAAGATAAGGGTTGAAAACGCCAACGCATCTTATGTAATATCACGTATATTATCACACAAAGCCCTGTAATAATTATAATTTGACTTTCTCGATATATCACATTATCATCTATAAGGTTGTTCAGTATACTATACAGGAGCATCGGACATGTGGCTCCAGAGATCGAATTCGCCGTTGCAATCTTGATGGTAAACCTTGTAGTTCGATGATGAAGACGACGATGATCGTAGTTGCTGTAGTTGAGGGTCATGATCGTTAGGGGAACAGAACACTGTCAAGGGGTCATTATTAAAACCAACTAGCTGCTTAGACGCGTCGTTTTGGCCGTTGAGATGTGAAGCTACAAGCCGATCAAGGGCTGCCCAGTTTCCAAGGCTGGTCTCTGAATGATAATCCAAGTTGGGATTATTGGCAATCACCTCGTTCTCTATCGGCATTTGTACTTGGATCGGATGGTAGCATGCATGGCTACTAGTTGAGTTTGGGCTCTCCAAACTTGGAAGGTTCATGAATCTTTCTTGAAGATAGGAGTCGTTTGCTTCGGTTTCGTCCTTGCAAGTTCTTCCCACATATTGAAGTATTTGCTCCAGGGTGCCTTCGTTGCTTGAACTGTGTTTTTGGCCTCTTGTTTCTGTAACAAAAGGTGAAGAACTGATAGGGCTGTCTAGGGTTTTGTAGTGATTTTTCTTCTTGAAGATACGACAAACCACCCAACCCTCTTCTTGCGTTGTCTCTACCATAGCATGGGACACCTTTAAGGTACGTAGAAATTTATTACAATCAGATACTTTGAAGTCAAAAGAACTTTCTCCATGAACAATTAAGAAAAGCATTCAACTTACAATATTGGTATCAGTGGAGGCGTTATCGTCAAGTCTATATTCATGCATTATCCAATCGGACTTTTGCCCGTGAGGCGCGCGACCTTTGTAGAACACCAGAGTCTTCCTCATCCCAATCCGTCTTGAGTTACTATAGATAACCTTATCACGGCCAGTAGCCTTCCAAAACCCGACCGTGGTGGCACGATTGGTCCGTGTACCGGTAGGGTACTTCTTGTCCTTGTGACTGAAGAAATACCAATCATTCTGTGGGGTGGATCCTATTTTACATTTCTCTGCAAAAACCAAGTCCCAGAAAATGTAACACATGAAAGCTTGTCAGAAAAGAAGAAAGCCTATACGTAAACTTGGCTCACATCCATGAAAAAGGGGAAGAGAAAAAGAAAAGACCTTGTATGTCCCATGGCTCGAGCTTGTTGAGATCCACGTCTTGGATAACGTCCAGATCAATCTGCTGATATAACACCTTCTTCCTCAAGTAGTACTGCAAAAGCTCCTCTTCCGTGGGATGAAATCGGAAGCCAGGCGGGACCTTGGACTGTCCATTAACAGAAATACTCATACTCTCTGATATATAGAGATATGTACTATCAGAAAACAAAAAAGTTCAAGGTATCCAAACAGGAAAATGCATAGTTCTGTGGGGAAGAACTAGATAGAAAGCTAACAAAGACTAGGCGTAGCAGATGGGAGTATTTATAAGTGGGATTGAAGAATCAGCAAGAAATTAAAGCAGCAAGCACATGAGAAATTGGAGAATTGTTTTGGTCCCACGGGTGCAGTTATGGGAGTGGGGCTAAGCTTTTTTGCTAGAGTTGGAGAAGATCGAGCTACCTGCATAGAAAGAGAAAGGTTATTGTTGGTGTTAATCAGAAGTGCCAACAAAATGTGAGTTCCAGGAAACGACATTGCAGTGGGCAACCAGATTGCAGAGCGCATGCCCACATCCTAACTGCGACCTTCGACCTTAAAATATCCCTCCCAAATAAATCACATCTAAAACAACCACACACACTCTCTCTCTCTCTCTCTCTCTCTCTCTCTCACACACACACACACACACCCCAGAGTTTAGTTGTGCAACCACCGCAACAAGAAAATAGATGATGGGGTTGGAAGCATTGAGCTTTCAGTGTCCGTTGAGGGATAGATTGAAATGATGGGTGGGGACCTGCGTTCTTTGAAATACGTGCCCCGACCTTTTGGGCGATTATATAGACACCTTTTCCGTCTCCCCGAAACTATATAGCTTAAAAGGTTATTGTCGCACTGATGTGCAATTCTCATGTACGAGAACCGTACATTTCTCAATGCATAAGATATAACCATGCAAAACTATTCTCACTGTGACGATAATATTTTTCTTCTACTTAACTAGAGTAATGTTACTCATAATTCCCGTAGAGAGCTAGCTAGTATCTTCACTCGTTACATGCACTTCAGTCGCTAATTAGTAATTACATATGATATAACAACATCACTCTAACCGGTAAGAAAGCTTTAGATGTATCAAGATATATGTAATTAATTTTTTTATATATAAATTTTGTAGGTAAATGTGAATGACTTACTTTTAATCCGATTAAAAATATGAATTTTGTATGACGCGGGCAGGTTCGAGCATGCTAAACCAAGAAAATAAAATGAAAACAGAAACAACACTTTTGCGCCTTTGTAGAACTATACAAACTTTGCATGGCGTCTTACTAGGAACAGAATTGCTGTAAGGACGTGCGTCATACTCTCACTCGACAAAGATGTTGCGTACTAAATTTCACATTCTATAGGCTTGTCCTGTTACAAGTTTTGTCTTCTCTTAAGAGTTATTATGTCCACTTCTGCACCATGTACGTACGTCTCGGTCAAATTGACCCTCAAATTGAGGTATCATATATAAGTTTCTCCTTTATGCTTTTCTAGTACACATCATAACATCATGTTATCCATCTTACCTACAACTAATGAACATTAAATGGCTTTTGTTGAAAGAAGCTGATAGAATGCAGTTGCAGACCCCAATCTTCATCTGTTTTTTCAGTTTCCGTATTCTCATGCCTTGTACTACTGCAAAAGAAAAACATCTATTTTTGAAGTTTAGTCGCTCTTTAAAAACGATTAGTTATCGAATTTGCATTGTGCGAGATTGTTTTGGTACTAAAAT
The DNA here is from genome assembly GCA_033070095.1 of Escallonia herrerae. NCBI lineage: Eukaryota > Viridiplantae > Streptophyta > Magnoliopsida > Escalloniales > Escalloniaceae > Escallonia > Escallonia herrerae. Next base: position 434,590 of record JAVXUP010000089.1, read on the forward strand.
TGGTGGAATAGTATATTTCATCCATGAAAACGACTATTGGTCCAAACGAATAAATGGGAGAATCGATCCTCTACTCATAGTAAAGGTGTTATTGGTCGCTAAAGATGATTTTAACCCCAAAAAACTCAAATTTTATCCCTACGAAAACGCAACGAACTGCTTTGTAAAGGCATATCATTTTTGTTTTGGTGCAAGACCAAGAGTACAGGAAATAGGAAGTCACTCTTAGCCTCCGTTCATCACGTGCATCCCTAGCCAACTAAACTCTATCTTGCGGTCTCATTCTTCTTCTAGCAGTGGGAAAATTACATACTAGTATTTTGGGTAATGACCTAAGACGGTCTCGAGAGCATCTCACTCGAACTCCTGCTGTTATACCCAATATAAAGAAAAGCCTCCATTTTGTGCAGTATATATGGGAAAAAGAGATAAAAATGTTTTTGTGACACAATAGCTGACCTCAGCCCTATTCAATACAATTTCTTGCAAATTTTGAAAAGTACCGAGTCTTATAGAGAGCGGCAGGATATACCTACGTACATAATCCTAATTAGATGAGGGACTTTTAGAGGTCTCTGTTGGTAATCATGACCCTCTCCCCTTGAAATTTTCTGCAACTAATCATGATCTTTTGGTTCGTAATTGACAGAGCAACCACTTAAAGCTTTCTAGCTATGTCTTAACTGATTAATTACCTTTACTCTTTCCCTTCTTTTTCTTCGTAACCATTTTGCTTGATTGAGTTTGAGATGACTACTTTCTCTCTTCTTCTTCTTTTCGGTTCCACAGAATCTAAGTGGCGTTGTCTTCTTCTAGCAGAATGGTTAAGGCATTATTTGACGTCAACAGTCACTAAAGTTTTCTTTTCTTTCTTTTTTTCTTGGTGGGGAGATATTTTTCCGTGCATGTAAAACTAGTGAATGGCATTTGTTCATTTATTATTTTTTTGAGGTATTTATATGAAAGAAAACCCATTTGGTTACCACTCCATGCGTATTTATTTTCGTGTTTTATGGAACAGAAAAACAAGTCATTTAAAAAACTATAGCATATGTGTATATGTGATGTTATAGAAGATATTAATACATGTTTGGGAAAGTTGGATACTAATTTTAGATCAATAGGAGAAAATGATGGTGCTCGAAATAGCGTAAGATGCAGGTGCTTACAAAAATTAATGATCATACAAAAATAGTTCATTTTTTCTTTTGTATATCCTAAGCTAGTTGTAGATATGAAAAAAAAAAATAAAGAGAGAGAGAGAGAGATTGACTTCAAATATTGACATTTTCACTTCTTCGCTTTTAATTTTTTGCTAAAGATGATGAATTTTTTTCCTTTTTCTTTTGTGCTGCTTATTATACATTATAAATTGTATTTTTATGATCTTATTGTTCCCATAAATGAACATGTTGCTGAGTTTTTGTACCCCGTCCGGATCATTTCTGGGCTTGCCCCTACAAGCGTCCGTTGCTAAAGGAATAGACGAGGGCAAAAAAATATTAGTTGATCGAGAAAGAGGAGGTGAAGCTCAGACGCTCAAATGCTAGGACTTGGAGGGCTCTTAAATTTGAAGGCAAGCGGTGACAAGACTTCAAGAACTGTCTTTTGTAAAGCCAGAAGCACCGCCCAGTTGTCTCTTAAGATACAATTCCACGTGAAGCAAATAGCAACTACAGTAATAAATTACTATAGGTCGTTGGAGACTTCTCCCCTCATAAGTAATTAAATTTCTTCAAATATATTTTCACATAGAAACAGAGAAGATCAATTCAGACCAACAAGGCAATTTAATTAAAAATTTATCATCACCCAGTGTAATCCATTCATGTATTTTGGTAAAAAAAATCTGGCTACATGAAATTGGGCGTGCTAAGAATATAATCTTGCATTGAGTAAAAAACAATTAATACTTGAATCGATAAAAGTCTAGTGAGGCTTTTCATTCATTACTAATTGATCTTGAGCCGTTGTTTTCACATGATATTAGAACGGTTGGTGCAAGATTTAGCAGACACTGTAAACTCAAACATCCACCGGTACCCAATTTACTTCATTCAAGTATTTGACCCACTCAAAGAGAAATATCCTCACACGTGAGGGAAAGTATTGATATACAAATTTGACATTGAGAAAGTAAAAAATAAACACTTTGATATATACACCTTGGGTTCCTTCCTTTATTATCAATTACTTTTAAGTTGAATGATTTGATATGGGTATCAAAGCAGGTCCATCTAGGCTCAACAGACAATACAATTAACAATCTATCTAATGTAATTAATTCACGTGTTTGGCCCATTCAGGCCCATTCGAAAGAAGTCTGGTCACATTTGAGGACTGTGTTTGATATATAATCTCACATCCAGAAAATTAACCTTCAAAGCATCATATGAACCTCAAAAGCGTCTCTCCTTATTACCGATTGATTTTGAATTTTATGCTTACGTTTGAGCATGTAGGCAGCTAGTACTTGTGATTGTCCTCATCTACCTTGCTATAATCACCTTTGACGCAGTTCTTTCTCCCACTTCCCTTGCATGATCGTTATTACAGATGTGGATTAAAGGATGTCTCCAGAGATTGTTTCCTTCCTTTTCTTGATTATACACGTTCAGACTTCTTAAAGCATTTAATCGGTCCTTTTGCGAAGGGGATCCTCAGTATATAAATTTACAATAACATTAACAAGTTGAGTTTAGATAAACTTACAACGGTAGCCTAATATTATCATGTTTGAGTTTGTACAAACTTAACATAAATTAACAACTTTGACTAGAGCAATACATAGTTTAGCATTAGAGTAGCCTAATATTATCATGTTTAACGGAATCCTTTCTTAAATGAGTGCTATACATCATTTTCTGTTGATCTTTTCTCTTCACCCTTTCACGCCTTTTAACCAACCCCATCCCTGAGGCTCTGAGGTTATGTAAGCAAATTGATATTTTCTATAGCTTATGTTAACATGCTGTAACCCCTATGTTAACGGCATGAAAACTCTCAGAGCAAACCATCTCTGCTCAATACATGAGGTTTTTGCTCTATATTTTCTCATTTTGTAAATCTCATCTCAAGTTGGCTTAGAACTGCGAAAGCTAAGTAAGTTTCAGGATTAAAATGAGAATCAGTTTAGTTTTTTTTTTTTTTTTCCTTTTTCCCTATCTTCATATGTTTGTATTGTCGAATGGACTTCCACATTATTCGGCTCAATGCAGCAAGGAGCACCAACTAAGCAATGTAGTACGACTTCTTTCCCGTGATCGGAGGCTTTCAACTCCTTATCCTCCTTTAAATTATTCTTGTGTTTCCATTTGGTGTTGTCGGCCCACCTTTTAAGGGTAATTCTTGGAAAGGGTGACTTAGAGAGTATCAAAGGTTTGGGAGTAAGGATGAGGGGATTTTTCATTTTGTCATCTGATGGATCGATCATGGCCAGTGAGCCACATTTCTCCTAGAGATGTAGATTAGATTCACCCCTCCCAGGGGCTATATAAAACAGCTTATTGAATAGAAATGTTACATTCATTCTCACTATACAAGCCTCCTTCAAGACGAATTTTTATAAAAAAATCTAGTAAATTAGATAATGTCAAATTAAAAACCTGGTGGCGGAGTGTCTTGTGACCAAGGTTTTGACTTTGGTGGCCAAAGTGTCTTAGTGGTCAAGATCTTACTTGGTGGCATAGGTTTTCTAATAGGCGAAAGTGTAGAGAAAAAGATTGTTTCACCTGTTTTTTTTTATAACAAAATTACATTACTTTGTCCTTAAACACCGGCTCCAATATCCCTTTCTATACGATGTATTAAAAGAAAAAAAATCTAAAATTTTACTTCTTAGTACTAAACAAGTGTACGTACCACATTTAAGTTAATCTGCAGGGTGTTGTAAGTTACAACACCCTAAGTAGGTCGACTTGTAACAAAACCAAGATTAAGTGGGTCGATCTTATAGGCTGCATGAGACGTCCTTACAACATTGATCATTGGACTTGCCAAACATATTCACGGTTTACGATTGGGCCAGCAATGTAATGACTTGGGATTTCAAACAACGAAAATAATCGAAGCTGTAACAGCTTAGAAATAATTAATAATGGTTTCGTATAAATCTAGTTGCAATCAGAAGGAAAAATCAGGGATGGTCAATGATATACCTCAAATAAAACTCCCAATAATTGGGGAATACCGGCAATCCTAGTTGAACTGGAAGACTGATAGTTATCTTATCAGAGATCATGACGTGATCCTCAAGGATCCTAATGCGATCCTAACACATCTAGCCTACGGCCCAGCCTTACTAGGGCTCTTCTTCCTACCGCTATATAAAGGGGTCTACCCCCCAGGTATAAGGACAACTATACACATTCATGCTTTTTCAGAGTCATTACGCTCTGACTTAAGCATCGGAAAGTTCTCCGCCGGGAACCCCACCCGGCGGTCACTCGTTTTCTGTCTTGCAGGTCATCGGTCCAGGCTCGGGTTCCGCAACGTACGCGGGACATATTTTTAGTAGCAACATTTTGGCGCCATCCGTTAGACCCGCTAGCCTAGCCGATTGACCTCAAGAAAACGTAATCGCTTTGCCCCCATGGTCAACACCGTAAACAATAACGCCGCCACCATCAGCATTGCCTACACGGCAGGCCCATGCATGCACAATCAAAAACAAGGTCAGGACGTCACCATCTCCGGTCGTTGCAAAGCTACCAGAGCAGCAAAGAGAACCAGCAAGGTGCCGCAAGCCACCGACGGCACCTCCGGGAAAAAAGTCCAGCAAAAGGAAAATAAGCACCAGTAGCAGCGCTTGTTGCCGTCGCCCTGCCATGGTGACCCCTCACTGCAGCGCCACCCCAAAATTTGGACGCCACCCGTTGGTTTAGATCCGAGCGCAACGCCGCCTTTGGTATAGACCCAATCTCAGGATCATCTCTTCGGCTAGGTACACACCACCTACAGATCGGGATCGACCTTGCCGACCACCACTGACCTGTCGATGATGCGCACCGCCGCACTCTACTGAAACACGTCACCACTGAAGTAGTGGCACCACAAATGGCCACCGCTACCGTGAAACCGCTGGAGCAAGTACAACCGTCACCATCAAGCGACGATCTGTTACCATAGCTACGGCCCACTATCGGCCGCACCGCCTTCACCTGGCACGCTGAGTTTTCACCATGGAGATCACCGAGCAAAGGGCCTTGTCGTCAATTGATGTCCTGAAAAAGAAGTGGCCAGATCTACCGCTGACTGCCGATGGTGGCTCCAGTGGCGGTAGCTCTTACCGCCGCCTCTCTGGCGGTGCGACCTCAACCACAAAACAGAAAGAAAAAGGGAAACAGAAAGAGGAATGCAGTTGCCAATCAGTGCAAACCGTCGCCAGCTCCACGCCAATCAAGCGGTGCACCGCCGCAGCCACTAGCGTCAGGCGGACCATCACCTCCAGCGCCACTGTCGCTTCATGGAGGATGAACCACCGTCGCGAGGAGTTGGACCCAGATCGGCGACCACCATCGACGACGGCACCACCTTGCCGTCCGATAGCACGCCCAGATCTGCTATCACCGACAACAACGGCACCGCCTTGCCGTCCGATAGCACGCTCTGATGTTGCGTCAGCAAAGTCAAAGGTTTTACGGCCAACCGCAGACAGCCTCCACAAAGCTGCCGAAGCTGCTCCACACCGATCGAACAGTGCACCATCACAGCCATCGGCGTCAGGCGGGGCCATCACCGCCAACACCGCTGTCACCGCTAAGCTGCCATATCGGCCACAAAGCTGCCGGAGCAGCTCCATGCCGATCGAGAGGTGCACCGTCACAGCCACCGGCGTCAGGCGGGGCCATCACGACCAACACCGCCGTCACAGCTAGCTGCCATATTGGCCACACATCGGAAACAACAACCAACCGAATATATATATAAAGGGGCAAGAAGAAGCAGATCAGCGCCGCCGTCAACATCTAGCACCCGTTGCCGGCATCAGCCCCGTGACCATCCCCAACATCGCTCCGTCCACCGCCTAAGAGTGACGGCACCACTCCGTCAAGATCGACGGCCGAGAGATAGCTAGCGCGCCACCACCGCACCGCTAACGGCCACCTCCTCACTGGTCAGCTCGCGCAAATTGCGCCAACGGCAGCACGATGACTGGTCTTCCCACCAAGAAAAGTCTCGGTCAATGGACTTGCAGATGGAGGCCCTCTTCATCATGTGAGCTTTGGGCAGGCCAAAAAATATCAGGTGGTCTCTTTCTTTGTATAAGCAAATTATGTTTTTACCCCACAAAAATGCATATCTACATCTGGACCCACAGGGTCTTATTTATTCTACTGAGGTCAAATACTTTTAAAGTATTAAGCTTATAACCCGTGGAAAAGCCCATTTAGGTTTAAAGACCACGGGGTCTTATTCATTTAACATATGCCGTACGTTCTTTTAAAATGGCGTATACTTCATCGCATGTTTGTCGTTAAAAATAGTTAAAGTGACTACGATTTAAGGCGCTAGCAAGCCTTCAAAGGTTGCTTCTCCTGTGCACTCCTATATTACGTAGACCTATTTAATTTTTGGTCTAGCATTGTTCAGTCGCGTCAATTGATGCGAATATACTACATGTCGTGTCTTACCGACTGCAATGATTTTTTAAGCTCACATATGGCACGCAATGTAGAGCACCCTCTCGGCTAACCGACAAAACCCTAATGGGGTCGTGGTGTCTGAACATCGCTATTAATTCTGTGCTAAAACATAGTTGCACTTTATGTACTTTAATTGCTTCAGAAGCTGTTTTTTCAGTCACGTACTTTTTCTTGTTGCAAGGGTTTATACTGCGCTCCTAAGCATCAACAATGACGCAAAAACCACTTCACAAGCAAGGAACAAATTCACAGCACCCGCCCGGCAACTTAAGGGTTTTTGCAGCAGTATCCTGCCGCCGAGCTCGGAATTATATATCCGGTCATACAGTGACCGACTATCAACGGTCAAACATTCACACCAGCGCATGCTACCAATGCAACTGGTGAATCAGAGCACTTTGCGCTCCATCTGCCCCCAAGGGCACCTATGGTGAGAACTCTAAGTTCTGTCCAGCCCCCCAGGGCATTTACATGAGCTACACGCTTCATACTCCCTCAAGGCACGTACGAGAATTCTAAGTTTCGTCAACCCTCCGAGGGTATTTACATGAGCTATGTGCTCCATTAGCCCTCAAGGGCACTTATCTGAACTCTACGTTCCACTAGCCCTCTAGGGCGGTCCCTCAAGGGACGAACACCCTCAAGGGTAACACCCTCAAGGGTGACAGGATAGAGCTCAAGTTCTATCCGAATGGTTTAGCTATAGTTCTAACCCGTGAAACGGCAAAACCAAGTGGGAGTTCGTCACCCTACCCTGTTTTGTTAATTCGAAACCTGGCCGAGCGTGAGTGCGAGGATTCTTTGCCAGCCCTTAGCTGACGATAAGGGTTCGCGTCAAAGTAAAACGCAAGCATGATGTGGTCAGCTCAAGCTAAAGAACACACACTTGCACAAAACAAACACCCTCCACAGGAGAGGTGACCCCTCAAGGGGACATTCAAACACTTAGCACATGCAACAACTTGCATGCACAGCTCTGTGTCCTCTCTCTAGAGAGGCTAACGTGGGGCACAACCTCTGATGGATCCCGAGATCCCATGATTCATCTTCCCAAAGATGATTCCAAGTAGCCTACTTAGGCGACATTCGAAAGACCTAGCTCTCAAGAGCTAGAGTTCTAGCATCCTACACGGACAAAGTTCCAAGGCTTAAGCTCCCAAGAGTTTCGGTCCGAGCACATGGAGTAGAGAAATATTATTACCCCTACAAGCGGATGGAGAATCCCTTACAAATCTGACGTGTGTCTCAAGACACCAGGTATAAACTTCCTCAGCCAAACATTTTGGCTAAGGAAGTGGGGGGCATATGATATACCTCAAATAAAACTCCCAATAATTGGGGAATACCGGCAATCCTAGTTGAATTGGAAGACTGATAGTTATCTTATCAGAGATCATGACGTGATCCTCAAGGATCCTAATGCGATCCTAACACATCTAGCCTACGGCCCAGTCTTACTAGGGCACTTCTTCCTACCGCTATATAAAGGGGTCTACCCCCCAGGTATAAGGACAACTACACACATTCATGCTTTTTCAGAGTCATTATCATGTAGCTGCGCTCTGACTTAAGCATCGGAGAGTTCTCCGCCGGGAACCCCACCCGGCGGTCACTCGTTTTCTGTCTTGCAGGTCATCGGTCGAGGCTCGGGTTCCGCAACGTACGTGGGACATATTTTTAGCAGCAACAGTCAAGAAGTAATTAATCATGTGGACTGAATACCGTTAACTGTCTTTTTAACCAGGAAAGTCTCATTTTATTTCAAGATCATTAAAAAAAAAAAAGAGCCAACAACCCTGAGCAGGACCAAAAGAACAAACCATACTTGGTCCAATTGAAAAGTGAATTTCAGCTTAATTGGACTGAACATCTCCCTTAATTTTTATTTTTTCTTCTCTTCAATCTCGTGGCTTTCTATCACTTCACGCACAAATTCGACATGCTTTGATCGGGAGTCTCAGACATAAATTCGTGTTTCTTCGTGAGAGTTGCTTTCTTGGAGAGTGGTTACTTTTGTTCTTGACCTAGCCAAGGTGATAAATTTAAAATTTTCAATTGTTGCGAGATGCTTTTGCTGTTCTTCTCTGCCTGCTTTCTTTTGGTGCCCAAAAAGTTTGTTTCAGTGAAGGTGCACGTTTAAGGCATTATCTTTGTTCTGACTTTTGTGTGATCAAACAAAACTATGTTTCAGGCACGTTAAAGACGTGGTCTCATTTGTATGGCAGTTAGACCCTTTGTGAAGGTCTCATTTGTCTTGTCGAATTTATATTGATCATGTTTGTTTGTTAGTTTAATTTTTCTTTTTTGGCGTACACAAAAAGTAACTAATTTTACTCTCAAATTTCAGGCCCATGACATGTCATCTTAATCTAAAAAGTTGTTTGGTCATGCCAATGGCGGAACCAAAAGCGGGATGGCTGTGATATTTTGTTTTAAAATATCTTTCTATATTTATGCAGAAAACCAATTACAAAAATACTTAACATGTAAACAAAAACAGAAACCTGAATTATGTCTAATAACTCACAACAGAAATGCAGAATAGCAAACGAAAGAAATAAGTTGTTAATTTAATTCATTGTCCTTAAGACTTTATTCGTCATGCAATGGTACTAACGGTTTCTTGACAAAGTCTCCCAGAATACAGCGAAAGCGACTTCTAGAAATAGGAGCATTCCAAATTTGTAGATCTGGCAAACCAAAACAATGCAAAACTCTTTCCTTACAACATGAAGACTCAGAAAAACGAAGTGTAGAATTTTTGTGCAAGGGAAAATTTTCTCCAAGTCTTTTAGACTTGGACATTGTATTCATATAGTGAAAGAAAAGTCTTCACCGAGGGTGCAACTCTTGCCAAAGGTTGCAACTTTTCGGAAGAGATTAAATAAATAAAATTTATTTATTTAAAATATTTTTCTCCCAAAAAATTAAAGTCTGATGAGCCCAGACCACGGTCAAGGCCACGGACTGAGACTAGCGGGCGGCTCGCGCATGTGGACCTTAGATCAACCTAGGTCCATCCTCTTTACAAAACTTGGTATTCTTAAGGGGCCCAACCCTTAACTCAAGGCTAGAGTTTTAAAGAAGACCACATTTGCATTCTCTCTTCTATGTGAGATTCTCTTTTTTCTAATAAGTTGAACCACCAACTTCAACTAGTATTAACACCGTGCGTTGCACACGGGACCAACAACCGATAATTAAAAGTTTATACTTATATATCAAATAGTAATAACAAATAATGCTATTTCACCATTTTATGAGTTTTTTTTACCATTTTAGTAACAATGTTAAGAACCCATATATTGAAATTTTTACTAATAAAATTCACCTAAAACAGTATAAAAAATTATGCGACATAAGAAACAATATAATATGAGAGATACTTATACGTATATACAGACATATATATAAATTATTTTATATGACTTAATATAATGTGACAGGAAGGTGATTAATTTTGTTAGGTTGTGAAAACATGTTAGAGTTGTGCAAAATATTGAAAAGTTTCAAGATAAGATATTGATTAGAATGAGATATATATATATATATATATATATATATATATATATATTTAAAATTTATGGAGTGAGAGAGAGATATTTATTTTTAAGTGGGATATATCGACGTGGAAGAGAGAGAAACGCAATTAATATGTTTAGTTGAATGCCAAATGTCATAAAGAGTGGCATGCCAAGTAAGAAAGAGAACGTTACATTCTCTCGGCTTCGGCTTTCATATATATATATATATATATATATATATATATATATGGGAGCTGATCCGTTGACAGCGCTAGCAAAATGGGGTATTTTGCTAGCGCGATCTGACCGTCCATCCTGAAAGATGGACGGTCCAGATCGCGCCTTTTTCCAAAACTGATCCCCGTCCGCCATACAGTCTCCCGGACGGGATTTTTACCTTTTTGCCCTCCTCCCATGTCCGCGAGACTGTCTCGCGGACGCCTTTCTGTTCCTGACATGTGTCAGGAAAAAGGCGTCCGCGAGACAGTATGGCAGACGATCTCTAGGTTGACACATGTCAGGACCTGTCCTCTCGGTCGCCTATAAAGTTTCCTGTCAGAGCCCCGAGAACTGTCCCCTTGGTATCTGTGACGTCAACAGTGTCCGCTTTGTGGGAAATCTCCAATGTAGCGGACGACGTCCCTTCGTCCACTCTCTCCTGCTATAAATATTTAATCAGATCGGGCTATATATATTATTGTAGCGGACGGCGTCCTCTCTCTCTCTCTCGAACATCTAACCCAAGCCGCTACCCCATCTACGGCGACCCACATCTCCGGTCACCCACATCTCCGCCGACACCACCGTCCTCCCCTCAACGCCGATCTCGATGGCTTCTGGATCGGAGACCACCTACGCCTACGATTATATTGGCAACTTGCACCTGGTAGGCAAACACTTTTTCAAAGTCATGATGCCGGGATTTGAGCATGAACTTGTAGGCTATCCCTCTTTCTCTTTCTCTGTATTTTCGTGTGTTAAAAGTTTGATCTTTTGTTTTTCTTAACCAAAACTAACCTATTTTTTGTATTGTGTTTGGTAGGACATACCGGAAGCATTTACCAATCAATTTACAACAATTCATGATAGTGCAAGATTATATAGCCGCAAGGGGGCATGGCAGGTTGAAATCAAGCTGAAGCCCGGCCGATCCCAAAAAAAGGAATTCGCAGAGGGTTGGAACGTCTTCGTGCGCCAGCATGGCCTCGAACTCGGGGACTTTGTAGTGTTCGAACACCTTGGGTGGTGGGATTTTCAAGTTGTAATCTTTGATCGGAGCGCTTGTGAAAAGCTTTCGTACCCCATTTGTGAACCATAGTTTATTATAATAAAAAAATTTATGTTCTTGTTTATTATGTTTCCAAATTTTTTCTTGCTTAATTGTGCCTTTTTTTGTTGCCTTGATATATTGAGATCGTTGATTGTGAATCGTACATTATTTTTTGGAAAAATTGAGATTGTTGATTCCGTCGCTAAAACAAGTCTTCGGGCGTCAGTTTATTAAAATAGCATTAACCTACTATGTCGCTAAAACAAGTCTTCGGGGCCAATTTATTTCAATTTATTAAAACTGCATTACGGGCGCCAATTTATTCCAATTTATTACATTACGCTACATTGTATAGCTCTATATATATAGCGGATATAAGGCCCTCCGCTTAGGCCGGGGTTCGGGAAGGTCGGAACTAAATGTCTGGTCCGTGCCAACCATTTTCTGGACCCGGAACTAAATGTCTGGTCCGTGCCAACCATTTTCTGCGGTATGTATATCCGCGATACTATATAGCGGACAGTCTATCAGCGTCTGCGGGGCCGTCCGCTACATAGTATAGCGGACGTAAAGAAGACAACCAAAAGAAAAAACTAAGTGTTGGAGAGGTGGGTATTCTGCGGGGCCGTCCGCTACATAGTATAGCGGACGTAGAGAACCAAAAGAAAAAAAAAACTTAGTGTTGGAGAGGTGTGTATTCTGCGGGGCCTTCCACTACATAGTATAGCGGACGTAGAGAAGACAACCAAAAAAATTATGCGGGGCCGTCCGCTACATAGTATAGCGGACGTAGAGAAAACAACCAAAACAACCAAAAGTCTATCGTCCGCGATACTATATAGCGGACAAGGAACAGACTGGTGTCATCCGCGATACTATATAGCGGACGGAAAATATATATTGTCCAGCGGACAGCAAATATATATATTCAAACCCAAAAGAAAGTCCTATAACTTCAACACTCTTCTCCGTTCTTCCTACTCACAAATATTCCCAGCGGCGTTGGCAAGCAGATCTGCGCAATTTCTTCATAAGAGCAGCTTTAATACCCTAATAGATCACGTAAGTTCACAAAATCAATCCTTTACATGTTTCTAATCTATAGTTGTGATCAATATTGCGTTTTATGCGTGGTTTTGATTATGCATTGAGCATGTGCTAGCGATGATGAGGATTTATATATGTATGTATTTGTTCATGTGCTAGCGTTTGTAAAATCCGATTCCATAGTTTCAGTTGCAAAAAATGGAATTTATCCCTGGACCAGAAGATCCATCCGTGTTATACGACCAAGCCAACCATATCAGTACGCTCATATGGGATGGTGGAGTAAGATACATTATTTATCAACTTTCTTATTATTACGAACGTTGTTTTACCGTTCATTTTGCTTAAATTGTATTTATTAATAATTCGTAGGAAAGAGAACTTCTCACCACCGTAGAAGTATCTCGCGAGTTCACGAGATGGAAATTGAACAAGTCCCAGAAAAGGATACTGCGTGGAATTGGGTTTGGGATTTTCACGCATGGGCAGATCTTTCAACAGCTTGACCGGGCCTTGATAGGTGCCCTTGTTGAGAGGTGGAGAAGTGAAACGAATACGTTTCACTTCCCGCTCGGAGAGATGACGATTACCCTAGAAGATGTAGGGTTCATCTTGGGGTTGCCGGTGACGGGGCGGCCGGTAATTGCTCCTCCGTCAGACGCAACGAATAAGAGAACAGCGCGAGACTTCTTCACTTCGATACCCCAGGATCAATTTAGCACTGGTGGTATAAAGTTGAAGTGGTTGGTAGATACCTACGGGGTTTTGCCGGAAAACTATACGGGCCGTGAGCTTGTGGTGTACACAAAGGCCTTCCTCTTGTGGGTGATGGGGGCAATTTTATTCCCAACGACGTCGAAGAACACGGTCAGCGTGAAATATTTACCGTTGTTGGGTAACCTGTCGGAGGTTGGGGATTATGCCTGGGGTGCAGCGGTTCTTTCGTATCTGTACCGAGCATTGCACAAGGCAACGAGGCCCAACTCCAAAGCCATATGTGCATGTCTCTCGCTATTGCAGGTATATCATATAAATCATGTCTTCGTTATTGTGTTTTATTTTTGTTGAATCGACGATATAAATATAATTTTTTGATGTTCTCAGGTGTGGTCTTACGAACACCTTGCTCCCGGTGCACCAACGCGTAGGGATGGAACCGATAAAGTCTGGCCTCGGTTGTGTGCTTGGGAGTACAGCCGGAGGGCTAGCCACTACAAGAGGAGAGTCGATCCCCATCACAACATTACGTACTATCGAGGGGAGTTCGACCGTCTATCTCCGGGCCAAATGCGTTGGGCACCGTACATACGTTTGGCGCGACGGGTGGGAGAGTCGTTCGTCTTCACGCTCTCCGGGTTGCAGCGCACACCCCTGATCCATTTCGAGGTCGCAGAGTGGCAGCTGCCCGACCGAGCAATGCGCCATTTTGAGTTGGAGCAGGGTTTGCCAGTCGATGCCCCGGATATGAGGGTTAACAGGAACCCACCGGATGTCGGAGTGTTTGGCACCGCCAATGCGTACGAATTGTGCGCGGCCGAAATAGAGCTTTGGACTTCTTGGCAGGACACACTGGCGGCCATCGTCTCGGAGCCAGACCCCGTTATCAGCATCGATCAGTACGATGAGTGGTACTACCGCATCACGCGGAGGAGAGTAGCCCCTGTAAACTTTGAACGTGGGGAGAGGTATGCGCCTAGGGGTCAGATCGATGAGCGTATGGCATACAATCTCGTAAGTTGCCCAACAAGTCTGACTTGAACCAAATTAGTTGAATATAAATGTCTGATTGAAGTTACTTAATTTTTTATCTCTTTGGATGTAGGTTAATGCCTCGCTTGCATTCTTCCAGAAGTTGAGTGAGCGGAGGGATCTGGTGAGCGCAATGGGCGAGGATCTTTGCCAACAGGCTGCGACATTGGCTTTAGGCTGCGGGAATTTTTTGCGCCAAGCATCGGGACAGTCTTCGGGAGTCAGCCCGGGAATGGGTTATACGGGCGTCAGCCAGGGATACGGTGATCCCTCTGGACAGGCTTCAGGGGTGAGTCAGGGAGTTGGTGGTACCTCTGAAGCGGGGATGGGACAGGCTCAAGCGTCGTGGGGCGATTACAGCGGCCCCTCCTTCAATTTGTTCCCGGAACCCCTCTCTCAAGTCACGCAAGACTGTCCTTTCGGAAACTACGGTTTCTCCGAGGCACTGCCCATTGTCCCGTGGGCGGGACCAGTTGGCGGCCCCGGAGGGGAATATCAGCCGGCCGAAGAAGGAATTGGAGGCCAATATCCCCCGATCGACCCCCGAGGGCAATATCCGAAAGGGCATCCAGCCAGGCCCCTAAAGCCGCATAAATGCGATCTAATCCGAGCCCGTTATTTTAGCGGGGCCCCCCAAGACGGAGCGTCGTATGACATGGATCACCCGGAGCTATTAGGTTTATTGTAAATCCGTGTAAGGAACATCATTCCCGCGAGAGATGATGTTCCCCAATTCACATTGTAACGTTACAACACTTTTTTTAAAAAAATTTATTGAATGCGATTGATTTTATTGACCGATATGATTTAACGGTGGGAAACCAAGTGTTGGATATCTGTCTGTTGGATATCTGTCTATCTGCAGGGCAAGTGTTCCAAAAAATAACCAAGTGTTCGATAATCAGTGTTTCTGCCCGGCCGTCCGCTATATAGTATAGCGGACGTAGAGAAGTCAACCAAAACAAAAAAACTAAGTGTTGGAGAGGTGGGTATTCTGCGGGGCCGTCCGCTACATAGTATAGCGGACGTAGAGAAAACAACCAAAAGAAAAAACTAAGTAACTAAGTGTTGGAGAGGTGGGTATTCTGCGGGGCCGTCCGCTACATAGTATAGCGGACGTAGAGAAGTCAACCAAAACAAAAAAAAACTAAGTGTTGGAGAGGTGGGTATTCTGCGGGGCCGTCCACTACATAGTATAGCGGACGTAGAGCAGTCAACCAAAAAAAAAAACTAAGTGTTGGTTGGAGGTATTCTGCGGGGCCGTCCGCTACATAGTATAGCGCACGTAGAGCAGTCAACCCAAACAAAAAAAAAACTAAGTGTTGGTTGGAGGTATTCTGCGGGGCCGTCCGCTACATAGTATAGCGGACGTAGAGCAGTCAACCCAAACAAAAAAAAACTAAATGTTGGACTAAAAAAACTAAGTGTTGGACTAAGTGTTGGTTGGAGGTATTCTGCGGGGCCGTCCGCTACATAGTATAGCGGACGTAGAGAAGTCAACCCAAACAAAAAAAAACTAAGTGTTGGACTAAAAAAACTAAGTGTTGGTTGGATGTATTCTGCGGGGCCGTCCGCTACATAGTATAGCGGACGTAGAGAAAACAACCCAAAAAAAAAAAAAAACTAAGTGTTGGACTAAGTGTTGGGAGGTATTCTGCGGGGCCGTCCGCTACATAGTATAGCGGACGTAGAGAAAACAACCAAAAAACCAAACTAAGTGTTAGAGAGGGTATTCTGCGGGGCCGTCCGCTACATAGTATAGCGGACGTAGAGAAGACAACCAAAACAAAAAAAAACTAAGTGTTGGAGAGGTATTCTTTAATACCTTAGGTTTCTAATGTTGTGCTGCGCAGTGTAGCGGACAGTGTAAGAAATCACATATAAAAAAATGAGAGTAAAGGTTATTACAAACGAGTCATTACTAAAAGATTATTACAAAATGTCCGACAGGTTTGATGGCTCATAAAAGATTATTACAATAAATATTCAGTACACTAAAGTTCCACTGCAGCTTGTTCGTCCTCATCCTCGGCATCATCTTCTTCCCCGTCTTGCAAAGGCACTGGACTTATCCCCAGTGCCTTGTAATGGTTCCGCTTGTCGTGGTCTGTCATTTTGTTGCACAATGCACACCTTCTCAGCTTTTTTGGTTGAGTTGCCGTCTCAATAGAGCTTTTCATCCGCGTAGATCTCTTGCGGCCTTTCGTTTGCGATATAATTGGATCCGAAGGCCGGATATCATTGTCGTCTCCCTCCCCCGGCTCGTCATCTTCTGATCCCGTCGTAGGCTCGGTGTCAACCGCATTGCTGACTGAAGCTGCTTCCAATTGGTCGACGATGGGCTCTTGCTGCTGAGCTACCTCGAGGAGATGTTTATATCCGACCATTGTAGCAGCACCCTTTACGGACAAACGGGTGAACATCGTCACCAGATGATTATACCGCAACGTCTCTGATTCTTCAAAGTCAGTATACGGGTGCTCCAGAATGTGTCTACACAGGATGCCATGGAACTCAAACTTCTTACAAACACATGTCACCGAGTCCGTCAATGTGTCGTGGGTCACCGTATAAATTCTGCGCAGCTTCTCAGGGACGAGGTCATTCACGAGCGAATAAACCTTGTACTCACGCGACGACTTTTCTGCCACCTTGTATATACTGTATCGGCCCGATTTTTGCAGCTCTACTTGGTATAGCAGGAAGATCTCCTTCGTATAGACTTTGGCACCGTTCAGCTCCAGCGGGGTCTCAAGCAACCTTCTCCTTTGCTTGTACGTGGTTGCAAAGTCTGCAGCCCTTTCTTTCACGAACAACGACGCAACCGCTTTTTGTGCAGATGTGACGAAACTCTTCAAATTGGTAGCTGTACCCACATAACTATCGAACGTGGCATTCATAGATTCACTCCTGCCCGTCGTTTTCATGCCCGCAGAAAAATGACTTCTCGTGTAAACGCCAATCCATTGCTCTTTGAGCCCGTACAAGTGCTGGAGCCACTCGTTGTCTTGCAATGAGTAATCCCGAACAAGCTTTTCCCACCTCTCCTCGAATTCCTCAATCGTTAATGACTTGAGGACGCATTTGTCAAAATCCTGTTTAAAGTCTGGATACTTTGCGTACATGTGATGCAGACGTTCCGGGTATTTGTTGCTTATGTGCCAAGTGCACAAGTTGTGTCGAGTATCTGGGAAGACGGTAGCAATAGCCTTCTTCATTGCCAAATCTTGATCGGTGATGATAACAGTCGGTGCTTTGAAGTTCATTGCTTCCAGCCACACCCTAAACAACCATTCAAAAGAACTCTCGCTCTCGTCCCTTAACAAGGCGAACCCGAACAGGATGGAGTGATAATGATGATTGACGCCCGTGAAAGGAGCGAACGGCATCGAGTACTTGTTGGTACGGTATGTGGTGTCGAAAGTCACGACATCCCCAAAATGCTTATAAGCTAGCCTCGAACGACCGTCGACCCAAAAAATTGTGCTAACTCGATGCTCGTCGTCAAGTTTATAGTCGAAGGTAAACTGCGGGTCCTCCATCTGCATCCGTTTCAATAGGCTCATTGTCGCTTGCGCATCATTGAGGTCATACGCGGCTCGTCTATGGGTTCGGACCGCGTTACGAACGTCTGTCGTGTTAAAGTTTAAATTTTGAATTCCCCCAGCCTGTTCAGCAAGAACATTAATCATGTCGGTAGGTCCTAGCCGCGCATCGCTCATTGTGTGAATTAGGCTCCTCGCGACCTTACCCATCTTCTTGTGTTGATGCATCTGACTCACCTTAGAAGGGGTTACTAACGGGTGATTGTGTGCCAGTTCCAGGCTGGTAATAAGCCAATGATCTTGTTTGGCTTTATAGCTTACGAACATCTTGACCTGGCAATTCGTGCGCGCAAAGCAATCCCGTCTTCTCCGCGCATACCCTATTTCGTCATCATCACTGTCATCGTTGCCTACGCGTGTCTCATTTTGCACTGGGTTTCTGCCCCTATGACACTCGTATAAGCGAGAGCATATCCTTTTCGATACGCTGCTTGTTCTTGTAGTTTTTATTCTAATGCCAAAACCAACCCTCAATGAATAAGCTCGAAAACATTCTCCAGCTTCTTCCAACGTTTGAAAGGTTCGTCCTAGATACGGATCACTAGCATCTACGGGGGTGCTGGAGCTCGACACGAAATCAGACATTGTGAAAAAGACCTATGTAGAAATAGAATACGCTTATTATCTCAAAATTATCTTGACGATTAGACCGATTTAGGATACCATATACATAATCTCAAAAGTGTCTCCCATTTTGCTAATTATATATTTACTGAACATAACAAATTAAAATTACTAAGATAAACGGTAGCAAGATCACAAACTTACCTTGCTTGAGTGATGCTTGAACCAAGTGTTACTCGAAGAAGCTTGAAGGGGGCTGAAAATGGAAGCAAGTGAATCTGAAAGCCCGCAAAAATTTTGCTGAAAGAGCCGAGAATTAGGGAGACTTTCTAGGCGACCAACGGGACAGTTCTCGGGGCTCTGACAGGAGACTTTATAGGCGACCGAGAGGACAGGTCCTGACATGTGTCAGCCTAGAGATCGTCCGCCATACTGTCTCGCGGACGCCTTTTTCCTGACACATGTCAGGAACAGAAAGGCGTCCGCGAGACAGTCTCGCGGACATGGGAGGAGGGCAAAAAGGTAAAAATCCCGTCCGCGAGACTGTATGGCGGACGGGGATCAGTTTTGGAAAAAGGCGCGATCTGGACCGTCCATCTTTCAGGATGGACGGTCAGATCGCGCTAGCAAAATACCCCATTTTGCTAGCGCTATCAACGGATCAGCTCCCTATATATATATATATATGGGGGCCGATCCCCATCGACCAGTGGGAAAAATCTTATTTTCCCACCGAACCGCTGCAAAGAGCAGCGGTTGCATTAAGTAAGAAAAACCCAACCGCAACACTTTGTTGCGGTTGGGAATTATTTCCTCTTTTTGGCCAACCGCAACAGAGTGTTGCGGTTGTTCCTCTACCCCAAAAGTCCACAATTGTGGCTTCTCCCCCCTCCCCCCACGCCTCCCCCCCCACAAAGTCAAAAAAGGTGGCTGCCCTTCTTCTTTCCCTTTTTTTTTTCTTTCTTTCTTCGTAAGATTTTTCTTTCTTTCCTTTTTCTTTCTCTCTTCTTTCCTTTTTTTTTCTTTCTTTCTTTCTTCTCCCTTTTTTTTTTCTTTATTGTCTTTTCACTTCGGGCCCCACCCTCCCCAAACCGCAACAAGAAGTTGTGTTTCACCTTTTTTTCAATTGCAAATTTTCTTTCTTTCTTTCTTTCTTCTTTCCTTTTTTTTCCTTTCCTTTTTCTTTCTTTCTTCTTTCCCTTTTTTTTTCTTTCCTTTTTCTTTCCCCAACCGCAACAAAGAGTTGCGGTTGGCATGAGTGTGTCCTTCCCCTGTGGCCCCCACCCCCTCCCCCCGTGGCCCCCACCCCCACACATAAATTAAGCCCAACCGCAACAAAGAGTTGCGGTTGGCATCTTCATTGTTCCATCCGTGACCCCCACCCCCTTGCCCCCCACCCCGTGGCCCCCACCCCTATGTCCTTTCCCCCACCCGTGAAGCCCCCTTCCCCCACGTGTCATTACCACCCTACCCCCCACCCCCACGTGTCATTCCCCCCTCCCCCTCCCTACTGTTCACTCACGGACTTGTCTTCTTTCTTCTCTTCCTCTCTCACTTTTCTTTCTATAAAATCCCTCCTCCCCGAATCATTTCTTCCACTCTCCTCATTCTCCCTATCTCACCTACGTACAAACAAAAAAAATTTACGCTAGAAGATCGGTGGATAACCGCTAGAAGATCGGTGGATTTTTTGCATAAATATATCAAATTAAAACAAGTAAGTATTTTTCAATTTGTTCTTACCAATTGATTGTTTAAATTGTGTTACGCTTAAATTGTTCTTACCACAGTATAATATTCGTGTTTAGGGCGTCAAAATTATGTTTTTACAAATCGGGGTATTACACTCGAAAGATTCCACAATAGTGATTTTTTAGGGCGTTAAAATGACAGTTTTTTCACGAATTTATAAAAAATATCTAGAGCATGATTTTGCCAAAGTGCAAAAAAGAGACCCTACGTATTTTCAAAAGATCTGTATCATGTAAAAATTTCAGATTTTTTCAAAGACTGTAAAGGGGCTAACTGATACGGGGAACCTTGTAACTTCGCAGTCTAATTTAAAATACCAAGCAAGCGCGATTTCGCGCGAAACTTTTATGAGAACCCTAGGATGTTGGGAAGTTCCATTCCCCATGAATTCGCGCCATTCCGAAGCCGTTAGCTATTTTTTTGGCAGAACGGCCTTTTAAGCGCTCGATCCGGACACCGGTTCGCGATTTTTGCGCGAAAGATCCGTAAAATACTTTTTAGATCAAGGATGAACTCAGGAAGCGTAAAATAGCATTTTGAGGCACTTTTGAGATTTTTCCTGATGCCAGGGGCATTTTGGTAATTTGTCACCCCGCGAGGGGTGTTTTGGTAATTTTCCCGCGCCAAGTTTTTCAAACGACTTTTTAGTCCAGAAATGTAAGTAAACCACCTGAAATGTTGTTTTGAAGCTGGTTCGGGGGCGTAATTGTGGCTAGGGGTGAAAACTTAATTAGACAGTTTTTTCACGAATTTATAAAAAATAGCTAGAGCATGATTTTGCCAAAGTACAAAACAAAGACCCTATGTATTTTCAAAAGATTTGTATCAGGTAAAAATTTCAGATTTTTCCAAAGACTGTAAAGGGGCTAGCTGATACGGGGAACCGTGTAACTTCGCAATCTAATTTAAAATACCAAGCTAGCGCGATTTCGCGCAAAACTTTTATGAGAACCCTAGGATGTTGGGAAGTTCCATTCCCCAAGAATTCGGGCCATTCCGAAGCCGTTAGCTATTTTTTTGGCCGAACGGGCCTTTAAGCGCTCGATCCGGACACCGGTTCGCGATTTTTGCGCGAAAGATCCGTTAAATACTTTTTAGATCAAGAATTAACTCAGGAAGCGTAAAATAACATTTTAAGGCACCTTTGAGATTTTTCCTGATGCCAGGGGCATTTTGGTAATTTGCCACCCCGCGAGGGGTGTTTTGGTAATTTTCCCGCGCCAAGTTTTTCAAACGACTTTTTAGTCCAGAAATGTAAGTAAACCACCTGAAATGTTGTTTTGAAGCTGGTTCGGGGGCGTTGGGGTGATAGTGAACCCCCAGGGACATTTCGGTAATTTGCCGCTCATCGGGGGCTATTTTGCTAGGAAGGATCCAGCTTAAAATTCGTACCTTAAAATAATTTTTAGTTCAGGAAAGGGTGTGAGACACCCGAAAACTTATTTTGTTCCGGATGTTCTGAACCTTGTGACGCACCGGCGATGACTGCCAGGGGGTATTTTGCATAAGTAGCGGGTGTTTTGGTAACTTTCCCCCTTTAAAATTTTTCCTGATATATTTGGTATATAATTGACGTAATACATTTAAAAACTTGACTTTAAAGCGGTTTTGAGGTGTTGGGGGTGTAGGGGCCATCGGGGGGTATATTGCTATATAACCACGTTGGCGCTAAATTTAGTGGGAACTAGCGTAATTAAGCGTTCGGAGTGGTGGAAAGTGAGGATTTGTTTTAATACATTGAAATAATGACTATTGCTAATGTGTTGGTAAGCTAGGTTAAAGATCCAGTTATAGTTGAAGCATGTAAATATTATGGACGCTAAGTTGGTTTATAATTATATTTTGTTCTTAGATGTATGAATTTCAGCCCTGGACCTCATGATACATCAATCCTATACGATGACGATGACCACGTCGCGAGGCACATATTTGACGGTGTCGATAGGGGTGTTTTGGAAACAATTCAAAGTACAAGTCACCTTGAAGAGTGGGTACTAAACAAGGAACAAATACAGCTATTACACCGTCAAAATTTAACCCTGTTCACCGATTGCGGGAAATGGTCTCGACACGACGATTGCCTTATATCCGCTCTAGTTGAACGATGGAGGAGCGAGACGAACTCATTTCACTTCCGGTTTGGTGAAATGACTGTTACGTTAGAGGACGTCGGATATATACTTGGAAACCAGGTCGAAACGTGTTAGGCATGATGAACGCAAAGTATCAATGTCCCGCTGCTGATGCGAACCTTATCATGATACCTTGTCATCATGCAAACCACTGATTCCTATTAGTTCTCCATCCAGCGTTCAGAACGGTTCACATATACGATAGCCTAAGGGAGGACGAGCCTGGACAGCTGCTGGCACAGATGTACAACGAGTACATCACTTTAGTGGTTAGTTTTTATTTTTTGACCTTCGCTCATAGTATATTGTTCTTGTTTCATAGGCTTGATTCTCGTTTTTATTGTTGGATACAGACTACTGTCCTCTCGCTAGCGTGCGAACGGCCACAGGGGGACCCTTGGACGGTCGTGATGATAAAGGACCGACCAAAGCAATATAACGGTCACGATTGCGGGATTTACGTCCTCAAGTACATGGACTACATTGCTCGTTCGGAGGTGCTCAAATATACGTCGTGGACTAGGAAGGATGCCTTGACGTTTAGGTATAGGATAGCCTGGGAGCTGAAAAAGAATCAAGCTAGACGCCTTCATTACTATTATCCTAACTAGCGTGGCTAAGGTACAATGAGCAAAGAACATTGAAAAAAAATGTACATAATTTTTCGCAAGTATTGAATTTGGCGCTAAAGTGTGCGCAAATAGGCCTTTCATAGAAAAACCCAAAAAAATAGCGTGGCTCCTTTTTCGCGAAAATACATAAGAATGGGCTAACTAGCGTGCCCGAATGTGCAATGAGCTGAAAAACTGTGACAAAAAATTACAGCTTTTATCGGAAGCTATGAATTGGGCCTTAAAGTGTGCCCGAATAGGCCCTTCGTAGGAAAATTCAAAAAATAATGTGTTTCATTTTTTGCCGAAATTCTTGCAAATGGGGCTAACTAGCGTGCCTGAGGTGCAATGAGTGGAAAAAAAGTGACAAAAAATATTACAAGATTGGCCGGAAGCTATGAATTGGGCCCTAAAGTGTGCCCGAATAGGCCCTTCGTAGGAAAAACCCAAAAAATAATGTGTCTCGTTTTTTGCCGAAATTCTTACAAATGGGCTAACTAGCGTGCCTGAGGTGCAATGAGCGAAAAAAAAGTGACAAAAAATATTACAACTTTTTTCGGAAGCTATCAATTGGGCCCTAAAGTGTGCCCGAATAGGCCCTTCCTAGGAAAACCCAAAAAATAATGTGTCTCGTTTTTCGCCGAAATTCTTACAAATCGGCTAACTAGCGTGCCCGAATAGGCCTTAGAGCGTGATTTTACCAAAGTGCAAAACAGAGACCCTAGGTATTTTCAAAAGATCTGTATCAGGTAAAAATTTCAGATTTTTCCAAAGACTGTAAAGGGGCTAGCTGATACGGGGAACCGTGTAACTTCGCAATCTAATTTAAAATACCAAGCTAGCGCGATTTCGTGCAAAACTTTTATGAGAACCCTAGGATGTTGGGAAGTTCCATTCCCCAGGAATTCGCGCCATTCCGAAGCCGTTAGCTATTTTTTTGGCCGAACGGCCTTTTAAGCGCTCGATCCGGACACCGGTTCTCGATTTTTGCGCGAAAGATCCGTAAAATACTTTTTAGATCAAGAATTAACTCAGGAAGCGTAAAATAGCATTTTAAGGCACCTTTGAGATTTTTCCTGATGCCAGGGGCATTTTGGTAATTTGCCACCCCGCGAGGGGTGTTTTGGTAATTTTCCCGCGCCAAGTTTTCCAGTCCAGAAATGTAAGTAAAACACCTGAAAGGTTGTTTTGAAGCTGGTTTGATGGGCGTTAGGGTGACAATGAACCCCCGGGGGCATTTCGGTAATTTGCCGCTCATCGGGGGCTATTTTGCTAACTGAACCAGCTTGAAAAATTTCTCGAATGATTTTTAGTTGTAGGATAGGGGTGTAAGACACCCGAAAAGTTATTTTGTTCCAGTTGTTCTGAGATGTTTGTTGGGGCGATGGCTGCCAGGGGGTGTTTTGCATACGTAGCGGGGCAATTTTTGTTAACGCATCCCCTTTAAAATCTTCGGAGAAAATATTTGGTATATAATTGATGTGATACATTTAAAAAGTAGTAAGCAAAGCGGTTTTGAGACTGCCGGTGGTGTAGCCGCCATATGGGGCGTTGGGGTGATAATGAACCCCCGAGGGAATTTCGGTAATTTGCCGCTCATCGGGGGCTATTTTGCTAATTTTACATTACACAAATTTGTGCTTAAAATAACTTTTAGTTCATGAAAGGGTGTGAGACACCTGAAAAGTTATTTTAAAGAGTGAATTCAGGAAGCTTAAAATCCCGTTTCAAAGCACTTTTCAGATTTTATGATGCCAGGGGGCATTTTGGTAATTCGCATCCCCGATAGGGGTATTTTCGTAATTTTGCAGCGTTAAGTTTGTGAAAGGACTTCTTAGTCGAGAAATGTAAGCAAAGCACCTGAAAGGTTGTTTTGAAGCTGATTTGGGGCGTTAGGGTGATAATGAACCCCCGGGGGCATTTCGGTAATTTGCCTTCGTATTCGTGGGCTATTTTGCTAATTTTACATTATACAAAATTTCCAACAATTACGTTGAAATAAATTTTATTCTCCTTTTATTTAATTCTATGACTTGTTGAGAATGATATAATTTTTATTTTTTAGATTTCAGTATAAATATGGATGCAACTGGAGGAAATAATTTTTGTGAAGGTTCTGATCCACCTTATGTTGGTCAAGTTTTTCAAACACTGGACGAAGTTGAAGCATACTATAGAGCATATTCGAAAACGATAGGTTTCGGTATTAGAACTAAGACGACTAGAAAACGGGCGAATACAGATCAAATTTGTGCAAGACTATTTGAGTGTCATAGAGGAGCACCGCATGTACCCCCGGTCGTTCGGATCAGTGACGAAGGGACAACAAGACAAAGAAAACGGGACACATTTCTGGGTACCGGCTGCAAGGCCCATGTGTATGCAGTACACCGAAAAAATGAAAACCATTGGGTTGTGACAGGAGTGGAGTTGAGCCATAATCATCAGTTGATGACCCCTAGTAAGATTGGTCAAATTCATCAACACCGAGAAATAAGCGCGGCACACAGACAACTGATTTTTACAATGGCCGAGGCTAAAATTCCACCTTCTAAGATGATGGGGGTTTTCTCAAGCCAGGCTGGGGGGATTGACAAGTTGAGTTTCAACGAAGTTGACCTTCGAAATGAACTTCGTGCTCAGAGGAGAGAGTCTTTCGGTAAGAGTGATTCTCAAACTACACTTGATCTCTTCAGGTGCCTTCAGAGTGAGAATTCTGGATTTTTCTACAGTCTCCAACTAGATGAGGAGAACCGCATTAGTACTATATTTTGGGCGGATCCCCGTTCTAGAGCTGCTTACCAAAATTTTGGGGATGTTGTGACGTTTGACACCACATACCGCACCAATAAGTACTCTATGCCTTTTGGCTCCATTCACCGGGGTGAACCACCACTATCAGTCAATCTCGTTTGGCTTTGCCCTGCTTAGGGATGAGACGGAGGAGTCATTTACGTGGTTATTTAAAACGTGGCTTCAAGCAATGTATCATATTCCTCCAAAGACCATCATCACCGACCAAGATCTGGCAATGAAAAATGCAATCGTTAAGGTCCTTCCAGATACTCACCATGGCCTGTGCACATGGCACATAAGCAACAAATATCCCGAACGGCTTCACAATGTATATGCAAACCATCCGTCATTCAAGACTGACTTTAATACATGTGTGAAGAAATCGTTGACGGTAGATGTGTTCGAGGAGAGGTGGGCCACGTTAATGAATGACTACTATTTGCACAATCATGAATGGTTACAATCGTTGTATGAATTTCGGCAAAAAACGAGACACATTATTTTTTGGGTTTTTCCTACGAAGGGCCTATTCGGGCACACTTTAGGGCCCAATTCATAGCTTCCGGCCAATCTTGTAATATTTTTTGTCACTTTTTTTCCAC
This sequence comes from Escallonia herrerae, assembly GCA_033070095.1. NCBI lineage: Eukaryota > Viridiplantae > Streptophyta > Magnoliopsida > Escalloniales > Escalloniaceae > Escallonia > Escallonia herrerae. The sequence continues at coordinate 460,886 of JAVXUP010000089.1, forward strand.
TCATTGCACCTCAGGCACGCTAGTTAGCCCCATTTGCAAGAATTTCGGCAAAAAATGAAATACATTATTTTTTGAATTTTCCTACGAAGGGCCTATTCGGGCACACTTTAAGGCCCAATTCATAGCTTCCGATAAAAGCTGTAATTTTTTGTCACAGTTTTTCAGCTCATTGCACATTCGGGCACGCTAGTTAGCCCATTCTTATGTATTTTCGCGAAAAAGGAGCCACGCTATTTTTTTGGGTTTTTCTATGAAAGGCCTATTTGCGCACACTTTAGCGCCAAATTCAATACTTGCGAAAAATTATGTACATTTTTTTTCAATGTTCTTTGCTCATTGTACCTTAGCCACGCTAGTTAGGATAATAGTAATGAAGGCGTCTAGCTTGATTCTTTTTCAGCTCCCAGGCTATCCTATACCTAAACGTCAAGGCATCCTTCCTAGTCCACGACGTATATTTGAGCACCTCCGAACGAGCAATGTAGTCCATGTACTTGAGGACGTAAATCCCGCAATCGTGACCGTTATATTGCTTTGGTCGGTCCTTTATCATCACGACCGTCCAAGGGTCCCCCTGTGGCCGTTCGCACGCTAGCGAGAGGACAGTAGTCTGTATCCAACAATAAAAACGAGAATCAAACCTATGAAACAAGAACAATATACTATGAGCGAAGGTCAAAAAATAAAAACTAACCACTAAAGTGATGTACTCGTTGTACATCTGTGCCAGCAGCTGTCCAGGCTCGTCCTCCCTTAGGCTATCGTATATGTGAACCGTTCTGAACGCTGGATGGAGAACTAATAGGAATCAGTGGTTTGCATGATGACAAGGTATCATGATAAGGTTCGCATCAGCAGCGGGACATTGATACTTTGCGTTCATCATGCCTAACACGTTTCGACCTGGTTTCCAAGTATATATCCGACGTCCTCTAACGTAACAGTCATTTCACCAAACCGGAAGTGAAATGAGTTCGTCTCGCTCCTCCATCGTTCAACTAGAGCGGATATAAGGCAATCGTCGTGTCGAGACCATTTCCCGCAATCGGTGAACAGGGTTAAATTTTGACGGTGTAATAGCTGTATTTGTTCCTTGTTTAGTACCCACTCTTCAAGGTGACTTGTACTTTGAATTGTTTCCAAAACACCCCTATCGACACCGTCAAATATGTGCCTCGCGACGTGGTCATCGTCATCGTATAGGATTGATGTATCATGAGGTCCAGGGCTGAAATTCATACATCTAAGAACAAAATATAATTATAAACCAACTTAGCGTCCATAATATTTACATGCTTCAACTATAACTGGATCTTTAACCTAGCTTACCAACACATTAGCAATAGTCATTATTTCAATGTATTAAAACAAATCCTCACTTTCCACCACTCCGAACGCTTAATTACGCTAGTTCCCACTAAATTTAGCGCCAACGTGGTTATATAGCAATATACCCCCCGATGGCCCCTACACCCCCAACACCTCAAAACCGCTTTAAAGTCAAGTTTTTAAATGTATTACGTCAATTATATACCAAATATATCAGGAAAAATTTTAAAGGGGGAAAGTTACCAAAACACCCGCTACTTATGCAAAATACCCCCTGGCAGTCATCGCCGGTGCGTCACAAGGTTCAGAACATCCGGAACAAAATAAGTTTTCGGGTGTCTCACACCCTTTCCTGAACTAAAAATTATTTTAAGGTACGAATTTTAAGCTGGATCCTTCCTAGCAAAATAGCCCCCGATGAGCGGCAAATTACCGAAATGTCCCTGGGGGTTCACTATCACCCCAACGCCCCCGAACCAGCTTCAAAACAACATTTCAGGTGGTTTACTTACATTTCTGGACTAAAAAGTCGTTTGAAAAACTTGGCGCGGGAAAATTACCAAAACACCCCTCGCGGGGTGGCAAATTACCAAAATGCCCCTGGCATCAGGAAAAATCTCAAAGGTGCCTTAAAATGTTATTTTACGCTTCCTGAGTTAATTCTTGATCTAAAAAGTATTTAACGGATCTTTCGGGCAAAAATCGCGAACCGGTGTCCGGATCGAGCGCTTAAAGGCCCGTTCGGCCAAAAAAATAGCTAACGGCTTCGGAATGGCCCGAATTCTTGGGGAATGGAACTTCCCAACATCTTAGGGTTCTCATAAAAGTTTTGCGCGAAATCGCGCTAGCTTGGTATTTTAAATTAGATTGCGAAGTTACACGGTTCCCCGTATCAGCTAGCCCCTTTACAGTCTTTGGAAAAATCTGAAATTTTTACCTGATACAAATCTTTTGAAAATACATAGGGTCTTTGTTTTGTACTTTGGCAAAATCATGCTCTAGCTATTTTTTATAAATTCGTGAAAAAACTGTCTAATTAAGTTTTCACCCCTAGCCACAATTACGCCCCCGAACCAGCTTCAAAACAACATTTCAGGTGGTTTACTTACATTTCTGGACTAAAAAGTCATTTGAAAAACTTGGCGCGGGAAAATTACCAAAACACCCCTCGCGGGGTGACAAATTACCAAAATGCCCCTGGCATCAGGAAAAATCTCAAAAGTGCCTCAAAATGCTATTTTACGCTTCCTGAGTTCATCCTTGATCTAAAAAGTATTTTACGGATCTTTCGCGCAAAAATCGCGAACCGGTGTCCGGATCGAGCGCTTAAAAGGCCGTTCTGCCAAAAAAATAGCTAACGGCTTCGGAATGGCGCGAATTCATGGGGAATGGAACTTCCCAACATCCTAGGGTTCTCATAAAAGTTTCGCGCGAAATCGCGCTTGCTTGGTATTTTAAATTAGACTGCGAAGTTACAAGGTTCCCCGTATCAGTTAGCCCCTTTACAGTCTTTGAAAAAATCTGAAATTTTTACATGATACAGATCTTTTGAAAATACGTAGGGTCTCTTTTTTGCACTTTGGCAAAATCATGCTCTAGATATTTTTTATAAATTCGTGAAAAACTGTCATTTTAACGCCCTAAAAAATCACTATTGTGGAATCTTTCGAGTGTAATACCCCGATTTGTAAAAACATAATTTTGACGCCCTAAACACGAATATTATACTGTGGTAAGAACAATTTAAGCGTAACACAATTTAAACAATCAATTGGTAAGAACAAATTGAAAAATACTTACTTGTTTTAATTTGATATATTTATGCAAAAAATCCACCGATCTTCTAGCGGTTATCCACCGATCTTCTAGCGTAAATTTTTTTTGTTTGTACGTAGGTGAGATAGGGAGAATGAGGAGAGTGGAAGAAATGATTCGGGGAGGAGGGATTTTATAGAAAGAAAAGTGAGAGAGGAAGAGAAGAAAGAAGACAAGTCCGTGAGTGAACAGTAGGGAGGGGGAGGGGGGAATGACACGTGGGGGTGGGGGGTAGGGTGGTAATGACACGTGGGGGAAGGGGGCTTCACGGGTGGGGGCAGGGGGGTTCACGGGTGGGGGAAAAGACATAGGGGTGGGGGCCACGGGGTGGGGGGCAAGGGGGGGTGGGGGTCACGAATGGAACAATGAAGATGCCAACCGCAACTCTTTGTTGCGGTTGGGCTTAATTTATGTGTGGGGGTGGGGGCCACGGGGGAAGGACACACTCATGCCAACCGCAACTCTTTGTTGCGGTTGGGGAAAGAAAAAGGAAAGAAAAAAAAAGGGAAAGAAGAAAGAAAGAAAAAGGAAAGGAAAAAAAAGGAAAGAAGAAAGAAAGAAAGAAAGAAAATTTGCAATTGAAAAAAAGGTGAAACGCAACTTCTTGTTGCGGTTTGGGGAGGGTGGGGCCCGGAGTGAAAAGACAATAAAGAAAAAAGGAAAGAAGAAAGAAAGAAAAAAAAAGGGAGAAGAAAGAAAGAAAGAAAAAAAAGGAAAGAAGAGAGAAAGAAAAAGGAAAGAAAGAAAAATCTTACGAAGAAAGAAAGAAAAAAAAAGGGAAAGAAGAAGGGCACCACCTTTTTTGACTTTGGGGGGGGGGGGGGGGGAGGGGGGAGAAGCCACAATTGTGGACTTTTGGGGTAGAGGAACAACCGCAACACTTTGTTGCGGTTGGCCAAAAGAGGAAATAATTCCCAACCGCAACAAAGTGTTGCGGTTGGGTTTTTCTTACTTAATGCAACCGCTGCTCTTTGCAGCGGTTCGGTGGGAAAATAAGATTTTTCCCACCGGTCGATGGGGATCGGCCCCCTATATATATATATATATATTTGCTCATTCACTCCGCTTTTGTTTTAAACTATGTATATGATATGTTCATTTATTTTGGTAGACGAACATGAATCTATTTATTCCTAACCAATTTATTGTATGAAATCCATTTGAAATTTTAAAGGTAGCCTCTCAAATTGAGTTTAAAATCCAAAATGCCAACAATCCCCACATGAATAGAAAATTGACTGAACACTACAAGCAAATAAACACTGACACTAGAAAGAGTTCAATTTGAACGGTACCGCATCACGGCAGGTAGCCGATGGCTTTGAACCTTTCCCTAGTGAGAACTATCAGACTTACTAGTTAACTAGTGACTGTGATGCCTTGAAACTGTTCAACTTTTAGTGGAAATCGAGACAACAGAATGTCACACAAAATTACTCAAACAATGTTTTGAGGTTTTTATTGATGTGTTTATTTTGGCCTGAACAACTCCTAATTTTTCATGACTACTCTCTGAGAGATCAGCCTTTCAATTCTCATAGAAGCGACCCTTTTTTTACTCACATAAGTGTCTTCTTCTCAAGAGGTTCCTACTGCACACCTACTTGGATTTCCAAGATATAAGAGTTATTAAGAATATTGCTTAACCTAAACTTTAGTATGTGGCAATGTATGCTCATCATAGGAATGTATATTAGGGTTTTAAACCCCCACAATGCTCCGTCTGAACCGCATTTACATAATTTAAAATTTCCTTTGAACCTAAATTTTGGGATCTCCAGTCAGCCCGGTAGAGTTTTCATAGGCTTAAGACCCATTCCCTTCGATGACGTATTTACTTTCTCTTTAGTCAAAGCTTTTGTTAACGGATCGATTTGCAATTATTATAAGAAAAATGATTTTTAATGACAGATAAAAGTCTCTTTTTCGTCGGTAAAGACTTTTAGCGACGGACTCATGAGTCTGTTGGGATAAAGGCCACCGCTAAAGATTAGCGACAGAAATTGGTTGTCCATCGGCAACAAATTTACTTTTACTGACGGAATATTTTATCAATAAAAGTATTTCTAGTAAATTTTCATTTTTATTGTGATTTTTGTAAAAAATATGAAAAAAGAACTTTTAGAAACAGAATTTCCGTCGCTAAAAGTCCGTCTCTAAAAATGTGACGAATATCTAGTGGAAATATGTTGTTGTATATCCATTTTGCTTAAAATAGGAGACCTTTTAGATTTCAAACCTTTTAGCGACATATTTCCGTCACTAAAAACCATCACTGATTTGTGTAAACTACTTTAGCGACATAATTTTGTCGCTAAAAGTTCATCAGTAAAAACTAAAAAAGGGTTTTTTTTTCAAGTTTTTTCTTTATTTTAAGAATCCTAACTTCTTTCCAATAATTCAATTCACACGAACAATTAAATTAATTAATCCATCGATAATTAACCCTAATCAACCAATCTATCAACAATTTGATTCTTTAGACTAGCGCTTTATCAAATTTCAAGTAATACAATAAGATTTAAGTCATACACCACCAATTAACACTCAATATTCAACAGTCAAAATTAAATATTTACTAAATAAAATACATCACATCATACAAACTCCGAAACAAAATTACAACTTTCACGAAAAAGAAAAAAATATAAAATCAAAAACTTTACTCCAAAGCCAGCACAATAGAAACTCAAAGCCGGCACAATAGACACTTCAATCCAATATTAAACAAAAACAAAAGCAAATAGTTGAATCACCTTCAATATCAGTGGAGTTTTCCTTGGTAAAAGGCCTTCATCCTTTTTCTTGATTGTTTCCTCCGACATAAACCAGATATGAGTATTGACATTTGCATAACGCATAATAGAGGTATAAAGTTAAATGAGTTAATTATATAATGAGAATTACATAACGCTTATAATTTCTTCTAAAATAGCAAAGATATGGAGGTTCTGAAAGAACAAAGATATTTTTAGCACATATAAGGGCCATGTGTCTTATGTAAAGAGGGATAAATTAAACTGTTTGATAGGAATTCAACAAACCACATTAGATCCCTAATAAAGAGCGCACATGGGATCATGAGCCCATTACCAACCATAGCAAGCAACATTGAGAAGGCAGTCATCAGGATTTGGGAAAGTCGTCCACTGGACATGAACCAAGGTCTTAATCATAGAACAATGCCAAACAAGCATTTCAAATATCACCTTTTTCAACTCCGGGTGCATAAAATAGATTACCATTTGTGCAATTGGTATCCTATAAATAGAAGTGTGGTAGTCCATTCAGATATTTATTCAATAAATTTTGCACCTTACTCTGGAAGTTTGTCCATGCGAGCTTGAAAACATAAGCAACTGCGACTTCAGAAAGGTGCAATATCTGTTCCATTTGTAAGCATAAAGATTTAATCAACTTGAAAGAGACCTTCCTCCCAACTGACATATAGTTAGGTGCCAATGGTTCTCTTGTTAGAATAGACAACTCTCTGACATTTAACAATAAAGTCGAGTGCTATAGAATTACGAAGAAAATGGCTAAACTCCTCAGAACATCACACCAATATCTTATTCCAAAAAGGAAAGCATTTGATATATTCGCATGGTTAATTACTAAAGGTTGCTGATTTCACAAAGGGACATAACCGAAAGTAGTAGACGAGAAGAGCGATAAACATGGATACATGTAAAATTATAACTACAAAGTACACTAATCACTTTGTTTTTGTGTGAGATATCCAAACTTAACCAACATTGATTAAAAAGAACTACATCCATCCATATCATTGCCCCTTTGTTTTTTGTCTTTCCCCTGGAATTATTAAAGTACACAAATATAAACGAGAAACCTAACAAGAAATGTTCATAGCTCAGCATACTAGTCTAGATAGGGGCCTCAGAAATTAAAAATATATAATTGAAACCAAACCAAATTGCTGAAAAGAGATACTCATGAACCCTAACCAAATAAAACCAAAGAAAATTTGTGAAAAAAGAACTAAAATGTACAAAACTACGTAAAATGAATTAGTGGTATATACCATTAGAAATCGTCAATTGAGAATAGGTAGAGATAACCACTTACCTGACTTGGATGAAATACGTAAAGTAAAGCTTGCCTACCGCAAGCGTTAGAATCTATTACACAAAAGAAAGATAAAAAGTGAGAGGAAGATCAGATGCAATAGACAAATCGAATGAAAAGGAATAGAAATTGAGTGAGAAGGCATGCAGAAATCGAGTGTGTGAGTGAGAGAAATATCAAGCCACAGAGAGAGGAGCCTGCCCATGTTTATGGCGGCGCTGTGGCGGTCTTACAGCGATGTAGCAGAGGCGGGTAGGGGTGGGACTGTAGCAATGGGGGTGGGGGTGTGGGAGGCGGGGGTTTAAGAGGGTGAGAAAGAGAGAAAGCGAGAGGGGCACGAAGAAGAAAAGAAGGATGAGGTAGGCTTTCTAATTAGTGAACTTTTTCAACGGATTTTAGTCGTAGCAAAATGTCTGTTGTTAAAAATAATGTCTGCAAAATGTTAAAGTCATAAAAGATTTGCAAATATTACTTTTTAGGGAGGGACTGATATCCTTTGCTGAAAGTCCTTCGTTAATAATTTTTAAATTATAATTTTTAGAGCCAAAAAATCTAATCAAAGATATAAAATTAAGAAAAAAAACTTTTAGTGACGGATTTTTCATCAGCAATAATCCGTTGGCAAATGTCTGTCGCTGAAGGTTTTTACCGACGGATATTTTGTTGGTAAAAATCTTTAGCGACGGAAAAATTGGTCCCTGAAAGTGATTTTTAGCGATGGATAAAAGTCGATTTTCTTGTAGTAAATTTTATCCTTTGACTTCATATAGTCAATAGAGATAACTCGGTAGAGAGTAATTTCTTAACGGTATTATGTCTATGACGTATGTGCCTAGACTTGCCATTATACATACTACATTTTGCTCTTCCAATTGCAGATTAATTGGCTGTCGCAATATATGCAAATTGGTGGGGCAGAGTAAGGCCAATTTAGAATATCTTCTAATAAATTATGAAGTCACTATGCTTCTTCTCCTTCTCTGTCTAAAGCAATAAATTCAAATTCTATGTGGATCTGACAATACATATCTGTTTTGAGGATTTTCAATAAATAGCTGCTCTTCCTAATGTAAATGCATATCTACTTGTTGACTTTGTTTTATTAGAATTTGATATTCAATTAGCATTGCTATATCCTTCTAATACAACTAGATAACTTGTGTAATACAACCCAAAATTTAAGATATATTTTGAGTACATTAAAACTCTTATACGGAGTAATAGCTATCAAGTAATTCTTTCTCGGATTGTTAGTATATTTGCTCAGTGTAGTGACAACATATGTTATATCAGGTCTGATGAAATTCATGATATACATTAAACTATCAATTATGTGCGAATACTCTAATTGAGATATTCCTTTACCAGTATTCTTTGTTTACTGCAAATGTAGATCTAGTGGTGTCTTTACAGGACTATCATCATAACTTTTAAATTTGTCTTGCACTTTCTCAATATAATGAGATTGTGACAAGGCTAGTCTATTTGATCTTTTGATAATTTTCATATCAAGTATAACATCAGTCATACGCAAATCTTTCATATCAAATTTATTGGTCAACATTTTCTTTGTAGGTTTAATGAATTCATCAGTGCTCCCGATAATGAGCATGTCAGTAGAATAAAGACAAGCAATGGCATATTTTATTTCAGTGCCTTTAACAAGAAACATTTATCACATTCATTAATTTGAAAGTCATTTTCAATCATGACTTTATCAAGCTTTTCACACTATTGTTTTGGAGCCTGTTTTAGTTCATAAAGAGACTTAACAAGCTTATACCCCTTCCTCTTTTGAGCGGGAGTTACAAACCCCTCGGGTTGCATCACATAGATCTCTATTTAAGAAGGTAATTTTCACATCCATCTAGTGTATTTCAAGATTATTAATAGCTGCAATAGCTATCAACATTCGAATGGATGTTATTCTGGTAACTGATGAATATGTATCAATATAATCAATGCCTTCCTTTTGGCTGTATCCCTTGACAACAAACCTGGTCTTATATTTTTCGATTGTTCCATCAGCTTTCATCTTTCTCTTGAAAATCCATTTACACTTAAGGGTTTATTTCCAGGAGGAAGATCTACCAGTTCCCACATATGATTTTGCATGATAGCTTGAATTTCACTTTTAATTGCCTCTTTTCAATGTGGAGCTTCAGGACTTGACATAGCTTCACTTTAGGTAAAAGGCACATTTTCGAACAAATATGTTCAAAAATCAGGACCAAAGGATGTAGATATTATTATTCTCTTGCTACGTCTTGTTTCATCTTCCTCTTACGAGGGTTCTTGGTCTATATTAGTTCCTTTCAAAGAACTTCGTTCTTGTACAATTCTATAAGGAAATACATCTTCAAAGAAATGTGGATTCGTTGTCTAGATTATGATGTTGACGTGTATGTCATCAAGTTCAGATTTATGCACTAAAAACCGATATGTAGAACTATAGTTTATATATCCAATAAAAATCCTATCAACAAATTTAGGTCCTACTTTGACCATTTTAGTTGGTGCAATTGCTACTTTTACTTGATAAACCACACTTTGGAATATTTGAAAGAAGGAGGATGTCTTTTCCATAACTCTTATGGTGTCTTTATAAATTTTAATAGGATACTTTATTAAGTATAAGATTTTGCAGTTAAGACTGCCTCCTTCCACAAGTTAATTATCCGGTAGTCTGAAATTTATCAACAAAGCATTCATCATTTCCTTTAAAGTACCATTCTTTTGCTCAGGTATTCCATTTGACTGAGGCGTATATGATGCTGTGATTTCCTAAATGATACCATGATCAGCACAATATTTTTTAAGAGAGAAAATATATTCCCTTCCTCTATAGTACTTTAATTGCTAAGTTGATTTTTAACTTTAATTTTGTATTGTATAAATGTTTCCGAGGCTTCTTCCTTACTTCTAAGCAACTATACATAATAAAATCTTGTACAGTTATAAGAAAATACTTTGTTTCTCCTCTAATTTGTACCACCTTTAAGTCACAAATGTGACTATGAATTAGAATTTAAGGTTTCATACTTCTTTTAACTGATTTAAAAGATGTTTTTGCCATTTTGTTTCATCACAAATTTCACCCTCTTCGTGTGAGTGAAAATTCATTTTAGTCAAAACAAAAAAAACAAGCTTTTGCATAGAACCATAGTTCAGGTAATCTAATCTAAGATGCCATAAAATAGAAGATTCTAGCAAGTAAATAGAAGAAATATTATTATTAATTTCGAAATTCGGTACAACTTCAGGTACGATGGTCATTACATTCAACTTAAACAGACCATCACGAAGTTACCCTTTTCTTACAAACATACCACGTTTAGTGAGTACAAACTTAACAGATTCAAACACTAGCTTAAAATAATTTTTACTCAACATTGAGCCTGAAATTAGATTCGTTTGAATGTCCAGCACATCATAACATTGTTGAGACGCAACTCATTTCCCGATGTCATCTTCAAGACCATTTTTTCCATTCCTTGCACCTTTGAAGGGAAAAATTTTCTTATGAATAGATTCTCATTGTTGACACTCTGATATATAGTAAACATACTTTGCTCGGAGCACACATGTGGAGTAGCACTTGTATCTACTCACCATGTTTGAGATTTTTGACCAAATTGACTACAAGTACCACCACAAATAAATTCAAATCTATAAAGTCATCAGTGATTTTTGTAAATTCAGTCACGTTAGTTTGAGAATGCTTTCCGGTCTTTAAGTTTCTTTTATTTTTGCGACTATAACGATCCTTAGCACAATGACCTGATTTGAGCAGAAATAGCATTTCCTATTGAATTTCCTCTTTTTCTCACCACCCTTAGGACCTTGAGTCGCTTGCTCCATTTAGGCCATTTGAAGAGGAACGTTTCCTTTTCTTTAATAGACCTTGCTCGACGAAATTTTCCTTGGCCTCTAGATAATAATTACCGGCCTTCTTCTCTGACTGGCGATTATTCTCTTCAGACCTCAATCTCACGATCACGTCTTTAAGTTTCATTTTCTTACCCTTGTGCTTTAAATAATTCTTGAATTCTTTCCAACTAGTGGGCAATTTTTCAATTAATGCCGCTACTTGGAAAGATTCTCCAAGTGACATACCTACCGCATGAATGCCGTGCAAAATTAGTTGAAACTCTTGGACTTTGACTTATGACAGTCTTGGAATCTATCATCTTGAAATCAAGAAATTTGCCGACTACAGATTTCTTAGAGCCGACATCTTCGGTCTTGTATTTCTTTTCCAAAGATTTCCACAATGTCCTCGCATTTTTAATCGGACTATATACATTATACAACACATTGTCCAAACCATTGAGGATATAGTTCTTGCAACAAAAAAAAAAATTGAATGCTTCCAATCATCCATGACAACCACTTTCTGCCTGTCAAGGATTCTCACTAAGCTCCGGTGCATCCTCTTGAAAGAGTGGAAGAAACTTGCAAAGTTTAAGGTGATTACGTAGAACAACATCTTTTTTTGCCACCTTTTAAGGTCCTTTCCGTTATTTTTTTTTTATTTCTCACCAAATCTAACGGATCCATGAGGAGGTGCAACATAAAGCGTTGCATACAGTCTCGCCACCATGTTATGCATTGGGATTAATTGGTCCACTTTCGGGATTGGTTTTGCTAGTTGGCATTCTTATATCTATCACATATATATTATAACTACAATTGAATAAAATTCTAGTCTTTACAAAACTTATAACTAAAGTAAATTCAGAAACTCAAAATAATTTTAGTACATAATCTGACACAAACAAATAATAGAACAAACTTTTAAAACAATAATTTTTAAACACAAGTAACACAAAGTGCAGAATAAAGTCTTAAGATTGTTGAAAAATATCTTTGTGTACTTGTGCTGAAAATCAACAAAAAAAATACTGAACATGTAAACAGAAACATGAAGTTTGTCTAATAACTCACAAATAGAAATGCAGAACAGCAAATGAAAGAATTGAGGCGTGAATTTGCCTTAAGACTTGATTCGTCCCGCAACAGTGATAACGGTCTCTCGCACAAAAGTCTCCTAGGATAAAACGGCAGCGGCATCTGAAAATAGGAGCACTCAAAATTTATAGACCCGGCGAACCAAAACAATGCAGAACTCTTTCTTTACGAAGTGCAGACTCTGAAAAACGGTGCATAATTTTTGTGCAACAGAAAAATAATTTGAATGTTTTTCAGACTTGGACACTGTATTTACACAGTGAAAGAAAACTCTTCACTAAGAGTGCAATTGTTGGCAGTTTGCAACTTTTTGAAAAAGATAAATAAAGAATAAAGCCTGATGGGCCCAAGCCTAAACCATGACCACAGACCTGGCCGGGACGGACAGCGTGAGCATGTGGACCTTGGATCAATCTAGGTCCTCCCTCCTTACAAAAATTGGGTACCCTTAAGGGACCCAACCTTAGCACAAGGTTAAAGCTTATAAGAAGACCACATTTGCTTTATCTCTTCTGTGTGTGATTTCTTTTTTCCTTTCAACTTTAATTTTCTCATTCACTCCTCATTTATTTTAAACTAATGAATACGATATGATCATCTACTCCGATAGACGAATATTAATCAATTGTTTCTAAAAAAATTATATTATAGAATCTATTTGAAAATTGAGTTAAAGTTGACCTCTCAAATTGAGTTTAAAACCCAAAATGCCAACATATCTTACATCGAATATGGAGATATTATGAATGGCCTTATAAGGTTGCCAAAGAACTGATAAATACATGTTGGCTAACCATTCTGAGGGGTATTGCCCTCAGATCATTCCAGATAGTATCAGAGCCAACTCTCGAAATTTCGGGCTCTGCTATTTAGTCAAGCTGCCGAAGGTTAAAACATGAAGATGGACTTGAATCTATCAGACTAATCTGATTGGGCTAATGCTAATGGTATTATGCAACGATGGCTAGAGATTAAGATTTCGGGTTATATGTGAATAATGTTTAGTTTGGACCTTAACAAGGACGTTAAGACATAAGAAAAGGAACATGTGATATCCCTCATCAGATGAATTTGTTAAGGCATAAGAAAAGGAGGTAAGAAATTCTGGTGATGTTTGGATCTATTGGTGTTGCAATAAAGCTCGTGTCTCACATATAAGTAGATCTGGTAGATCGATGGTGTCTCCCTCAAGGTGCATCATTGTCGATAGCTTTGGTTTGTAATGGCTAAATCCGTGGTCGTGATTCTGGTTCGCGATGGCAGGAAATAATTAACAGTCATTATGGTCTCTAATCTTTCTCCAGTTCAATTACGATGATATATGGACTGCTGGAATCCGTGATCGTGGAGCTCTTTCTGCTGTCTCCCTTCTTCAGCTCTTGTAACAGATACATTGATGAGGATGCTTACATAGAAGTTTGGTGTTATTTTATTAAAAGATTACAATGTGTCAGAATAATAGCATAATAGTTACGGTTGCTACGAATGTTTTCTCAACTAAAACCGCACACCAATAATTCCATTATAACTAGCAAAGGAACTAACAATGAATTAGTCCATTAATGCCGTAGTAATGATGTGCTAGTGCGCCCTTTGGCGACAAATTACGTGCGGGGTGAAAAAATATATAAAATGTGAAAATGGGCGGTCAAAGTGATCAAGATCTAGATCTCTAGTTAAACCGTGCTAATGAGTTGCAAGGGATCAAGACATCAGTACGTAAAACTACAACAAAAACATGCGTTTTGAGGAGATCACCAATAATCAGAGACATGGAAATTCAGAGAGCACCTCGATCTACATCTACATCAATAAATAAATTACTTTACATATGTTCGCAATTTTACTAAACCAACTACAATATTTTAGAGAAGGGGATTGAAGACTAATTTCGTAGACAAACTAGAACTCCAGCTATCCTGCTGCACACTGGACAAGCTACACTGATCAGAACTAGCCGCTGCCGACGACGCCGTAACGCTGCCGCCGCAGCCGCACTTCGCCACCGTCCTCACGCTCTCGATCAACGCCTCGGTCCGCCCCTCGTGCGACAGAATGTCCGACAGCTGCTCCGGGCTTATGACCAGCCTCACCTTCCACACCCCGGAGCTGTTGTACCTCGGAAACACCTCCGCCGCCTCCGCCCGCTTCGCGTTCCCGGACGACACGCGGTACGGAGCCGCCGTGGTTTCGCTTACCTGGGAAGAGGCGCCGGTGTTGAAGGGGAGGAGGTAGTAGGAGGCGCCGCCGCGGAGGCCTTCGTTGTGGAGGAGGGGCGGCGAGGATTGGTCGGGGCTGCTGAAGAGCGCATGGCCAGGGAACTCGCTGGTGATGCGCTCGGCGGTGATGGGTGCATATAGCTCCATGACGCCGCCGGTGGAAGTGACCACCCTGATCATCTGGTCCATTTCTCTGAACCCTTTGAACCCACAGTTGCCCATATCTGATGCAAAAAAACGGATTAGGGTTTTTTGGGGTTGTTGCTATGGAATCAAAGGGGAGAAGAGTGGAAGATATGGAGGTTGAGGAAGGAGGAGAAGGTAAGAGGTTTCTTCGTGAGGGTTTCTTGACTCAAATTATCCATGTTTAGCCGACACAAGTATCCTTTCCCTTGGATTTCTATATTGGGATGGTGTAGCAGTGGGCCCACACGTGTTTCATTTGGATTTTCTTGCGGGTTGGGGTGGGGAGAGTTGGCGGTGGAGATTGAGAGTGATTTGGAGCCGTTTGATGTGGCCAGATGGAAAGCTAGAGTGTCAGTCAAAGGAGAGATGATTGCCGGAGTATTACCGGAGTATTTAGGTGTACGGTTGAGGGGGAGGGTCAACGTTTGACAGATTCCATGTGTCAGGGTTTGACCCACACTGTCTCTTTGGTTCTCATTCTTTTGCTAAATCCTCTTTGCAAAACGAGTGGATACATCATATGGTATGCTCGTGAATTATTGTACCATAGGTTGAAAAATTAGGAAAACCAAAAAATTATTATACAGTAAAAATAATGGCGGTATTTTTTTTAGGATTGATGTTATCGAATGATACAATATTTTTAGAACAAAAGATATAAGTGGACGTGAACTGAACTAAACTTTTTAATACATTAGTGACTAAATCTGAAATTTCTACCTCCGAAATGCAACCCTCCTTCCTACTGTCATTTTCACTCACAAATGAGCTAGTATCTCATGCATTTTATACTTTTGTATGATTCCAATTTTGAGTTCACCAAGTTAAATGGCATATATTGTTATCATAACCTTAGTAGTTATCATTGTGCCAGCTAGTAATAAATCCAATCACAGTGTTTACATTACTCAAGTGGGAGATAGGTGTAGGCCGTAGGGTCAGCTTTGAACTTTCGGTGGTACTCATGATCGAATTTGCCTTTGGTTGGCTATGACGGATTAACTTGGAGGAGTAACAGCTATTTTTCTTTTCCCGTCCAAATCAGAACAAAAAAATAAGGGTAAAAATTAGGAAGCCTGCTTTAGCCTCCGTTCATCGCTTAGTACTCACGATTAAATTTGTTTCGGCCAGCTACGACGGAATAACTTTGAGGAGTAATTGTTATCCATTTTGTGGTACTAATCAATATTAGGGGGGAAATAAAAAAAAGAAGCAAATTTAGGAACTCTGCCTTAGCCTCCACTCACCACATGCATCCTTAGCTAGATCCTCAAGTAATTGTTATTCTTAACATGGTAAAATCGCAATTATTTGCTGGCTAAATTAGCTGAGGATCATGTTGAGGTGTATCTTCTTTTAAAGAAAGTGATAACTGCAGTTTCTTTTATTCTCTTGTACTTAATATTGTCTCTAGGTATATTTTTTTTAATTAGTTGCATTTTTTTGAGAATTGAAAAAGAAAATTGGAGGACTCAAGTTGGAAATGTATGAATGCTTATCATCATCCATCAATAACACCGATACAGGATAATCAAAATTTGAACATTGGTCGCGGGTTCATGCGGCTATCATTTACCCAAGGATCATGTCATAATAACCCTATAAAGTTTAACTTTCCTATTTAGAGTCATGATTTGGAGAATTAATCAACTGGTGTCATTATGGTTGCAAGATGACTGCTTCTTGATTCCTTCAAGCTTTTGTAGTCTGATTTCAATTTGGCAATCATTAATCAGATTTTTTGTTCTCTATAATTGTTACTTTTGAATGGGGGAACGCGATATCTATACATGTACAAATAATTTATGTGTGCAAGAGCAGAAACCACGTTACCATGTAATAACATGTTGTCTTATTAAGAATTTGATATTAACTTGCTATTTGGTTCCCAAAAGATAATCTACTTCTTCTTTCTTTGATCAATTGACTCACTCGCAAGAGCGAGCAATGTAGAGTCAAAGATGCAGGCAATGTGGTCGGCCAAAGCAGCAAAACTTTTCTTTTCTAGTTTGTGTGATGTAACAGATAATTAATCTGTCCCACTACCTTTATAAACTTAATGCAATCCCTTTATCTAAACGGTCGTGCTTTCTGGCTTTGCGCAGATAATTGTCTGTGCAATTTTACATATTCGACTTCCCGTTCAAGTGTTTGTCACTTGAAGTTTATGAACACCGAGGTTCTAATATTTGAAGACTTTAATTGATTCGGAGCTTGATTATCCACCTTTGAATAACACTTTATTATCTTTAGCACAAGTTTAGACATCTATTTATATTAGTTGTTATAGAAATATAAAATAAAATTTCATTCGCATTATTATTGATTGAGTACAAGTACCTATATATAGGTAGAAATGATAATATAAATCTATGAATATCTTACGTCGATACTTACATATATTATGGGTAACACATGAGACATCTATATTTTTTCCTCTAGTCCAGCTTAGCTTTCAATTCGCCTCTGACCATCAAATGAAATGCGAATAACCCGTCCTTTACTCTTTAAAAGAAGGGGCGCTTCCAAGTCTGCCGGTGCTTGAAATATCTCTTTCTTCGCTATGTTACTATATCACCAGACTCAAATGATTTTATATGAGGAACTACTGAACTCGATCACTTGTTACCGTTACTTTTCAGTAAAGTACATTACATAGTCTATTTTAGGAATTGGTGACTTACCCATTCAGTGACTTTGGCACTGGCGTTCCCAAAATGGGTACTGTCTGATCGGGTGAATTCAATAGTAGATGCCCTTTGTCACTTCAGCCTGCTTCCTTCGCGGCCTATTCGAAATAAAATCCAGTACTTCTTGGTTATAAATATCGTGAACTAGTTTATTTCAAAAGATAACTAACCACTTTTTATGTAAAAGTTAAACTTAGTAATTCTAGATTGATTTGATATTATCTAACACCCTCTTCAAACACATAATATATTGAATAAATATTCCATGTGTTTGGTTACAGATAGTAACTCAAAAGGAAAAATATGAAACACATATGTCTAGCAAGAATCTTCATATATTGCTCTATAGTCATGCAACTCCAGCACAGGAATGTAATATCCCGCACTTTTGGGAGCGAGTTAAAATAACTATCAAAGATCCAAAAAATAAATGGGCGATAATTTTGAGCAGTGCTTGTGTATTAGTAGCATATGGAAGCTTAAAAGAATTTTAGGACAAAAATATAATTTTTGAAGACTTTGGGGGCATAAATATAAATTAATATTTTTAGCGATGAAAAATAGTAAAATGGGTGATAGTACATGTTCTAGTGGCATCTAGTAAAATTTAGAGAGATTATAATAAGTTCGGGGCTTAGATGTAATTATACGAATCGTTGGGTTTTTTTTGCAAATATGAAAACATTGGGGGGCTATCTTGCAATTTTTTCAAAGATGGTATGTATGTGTCAAGATTTTAGAAACAATGTCATATACTATTGTCTATAATATCCTAAACTTCGGGAGCCAGTTAAATAACCATCCAGGCTCCAAAAAATAACCGAACGATAAATTTAAGTAATACTCGGGTATTAGTAGTGCATAGGAGTTTAAAAAGATTTTGGGGGCAAAAATGCAACATTTAAAGTTTGGGGGTATTTTTGTAATTTTGGAAAGTTGGGGCCAATTTGTAATTTTGAAAATTAGTCACTTATGTGTCAAATTTTAGAATTTTTTTTAAAAAGATGACACCTCTTTCTTGGTTAATGACTAAGCAAGATTAAAGATTAAAATATTAGATGTGGATAATTGAAGTCTTGGGTAAAGAAGAAAAAAAATGAAAAGAGAGAGAGAGAGAGAGAGATAGAGAACAGCAACAGGAAAAGAAGAAGAAATAGGAATAAGAAGAACAGAGACAGAGGAGGAAACAGAGCAGAGGGGAAATGGAGGGAATGGAGGGGGAAAACAAGGGGCTTCGGGCAAAGAAGAGAGATTTGAAAGATTTGTAAGGTAATCTCTTCCCCTTTAATTTCAGTGGGTGAAACGGTGTGTGTTTACTGTGTTCTGTGTATGTTTAACTTCAGGGCAGGGGAGTGCTCGTGGATGGGAAGGGGAGCAAGGCTGCCCAGCAGCCGTAAATCGGTGTATTAGAGAGGATGTGAGGATTTGAGTGAGGTTTTGTGGCATCATATGCATATGTGTGAGAAAGGGAGGGCTACCGTGGGGTTGCAGTAGGTGTGTGTGTGTGTGTGTGTGTGTGTGTGTGTGTGTGTGTGTGTGTCATGGCTATGGCAGTGTGCTTGTGTGTATAATTTAAATGTTTGATTGTGTTGGGATGAATATGAGTAAAAGGGGGTGAGTTTCAGTGGATGGTTAAGGAGTTTGGTGAGTGTTTTGCGTACGAAGAGCGTGTTTACAGTGACTGTGTATTAGTGTGTGTGGAGTGTGAAACCGTGTGTGTTCTTGTGTGTGTGTTCGGGTGTATGAGTGTGTAAGAAATTGTGAGTGATTTACGTGTGTTAGGTAGGTTAATGGTGTTTTTGAGTGTTTTAAGGCGTGGTTGGGGATAGCAGTTGAGGTGTGAGTGAGTGAAATGTGTGCTAGTATGTGCGGCAGTAAGGTTGAAGGTAAGTGTGTGTGCGTGAATGTGTGTTAGTGTGTGTAATGATTTGCACAGTAAGTGTTATTGTTGCTAAAGCTTGAAAAGTAATTTAGACAGCTTTTTCACAAATTATTATAAATATCTAGGGGTAAAATTAGACAAAGTGTAAAACTATAACCCCCAATGGTTTTATGAGGACTATGCTCTTGAATTATTTGGGAATTTTTGGGGTCCGTGAAGAGTGCTAAATTGGATACCGATTAGAGGAATTTATCAAATTATTTAGCATAATAAACCAAGTTATTTTAATCTGAATATTTTATGAAAATCTTATTTTACTGATATGACTCAATTCTAAAATTTTGGGTTATTCTGAGGTCGATAGGAATTTTTCGTGAAACTGGCCTGTAGCGCTCGATCTGGACACCGGTTTGGGATTTTCAGTCGAAGATTTTTTAAAATACTTTTTAGTCCAGAAAGGATATCGGGATGCTTAAAATAGAGTTTTAAGATATTTTGAGATTTTCTCGGTGCTAGAAACCTCCAGGGGTATTTTGGTAATTTGCCATCTCGATGGGATATTTTGATAATTTGACCTAAGAAAGATATTTTTGCATAAATTTACATAAAATAAGTCTATTTGGGTTCTACGCACAAGAAGGTGGTTTGGGTGATTTAAGTCCAAGAGGGGCATTTTGGTAATTTATACCTAAGGGCATTTTGGTAACTTTACATACGCGGTGAGGAAGGTGCATTTTAGGAGCATGTGTGAGTCCGTATTAAGTTATAATATTTTGCTATGGTCTGTGTTCTAATGATTCGATTATTTCGTTTAGGTTAAAGTTAAAGACTTCCGGTTAGATTTTAGCAGCGGATCGAGGTAAGGGATTCTATCTGAACCTTGGGTAAGGACTTTCGTCCGAACCTTTGTTTGGTAACTCATACTCATAAGTACTCCTTTGATGTATTTATGATTAATGTCGAACTCTAAATTATATATTAATATTAGCATGTCATTGTCCAGAAAACCTCCAATATTGAACCTGAATCGATTATTTGAAAATCCTGTGATGCTCGCCTGTTATTGCATGTTGAGCAAATTTGACAATTGTTTATATCTGTTCTTCCAAATTGTTGTACTTAAATTTGATAATTATTCGCAATCGCTTTTATTGTTTATTTGTGATTTTTCTGCTAAAAGTTCTGATTTCTTCTGAAAATTTCGAATGTTAACTTATGTCATTATGATTATTATTATTATTGGAATCTGAAATGATTTCGGAGATTTGAGCTTATGTTAACGCTGATTAATATTGCTGATTTTTCTGTGTTGACCTGGGTTTCCATTTTGTGGGAGGGCGTAATAAGGCTGGTTTGAATCCTGCAGGAAAAGCAAGCTAGTACCCAAGTGGGCTAGTATTTTGGTACATCGTGCATGTGTACACTACTAACTTTGCCTGAGTGGCATTGTAACCGCCCAGGATCAAAGTTGATTTTTTATTTTATTCGCGTCATATATACCATAATTTGTACTTTGGTTAAAATCCCTTGACAAGTCATCATTGTATTTTGGAAAAGACTTTTTCAGAGGATCCGCAAGTGTTTTGAAATCTTTTGAAAGACCATCATTATATTTGAAATGATCACTTTGTCTATTTTGGTATTTATTTCTAATGAAATTTGATCATTTTGGAAATCATTGACGTTTTGACCGTTGGAAGTATTCTGTAAATCTTCGTCAGTTGGATTCTTGGAATCGTTTGTAATTCTTTCTTTGGTCCTTGTACGACCTTACTGAGCTCTTAAAAGCAAACCCTTCGTTTGATTCCCTTCTGCAAGTGATGATAAGCTGTAGCAGGTTTAAAAATGGGTTAGAGTCTGTGTGAGCTTCCGGTGTGCCCGCCACTTCCGTGTAATGAAACCCCTGCATGGGTCCGTAGCGTCACCTTGTTTATAAGGACTTGAGTTTATAAAGAATCTAGGTTTTAATAGTTTAAGTTTAAGCAGTTTTGTAAGATTGTATTTGAAGAATTTGAGATAGTATCGGATTAGATGTTTTGAAGTATGTGTAGGTGATCAGATTTGACAAGTTTGATATGATTCGGTAGGTTAACGACCCGGGAGTCTGGGGCAGTGGAGCTTCGAATTTCTGGAGCGTTACATTGTCACCTCCTATTTTTTAAAAAGGATGACTAATCTAATTAACATAAATTAATGAATAAAGTCCTTACCCAAATTTAAAGATAAGATAGAAAAAAAAAGGAAAGAAAACAAAACAGTAGAAAGAAAACAGAGGAGAACAGAGTTGTGAACTTTGGCTGGGAGAAATAGAGGATGAAGAAAAGAGAAAGAGGAAGAGAAAGAGAAGGAGAAAAAATAGAAGAACCTTAAGGGTGATCTATCAATTTAGTGTAAAAAAATTAGTGTCTTAATTTAGTTTTTTTTTCGGTGGTGTGTGTGTAGAAACTGTGCAACTTATGTTTATATTTGTTGTGCGTGGGTGCGTGAGGGGGGGGAGCCATGGGGCAGTTTATGTGTGTGTGTGTATGGGTTAAATTAAGTATACAAGAGTGTCTATGTGGGTTTGTGTGTGCCGTGGTTGTGTTAGTATGTGTTGCTGTGTGTTTGTGTGTAATAGTGTGTGCGGGGTATTCAGTTTGTAAGTGTGTGTATTTTGGGTGAGTGTGTTGTGTATGATATATGTTTATGTGCGTGAATGGTGTGGTATATCTGTGTGTGAGGACTGTAAAAAGGGGGAGAGGTAGTGAAGAGTGTGTTTTGGGCACAAAAGTGCAGTGTGCGTTTGGGCAATGTGTGTATTTGTGTACGGGTATGTGTATTATTGGGCATTTGTATGTGTTTACGAGTGATGGTGTGTGATTGTGTGTGTGTGTGTGTGTGTGTGTGTGTGTGTTAGGTGTAAGTGTGTGGGATTATGTGTAGCAGTATGTGTACGTGTGTGTGGAAGTGAGAGATGGGCTTCGGCAGAGAAGGGGAGAGGTGAAGTGGAAGACACTATGTGTGAAAAAGGTGTGATAGTGTGTGTTTATGCGTAATTGTCGCTAAAGATAAAAGAAATTAAATTAGGCAGTTTTCAATGAATTTTTATAAATAGTTAGGGCAGAAATTGGACAAAGTCCAAAACAGTAACCCCCAATATTTCTATGAGACGTACTCTCTGAAATTTTTCGGGAATTTTTGGTGTCCTTGGAGGGTGCTAAATTAGGGTACCGATTAAACAAATTCATCAAATTATTTAGTATAGTAAACCAAGCTATTTTGATCTAAAAATTTTGGACAAATCTTATTTTACTGATATGTTTTATATGCTAAAATTTTGGATCATTCTGAGGCAAATAGGTATTTTTTTTACGAAACTGACCTTTTAGCGCTCGATCCAGACACCACTTTAAAATTTTCGGACAAAAATTCTCTAAAGTACTTTTTAACTCAAAAAAGACTTCAAAATACTTAAAATAGTATTTTAATATATTTTTTAGATTTTTTCGCAATCGGGAACTCCCAGGAGGTATTTTATTAACTTACTACCCCAGAGGGGTATTTTGATAATTTTATCAATATAAGGTATTTTTGAGTAACTTCACATATGGTAAGGATATTTTAGCGATTTTGCTTACGAAAATGTCATTTTAATGATTTAAGTGTAACGGGAGTATTTTGGTAGTTTACCACCAGAAGGGGTATTTTGGTATTTAACCTAAGAAAGGTACTTTTGGATAAAATTGCATACGGTAAGGTTATTATAGTGATTTTACTTATGGAAAGACTGTTTTGGTGTTTTAGATATGAGAGGGGGTGTTTGGATAATTTTATCAAGTCCTGGGGGTGTTTTGATAATTTTTAACACCGGTGGCGAATTGAGTGAAAACATCTAATTGAGTGTTTGGAATTGATTTATTACTGATTCATTTGTTCAGATATGGCAGAAGGCAACTGAGATTAGATTAAGAGAAAAAAAAATCTAGATACGGTTAGCAGTTCTGTAAGTGGCCTGCTGTTTCAACTAGTATTTCTATTAAACATATATGTTATTTATTGTTGATAAGCATTGTTTATCAGTCATGAACTATTTTGGCTATTCACCTGCTTTGCTTTGGAGAAAAGAATTTTGTCAAAAAGCTTGTGGCAATTCTTAATTTCTCGTTAAAAATCGGATCAGCACGTAAATGATATTTTGTTTGAAGTTATAATGGATTTTGGATTTGAAGCGCTTGGTGCAAATGAGATGTTTGGGTTTTGATCTATTGTGATTTTTGAAACTTTCGAAAAACTGTTGATATGTGGTGAGATGGTTTGACCATTCGTGATTGAAGGATAATATTGTGATAAACAAAAAGGTGATTTTTACTTACTCGATTGCTGTGTCCCATATCTAACGAGAGAAAGTTAGATTGTGGACTCTGGTCAACGGGGAGTTGTACGTTGATGTAATGCAAGTGGTCGCCCCTGCTTTCGGGTCCAAGCCAGGGGCAGTTTATGTGTGTGTGTGTGTGTGTGTATATGCATGTGTATGTGTGTATGGGTTAAATTAAGTATACAAGAGTGTCTATGTGGGTTTGTGTGTGCCGTGGCTGTGTTGCTGTCTGTTTGTGTGTAATAGTGTGTGTGGGGTGTTCAGTGTGTACAGTGTGTGTATTTTGGGTGAGTGTGTTGTGTATGATATGTGTTTATGTGCGTGAATGGTGTGGTATATCTGTGTGTGAGGACTGTAAAAAGGAGGAGAGGCAGTGAAGATTGTGTTTTGGGCACAAAAGTGCAGTGTGCGTTTGGGCAATGTGTGTGTATGTGTACGGGTATGTGTATGTGTATAATTGGGCAATTGTATGTGTTTATGAGTGATGGTGTGTGATTGTGTGTGTGTGTGTGTGTGTGTGTGTGTGTTTAGGTGTAAGTGTGTGGGATTATGTGTAGCAGTATGTGTACGTGTGTGTGTGGAAGTGAGAGATGGGCTTCGGCAGAGAAGGGGAGAGGTGAAGAAGAAGACACTATGTGTGAAAAAGGGGTGATAGTGTGTGTTTATGCGTAATTGTCGCTAAAGATAAAAGAAATTAAATTATGCAATTTTCAATGAATTTTTATAAATAGTTAGGGCCGAAATTGAACAAAGTTCAAAATAGTAACCCCCAATATTTCTATGAGACGTACTCTCTGAAATTTTTCGGGAATTTTTGGTGTCCGTGGAGGGTGCTAAATTAGGGTACCGATTAAATAAATTCATCAAATTATTTAGTATAGCAAACCAAGCTATTTTGATCTAAAAATTTTGGACAAATCTTATTTTACTGATATGTTTTATATTCTAAAATTTTGGGTCATTCTGAGGTAAATAGATATTTTTTTTATGAAACTGACCTTTTGGCGCTCGATCCGACACCAGTTTAAAATTTTTGGACAAAAATTCTCTAAAGTACTTTTTAACTCAAAAAAAACTTCAGAATACTTAAAATAGTATTTTAATATGTTTTTTAGATTTTTTCGCAGCTGGGAACTCCCAGGAGGTATTTTATTAACTTACCACCCTAGAGGGTATTTTGATAATTTTATTAATAGAAGGTATTTTTGAGTAACTTCACATACGGTAAGGATATTTTAGCGATTTTGCTTACGAAAGGTCATTTTGATGATTTGAGTGTAACGGGAGTATTTTGGTAATTTACCACCAGAAGAGGTATTTTGGTATTTAACTTAAGAAAGGTACTTTTGGATAAAATTGCATATGGTAAGGTTAGTATAGTAATTTTACTTACGGAAAGAATGTTTTGGTGTTTTAGATTTGAGAGGGGGTGTTTGGATAATTTTATCAAGTCCTGGGGGTGTTTTGATAATTTTTCACACCGGTGGCGAACTGAGTGAAAACATCTAATTGAGTGTTTGGAATTGATTTATTACTGATTCATTTGTTCAGATATGGCAGAAGGCAACTGAGATTAGATTAAGAGAAAAAAAATCTAGATTCGGTTAGCAGTTCTGTAAGTGGCCTGCTGTTTCGACTAGTATTTCTATTAAGCATATATGTTATTTATTGTTGATAAGCATTGTTTATCAGTCATGAACTATTTTGGCTATTCACTTGCTTTTGCTTTGGAGAAAAGAATTTTGTCAAAAAGCTTGTGGCAATTCTTAATTTCTCGTTAAAAATCGGATCAGCACGTAAATGATATTTTGTTTGAAATTATAATGGATTTTGGACTTGAAGCACTTGGTGCAAATGAGATGTTTGGGTGTTGATCTATTGTGATTTTTGAAACTTTCGAAAAACTGTTGATATGTGGTGAGATGGTTTGATCATCCGTGATTGAAGGATTATATTGTGATAAACAAAAAGGTGATTTTTACTTACTCGATTGCTGTGTCCCATATCTAACGAGAGAAAGTTAGATTGTGGACTCTGGTCAACGGGGAGTTGTACGTTGACGTAATGCAAGTGGTCGCCCCTGCTTTCGGATCCAAGTCAGTGGGCCGTAGCATATCGTTTAAGCCTGTGTTTGGTTGGAACAGTTTGGTGATGACTTTTTTGTGTTAACTGATTTTTATGCCCTCAAATTTGTTCCCTTTATTCTATTACGTTTTACATAATGATTTCTTATAGAAGTGATTATTTAATCCGTGATTTCATCTCGTAAAATTGCTATATTCTAAATTGAGTTTATTTCTTTCACGTGCTATGGTCCGGCTAGTTGAATCACTGGTTATTTACTGAGCACGTGAAAGCTCATTCCTTACTTATTATTTCAGGTTAAAAAGTAAAGCAAGGATGAGGAGCATGGGATTAGAATTAAGACTGGAGCTCCAGAAACTATACTAGATGACGTTGAATCCTACCTTAGGTGTTATCGTAAGAAGGGTTGCAATGATTTTGGACATACAGTTATATATAAAGTTGTAGTTGGGTTTCAAGTAGTGTTATTGTTGCCTTTAAAGACAATTTCATAATTGTTGATAAATGTCTATTCGTATTAAGATTAAATCTGAAGTTTTATTTTTGGGGTCGTATAATATTCAGTTTTCGTTGTAGTTGTGCTGGTTTTAGTGAGTAAGGCCTGGCAAAGCCCTTGATGGGAGCCCAATAGGCTTGCGGCAGGTCACAGATCTGGCTCACGGGCTCACCCGTGGGTTTAGGTCGTGACAAGATCTCTCCATGATAATTCATAAACCAATGGAAAGCAAGCTAGCTGTCCGTCTATAGGACTAAAAGTTGGCAGAAGAAGTGAACATGTAGAGAAGAAGTGCATAAGCACAAAAAAGTACGAGCTTGAAAAGAATGACTCTTTGCAAACAATGAGATAATCAATAGCTTTAGAAATTCGTAAAAGAACGCGAAAAAAAGGTAGAGCTTTGTTATACACGTTTTAGCATAAAGTAGAGAATCGTAGTTTGCAAAGATATTTTTGGGCTTGAAATTTCGTTAGAGATAGAATGAGAAATGTCGAATAATTGATTAGATTAAACCAAAAACGTTCGTATATAAATTATTACACCTAGATAAGCAAGAAAAGCAAAAAAAGAAAAAAACATGTGTGGCCAGGCAAACAGCGTGAGGCCGTCCGCCTAACTGCGGAAACACTTAGTGGGGATCGTCCTACTCTCGATACCATATAAATATATAAAATAGGATTTTATTTACATTATTGTTAGTTGAGTATAAGAACTTATGTATAGGTGAAGAAGATAATTCAAATATATCAATATATCAACCTAACCATATTATCTCAAAAATAACTAATCACTTCTTATCTAAAATTTAAATTTAGAAATTTTAGGTTGATCTAATATTATCTTACAATGGTAATCGAAGCCCAGCCCATGCTCTAGATGTCTCAGCAGTAGCACAAGAGGGCCCAATTATCGTTGCCAATAAATAGGTCGCAAACGTCCAACCCCAAGCGACTAAGCTTTCCATGAGCTTGCCCATTTTGCCTCCATAGTTTTCTTTTGTTGCAAAGTGTAAAATGTTTTATAAAGTGCTTTTACAAAGACGTTCTGACGATTTTAACTAATTACAAAACGAAAATAATACATGAAGCCATTAGATATCTACTTAGCAAAGTTAGATTTACAAACATCTAATTCCAGAAGGGTTAAATCCATAGATATTAGTGATTTTGCTTTATAAAACACAAAAGTATTAGTAAGACTGCTTCAGTCAGTAGCGTGTATATATATATATATATATATATATATATATATATATATATATATATATATATATATATATATATATTGACGAACTCAACACTCCATGCCGACCATTCTTTTTCCAATTAACTAAGAAACCTAGGATCGAGTGCTCTATATTCTAGTGGGCCTCTTCCCCCATTATTAATTAGTTTTTTGAATTAGATGCTACGGTTTCTTAATCTATTGTTTCTTAGTTTGACTGAACCACATGTTCAGCCCACTCAATTAGAGGCATAACTGCACACTAAAAAAGAATAATAGAGACTTCAAGCATAAGCCTTGTTAGGTTTTTTTCATCGATTGCAAATTGATTTTCAACTTGATGCTTACACACTTTCATCTGAAAAATGCACATAACAGCCCCAATTTGTATTATGGCATAAGTATCATGAGGAATAACATCCTATAATAGTCTCTTGAAGGAACTAGTATACGCGATTGTAACACACACACACAAAATGGATGCAAATTGGAAAGAAAATTACACAATAGACTTAAAATTGATATCGTAATTAGGTGATGCAAATTTCTTGTCTATGAGGACATAGTGGAATTGAAAATGGCGACAATAGACTTAAATTGCTCACAAACCCTACACACACTCACACATGTGCCCCGCTCCTGTAATCTGCCATCCCCCGTCACCATCATTGACCACCACAAACTCACATGCACGCACACCAGGGCCCCTGCCCTTCCATATCCCATTGCTCACCATTTATGCATACACACGCACACAACACCGACATGCTCATAATAGATCGAGATCAAGCAACTTACACTAAATCAATGGCGAAAGCCACCACCACCAAAGACCACATCTACATCAAGGTCAAGCCATTCCGACGCTCCACCACAGAATTCTCCGCCACTAAAAATCTAGATTTAGGTAAAATCTTCATAAAGTGGACCGTGGTAAAATCTTCATTGTTTAGATTATCCTAAATCTAGGGTTTAATATTGTAATTTAGTTCTCTTGGATGGTTTTGCCATTTAAAAATTAATTATATGTTTATAATTGATTTGTTGGTGGTCGTGGGGTGTGGGGGGGGGGGGGGGGGCGTGGTGTTTTGTGATGATTCGGTTATGGGGATGGCCATTGGAGGCAAGGGCAAGGGCGCTGGATGGGTGGGGGGCACGGGTGTTATGTGTGCGCGCGTGGTGACGCGGGGGGGGGGGGGGGACGAGGGGTTGCAGAAACGTGTGTAGCTTGGTGTATGCTTCTATGTGTAGGCAGATCTTGGTGGTTGTTAAAGGATTGGGGCAGGGCCTAGGTATGGGTTGAGGAAGAGGGGGGTGGTGGTGGGTGCTGGCGACTTTTATGGACTGTGGGTGTGTTTGTCTTGAAAAGTGTTAACCCTTCCACGTGGATCGTCGTCCACCTTTTTTTTTAGTGGAGATATATGATTTTGAGTCTAAGTGAAACCAATTTTAAACATCTGCTATGTGATACAATTGAAACCAGGAAACTCAGGGGTGACAAAATGGGTGGGTGGGTTGGGTTTGGGTGTTAAATAATTGGGTTGAGTACAAATAGATCACCAACCCATTTTGACTCATTTAGTTATGGGCTAAATGGGTTATCTCTTAAGGGGATTGGTTTCACCCATATACCCAATAACAAACCATTTATATTTATACAATCATAAACCATTTTCAGCTCTATTCGTCATCAAGGACTGAAACCATCGCCACCATTGCATAGTCGTTGCCACCATAGTCGTATCCACCTCTACCGCCGTCATCGTCCATACCCACCTCTACGGCCGCCACACTTGTACCCACCTCAATACCGACAGCTACCACTACCTTGCCACAATTACCACCAAGCCCACAACAAAATCAACAACCACTTGCACTACAAGTCCCCAATCAGCAAATCCATGACCACCATCACCGCCGTAAAACTACAATTGCCACTGCCGCCACCATCGCACAGATTTGAGGATCTAGAACCACAGATCTACCACCGCAAAGACCAACGACAACCATAGATATGAAGTATCAATAACACCACTGCGGCCACGATCGCGCCGCCGTCGTCCGCCCTCCTGCCTGGATTTTACCTTCCTAATCAATGAACAAGGCTAGTTAGTCACCGATTAGCCAAGCAGATTCAGGACTCAGCAATTCAGCCGAGAAGATTCGGGCATAAGAGGGGACGCTCAGTCATTGCCGCACCGTTGCTCGAGCTTAGGGAGTGCTGGTGGTGCTTGGTTATAGGTTGGTTAGTGGCTCTTGCGGTGGCAACAATGATGAAAGACTGCTGACGGCGACAGCAATTGGTGGTGGAGGTCATGGCGGCGGCGACGGAGAGGTAGGTGGTCGCGAGTTGCAGGGGTGTGCCATTTGAGGAAATTGGTTGAGGAGAATTTTAGGTTACTAATGGGTTAGATGGGCACCCATGTAAAAACCATTTGAACCCGTGGATAATTGGATTTTGTAAGCATTGACCCATTTAGACCCAATTATTCATTGGGTGGGTTTGGGTGACTTTTAAATGGGCAGATTTGGACGGGCAAATGGATTTGGGTCATAATTGACACCCTTAATGAAACTTAAAGAGGGAATTCGATGTAAACTTTAGGAGGTTAAGTACAACTTATCCAAATGTTTTTTTTTAAATCAAATAGCTTAATTTATGCGAAGAAGAAGCACATGGAGATAAACAAATAAAAAAGGAAAAACAAAATCAACCTGGCGTGTTCATTTCAGCTTGACTTTGGCTAAAAAAGAAACCCACACAAATCTGCAATGTTCATGGTAAGACGGAAGGTATGACTAATTTGTTCTTCTTACGGGACCTTCCTAACGGCATGGATCACATCTTTAATGTTAGTTATAACTTTCCTCATCACTGACGTAACCTAAACGGGTGCCGCTAAAATCTTCAGGCAACGCTACCACATAAAAGGCCTGAAACACGTTGCAATATGGCATTGTTTGGACATATAACATGAGGATAATTAAGTTAAAAAGCAATTTGTGCTAATTTAACACTTTTTAATGGAAGTTTACACACACTTTGTTCATTCATACTTCATGGGGTAGACCATTAATTTTTGTCGGTCTAATTTTAAAAGGTACCTAAAGTAGTACTTGCTTCATTTTGATCTTTAAAGTATATATCTGTAACATGTTTGGTCCCTCAGACTCTAGAGGATGATTTCCTGTCAAATTTAAGAGGGTAAGACTGATGAATCATCTTAGCATGGTAATGTAAAGGAAAAAATTTGGTCCAGAATAATGGACATAGCTTGCTATATGGCCACTCGAGCTTAAGGACTACCAGTTTTATCTTTCTATTAGTTACAAAATCTCCTCCTTTAGGGGCTCCGGTACAAAACGGGTAACGGATTTATACTTTAGGAACTACAATAAAACAAGTGATACTTTTATGGCCTTTTACAAATAACTGTCAAACATAAAGGACAACAGTTGTGATTTTTCCTGACTTTGAATGGAAACGCTATATTCAAAACAAAACAAAAAATGTAGAGGTTCCTAAATTTTTTAGCGCCATCCATTCTAAACGATATAGACCTTTTTTAATCCTGGAAGTAAAATCCAAAAGAGATATATAAACATTAATTGTTTTCCATAGAGTCCTATTGTAGTACAAAAATTAGCCATAGAAGTTGATGTAACCTTTGAGAATGTCAAAATCCAAGCCTCAATTATTTTCAAACATGTATTTCGCTGCCAAATACATGAGGAGGTGAACATAAACGGCCCCTAAACCATTTCATTGTTTCTACATGCAGTATACTATCCAACGAAAAATAGTATAACTATTAGAAAGTAATTTCATATCCCAGGGTTCCCTTAGAAAGCAATTATATAAAGGTCCGATAGGGCACCTTTCTGTATAAGATGAGTCGTAGGAATCTTGGCATGCACTGCAACACGCAGTTTCCATATTATATATCGATATACCTCTCGGTAGGTACGACTACAGAATTTGGAGGAATGCGACTAATTAACAACCAAATAAGTACGGACCAAAATAGTTTATTGTTTTCTCGTTAGGTATACGTATGAAAGGCATGAAACGTGTCTCCATATATATCACACACCAGGGGTGGCAAAATGGGTGGGTGGGTTGGGTTTGGGTGTTAAATAATTGGGTTGGGTACAAATGGATTACCAACCCATTTTGACCCATTTAGTTATGGGTTAAATGAATTATCTCTTAAATGGATTGGTTGAGTTAGTTTCACCCATTTACCCAATAACAAACCATTTACATTTATACAATCATAAACCATTTTCAGCTCTCTTCATCATCAAAGACTGAAACCATAGCCACCACTGCACAGTCGCTAACACCAAAGTCTTATCCACCACTACCGTCGTCGCCGCCCATACCCACCTCTACGGCTGCCACACTTCTACCCACCTCAATACTCACAGCTACCACTACCATGCCACAATTACCCCCACACCCATAACAAAATCAACAACCACTTGCACTACAAGTACCCTATCACCAAATCCATGACCACCATCGCCGCCGTAAAACTACAATAGCCACTGCCGCCACCATCGTACAGATTTGAAGATCTAGAACCACAGATCTACCCCCGCAAAGACCAACGACAAGAACATATCTGAAGTATCAAGAACATATCTGAAGTATCAAGAACATATCTGGATTTTACCTCCCTAATCAATGAACAAGGCTAGTTAGTCACTGATTAGCCGAGCAGATTCAGGACTCAGCAATTCAGCCGAGAAGATTCGAGCATAAGAGGGGACGCTCAGTCATTGCCGCGCCGTCGCTTGAGCTTAGGGAGTGCTGGTGGTGCTTGGTCCTAGGTAGGTAAGTGGCTCTTGCGATGGCGACAATGATGAAAGGCTGCTGACGGCAACAATAATTGGTGGTGGAGGGGATGGTGGCGATGACGACGAGGTAGGTGGTCGCGAGCCGTCAAGTGTGTGCCATTTGAGGAAATTGGCTGAGGAGAATTTTGGGTTAATAATGGGTTAGATGGGCACCCATTTAAAAATCATTTGAACGCGTGGATAATTGGGTTTTGTAAGTATTGACCCATTTAGACTTAATTATTTATTAGGTGGGTTTGGGTAACTTTTAAGTGGGCTGATTTGGGCGGGCAAATATGTTTGGGTCATGATTGACACCCTTAATCACACTCTTTGATTTTTTGTTCAGGTAAAAGGAAATTTTTCACTACCAATAAGCACGTACAAATATAGTTTATGTGCTTTTGTTTTTTACAATACCCTCGAAGGAATAATGCAAAATATATTGACACTATGTTGACTAACAACGGTTGAAACTTCTACCAAACAGAGAAAAAGAATAGCCTTACACCTATTCGATTTTGTAGAAGTTTGTTAGAAATCAAGCAAATTCTTTACTTTTTACATTTTAATAAATATGTTTTGAAACGAGAAGGTGCTTTTACAATTTAATAGCAAAGTTAGGATATATTAGTCCTCATGCTACTTATGTGCGATTGCAAGAGTTTAGGAGCGTTATAGGCACACTTAACACCCTTGTCGTGATAACTAATAACTCTATTATTGTTTTGAAGAGTTTTTTGTCCTTTAAAAATGTTTTAATTGAAAAGTTGTGATTAATGATTTATTATCACTTATAGTACTCTCAAATGAATTCTAACATTATATTTGAAATATATAGCCGTTGTAACTCCTTTTTTTTCAATAGTTATGTTTATTCACAATCGACTTTTCAAGTTTTTTACAAACTTGTATGGTAATTCTGTCTTGCCAGAATATATACTTGCTATTTTGCACTTCCTCGTTCTCAAAAATTTCAAGAGTGCACCGCTTCAAAGAGAATTTCAAGAGTAAATTCTTAATTTTTTATTTGTCAACTCCCACCAAGACTCTGTTGTGTCCTTTAAAATGATTTATTTACAATCTATTAGCAAACCCGAGTCGGCACAAACTACTACAAGTTTAAAGAAAGTGATTGTCAAGCCTCAGAGTCTTTACTTGTATTTGGTTTCCATGCATCTACTTTTTCAACAATACCAATAGCAACTCCTTCTCTCCGTAAGGCGTGACATTAACTTCATATTTTCTTATGCTAAATTGTGGTAAAGTCACTTTATTTCGTGGGACATTAAAACATTGAATGAAGAATTATACTCCGGTATTAACTAAATTTGTGAACCCCGCGGTTAACTTAATTTAGCATCTATCAACTAGAATAAAACGCGCCCATGAATCATCTTGTCTTGCTGACGGCCAAATGAGACCCCCTTAACGGTCAGCCTAAACTTTTAAGCAACTTGACGCGGACTTTCTTGAGGTGTGGACTAGTGGGAAAATCCATAGCACATTAACGGCGACCATTTCTTGGAAGTCCTTGAATCCCATAAACACTAGTATATTTACCTTTTTCCTCTGCCACATTTTCATCGTAAAGACACCAAACAAACGTGAGGGGATCCGAGGAGAGACGTCCAAAAAGATGGGAAATTGGGTTGGAAAGAAGCACGTTGTACATCCTTTCGAAGAAACGTACGACTATCATGAGAAACTGATGAAGGGCAAACGTTGGGGTATGGAAGGAAGGAGTAGTACGAAGAAACCGGCAAGCAATGGCACCGTGCGAATCAAGGTGAGGATGACGGTAAGAGAGCTGAAGGATTTGATGGCACAGGTTGATGATGAGAAAAGAAGAGGAGATTCAGAGCTCGGACATTTGATCTTGGAGGAGTGCTTGAAAGGGAGATGGAAAGCTAATGTTGTTCCGGAAAAGAAAAGATTAAAGGAAGGAAGACATCTTGGTACCATCAAAGAAGAAGAAGAAAATGGTTGTTCACTGTAACGTATTGAGCAGTATTGGCTACTCCACCCCACGGTTAATATTATTTTTAGTTTTTTTTATTATGGCTTCTATGTTTAGCTTCTCCTAAAGGAGCTAAAAATAGGTTTTTACACATTAGCATATTGAGCAGTGTGATTGGCTCTACTGGCTGAAAAAGCACTTTTCTGTCGATGTAAAGACAAGATCCAATTTGACATTATATCACAAAGAACTCAGGATCTCCTCTAGTAGACAGCGCATGTGGGATCTCCATCCACCCTGACGGATAGTAAGTTTGGGATCTCACACTTATCTGGGCATATCATACGGATATCAATTCCTTCCCCACCATACCCTTTCCTATCCGTGGCGATGGCAGTTGTTGTCGCTTGTAATGGTGGTGGTTGTGGATGGATGAGATCCAATTACAAGATTAGGTACACTAGTTTTCACCTATCCAAACTTGTAATTTGAAGCACGTTGATATCACCCTTATGTATCTTACGAAGTATTAATTTCTTTCTTATTACACCATATTCATTGATATCACCCTTATGTATCTTACGGAGTATCAATTTCTTTCTTATTACACCATATTCATCGTACATAGTCACCGTCAAACCCTAATTGAATCAGAGCTTAAGTCAATATCTTTTACTCCCAATGCTCTATATATCAACTCCTCAAATCAACTTATCTCCCCGAGAGTGAGTCTTAATATATCGGATCAATATTTGGGGGTTGATCACGTTGAGTTACCGCTAGTAGGTTAAACACCAGTAGTACATTGAAGCAACAGGCGGGTTACAGATTCAACATAGGTGTTGCAAGTTGGATAGAGTATAGATATCGGGAGGCGGATGCAGGAGAGAGAGGTTTTGACAAGGAGTCTCATTAACGGTAACTGCGAAAGAAGAAAAGACTTTTTATGAATAAATTAAGATGCCAGACAGGGTTGGTTTGACAAATTTTTTTTTTTTTGGTTTTCAGTTTTTAAAAAGCAGTTTTTTTTTTTTTTTTACAAAAACAAATTGGTGTTTGATAACCTTTTTTTTTGAGTTTTTTTTTTTGTGGTGTTTGGTAACCCTTTTTATTTTGACTTTTTTTTTTGGGTGGTTTGCGGTGGCGGTGGTCGACGGTGGTGGCTGGTGGCTGCCGGCGGTGGTCGTCGGCGGCCGGAGGTGGCTGCCGGCGGTGGTCGCTGACGGCCGGAGGTGGCTGCCGGCGGTGGGAGGGTGGTGGTGGTCTCAAAAAAAAAAACCAAAAGTGAAAAAAAAAAAACCAGTTTCTGGAGTTTTTTTTTTTACTCAGTTTAAAAACTGGTTTTTTAAATTGGAGAAGGAAAAAAAAAATAGTTACCAAACGCACTTTTTTTTTCCAATTTCCAAAACTGAAAAAAAAAAGATAAAAAAAAAAGAGTGTCAAACCTACCCGAAAGAATGGCTCATCTTGTGGACAATAATCTCAAACTCTTCAAGACTAACTCAGCCTCGTAACATAATTTTTATTTCTTAGTGGTTAATTTAAAAATAGAGAAACAAAACTTATTCTCAAGTTTTTGAGAATAAAACTTGGGATGAGGCAAGCATTATTCTTCAGCGACAACAATTACTCTCCTCATACTACAAGGCCCTCGAAATATATACTAGCGTTACAGTGCACAAACTGATCACTCATCCTCCTTCCATAGTGTCAACGTCCAGCTCCTGCTTAAATAAACAACCAATAACAATTCTTCCTGGGCTGTATCTACAACAAGGCCAACCTTCAGCTTGGACTTCTCCTAGCAGTTCACAATCTGGGGCACACATGGCTAAAAAAGCTCTAAGGCATCTCTCAAGCCAGCTCCGTACACGAAGCCAGTCTCAAGAGTTTCCTCATTAGCATTAGATGGCTATCTGATTTAGGTTACACACATTATCTGATGGTTATCTGATTTAGGTTACACACATATACAAATAAACAGTCATGACTTTTTTCTTCTATCATTATAGCAGCGTAGGATATGGGACCGCAGGCATGCTGCTGGACTACGTACCGAATAATATTCATTTTGTGCTAAAGCAATACCATTCCTTCACGCCTTGACGGTAGTAAAAAGGGCAGAACCAAAATGGTAAGAGACAGAGCAAGGATAGTCGACAAGACAGATTCGGGGCAACTCTCATGAGTTCAAGATGGAATAATTTGTTCTTGATGTTTTGGGGTTTGGGTTTATGTTTTGTCACTAAACTATAAATATTCCTAACTCTGTATTTTGGATCTGGTTGTAACAAACTAAAAGTTCCTTTCTTTTGAAAGTTGCGGTACTACTCATGTAACACGAAGTCTTATTTGATATTAATTCTCCAGATTAACCGATTTTTTTTTTATTTCTCTCTATGTGGGTTTGAACATCAAACATCATCAACATATTTGGTAAACCACGTGTAAACATGATTATATGCAATTAGGTGCAAAGTGAAAAGTATATCATGAATATCAGAATTGGTAAGTAGGCAAAGTTAAAACTATACATCATATCCCTCTTGAGATAGGTCTTTGATTGTTTCAAATATAAAACTATTCTAGCACGAGCCTTTTAAGCTGCCAACCTAGAATGCATGAAGCATGTTGCAATTTGCCAATTAGCACTATTAGCTTTCGGCTGGCGCTGAACTAACAGTTTTATGTCATTCGAAGGGCTGAAAAAAAGCCACTAATGTATCTTTTAGCTTTCAATTAGTATTTACTTAAACAAAAAAATGTAAATTTAGCCGCATTCAAGCTTGTTTCTGTGTGAATGTTGGTTATAGATGTAAGATGACGCTGACATATATTAGCAGAAAAATCATCATGCCAAAGCCGGAATTTTGTGTGGTTACTGATGGCCAAATGGGACCTATTAATCGTCACCGAAGATGACAACTAAGACAGAATTAGCCATTCAGTCAATGCTAAACTCTTTAAGCTACCAAAAACTTCCTGCTGGCTGGTTTGTGTATTTAAAGCAAACCATCCTCCGATCCGGTCCAAATGTTTATCAACAACACAAGTAGTAATGGGAAACTGGTTTGGGAAGAAGCATGGGGTGCACCCTCTGGATGACCATGGCGATCATCAGCGACAACAAACGAAGAGCCGGCGGACGGGTTCTGCTCCTAATCAAGCAAGCAGGACTAGCGTGAGAATAAAGGTAAGGATGAGTGTGAGGGAACTGAAGGAGTTGATGGCAAAGGTAGATCAGAAGAGCAAAAATGGCGATTCTGAGCTCGGGCGTTTGATATTGCATGAATGTTTGAATGGAAGATGGCAAGCTTGTGTTGTTCCCGTTTATAAAGGATTGCAGTAGTGACTCAATTGTAGGCCAAGGAAGATGTGACTACCAGTTTCATTTGTTCTTTGGTAAGTAGATTGTTTTGTTTATGTCTATGTTTCTCGTTTCGGTTTTCCATTTTCTTTTTTTCTTTCTTTTTTTTGGGTAGCTTTATATTATCTTTTTTCTGTTTTATTTTGGACACAATCGAAACGATTTTGGAGCCTTATATGGTTTGCGCTTAAAAGTTACAAAAAATGGCTTATTTTGGGGGTCAGACAATGCCTTAACAAGGAGGACAAAACAATAACACCGTAGCCCGGATTAGACAGAGATACGGGTCCTTTTGCTTTCCTCTTAGCTTCCCTTAATATATGTTGATAGGATTTTTTTCAATTGCTAAGAAAAAGTGGGCAATTGTTTGTGCTTCATTCAGTGGCTCCTCAGTTGGTATATCGTTGCCCACCTTGTGTAATATGTTAATTGTAGAACCTTTGTGCGACGAACCGCTATTAAAAAATACCAAGAAGGTCTATCTCGAGTAGCAATCTTATTTCATATGGTTAATTTAATATTAACAAAAAAACAAAAAAGAATTATAAATTCGACTCTAACTTGATTTAAGTGATTTATTTTAACCCATACAAAAATAAATAAATAAAAAACCTAAGCTAAATTTAAGAGATCATTTGGTCGTCCTTATCGAGGTCTGAAGCAATACAACTGCAGAAAAAGACCATTTAGTCGATCACCTGTAAGAAATAAGACTAAAATAGACTGAAAAGTCCAAATGAACCCTATCGGTAAGTTCACATTAAGAACAGCCGATTGAAAAGGGGAACATGACGAAACACAAAATAAAACTGGCGGGTTTAGTCTAAAAGCATCATGTTCTTTTCCCTCGCCTAATTTATTTTCAAAAGAAAAGACTACATATTCTGATAAATCACACGTGATTAGTTTGAATTCTGGATAGATAATCAAATCTAATTCAAACAAAGTGCAAGACCGCCAACCCATCTAGACTTTGATCTGAGCTAAGTCCAAACTAACTGGATCAATTAGACTGCGCCACCTAAATTTGACATAAACAATTAAAATTAAGCATGTTATTGTTAAGCGTAGACCAAAGAAATAATGAAAATCATAATAAGTGTATAAATATAAGGTTACAGGGGTATCTACACTTGGTACAAATTTTCACGCTCATGACAATGCATACTTGCAAGATTCAGCTGGCTTACTATATATGTCATCTTTTGCTCAAATACTCAATTTTCAAAGAAAAAGAAAAGTTGCTTGATACATAACTAAATCTAATGGCTTACTGAAAAGATTTTGGAGTCAGAAAAAATATTTATGGTCAATAATAATTTTGGGCATTTTGCCCTCATTTCAAAAATTTATGAATCATCATAAGAGTGTGTTTGGAATCATGGAATTGATGAGATTTCATTTCAAATACTTGATTTTTGTTGTTTGGAACATTAAAAAAAGGAATTGGAATTGAATTCCATGGGTTTGACTGGATTTGTTTCTATAGTACGAAATTTGATGAAAAATGTGTTTGAATTTGTGTGAGATTTGGATTTACTTGAATTAAAACTAATTATTTATCTATCTTACTTTTTTTTGGATCTCTCTAACAATTAACCCACCACCACCGTCTTTACTGCCGCTATCGCCACACCACATTTACTACCACCACTAGCATCACCACTTCCGCCACCATTCCTGCCACTGTCATCACCATTGCTGTCACCACCGTCGCCACCATTACTGTCACCACCGCCACCGTCGCCACACTATTGCACCACCATCACTGTCGTCGCCATCAATACCGTCGCCTCCGCCGCTACCAATACTTTCACCACCACCACCATCGCCAGCACTACCATCGCCGCCGCCTCCACTACCCTCACCATCGCCACCATCACCGTCACCACTACCACTACACCACTTTTACTACTATCACAGACACCACTACTGCCATCAGCACCATCACTACTGTCATCACCACCACTGCCACCACCACCACAACGACGTCGTCACTATTACTGCCACCAACACCGCTGTCGCAGCAGCCACTACTACCGCCACAGTCGTCTTCGCCGCCACCGCCACTACTTTTATTACCTCCATCGGCACCACTATTACCACCACCACCACCGCCACTACCGCCACCACCACCCCACCATTGCTGTCGTCACCACCCCCACCACCAACGCTACCAGCACACTTGAAACCGCTTATCGTAATTTATTTTTCATTATAAGTCAAGGATATAATTATCTAAAAATTTATTACGTTTTTTTTCTTTAAACAAACAATAGGAATTTTGTAATTTGAATTTCCTTATATTCCAAAAAAAAAGTGAATTGAATTTCAAATCCAATTCCGAATTTGAAATCCAAACCCTAAAAGAATTGGTTCCAAACAGACTCTAACTTACTTTGTATAGTTGATGGGTTTATGACTAGCCTTATTTTGCACACACACTATTTTTCTCCCTTGGGTCTTCGGATTCTCTTAGCCCAATTTAGTTTTGTAATTTTGCATTCAATCCAAAAAAAAAAATCAAATATTCTAACAGAACTTGGGTGGTCTAAGGATTTCTTTCCAATGGCTCAACCCAATAAAAGGAAAAGGTTGAGCCTGCCCTAAGAAGATATGGGCCAAAATTCGTGGTGGCATTCTTCTAGAATCTAATTTTAAGCTAAGAAATTAACTCACTCTAAACGAGATTAAAGAGTGAGACTTGCACGAATCTGGGATACAGACAATACTTTGCCAGCATTGAGCTTGTTAACATGAGCTTGCAGTCCTAGTGAAGCACAAAGGATGGTTAAAAATTGTCACTTACTTCTAATTTTAATTACTAAATTCGCTTTCCCTAAACGCGGCTACAAATTATGTGCCTCGCACGAAATTGCAAGACACATAAGGCTTTGTCGAGACCGAACTTAGGGTGTGTTTGATAACTCATTTCAGTACTTAAAACTGAAAGTTTTCAATGGTTTAAAATTAAGTACGTTTGATAACGCATTTTTTTAGCAATTAAAATAATAAGTGATAGATAAGATAAAGACCAATATTTTAAGTTACTCATGACTAACTTATCACTTATCACTTAAAGCGCTCAATAATTTCTCGTTAAATAATTTTCCCCTAACTGACTAATCTGCCCTCTATCTTCCTTATCTGCCTCCTTTTCTTCCCCCTATTCTTCCCGATCAATCGTTTCGCAACCTCTTCTTCTTCTTCTTCTCCCCTGAAGCGATCTCTTCTCACAACACTCCAACCTTAATAACAGGTTTGTAATTTCTTTCTTCTCATGGTGCTTGTGAATGTAATTAGGGCCTTTTTTTTCATTTGTTTTTGGATTTGAAGTATCCTTCATTGATATCGTAATACACCCAATTATTCAATTGTTTAACGAGCTTGTTAAAGTTTAAAAAAAAAACAGAGGAAAAGGGTATTATTATTAAATTAAACAGTTTTCAGACTTCAGTTATTCTGTTTTATGAAACAGAATATTACTGATTCAGTACTTAAATTTCAGACAGGCCGAAAATTTTTCAGTACTTAATATTCAGCAACTTAAAATTTTCAGTTGTAGAAATTCAGCACTTTAAATCTTCAACACTTAAATTTTAGTCTTACCGAACAGCCCTTAATAATATTTGGGCAACAAATCGAGTCAGACTCACGTGAATGAATGCTGTTGACGGATATTTCGGAAATGTGGTCCACAAGCATTTAAAGAATGGACCGTGACAGCCTTGAATTCGGAACAGTTCGGAAGTAAGAAGGAATAGACTGGGGATACAACGCGAACTTACTTCCAGCAGATACACACCTGGCCAACACCTTACTTTTTGCCCACATAAGAGCGTGGGTGTTCCTTTCTCCATTTCCTGTTGTCCAACGGAGGTCACTTGGACTGTAGAATGAGGGGATAGCGTCTGAATAAATAATCACTGATAGTGGGTTATGCGCGATTTTATCGTAAAAGGCCTAGGCACAGATTTATAGATTAAAGAGTCAAATTATGACGTACTTTGATTTGATTTTTCGATGAAACCTAATGTCACTTTTTAAATTGTTATGGAGTTGTTTCCTCCAAATTTAAGCACTTACATTGAAAATTCTATGATAAGTTTAAATAGAAGTGAATAATCTGGCTAAGTTGATACATGTTGCCCTCCCAAATTTTGTCCCAAAAAAAAAAAAGGGAATTAGAAGGGTCTCTTTATCTCATATTGCTTCCACTTGTTGCAAACATAACTTTAAAGAATTAATGTTCTGATGTGACACTTATAAATTGTGAAAACTTTTCACTTCCATGGCTTTCATGTCATTCTTTGTTGATTTTCATGACTAACACCCCCATTTTAAGTTCTTTTACGTTTGCGTTTACCTTCTCAAAGAGTAATTTAATCAGAAAAATATTTGAACAGGATCGCCACGTTTGTTAGATACTTTGTACGTATCTTTTTATGTTTGGTGGAACTCTTGTATGCTGCAGTAGCTTGTGGCTTGAACAAAATGATACTCTGTATCAACTAATTCATTGAAATTTTTGTAAATATTGAATTGAAATCCCAAGTTGAATTTAAATGTTGAACGGAGTATAGCATGACTAACGAGGCATTGGTGTAGGCTTGTTTTGAGGTGATCAATTGATTGCCTTTATTTAGTAGAAGACAAGTTTTCACCTACGTATGCCAAAAGTTACCAAGATTGTTAAAAAGATACAACAACAACCTAAGGTTTTAAAAGCTTTGGACTAGAATAAAGGCAGGGTTTGAAATCATTTTCAGTTTGCAAAAAAAAAAAAATCAATTTAGTTTTTATTTTTTACAAAAATAAATGGGTGTTTGATTACCCAATTTTTATTTTGAAATTTTCTTTTAGGTGTTTGATAAGTTAGTTTTTATTTTGAGTTTGCGGTGGCGGTGGTTGGCGGGGAGGCCGGCGAAGGCCGACTGTGGGCCGCTGGATGTGGATGCCGTGACCGGCGGTGGGATCGCCGGCAGTGGTTGCACGCAGTGGCCAGCCGGTGAGCTGCGGTGGCCGATGAAGGTCGCCGGCGGTGGGCGAATGATGGTGGTCTCAAAATAAAAACTAAAAACTCATAAATGAGAGTTTTTAAAAGTAGTTATGTTTTAAAAACTGGTTTTCAAATCTGAAGAAAAAAAATTGTGTGCCTTTTTTCCTCCAGTTTATAAAATTGGAAGAAAAAAACTAAAAACGAAAAGGAAATCAAACAGAGCCTAAGCTTTGGCCACCTTAGGCAATCATCTCTCTATGCTCACTTGAAGTGCTTGGATGACTAAAGTCCTCTTTGAAGTATTTGTAAATCCACAAAAGAGAAATAACTAATAAACCAACGCAAGATTGCTCTCTAATCGATACTTTAATTATAACTAATATTCAGAATTGCCGAAGAAATATGACCGTTCTAAGAAACATGAGCTAAAATTTAAACAAATAAAATGACCGCTTTTCATCAAAAGGAAGAAGAAAGGATGGTACTAGATTGGTGTAAGCGGATGATGAGAATAGGGGACGGTTTGTGCGGTTGGCGGAATCTTGGCATGTGCACGTGTATAAAAGTGATGTTTGTCAAACGCTGTCTTAAAGTATGTCCATTATCCAAATCCCCCACCGTCAAAGAGTACAAAACAGACCGCAGCATCAACGGTCTAAAATCTAAGGGTGCCATTCTCTGTAGGCGGTGGTTTGAGACTAGTGTTGTCAAACGGGCCGGGCGGCCCGCGGGCTGGCCCGACCCGGCCCGGTTCTGGCCCGGGCTGGCCCGGCCCCGACGGTGAACAGTAACGGCCCCAGCACAGCGGGCCTGGGGCCTGGGCCTGGACCAGGCCGTCCATTGCTGTGAA
Source organism: Escallonia herrerae (assembly GCA_033070095.1). Lineage (NCBI taxonomy): Eukaryota > Viridiplantae > Streptophyta > Magnoliopsida > Escalloniales > Escalloniaceae > Escallonia > Escallonia herrerae. The sequence goes on from JAVXUP010000089.1 coordinate 504,242, forward strand.
AAAGCCCGGCCCGGCCCGGCCCGAAAACGGGTTTGGCCCGGCCCGGGTCTGGCCCGGGTCTGGCCCGGTCTGCGGCCCGGTCTTCGGCCCGGATCTGGCCCGGGGCTGGCCCGGTCTGCGGCCCGGATCTGGCCCGGGGCTGGCCCGGTATGCGGCCCGGGTTTGGCCCGGTTTTGGCCCCACTTGTTTGAATTTTTTTGTTTTTCCCCCTTTCTTCCACCCCTTTTCCAAAATTCCACTTTTACCCCCCCAACAGCAATATAACGGCTAGTTTGGGGGGTATTTTAGTCTAACCTTATTTTTCAACTCCTTTACACTCTTACCCTCCCCAACAACTATAAACGGATAGTTTGTAGGGGTATTTTGGTCTTTTGTGAAGTTTCTAAAATCTATAAATTCACACCATTTCTCTCTAATTTTTCACACCAATCTTCTTACTCTCTCTTACCTAAACATTCTATATTTCTACAAGCTTTGCTACTATTTTCCTCTCCAATTACTACTCTTGCTAATTACTACTAGTATTTACTAATTAGTACTCTTGTTTATTAATTACTAGTCTTGCTAAATTCTTTTTAATTAGTACCTTGCTATTAATAATTACTATACTCATTACTCATTGTTTATTAATTAATCTAGTCTTGCTAAATTCTTTTTAATTACTAACTCTCTAATATTTGTTACTCGTTCATTCTTTTAATTGTTATTTCTTATTACTACTCTTATACTTGTGTATTTAGTTACTCTTACAAAGTTTAGCTCGAAATATGGCTGGATTATTGAAGAAAATGAGGCGTGCATCGTCATCACGAAAAACATCACATCATCGCAAGCACCACCACCAGCACAAGCGCCAGCGCCACGGCCATCACAAACACCAATCCAAGCACCAACACAACCATTCGTTCCTGGACGAATGAGTACAGGCTGTATGATAGATACCCAAGCCAATTGGGAGTTCAATCAAAACATTTTGAATACACGCCTGATGAAGACACCCCGCATTATGTCAAGGACCCAGCTCATTATCGAAGCTGCTACTCCGTGATAATCTCAAGCCTGGTTATGTTGAATAAGGCCGAGCAATGCCTCCGGGTAATGATAAAGAAGTCCAAAAGGGGAAAAAAAAGAAAGCCGAGTGTGGGAATCAAGTTCGATGTGGTTGGACGGTGGACGGCATCCGAAAGGCTGGATGAAAGTACTGCGCTAAATTATTTTCGTCTGGTAGTGGTAATGGACATCTTAACAGGCATTACCCTCTGTGTGCACCTCGACAAGGCCACGTCGAACCTACCCAAACGCAGTTATCTTTTGACGGTAAGTTATTTGTTTATAATCAGCGAGAGCAAAGAGACGGTCTCGCTGAATTTGTTATTCATGATGAACAAGCCTTTTCTTTTGCCGATAATCCTAAGCACTCTAGATATATGAACACATACGTTCAACCTTTGTACAAAAAGGTTCATAGAAACACAACTAGATCCGATGCACTCCGACAGTACAATGCTGCTAAAGCACGCCTTATCGATTATTTCGATAAATTTGAAGGTAAAGTTAGTCTTACTTCTGATATTTGGCAATCTCCTTTACTTTTGTTAGTTATTCTTGTGTGACCGCTCATTGGATTGATGCAGATTGGGTTATGCACAAGAGAATCATCGCTTTCGAGCACTTCCCTTATCCGCATGATGGAATGAACATTGCTATTCTTATATTAAAAGCATGCACCACATTTAAAATTAAGGATAAGATTATGAGTGTTAGTTTTGATAATGCTTCTAATAATAAAGTTGCTGTTGCAGCTTTAAAGGAGACGCTTCAACCTGTACTTAATGGTGAATTATTTCATGTTCGCTGTGTTTGTCACATTATTAATTTAATTGTTCAAGATGGTTTAGCTGCTGCAGGAGATATTCTTCTCAAAATGAGGGGTATGACAGCGTATGTTAATAGCTCGAGTCCGAGAACACAACAATTTAAAACGTTGTGTGTTCAATATAATATGCCTCGCAGGAGAGCAGTTACAGATGTGGTCCACAGGTGGAACTCTACATACCACATGCTTTTACACATTCTGGCATACCGAGAAGTCTATACGCATTTTCTACTAACCCAGTTCCCAGCCGGCTTGCCAACTCAAGAGGAATGGCAGATGGCCACATACCTAGCTGAATTTTTGGAGGTATTCTACACGTCTACCAATTTATTGTCTGGTACGTACTATCCCACCTCTCCTCTCGCTGTAATAGAAATTCTGAAGATGGCTACAATGTTAACAAAATGGAGATATATAGGACCCTTTAAGGAAATAGTAAAAGTGATGGATCAAAAATTTAATAAATATTGGAGTAACTGCCTGTTATTTTTACTGTGGCTACTTGTTTAGATCCTAGGTTAAAGTTGCATGGCGTGAACGCCTCGATACAAGAGATATCGAAATTAATGTGCTACACAGCAGAGGAGACAACCGCATTCACAGCAAAAGTGAGCAAGAGGTTTGAGGACTTGTTCAACGTCTATCGTAATTCTGCTGACGTGCGCGGGCGAGCTACATCATCATCCACTGTTGAGAGGTATTATGCGCCATACCTTCAGGGCTTTGAACATCTAGTAGCAAGACAACTACCAGGTGAAGGTACTTCTAATTCGGCAGGTTCGTATACTTTTTCCTCTTTTAATGAGATTGGTGTATATGCAAATACTGATCATTATTCTGATTTATCAAGGCAAGAACAGGTTAATTTTAATTTGTTAAATTTTTGGAAACAAAATCAAAACATGTATAAAACTTTATCCCAAATTGCACGGGATGTACTGCCAGTGCAAGCCTCCACGGTTGCTTCAGAGTCGGCATTTTCAGCTAGCGGGAGGGTTTTGGATGACAGGAGGAGTCGTCTTAACCCCGAGTCGCTCGAGCTATGTGTATGTTGGAAGGATTATCTTGATGCGAAATACCGCGAGCAAGATAAACCGATTGATGATAGGAAGAGCAGTGACTCGGATATTGAAGTACTTCTGGATGATTAGGTAATTTGTTTTTATTTTCCTCTTTTGATCCTTTTGGTTGACGTTGCAGATTTCTTGATCTTTGATTGCTGATATTTTGGATAGACATTCATTATTATTTTGATTGTTAGAATTTTAAGAATAAATTTTTTCACAAAATATACTTTTTTTTTCATATATATAAAATAAATTTTTACAAGCAAGATATATATTTTTTCGTATATATAAAAAAATAGGTAACTTCGCCTGTTTGTTTACAAGCAGCCGGTCCCAAGCCCGGATAAAAGGAGGAGGGCCTATGAATACATTTATTATTTTTCTATATAAATTGTTATGTGTTAAGATTTTATTAATAAAGCTCATCAAGAAGAGTATGAAAATGTTTAACATATAATAAAAAATATAATGGCTAACAAATAAATATGTATATACATACATACATATATATGTATATTACTTATAATGAAATAAAAGGATAAAGATTAGGTTCGTTAAATTGTGAATATTGCCTAGAGATGAAATTTAAAATTGAATAACAAGAAGAAAAAAAAAAAAAAAGGGCCCGGGCCCGGCCCAAGCCCGGCCCTAGCTATTGGGCCTAGGGCCTGGGCCTGGACTGGGCCTAGGTTTGCCTTCGGCAGGCCCGGCCCGGCCCGGCCCGGTTGGCAGCCCCCATTGGCCCGGCCCCGGCCCGGCCCCACAGCAGGCCCGACGGGCTTGGGCTGGGCCGGCCCAAGCCCGGCCCTTTGACATCTCTACCTTCAGGGCTTTGAACATCTAGTAGCAAGACAACTACCAGGTGAAGGAACTTCTAATTCGGCAGGTTCGTATACTTTTTCCTCTTTTAATGAGATTGGTGTATATGCAAATACTGATCATTATTCTGATTTATCAAGGCAAGAACAGGTTAATTTTAATTTGTTAAATTTTTGGAAACAAAATCAAAACATGTATAAAACTTTATCCCAAATTGCACGGGATGTACTGCCAGTGCAAGCCTCCACAGTTGCTTCAGAGTCGGCATTTTCAGCTAGCGGGAGGGTTTTGGATGACAGGAGGAGTCGTCTTAACCCCGAGTCGCTCGAGCTATGTGTATGTTGGAAGGATTATCTTGATGCGAAATACCGCGAGCAAGATAAACCGATTGATGATAGGAAGAGCAGTGACTCGGATATTGAAGTACTTCTGGATGATTAGGTAATTTGTTTTTATTTTCCTCTTTTGATCCTTTTGGTTGACGTTGCAGATTTCTTGATCTTTGATTGCTGATATTTTGGATAGACATTCATTATTATTTTGATTGTTAGAATTTTAAGAATAAATTTTTTCACAAAATATACTTTTTTTTTCATATATATAAAATAAATTTTTACAAGCAAGATATATATTTTTTCGTATATATAAAAAAATAGGTAACTTCGCCTGTTTGTTTACAAGCAGCCGGTCCAAGCCCGGATAAAAGGAGGAGGGCCTATGAATACATTTATTATTTTTCTATATAAATTGTTATGTGTTAAGATTTTATTAATAAAGCTCATCAAGAAGAGTATGAAAATGTTTAACATATAATAAAAAATATAATGGCTAACAAATAAATATGTATATACATACATACATATATATGTATATTACTTATAATGAAATAAAAGGATAAAGATTAGGTTCGTTAAATTGTGAATATTGCCTAGAGATGAAATTTAAAATTGAATAACAAGAAGAAAAAAAAAAAAAAAAAAGGGCCCGGGCCCGGCCCAAGCCCGGCCCTAGCTATTGGGCCTAGGGCCTGGGCCTGGACTGGGCCGGGGTTTGCCTTCGGCAGGCCCGGCCCGGCCCGGCCCGGTTGGCAGCCCCCATTGGCCCGGCCCCGGCCCGGCCCCACAGCAGGCCCGACGGGCTTGGGCTGGGCCGGCCCAAGCCCGGCCCTTTGACATCTCTATTTGAGACGTGTACCCCAGGAATTTTACTACTATATAAAGTCATCTAACAGGCTAAAATCCTCAGAGAAGGGAAGAGTAATAATGGGGAACGCAGGATGCAACTTGGAAGGGCATGTGCAGGGCTCTGAGTCCTGACTCTGCCTGCCTGCCTGCCTGCCTGTCTGTACTTGCAGCTTTCATGTGGCATTGTGGATACATTACTTACCACCCTAAAGCTTGGCCCTTTTCCAGCCTATAAAACATCTCTTCCTTTTTCCTTTGGCTCGGCTTGCTTTGTTTCGTTTCATTCTCAAGCTTAAGCCAGCCTTTAATTGAACAGGCATCCTTTCATTACTTGGACCCAAGCCATGTTGGTCAAAATGTCACCTTATTAGATTCACCCGTTCGAGATAAAAACTTAGACATGTTTCTTGAGTTCCAACTTTCAACAATCGCTAATCGACAGCTAAATATTTTTCATGTAATAGCACTGATATATAAGACACGATGTAATTAAGAGATAAGATTAATATTGATCTTCTATTGTCTGAGAATCCCTTTATCTTGTTAGGTCTTACCGGCATAAAAAATTTCTATGCTGACTAATATTTAAATTTTGTGCATGATGAGCATTTTAAAGATTTAAGTTATCACATACATACTAGAGTCGTACTCAACGCATGCATTATCCCACATTTTCTAGCTAGTGGTGATTGAGTCATACTACATGTGTGCAACCAAATTTTTTTCTCGAATTAATTAACGCTCACGAATTTCCATGATGCACTTATTCTTGAAGGAAGTGTCCACTCCGAATTTAGACCCTAATAGATTTTTACTGTGATATATAACTCTTGATTCGGGCCATAGAGTCATCCAACATGCGTGAGTAGCCTTAGTTATTGAATGTCAATTCGCACTATACATCATGTGGCACCTCATTTAGTAATATAATAATAATATAATCAAGGTAGTGTCACGGTCGCTTGATTGGCATTTTGTTCACATAATAAGTGTGATGAAAGTTTTATATGTTATTCTTTGCAAAAATCCTAATGTTTTTTTTTTAGTGAATAAGAATATATATATTATGAATAAGCTGCATGTATAGACTTTCATTACATAGGCCCAAAGAATTTTTTTAAAAAGAAACAACTAAAACGATAACTGCTGGACAAAACATTACTTAGGCTTAGAATAACCAAAGCCCACCGAAGCTCTATCCAGACTTTCAAAAAACCTAAGTAGAATGATGATTTTCGACCAAACACCATTCTTGCCAACTAAGTTATTTTTCTATAATTGTAGTTATGAAAAATTGCATAAAATACCCTTTGTGGTTTAAGGTAGTTGCAAAAAGACTCATGTTTGTTACAAAAGTTGTAAAGAGAGACACAGGTCGCAAAAGTGTTGCATTAGATGATTCCCATAACATAATATCTAAACTGCCGCTCTTGATAAATCACAATTTTGTATGATTAATGTTGGTATAAGGCAGGAGGTAAGGCTAAGTTCGTGGTGGTTGATAAAGATGGTGGCGCCGACACAAGTTGATGGGGTTGATGGCAGGGTTGTGGGGCGACGATGCAAGTTCGTGGTGGGTGGACAGAGTTAGTGGCAACACTTCCTGGCAGGGCTGGGCCTTCTATAGAAATCGTAAACGTAGATCTATTTTTTTTTTCCAAATGATCTTGGTTTTGGAAGGGCTAGGCTTGTGGTTTGTGAATCAGGCTGGTGTGGCGCAATTGGTTAAGGTTGATGGCGGGACTGGCGGGAAAACAATTGGCTAGAGTTGATGACGAGGTTGGCGACAACGCAGATGGTCCGGATTGGTGGGCGGGCTACAAGTGTTGCAAGAGGTTAGGGTGATAACAGGGATGGCAACGCGGAGTTCGCAGTGGGTGGAAGCTACTGGTGGGGGTGATGTACTTGGCTTGAGTTGATGAAGGCGCCAGCGACGGCAGTAGAGGGGTCATGGTGGGTTGTCGGGGCTGGCGATATAGGGGTCATGATAGGTCCATGGGTGGTGGCAGAAATGGGCTGTGGTGGTGGTAAATGGGGCTGGGTGAGGGTGGCGTTAGGGTTTTGGTTGGTTAGGTTGACGATTATGGTTGAATTGGATAAGAAATTGAGACTTGGGATGGAAAGGAAAAAAAAAGTAAGTGTAAATATCACGTTCTATTAATTTGAACGATTTCCCTTACGGTTATAATAAAATTAACACAACAGATGACTATTTATAACTTTTATAACGATGCGAGTCTTCTTGTAAGTACCCAAAACACAAGGTGTATTTCCAATGTAGCTATCCACCTCCCGCTGCAGCTGCCCCACGTTAATCAGCGAGAGCAAGGACGAGGTAGCCGCCAGGGGAGCCGACAAACAATAAAGGAGGAAAGCGAAGGGAGACGTGGTGTTATTCCATTGGGTAGAGGAGTGACTGCTGAATTTATACAGAGGTTAGGTTTGACCGATTCATTCTGAGAGTCCAAAGGCAAGCGGCTGTGTGGTAGAGATGGTCATGGTTCTCTTCAGCTTGGATTATACTATTATATTATTACCCCCCCTGTCCCTCTTCGTTTATTTGACCGATTAACACGCCGCTTTCCACGTTTGCCACTTGTTAAGTAATCTCTCGATATGAAATAAAGCATATTTCGTATCACTTCTTTCATTACTACGATATATATATATATATATATATATATATATATATATATATATATATATATATATATATATATATATCGGTTAAAATACCGTTTTCATATTAATTATTACAGCCGGTACATGTAAAATTAGCCGATAATTATATACAGGTCAAGATATAATATTTTTGTCCAGTTCCATGAAAAATGTAGAAGTTGCATATTTGACTGGATAGTTCAACAAATTGACCTTATAAAAATTAAATAAAAAAATTCTGGATTTTATTATATTAATTAAGTCACTGTAGTCTCTTTCTCACAATACTCTTTATAATGCATCACAATTTCCAGTTTGGTTTTATTTTTCCTCTTAACTTTGATTTACTTTATAACTAGAAGATTTTATCAGATTCATGTACTACTTCACACACACACACACGCATACCCACACATGTAAAAATAACTTATTCTTGAAGTCAAAGACGTTGTTCTTGAATAAATAATTTATATGAGAATTTGTTAATGAGATAGTTGAAAAAATAGGATAATTCTGGAGGAAATACAGTCGGTACGTCCCCGTTTTGTGAACAATACCTTTACGCACTCCGTTATAGTATTTTTAACAGTGACTTGAAGGGAAGACACTCTACAGCGAGACCGGCTATTTTTAACTTCCTATTATACCTTTTTTGACTTTTTAAATCATTCTCTTCATCTCTTTTAAATTTCAGCAAGAGTTATTTATGTAAACAACTTAAATATGTACCACACCTCCTATTGCTTCCCTACTTTCTAGCGCCACTATCTACGCACCTCTCTCTCATTCATTGCAACTACATATAACTCTTTTATTTTCTCTCATCATTTTTTCTCTTCATCTCTTTTTAGTCCACCTTTTCGTTTGCAATGTTTTCTACTTTGACACTATTACAGCTTTCTATATGATTACACCACAAAAAATAATAATTTGTGCTTGTACAGGCATTGTGTATGGCCCAAACCTTATATAGTATCATGTGAATTTGTGCCTGATAGGTTTTAAAAGAATACAACTAACGATAATCGGTGTACTCAAGAGGTACGAGAAATTTTTGTGAAGTTGTCTAACGTGAAAAACATTGTTACAACTCTGGTCGGACCCTTTCAGATATGAATTCACTTCAAACGAGGATTCCAGAACATTAAGGCCACGTTTGACACTCTTTTTTTTTCTCTTTTTTTTCAGTTTTGAAAATTGGAAAAAAAAAAGTGCGTTTGGTAACTATTTTTTTTTCCTTCTCCAATTTAAAAAACCAGTTTTTAAATTGAAGAGTAAAAAAAAAACTCCAGAAACTGTTTTTTTTTTTTTCACTTTTGATTTTTTTTGAGACCACCACCACCACCCTCCTATCGCCGGCAACCACCGCCGGCAGCCACCTCTGGCCCGCAGGCGACCATTGTCGGCAGCCACCAGCCACCGCCGGCCACCACCATCGTCGACCACCGCTACGCCCCACCACCGCTACCGCAAACCACTAAAAAAAAAGTCAAAATAAAAAGGGTTACCAAACACCAAAAAAAAAAATTAAAAAAAAAAGTTATCAAACACCCACTTGTTTTTGTAAAAAAAAATAAAATTAAGCTGCTCTTTAAAAATTGCTATTTAAAAACTGAAAACAAAAAAATTTTTATCAAACCAACCCAAGTCCCCCACCCACTCCTTTGAGATGCATATGAAAATATCAGCTTATTTTATTATCAAGTTACAGGTACTACTGAGGAGCAAGTTCAATTTTTACTGCTGTAAGAACAACCTTCAAGAGAGTTTCTTGATCTTTGAACTATGATAGGCACTCTCGAAGTATGGATCCTTCTTCAACTTTAGCACATCCAGATGGGGCAACCGATAAAGGCTTTGACATGACAAATTATAGAAAAAGGTAAATTTGGCTTTGACCCACATTCCTTTCACAGAAGGGGGCCCTTGTCAAAGTTGGAAACGAAGTCAATGGATAGCATATGAAATCTCCGGAATGGAGTCATTCAAGTATGCTGTGCATTTAAAGGGAAATCAATGATCTTTACAACTGGACTTCTCTATTTAGCAGGCCATGAGAGATTGATATTGCATTTCATTTTTTATTTTTATTATCACAGCTCGAATTAGTAACTGTAAAAGTACTTGATAAAGTATCATTATAATACATCTTTGAAAACAACACATAGTATATAAGCAATAAAAATTGGAGTAGCTATTACAGTAATTTGGTACAATGGTCAATGGGAGAATACCATAAAGAATACTGTTCAATACCATTACTCTATGCTGAATGCCTGGCGCAAAGGTTATGATTCTACATGAAACTCCACTCTTGTATGTGCATTTGAGAAAAATAATGCAAAGGAAGAACCCTGAAAAAGTAGCGCATGTGGTGTGTGTCTGTCTTTGTAAGAGAGAGATATCATCTGTGTGTGTATTTGTGTGTGAGACCAAGTTATCATCTGAGCAACCCCTCAGAAACAGCATAACAGGTCATACCATGTTGAGATGTGAGGGGAAAGAAAATGGAAGGTTGAATACAGCGAAGCAGATGTTTTAGAAGACCCACCAAGTCTGTATGGAAATTGCTGATATGATAATTAAACTAAACAAGAAAAAGTCTGCCTTGATTTATTATTGGACAAGCTTGCCCTACTCCTTGTCGTTGGTGCCCACTTAGCAGCTCTTTTGTCTTCTCTTTATCTCTCTTCCCCCTTAATTATTTTATCCAAGTATCCCCCATCCCCACCTCTATATGTAAACATATAAAGCGGTTTTATATGAAAATCCCTCAATGGTTTTCTCATTTTCTTTTCCCTGCTCAAAACCTTTCCAACCTCAACAGTAATGATTTTCTCGTTAAGGGTATCGTTGTTAAGGAATCTAAGGAGGTGTGGTTATGAAAAAGTGGCAGTTGCAGTAACTGAGGACCAACAGCGAGAAATCATACAAGCTTACAGAGGAGCACAAGCCTTTTATGATTGAGGATCATATTGCTGGCTAGGGTTGATTGATTCTTTTATATTTTTGGCCTCTGGAGTTGTGTTTCTTGATTTTGTGGTGAATATTTTGCTCCCTGTTCACCTTTTGTTTCTCTTTTCTTGGCCTTGTGTTCTGCTTTTTCGAGTGCAAATCTCAATGTCTCAACCAAGGCAGTTTCAAATGGTGGGTGGAAGCAATGTGGGTGGTGGCCAGTACCATGATACCACCTATACCAAAATTTTTGTTGGAGGGTTGGCATGGGAGACTCAAAGAGAAACAATGAGGGGTTATTTTGAGCAGTTTGGGGAGATCCAGGAAGCTGTTGTTATTACAGACAAGCATACCGGAAGATCCAAGGGTTATGGTTTTGTAAGCCCTTTGCCGACCAATTCGGTCTTGTATATTTGCTGAGATGATTTAAGAATGTAAGGTCTTATTGTATATCTGCTGAGCGTGATTCAAGAAGCTTTTGTTTTCTGTGATTTTAGGTTACGTTTAGGGATCCAGATGCAGCCATGAGAGCTTGTCACAACCCATCTCCTGTGATTGATGGGAGGAGGGCTAATTGCAATTTAGCATCACTTGGTGCCCAGAAGACTCTTCCACCCACTCCTCAGCATGGTCTGTTACTCCCCCCACCCACCCACCCCCACACACACGCAAACACGCACACCCTCATCCTATGCTCTTTTTGTTCCCCCAATGTTTGGTTGATATCACATACTTATGTCACTTGTATCAATCTCAGAAGTTTTGTGAGGCCTGATGATCCATGGATATTTGTGTAGCACTAGATCATGAAAAATTAGCCAAAATGGGAAATGTAGCATAATGATTGGTCAAACCTTCGTACGCTTTGGGATGCTTTTTAAGTCACATTCGAAAGTTAAAAAAGGCAATTCCATTTAGCATCTCTATCTTAAGCATAAGAAGTTGTTCAGAAGACTATGGTTGGATGAATATTCACCTGATATGAAACAAAGAAGTTGAGAGATAAAATCTAATTTCTCTTTCTTTTCTTCTATTTTTATCAAATTAATAATTTTTGCAGGCACAGGGAGGTTTAGACCAGCACCTGCATTGGCTGCTCCAACTGCTTATCATAACTCCTCGTCAGCATATTACCATCAACCCACTGGTCAATATACAATCCCATATTCAGCTTATGGGTAAGTACGAGGATCATAAATAACATCCGGTAGTCAATTGTTTGTTCATCTTTAATTCATCTTGATTTCTGGCAGTCTCTCTAAATCATTCTTGCATAATCCATCCTATAGATACACTGGATATTCACAAGACAACATGTATGCAATGGTTAGTACTTGTTTGTTTTCATAAATCCCCGATGTGTCCATTATCAACAAGACTGAACATTTCTGGACTTTATTTGATGGCCTTAATTGCAGAACTATTACAACATGTATGGAGGTCAACACTTCTCACCTTACTATACCACTGGTGCATCTGGACCACCTGGAGTTTACCCCAATTTATATCCATTCTATGCTCAGTATGCGCAGAGTAGCCAGGCTCAGGGTTATGGAGTTCAATATCCCCAAGTAATTCAATACCCATATATGGCTCAGACTTATGGCTCCTCAGCTGGGATCCTATCACTCCCTTCTTCAATTGCAATGGCAACTACTACCGCAGGTATTTATTGTAAAAATGCGTATATTTTTTTTCCAAGTGAACTGCTTCCTTCAAATTTGATTTGATCCGTATCTTGTGGCATGCCAGAATCAACAATGACAGCCAATAGAATGCAAAATGCAGTAGCTGCAACACCCGTGGTGGCGGTGGTTGGAACAAGCACCACTGCTTCTCCAGCCAACAGAACGGTTTCTGAACAGAATTCATCGAACTAAACTTATGTATTGTCTCCGTACAAGGCTAACAAGTTGATAAATCTATTCATGATTCAAGAACAAACCAGATGAAGGTGGTAAAGGGTAACGAGAACAAATAATGAGTTTAAGGAGCAAATGAAGGACGAGAAAAGGTGCCCAACAATACGGCATGGGACGGGTTGGCTCGTGGAACAGGCATTTCCGGTGCATATAGCTTGCTATGCCAACCATCTCCAATTCGTTCATCATCCATCCTGCAGATCTCTCATTGTCGCGATACGTGTTTTTTTATCTAGCAATGTAGGTTAGTCATAATAGTGGTTAGTGTTAGGAGAGAATCATATTCATTTATGTATTGGCATAAGATGGGCAACCTGAATTGGTTTTGGTTTCCACCTTATGTGCTAATTATCTGATGATTACGCCTCGGAAGGCGGATACCATCTGATGGCATCCTTTGTTCATAGTACTCGCAGTCGGTTCAAGATTGTTTTTGTATCTGTGAACCGATAATTGGTTTCTCACTTAGAGAAGGCAAGCTCGGTTAGCTTGGCCAGTGACTTTGTAATTTTCTTCTTTGCTTTATGCATCATTCGACATATTTTGATACTTTCTTGGAAGACACATTACTTGGAGGAAGGTCGTGGTGTCTCTTTCCTTATTGTCATTATTAGTTTCTTTTTGGAACTTTGTTTGTTTCCAAGTGATGATCCGCTTTTACCTTCAATCTTTCACCTTCAACGCGCTTTCTGTCCAACTTTAATCTTCTCTTACATGACCACCTTTTAGAGGTTCTTAGAATGTGCTTGGAATCCAAGGGTTCTTACAGATGGTATTACGATCTGATTCTCTTTCATGTCGCAAAGTTGAGCATGCGGGTCTGCATCATATGCTTGGATCCTTGGTATTCGGCATGAGACTGCAACAAAGTTAATACTGATAGGAATTAGTGGAGAAAGAATCCAAGGCAATTGTTGTTTATCTATCTATCTATCTATCCACAAAAAGTCTATGGTTCTATTGCTAATGCTAGGAGATATCAAGGAACAGAGTATGTCATCATGCATAGCCTCCTTTTTGGTCATTTGTATGGCCAGGTGACACCCACTTCGGTCAACCAGAGGAAACTGGTCTCGAGTTCAAAAGACTGAGGAATAACGCCTTTTATAATTACCATCCCATCCTTTTGATCATGGTAAAGAACAGTTGAGAAAATTTGGTTGGATCCTTCTAGGATCATCCTAGTAACTCAAATCCTCTTGATCTCTCGTCTATGCTTTTAAATTGCTTTGTAAAATGTTGGGTTCAAGTCTTCCTGCCCATTTAGGCTACTTTCTCAGCTACGCAAGAGATCCATGATTGTAATCACTAATGATTAATAAGAAGGAAATTTGAAATCATCTATTGAGGAGAAATCAGTGAGAAAGGATATTAAAAGGTGTACATAAAAGAGGTCGCGGGGCCTGGCAAATGAAGAAGAGTTTGAAATAATGATTCGGCTCTCTTTAAAATCACTTCCGATTTTTGTTTTCTACTGTCAAAAAAATAAAAAACAAAAATTAATTTAGTTTTTATTTTTTTACAAAAATAAATGAGTGTTTGATTATCTAGTTTTTATTTTGAGTTTTTTTTTAGGCATTTGATTACCCAAATTTTATTTTGAATTTTTTTTTGTGGTGGTTGCGATGACGGTGGTGAGCCGTGGCGGCGGGCGATGGCTGTGGTGGGGTGGGGGCATAGTTATTAAAAGTGCAGGAGCACCTAAGGCACAAAGAGTCTCTGGAGCCTAGGTGCAGGCGCACGCGCCTTTTCAAAGTGAGACGCAAAATAAAAATAAATAGATATTAGTGCATTAAACCAATAAAATTACATAAAAATTTTCAGAACATGATAATTAACTAACTTTGAACGCTAGAAAAAAGTTTTAGATGTAATGAGAAGTAGTTGATGCTAATTAAATATGACAAAATCATCCTTATCATTAGTGAAGGCTAAAGCAAGAATGTTTTTTCTCAAAGGGAAATCATAGGCTCTCAGTCTGATAGAAATTTCTCATCAATTTCATCTTCTTTGTCTACAATGTAAAGTGAAGGCATATATTTACTTAAAAAGAGTAACAATTGGAGACGGCACGCTAGCACAATGAATAACAATACGATAATCGATTGATCATGGATTTGAGGTTTTAGATTTTTTTGTGATTTAGATATTGATTTATTATGTTATGAAATAAAGAATAAAAAATAATGAATGGTTGAGATGATGCAATGACGCGAAAATCATAATTTAGGATTTTTGGGCTTTTCTTTGCGCCTCCATTACCGCCTTGCCCCTTGCGTCTGGGCGCATAAGGCGTGCGTCTTTTCAAAGGGGTTGCACCTAGCCCTAGACGAGGCGCTTGGAGTGCGCCTTGCACCTAGGCACGCCTCTCAAAACAAAAATCAAAATTGAAAACCCAAAATTTCAAAATGAAACTTTTCAAAAACAGTCCTGCTTTAAAATCTGATTTTCAAAACTGAAGGAAAATAAATAAATAAAAACTGTGTACCAAACGCGTTTTTTTCCTCTAGTTTATAAAATTAGAGAAAAAACTAAAAATCAAATAATTTTCAAACAGGACCAAAATCTTTGATGGTGATGCAGGTTAAGGAAGAACTTTTTGTAAGGGAATTGATTATCACATAGCTTTTAGAATGACGGATTACATCATCACACGTAACTTTAACGCTTACACTCTAATTTTTGGTTATTAAAGACCAAATATGTCACTGAAATGCTTCAAAGAGCATAAATTATTAAAAACATTTGTGGTAAAGACGAAGTGCAGTTAGCCATTCCGTTTTTCTATTGTCTTACTTTTCTTCTATCTGTTAAGTTTATAGTCCTTTTATGTGGTAGAGTTATTTCCACCCTATAAGCTGTCTCACCACCTTATTTGTTGAAAAAAGATTAAAAACTGTCACTTAAAGGATACAAACTGATGAAACTAATATTTCCAATTTGCTTTTATTATCTTTATATTATTCAGATTTAGAATTTTCAAGGTCATACATGTCTGTGTAGCCTTTTGTAGGAAAAGGAAGAGGCACAATTTATTTTGATCGATTAATGTATTATGGTCTTCTCTTTAGTCCAGAGTTAAACCTTTTGGAGACTTATTCACTTAATTCTTGCCTTGGAATCGTGCTTGCTTGTCTGATGAGTATCCTTCCTATGCTCAAGTTCTCCCTACACGCTTGTTGCACTTGATGATAAACATGGCGCGGGCTTTATGAAATGAATTCTAAGCCAAGAACATGATATGGTATCACACAAAATGTGAAACATGTGTCCTTTGTAACCATTACAACAAGCGTTCTCACCCTAATCAATTTAGTGTTCATTCGACTTAATTAACTTTTTATGGTGAACTTCTGTGTTCGACTGTGATTAAGTGTATTTTAATGTCAGTCATTATTCACGAATCGATGTTCTCATTTATTGGATGTGAGATGCCACCGATGTTGACTATTAAATAGTCGTTCATGAGATGTATGTGTGCAGTAACTACACTATATCATGGAAGATTAGTCGAGACATAGTCAAAGAAGGAGAAGACATATGGTTGGAATCCTGTTTTCCCCGTCTATTTCAGTAAGAAAGAATAATTAAACCATGTAGTTTTTATATGTGAGTTGCTTAGTTTTAAAACTTTTGTTTCACTCGAACACTATTTCTAATTTAGCTTGAGGAACAAATATATCTATCACAAAAGTGTCATATGACACCAATAATCGTGTCTCTGGATCATATCCTAGAGGCCAGTAATGGTTGTAGTGAATGATTTATCAATTAGGTACATGAAGTCATCTTTACTAACACAAATGACAGAAGTCTTTACTAACACAAATGACGGACGTTGATATTTAAACTCTAAAATTTGACAATTTTGAGCTACATAATAATCAGCATAACTATCAAGTTGTGATATTTGCTAAATGTCTAAGTAAAGTTTAAATGACTTTTTTAAAAGTTCTGCTACCAATTTTCTAATATAAATAAATTCAGCCAAACCCTTTTAAAGTTATGAATGAAAATGCTCTGTTGTATTATTATTAGCGCATCTGTTTACGCAGAAAAAAAGAACGACTAATCGCATTTCAGGGATAAAAATTGACTGCTACAAATAAAGATTTAATATAATATGGACAAACTTTATCTACCGTGAAATTTGTCGCACCCCTAGATCAATTGACACGTACCTGCTACACGTTGTCGTGACTCGTGCAACGTGTGGCACTGGCATAGACTCGCGGTTTCGATTTTTCCTCTTTCACCTTCTTCGGAAAAGCAAGAAAGAAAAACTAATTCCATCTCCAGATCTACGAGCAATCGAACGAATTTCACCGCCCGCTCCCGATCCGCGTCACGACATCGTATGTTCTGATTCTCTTTTTTCCCCTCCCCATGTCCTCTGTACCTAGCGTTCTGCTTTCATCACCGGAATTGAAGAAACTTTGATAATTTTCTTCTTTATTGATCTGGAAAATAATCTGCGAACCTATTGATGATTACATCAGTTGTAGTTTTTTGGCATCGCGTCTGCGTATGTATGTGTTCTTTTTGTTTGCTTGGGTATTGTATGCTGCAGTTATTTTCAAACCCTAGGGTTTCTCACTACAACTAATGCCCTGTTTTGTGAGTAAATTGGGCGATTTAACTAATAGGCAAGGATGACACGCACTAACGAATAGGCAAGATTCGAATTGGTCAGTAATAGTTCAGATTTCGTGGCAAAACACAGACGCATCCAGTTTGAAGATTTTATTTTCAAGTTTCAACACATCGTTAGTGGGGATGATATGCTGACGGTACGGTGGGGTTCGCATTTGATTTTCATTTGGAAGATTTGTGTATTTGGATCCTCAAATCATATAGTTATTCTTGTTCATAATATGTCATATTAAGTTGGCATGTGTCCTTTGTTATCATCTTGTAAAACTTCTTACTTTGTATACCCCTACTGTTGGTTTCTTTTGATGGGACAAAACATCTTCATGCTGTGTACATCGGGAAGTTTAAAGCAGACAAGCGCCTTTATTTGACGCCGATTTAACCCCAGGATGTGCCCCATATATTTCATGTAAACCGCAGTTGTTACAGTAAACAGACCCAATCGATCTTCCAAACAAGGCCAAGCCTATTGTCAAAACAGTCTTGACTTTCGTCCAAGTAATGTAGTAAGGTTAAGGTTTAATGCTATGGGTATTAGGGTGCCTGATGTTATGTACTAAGGGTGATTTTCCTTGAAAAGCTTCAACGAGTTTTCATGGCAGTGAATTCTCTTCGAGCATCAGAGATCCTGTTGTAGGTTTATGGGTACAATGTTGTGGCTAGTTGTGGGGGTTGGTGATGGGACAACCTGGTGGTACAAGGTAAAAGATTGTGGTTGAAAGAGGTATTGCTGGCTGTGATGGTTGGTTTTGTTGCAGGGAGAAGATTCAGAGGAGTGACTACGTTTTTTTTGGCCCCCCAGAATTGATTTTCTGCAAAACAAAGATTTAGGAAATTCAGAAAGTGCCCCATTTCACTTAAATTTGTCAAGCCAGAGGACTTGAGGTTCGATTGGCAAAAAGATTACGAATGGGGTTTTAAGTGAAATCTATGGACAAAAACCGTGGGTTAAATTACCATTTAATACTTGAAGCAATGTTGTTTGCCAAGCACTTTTTGAAAATATATAATGATGGCTTACATTACTCACCCTTTTAACCGTGTGTATTTAGGCCTAGTTTAGGATAACAAACTGTTGATGGTATTATTCCCTCTCATCTTTGTACATACTTTGTATACATACCTCGCTGTAGTGATCGATGTTATGATTACATGTGAATTAAAACTGGAGTTTACTGGCAATAATTTCAACTTAAAAAATGATGGTGGGTGCCTGCAGTGTGGGAGTCTTTGTATCCGTGCAACGATGTGTATGAACATTTATGTATATATATACTGTTTACCTAGCGAACTACAAGTCTGAAAGAAGCACAATTGCAATTTTTTGGGATCCCAGTGTAGGTTGTCTATTTTTGATTCGTATATTTCCACTTTCCGACCTATTGTTTAGACCAATTATATGAGGGCACTAAAAGGCTACTGAACTGGCCACAAGTAAATTTTTGCTTGTTTTCAGTGATGCAGTTGTGGGCTAAATTGATTGGGGAAGATGTGAACCTTTTAATGTTTGATAACATGGTATTTCTTCAATATAGATGGAAGGAGCTTGCACTACTATGAGCTTTGCAACCATACATAGGGGTGGGAGGGATAGAGATTTTAATTGGACGTGGACTTCTGGTAATTACAGTAGATGGATGTTCTTGCTGTTGCCCTGAAGATTATTTAGTTCTGTGAAGTCAGGCGATGGGAATTGAGTTTTGTGTCATTGTTTTGATTGCTTTGGAGCATCTTGGAATCTTGTGTTGACTAATGGACCTTGTGGAGTACCAAAATTGGAGGATTGCAATCTTGGTTTGCTTCATAGATTTGCCTTTGCTTCAACTCTTTGTAATTTCTCTATAATGATGATGGGTTGGATAACAAGATCAAGTACGTGATGTGATTTTGATATATTGAAGAGATTTTTATTTTTGTACACTATTTTTTTTTCTGTGCAGTGGATTTTGTTCATTGAATTATTTCCTTGATAAAGGAAATGTCCAGTCGTTCTTCTCGTACAATATACATCGGTAACCTGCCTTTAGACGTAAGGGAGTCGGAAATTGAAGATCTCTTTTACAAGGTTTGCGTTGTATGGTTAATTAAGTATTTTTTTTTCTTTGACATATTTATACGAAATAATTCCTTATCTGGTGTTGGCCCATAGTTAAGCTGTGAACATGAATACATGTAATTGTAACTCACAGTACAGTATACCAGAAACTCATGTAATTTCTTGCTTCTTTGATGGGTAAAGAACCCTTATGCTAAATCCTTAAATCTTCTAATCTGGGATTTGTTTATGTTACTATCCCATGTCAGATATCTTTTGCAGCAAGGGCTTTACATTCGTATTTCATTAAGCAAAAGTAATTTATGAAGCC
The DNA here is from genome assembly GCA_033070095.1 of Escallonia herrerae. Classification (NCBI taxonomy): domain Eukaryota; kingdom Viridiplantae; phylum Streptophyta; class Magnoliopsida; order Escalloniales; family Escalloniaceae; genus Escallonia; species Escallonia herrerae. Next base: position 523,745 of record JAVXUP010000089.1, read on the forward strand.
CTTCCAATTTGATTTGTTTGAAGGGAATATATAGGTATATGTTACGGATAATGACCTTATTGTTTCACGAAGGCTATCTTTGAATATAAGGAAAGAAACATGGAAAGTAATATTAGTAGAAACTAAGTGAAAGAAAAGAGGAGAAATTGAATGTTTTATATGCACCGGAATTTAACCTCTTTCCAAGAAAGTCTTTTATTTCCTTTTTTTTTTTGCCAGGAAATGAATAGAGTTACCTCGGGGAGAATTTAACAAATGTGATAGACTTCTGGTTTTTTTTTCTATTTCCTGCTAACCGAGCTCTTGAAAGGTCTCAAAATTTTCCATTTCCTTCACTTCCCATCGGTTGCTGCCTAATCAAATGGAGCCTTTTTGTGTTATTTTCTTTGGGTTCCACATTTGACACATGCTAATGTTCTGTGCCCTTCTAATTACCAGCATCATGAGTTTGAAGTCATGCCTTTTCTTTTTGTTGTGATCGAATGTCTAAGGTCCTTGTTAAAGCTTCATGTATATCATGAAATCTAATGGTATGATCTGGCTTGCTTTTCTGTTGTTCACAGTATGGTCGTATTTTGGATATTGAGCTAAAGCTTCCTGTTCGCCCTCCTGGTTATTGTTTCGTAGAGGTATTCTCTCCTAGTATGAGTATATGCATTGAACACTTGCAGTTACAGGTTTTCACTGAATAATTGTTTTGTTCAAATATCTTCTCTTGCTGGCAGTTTGAGGATGCTTGGGCAGCAGAAGATGCAATCAGGGGTAGGGATGGATATGATTTTGATGGTTGTCGCCTAAGGGTAAGTGCTTTTGAGATCTGTTGTACTCAGCGGCATTGATTTCCCTAGAGTGTCTTTTGAAACAATTGCTGTAGGTTGAGCTTGCTCATGGTGGTCGAGGGCGTTCATCTCCAATTGACCGGCGGGGTTCTTATGGTGGGGGTGGTGGTGGACGATATGGTGTTTCACGTCGTTCTGACTATCGAGGTTCTTTTTTCACCTTGCATTTGACGGTTATTTGTCACTCTTACATTCCCTCACAATGAGATTGATTTTGCTACATAGTTGTCGTTCGTGGACTGCCTTCTAAAGCCTCATGGCAAGATTTGAAGGTAATGTTTTTCTATTGATACTTGCTGACTCAATGATTTTGCCAGAATCTTGCGCAAATAAATTATTTGCAGGATCACATGCGTGCTGCCGGTGATGTCTGTTTTGCTCAAGTTTTCCGTGACGGTGATGGTAAGTGCAGGACATGTATTGTTGAGTATGATTAGTTGGTAATGCTTGGCAGGGTTCTCAAATTGAATTCTAGTCTCAAAACTATTTTACACTCCTTGGGTCCTTCTCACTGCTGGTCACAACATTGGGACTACCAGCATTGTCTTTTTCTGCTTCTTTTTCGTGTTTAATAGTTGGAGAATATATGTAATGTTTGACATTCTAGGTAGCACGGACCTGTCCGTGCCTGACACCGACACTAACCGGGACACCGGACACCGCAATTTAAAAAAAAAAATCAGATTTTGGACACCACAGGACATCGCTGAATTTTTTAATATACTTTATTATATACATATATATATATATATATATGTGTGTGTGTGTGTGTGTGTGTGTGTTGTGTGTATACATATGTCAATATTTATAATAAAAACGACCATCAATTCGAGTAACTAAATTTCGTTCAAAAGGGTAAGAGAGAAAGCTAGTAACATGAATAGTCTTAACAGTTAACAGTAACAAGAAAGGTGGTCGCTTACAAGAAAGTAATTCAATGTCTCGATAGTACCAAGATTAGAGTCTCAATAGTAAGGAGAGAGAAGTAAAAAAGACATGGCATCAAAGGCATGAAGGAGAGGTTTTATATAGCCAGATGGGCCTGTAAATAAGGTCAGAGATGTTGAACTTTCTTACTCGGGACTGTCAAACTTGGATGCTTTAGGTAACAAAAAGAAGGAAAAGAGAAAGAGATGAGAGAGAAAGAAGAAGGTACCTTTTGCTGGGTCGATTTGATTAGGGTTTGCCCTAAAAGTCCATTTCTAAAATACCCCATATTTGTCCTTAGTTTGGCCTAAAAGCTAATTCATAAAAGACCCCAGATTTGTCCCTGAGATAAGTTTGAAATACTGCACTTTGGCCCCAAAGCGTGGACACTTCTCGAAGAGGTGTCTAACACGGTGTCTGGTAATTAAAAAATAAATAAATATATTCGGACACTGCTGAGAGGTGTTGGACACTGCTGAGAGGTGTCGGACACGTGTCTGGAGGTGTCGGACACCATACCTCAACCTATATGAGGTGTCGGTGCTTCCTAGCTGACATTTCTAGTGATGTAGGAAGGTTCTAATAATTTTGCATCGGTGTCTGAGATCTCTTACGCTTGGACTGGCTAGAAATTTTCCTTGGGTAGGCCGTAGGCCAATGTAAGTTAGGTGGCTCAAGTAGAATTTTCTTCACAACCAACTCAGTCCAAAGTGAAATATAAGGACTTTTGAAGATGTCTTTACGTATTTGAAAATGAATTATGTAGTACAAAAGTCAAGAAGAACTACTTTACATGCCTGCATGCTATTGCTGGCGAAGGGGAGATCTGAAGCAGTAATTATGGGCATGGCTTCTCTCCTTCATATGTGGCTCTATCCTTGCACAATAAAAGAAAGTGTTGCATCTGCTCTTTCTTTCCAATTAGGTTTTGCATAAGTTTTAAGTTTTCTTGTAAAGTTCTACAACCTGTAAGTCAGAAAGTGCCCTTTGTCTTCTCGGATCTCTCTAATTTTTGTTTGACTCTATGGCTTTTACTTTTACCTGGGGTGGACTCCTTAATGTCATTGGTAGTGAGGTTTCTCTCCTCTTTACAGGTTATCATATGTATCATACATGCCATTACAAACTATTTTCATTTGCGACACTGTTATATTCTAATTAATGGCACCTTGTCTTGTGATGCTGAAGCACTATAGTGTATGTTCAAACGCCATTTGTCCCCCCCCCCCCCCCCCCCCCACCTAACCCCCCTCTTTCCCCCAAGATGAAAAAGGGAAACGTGAAGTCTCCAAGGAAGCAATGATTTGTTATGGTTATACTTGAGGTATTTTCTTGTCAGGTGCTATGGGCATTGTTGATTATACTAACTATGAAGACATGAGATACGCTGTAAGTAATCAAGAGATGATTCAGTTTGCTTGTTAGGGTTGTGGCTTAATTTTCCTTTTTTCTTGTTGCCTTTTAAGTTATAAATTCATTCTTTTGACAGATCCGGAAGCTGGATGACACTGAATTCCGAAATCCTTTTGGGAGGGGTTATATTCGGGTAATTGGTTTTTTTTTTATGCGTCACAGTTCTATTAGGTCTTTGCTGCAAACATCCATCTTTGGTCTTGTAAAGTACGTGAACATGTTTAGAATCAGTGATTTAACTCAGTTTAGCTACTTTGTCCTGCCTACTGCTGTCAATTGTCAACTAACACTTCCTGTGAACTGAAAAACCACTTGTCGTCGAGAATACATGGTTATGTAAGCAGGATTTGATACTTCAATAAATTGTAAGTTATTTTGGCATTTTATTTGTAATTTTTCATTGCCAGGTAAGAAGTTATGAGGGAAGTCCATATCGCAGCCCAACCCGAAGCCTTAGCCGAAGTCGGAGTGTAAGCAGAAGTCCAAGAAGGAACAAGGGGTATTCCTATGAATTTTGTTTGCATTTCCCTCACCGTGTTTGTTTTTTGTTGCTAATGTTTTAATTTGGTACCCGTACTTTATGCAACAGCCCCGTTGGACGATCTGTATCTCGGTCGAGATCTAGGTCTGCATCTACGTCTAGGCTGTCCAGGTATGTGGTGAAGTCTAAATTGAAGCAATACTGAACTATTACACATGATTTTCGATGTTTAAGCCTTGCTTATTTTTTGGAATATATGGTTAATATATAAAAAATGTGCAGGTCAAGATCAAGGTCTTACTAGCGCTATTAGGTAATTGGATTAGCTAAGGACCTATGGATTGAACTACGCGGAATGTACTTCCACAGTATATTTGCTCTTCTACCAATATCAACAAGTAGTACGTTGTTGAGGAAAGATCATTTTGATGATGTCATTCTTCGATGGTATGACTATGGATGTTTTGCATATTGGATGTTTAGTTGAAGTAATTGGATTAGCCAAAGAATTATGAATTGCTCGCATCGTTGCTTTTATTAGTAGAATGTATTAGGTAGATTGAGATTGACTTTACTTTTTAAGTACGTCTGAGATTGATATCTGACATTATATTCTCCAATGACATGCTCTGGCTTGAAGGTGATGGGGTCTCGGGCTCGAAACTTACTGTATTGTGTCTTTGCTTGAACGATTTCATTTTGCTTAGCATTCCTCTCTACTTTTTGTCTAAGCAATATCGTTGTCCTTAATGTTGTCGATTGGTTCTTGCTTGGTATCCCAGGTTGAAGTTGCTCATCTGTTTATTTGCCGCCAACATCCAACTGTCACAAGCCATCGCCATCCGACCACCGCCACCAGTCTGCACCCACAAGCTGTTACCACGCTCGCTGTCAACTACCTCCTCTCTCTACGCTATCAGTTGATTTCTCTCCCTCATCCCGTCAATCACTCTCCATCTCCCCTTCCCGTCGGTTACCCTCCCTCCCCCATCTCATCAATGCCCCCTTCTGTATTCTCGTTGATTCCATCCTCCCCTTTTTGTCAACCCCTCTCGCCTTCCCCCTTCCTGTCAATATTTCTCCACCTCCACGTCCTGTTGACTCCTCTCCATGTCGGCATGACACCAATCTATTGATCCGCCTCCCCCCAAGCCTTCCATGCCCACCAACAGGATTTAACCCATACCTTGTACAATCCTGGTGGCAGGTTCGGTTGTTCGGGGGCTGTTGAAGGTACTGGTGGCGGCTGGTGAGGATTTTATGAGCGCTGGTGGTGGCGTTCGGTGGGAATTCTGTGGTAGAAGGAGGGGAAGCTGATGGTGGCGGTCGGTGGGGATTCTGTGGTAGATGGAGGGGATGTCCGCAGTGTGTGGTGGTGGCAATATCGCGGCGGGTGTCTGGGAAGAATAGGAATATCGTAGCATCCATAGAGTTATTGTGCTTTTTGAGTAAGGACTTGATATAGTGCCTACGAAAAGTGAGTTATTCTAGTTGCAAAGTAACCCGAACTGTTCAAACTTGTGGGCGCGAGCCATTTGACGGTAGGTTTCAATTGGAAAAAATCGAATCGGCCAAAAAATCCAAATCAGGATTTAAGTGACAATTTGGGGCGAAGGTCAGGATTTATTTGGTATTTGATCTTATCTTTCAAGAACTTTCTTTAGAATTACAGTGTGTTATATTACCAACAAACTCCCCCTTCCTGTAGTACTGATGATTGGAGGCCCTCAATCCAATCTCTCGGAACAACAGAAAGTCTTATAAAGCGAGTAATTCATTGTATATAAGGTTCATGAAGTACGAGAACTTGGCAAAAGGAGATGCTGCATGTGATAATGCAGTTTAGAGAAGATTGACGTGTAGGAAAATGTAGTTAACTGCAGCCAAGCGCGACAAAGATGTGTCTTGAAAGATGGACGACATAGGAAATTTTGGTTGCTATTCAAGTTGAGGGAAGATGTCTGCAATTTTTGTACGTCAATATTAATGGTTGGTATATGCTTAAGCAGCATTTATTTGGTGATAGTTAAAAAAAGTTTGTCAATAATTGTTGTAGAATGTGTCAACAGGATGTGACCAAGTACTTTCGGTGATCATTAATTGTTTTGTTTTGGAGTTTGTAGAAATTTTTTTACAGTCTGGATATCAGTTGGAAATTATACATAGATATGCTGTTTAACAACATCCTTCGTTGAATCTTTAATTGCTTTTCGTTCAATCTGGAGAAGTACGCTAATACCAAAAGGTTATGCAACTACATAATGGAGAAGTACGCTAATACAAAGAGGTTATGCAACTACATAGTAGAGTATGACCTTAGTGACTGCAACCACATTCAAGACATTGATAAACGCAACCTACTGAACAACATATGTACAATTAGGTATGAAGCAAGCGGACTAAGTTATCTTTGCTGAACATACTATTCCTCCCGAGTGACGAATCCATCTTTGAGCGAGTACTTGTGTTTCTGAGATGCTGTAACTACTAACAGAGAATATGTTAAGATGCTTGTCATCCTTCCATCGTCAGTGAAAATAGGGCTCCGAGTTGGTATGTACGATGCTGTGTATGAACTGGTGAGAAGAAATGCGCCCGTATAGTGAGAGAAGTGATGGCACGTTATTCGCACATGGTTTTGAAGATGATGACTCAATGGTTACTTTGTAACTATAGATAACATTATATGATCTTGAATTATTTGTCTCGAATATCTTAGACTACGGGAGATATTATGAAGTAACTCACGCGTCTCTTAGCCCATCTTTCTATCTCATCAACGTTGGCTGATGCAACGGTTCAAAATGATATGGACCATGCAATGTCACTGGAAGCGGTTTTGGCAATTTTCACAAGCTTTCTTGTAGCATTAAGACAATGTTTTATATTTTTTGTATAAACGATTACTTGTTAATCAACATTTTTTTTAATGAAATCTATATGGAGGGGCCTTTTTAAGGATGATCAATAAATTTTAATCGAAAGAATAGTTGATCAAATTTCTTTAGGAAGGTTTACTTGCAAAAAGAATTATCCACCGATCTATTTTTTTAATAATACCGGGTTGGGTTCTTCTCCTGACGGTAGGGACGATTGCTTCAATTACTGAAGTTTTACTGTATTTTGAGTCCAGCGTAAGACGAGAGTCTAGTAAGGTAAGCATAGATAGAAAGGAGACAAGCACAGGCGTATCTTAGCTCCTGGTGAGCAGAGTATCCCGAGGATTATGAAAGAAGAGAGCAAATCTTATTGCCAACATTTACGGTTGTTTTTCCCGCTAACGAGTTTATCTGCACCGCTAATCTACTTGAGCAATCATTAATTTAGATTTACATTTAGAGCGCGTTTGGAGTCACTCTTAAAAATAGTTATTAAAAATAGTTATAGATTAAAATAAAAAATAAACCAAACAGAACCTATGACATTTTAGTATCAAAGAATTTTATTTAGGGGTTGTTTAGATTATCAAAGTTATTGTAGAACTTTTTAGATTGAACAAATATTTATTAGGACTTGTTGGTATTTTTCCCAAAAATAATTGTGAAAAACGGTGCAATCTATTTTACCATTTGTTTATTTACCACATCTACACCCCTAACCAACGAAATCCCCGCGTTTTTCTTTTCTCTGTACTACACAATCAAAAATGCCCTTGCGCAACTGAATCCACCGTCCACGCTCCATACGAAAAACCTCTTCAAATCCATTAATCAATGGAGGAACTCCCAGAGGAGGATCCCTCAGGGTCAGAACTCCAAGAAAATGACTCCGACTCCACTTCGGAAGAAGCAACAGAAACCCCAACAACCGAAAAAACAAAGAAAATAACAGAGTACGAGAGGCAGAGGTTGAGGAGGATTGAAGAGAACAGGGCGAGAATGGAGGCTCTGGGGCTGAACAAAATGGCAACTTCCTTGATGGGTTCGGCTCAGAAGAGGAAAAAGAGCGAGGCAAAGGGCAAAAAGAAAATAGCTGACGAAGATGAGGAGTATGTGCCGCTTGGTGGAGATGAGGGCTTGAATTCTTCTACTGAAGAAGAGTACGATGATGGTGATGGTGAGGAGTTTTCTGGGTCTCGAATTTTGAAGGTAGTGTTTCTGTCTATTAGTATGGTATTTGTGTACGTTGCTGCATATAGCTCATTGGTGTACGAGTAATGATAGGGATCCAAACCTTGGTCGAAAGAGTTAGTTCCCAAAACTATGTAACTGAATCAACTTGTTCAAAACAGCCACCGGCACATCATCTGTGAAAACATTAAGGTTGGGATTGGAATCCCAATCATTATGCATGGTGTAGACAAAATTATAGTTTCAAAATGTTTTTTTGCAAGTTCTTAGGACAAAAGTCAAGCATCTAAAATTTGAAACTGAACTCAAAATGAAATATAGACCAGATGAGGTCTCTTTATAATGTAACTAGGGTGAGAACCATTAGGAAAATCAATTTATGAATGTTCGATCGATTCTAGGGTTTGAAAAAATAGAGGGTACAAAAAGTCTAACATTGATCTCAAGATTTTAAGTCCTCTTTAAAGCCCCGATTACTTTATGGCGTTATTAAAAAAGAATAGATGTAATGGTTGTTCGATGTCACAACAGGTGCAACCACGGGATGTGTACCACGTAGATAAAGGAAATATGATTAAGTGACTGATGCTTGTGCATTTAAATAACTTATTCATAGAGGGTTGGAATGTTTAAGGTAGTCTGTGAATTGGTACTATCCTAATCCTATGCGACCCTCTCTTTCCAAAGTATGATGGACCGAGCATTATGGTCCACTTTCTTGGTGTTCCTAAGCTTCTGATTTTCTATTCAACATGATTGAAATTGGGAATTAGCTAGGTCCTTATGCTTTTGTGTTGCATTAGGGATTACTGCCAACTTAAGGTGGGTAGAACTTACAAATAATCTCTTTACCTGGCTTGGGCAGTCTCTGGAGTCACCCCTAGTCAACCTCAACAATTCCGTCATAATCAAGAGATCTTAGTTCCAGGATTCTCCAGTTTTAGTTACGCTCCCATCCTGGAACCTCTCCCTGGAAATCCACAGCCATTTTGCTCCCTAGCACCCCTCGTGCAACTAATTGATACACACTATTGGTTGATATACTTCCCATGCTAGGATGTATGTTACATGGACTCGTTACAAATGTCCTAGTCGGATACGTGTCCAAGTCTCGGATTCTTCTAATTTTTAAAACCCAAGACACGGGGACACGGCTAAGTATTCCTATCTCTTGTTATTTTTTAGTTATTACTTAGTTAAGATGGTGTTTTCTGTGGTGCATATTGTCTTACTTTAAAACTTTTATCATCTCAGATCAGGAACAATCTAAAAGAAGCACTACAAGATAGTGTTCTTGGTGGTATATCCTACGAGATGTGTCAGACAAATATCTTTCCTATGTCCAAGTGTCGAGTGTCCGACACGGATACTTAACTCATTTTGAAGAGTCCATGTAATATAGGCTAGGATTACAACAATTAATTGTTTTCTCTAATCCTTACATTTCTCGTGCGACTGACAGGCTGGTACGTATTTTGAAGGATGTTTTTGAACCTTTGATCAGTTGAGTGAGAGCCCTTCCACACGGGACTCCCGGATCACTATGGCCGACTTTCGTCTTTGTTCGACCAGTCGGTCTCCCTTTCTATGTCAAAGCAACACCTTGATCGTGCTCCATTGATTCAGTCTTTGGAAGTTATGCACGCGACTCAATCCCTGGGGTTGGTAAGGCGAAATGGGGCCACCCTAGCCAAACCCGCCACTAGGTTTGGACCATTACCTTGAGTGAGGCCTAACGTATACACCTTTTGTCATGGAGATGTGATCTTATCCACCGACGGGTCTTGTTCTAAGCCCAATCCTCTCGTCTTTAAGAACTAGTTCTGAAATAGTTCTTAAACGCACCCAGGAGCGCGTAACGCGTGGGAATCTGCCGAACAGTTCAGGCGGGGGGATGTGCTACATCTTGGATGTAGGAGTGACCAAAAACAACTCGGAGCCTAGAAAGAGAACGAGCCTCTGAAGCAGCAGCCTCATTCGTTAAGGTTACAATATTCCCATTGGGACATACTCGTGCAAAATCTCTATTTTGCCTTTTCCAGTGTAATGGTGCTCTAGGTCCTAGCTAACAAAGTCTGAGGCCATGTATTTGTTGAGGGGTTATACACCGTTTAGTGATGATATTTTGACTCTATGTTAGGCATATCAAAAACTGCATAAATACATGGTAAATTTTATTGGTGCATGAGATATGCATGTCGAAATTTTCAAAAAATCCCTTAGGACTACCTTTCTCTTTTCAATTTTACTTTTGTTTTCCTTCGGAATGCCATGTTGTAATTGCCACTAAGTGTTGGCATGACATGCAATGCAAAATGCTTATGTTTAGACATTTAATTTTATTCCCTTTTCCCCCTTGATTCTCGAGATCCAGGCAAAGAGAAAACATTCAACGCCTAGAAGGAAAGTTCCTGGTCAAAACCTTTCAAGCAATTCAGACTTCCGTGATGATGATGATGCTTTAATGCAGGTAATCATTATGTTCCTTGAAGGTATTGCTGGTATATTATGCTGATGAGTTGTTAGTTACTGATGATCAACAAACCATAGTCTTTTTGAGGTTCATATGATCGTACCAAGGAATTACATTCATTTCTGAGAATATTTTTGCAGGCAATTGCTCTTTCTCTAAAAGATTCTTCGGGGTTCTTAAATGTAGCAAGCAAGGTTCCTTTCAAGTGCTCCGGGGCAAGTGTGAAAGATGATAATATCAACAAAATAGTTGGAAGTGAGCGCATTAAGGAGGATACAAGAAAGAGACAGAGAAAAAAATCGGTTGGTTTTGGGTGGATTGGTGGTTTCGCTGTAATGATAGATGGTTTTTTATTTCTTTTTATTTTTTTCTCTTGATGTGTACTTCCTTTTTTACATTTTTGTCAGCAGATCGCTACTCGGGTGCAAATGACCGAGGATCAGTTGATTGTGCACTTCTTTCAGTTTGACGGTAATGTTCTGTGATCTTGTGTTTGATCTTGTATTCTTGTTATAAAGGAGCTTATTGAGTTCATGCACATGCATCAATTGGAGAAGAAAGAAGTTCTTTACGTTTGAACTATCTAATCTCGAAAATATGTTCTTTGGTTGATAATTCCTTTTTCTTGTTCCAGTTATCCAATACCTGACATGGATCTGCTTATTCATGTTAGTGCCTTTAGGTGTTACGTATATATACTGTCAAACCCAAAAATACTGGACACAACTAAAAATTTGAATTTGTGTAGTGTTCTTCTTTCATTTCTGAGGATAAAGTCGATAAACTGTAGTATAGTGACAAGCTATCTAATAAAAAGCAGTCATGATAGACTGAAGGGGGTTCTTTTAGTATAGTATTAGCATGGGGACTTGAATCAATTCGAAGGACGGTGTCATCTTGGTACATGGGGTTACTTCTGATCAAGTTCCCTTCTTGATTGTGGAGGCTTTAAAGGATGTTGTTATGTTGGTGGTGTTTATCAGTCATTGGCAACCCCATCTTTTGCTTGGCTTATAAATTGCAGATGCTAAATATTGTCGACTTTTTTGGGCCCATTTTCTAACAGCTCAAGCTTTGAGAGCAGAGGTAAGTTTACATATTATTGAAGCTCTCGCTGCGCAAGGTCTTGCGTTCAATTCCTCCCGCTTGCACATCTGGCCCCCCTTTATTGTAATGCAGTTTGCATTCTTTATATGTGAACTTGGTGGTGGTGCACCTAATTTGCCACTCCATGTGCAATCAGGGACTTCACTTGAGAGAGGGGGGGGGGGGGGGGGACAAGCATGATAACATTATTGGGCCCATTGTTTAACAATTTAACTTTTAGATCAGATGGTAACCTAAGAAATCTGATTTGAGGAAATGGAATTGGGAAGCTCTCGGTAGGGACGTAGGGTGGAGCTGAGGATTATCCAAGTCTTAGCTGAGATTCGGTCCCTTGATGTTACTGGGGGGACTAGAGAGCTGCAGACAGAGGAGTTGGAGAAGAGAGTAGAGCTGGAACTCGAAGCAAACAGATTGCTGGCGTAGGAAGTTGTTGGACGCAGAAGTAGAGAGTCCTTTGGTTTTAGCAGGCGATGGAAACCGTAAGTTCTCCATAAGTTATAAACTGCTCACAATATTCAACCGAACTGAGAGTGCTATTATAGATGGGGTGGAGTATCTGCGGAGGAGGATGTGAGGAAGAGTACTGTTGGGTTTTATCAGCGGTCATTTGTTTAGGATTCATGACATCAGGGAAGTCATACCCATTAGTCTTGTGGGGAGTGTTTATAATTCTTATCCAAAGTTTTGGTAGATAAATTATGGGAGGTTTTGCCCTCGGGCATTTCTGAGTCTTGAAACGCCTTTGGGGGTGGAAGGCAGATCTTGGATATAGCCTTGGTAGCTATTTATTGTGTTGATATCTGGCTAAGATGTGTGTTCTTGTTTGTTACAGAGCATGCGACAAGGCACTTCTTATTGTACCTGCTAGATAGATTAGGTTTTCGGGAAAAAATGGAGATAGTCGCTAAAATACTGCTTGTCTACAGCGCATTTCTCGGTTTTGGTGAATTGTTCCCGGGTTAGTTTTGCAGATCTTGTGGCTTCAAATAAGATGATTCCTTACTTCTTGTTTCTTATTGTTATTGAGGCCCTTAGTCGGTCGCTGTCCATTGTGTATTTTTTTTTATTTTTACAAGGGTTTCGGAGCACAGCTTGGCTTCCAGTGTTGTGGTATGTATTTTGTTTATCTTGGGATGCCGATGAGGACCGGCTTCGTCATTCGAGATTAGTGCTGTTATCTTCCCGGTTTCCTTTGGTCTTAAGGTGAATGATGCTACGAGTGAGTTATTTCCGGTGGTATAGCATGTTGAATAAGCTATTTGATAGAGCTGAAGTTAAGTGCTGAAAATTTAAGTGCTGAATTTTTAGAACTGAAAGCTTCAAGCGACTGAATTCCCACTACTAAAAATTAAGTTGACATGTTTGGTAAACCAAATGCAGATGTTTGATGTTTATTTCATTTTACAAATCTATCAGGACTACCAAATTGCACCTTTATGTATATGTTTCATAATTTTCTAGTTGCAAAAACCGCAGTGGGAGTGTTGGTGGTGGTGGCGGCAGTGATGGTGGTGGTGGTGGAAAGGTGCTTGTAATGGTTGCAGTAATGTGGTTGAAGAGGTGATGATAGAATACGGGTGGTGGTGATTGTACTGGTGGCGACGTGCAACGAAATGGTACTCATGGAGGTGATAGGGCCCAAGCTGTGTTGAAGGTGGTGTCCTTGTGATGGTGGCCATGGTGTTGGTCTCGTGATGGTGGTGGTGTTGGTGCCAGCGGCTAGGTGGTGGTCATTGCGGTGTTGGCGGTGGCTCTAGTGTGGTCAGGCGTTGTTGTCGGTTGAATGATGGTGCTGTAATGGAGGTGACATCTGTGGTGTTGTGGTAGTGGTGGACTGGTTGTCATGAGGTGTGATGGTGGTGAACGCGGTGTTGGTGATGGTGGCTCTGCCATCACGGTGGGCAATATTCCTTTTACCTAATATATTATTTATTAACTTTTGGTTATCCCACTTAAAATTAAGTTAGTACCCTATGACTTAGAACTTAGGTCTATTTTAGGCAGATCTTAATTTTTTGAGTGATAAAAAGTCAAGCGTCAACAAACACACTTAATAGAAAATCATTGAATATATTAAGTTTCAGGTTCTTACTAGTGTTATTGAACACAGTCTATTGATACGCATACATAGAGTGGGGAGTCTCTCACTTCTGGGTCTCCTGTGGGGCTCTTTGATTAAGGACCGGCACGCTGGAATTTAGTGCTTGGGCGCTGTGAGAACCGATTGGCAAGAAGGAAAAAGCATTATCTTATTAAAGGAGGCCGTTTCTCTATAAGCGAAATATCCTCTCCAGCTTGACTATGTACGCGATGTCCTTGTTTGTGATTCCAGCCTCTGTTGCTGACTAGCTGAAGAGGCTTGAAAGAAAGTTCCTTTGGAGGCTTCGGCAAAGACCAAGAAGTATTATTGCGTTAATTATGACCTTGCTATTAAAAAGTGACAAACTTCAAGTTGGCTCTCCTAGGGAATTGGTTATAGAAGTTTATCTGTATATGGTGAACTGGGATGCGTTTTGGATTCGCTTGATGAAGTGGGCTAGCCCTTGGGCTCCCACGTAGGTTTGGTGGCGACGGCTCCCAGTTTCAGTTTAGATTGACATTTGGTGTGGGGAGAATACTCTGCTAAAGACTTTCTCTCTGTTGTTTCGGTTGCTTGTGACAAAAAAGCGTGGGAGTTACATGCTTTTGAGCTTTCGGCAGTGTGCCATTTTTGGTATTCGGACTTTCTACGGGGGCCTTCAGGATTGGGACCTGGGCTCGTCATGGCCCTCGTTTAAACCCTACATTTGGTGCACAGTTAAGGAGCGCAAAGATCGAGTTTCATGGAAGGAGGACTTTGAAGGACTGTTTTCTATGAAGACCTATGACTCTTTGGGCTGTGGGGGACAATGTCTTTCCATGGTATTCCGTTTGTACCCGGCCTGTCCCCCTTAAGTATGTGGTTTTTTAGGTGGGAAGCAGTAGTGATATTCTGAGGAAGAGAAAAGATTTACATTAATTGGTGCTACTTGTGTCGGGGTGACACAGAGTCGGTTGACCATTTACGGTACTCCATCCTTTTCGGAGTCTGTCTTTAGTCTTTTGGGTAAATTACACAAAACTCTCCTGAGGTTTGTACCCGCATTACACACAACTACACACTTTTAACGGCAAGCCCAACTTCGTTTCAAGATTCCCTTACACTACTTTATTGCAATTTTCATACCCAAAATACTCCCCCCCCCCCCCCCACGCCGTTCTTTATACACCTTTGTGGCCTCACTGTTGGTGGCGAATTTCGGTGGTGAAGGGCTGACCCACCACCGCCATCTTAGGTCACCGTGACACAACAGCGGCGTCGCCTCTTGGAATGAACATAGCCCTGCAACCACTCTCGCGGAATAAGCCTTTCAAACTGCCAATTCACAAGAAGAAAATCATCGCTCTTAAACGAGAAGATGGATTTGATTAGCTTTTTAGGAAATTTCTAAACGGATCTCTTGTGGGAATGATTTGGAAGATCCAAAACCCCCAAGTTGTCCACGGTTGGTGAGAACAATGTCGGGTGGCGATTGATCGAGGCGCTGGGCAGTTTGTTTGGCGGAGGCACCGGCCGGAGTTGCTCGCTAGTGACTGAAAGTGGCCGGCGGCTAGCGATCACATAACAGCCACTGAGGTGTTGGGCGATGGCGTGGCCGGAGTTGATCGCTGGTGACTGAATCCATGGCCGACAGTGGGGTTGCCACGAAGTGGGAGTGGCGCCGCCTCTCTACGGCCGGCTGCTGTCTCCCTTCCTTTCTGTTCTCTATCTCTTTTTCTTTCTCTCAAACTCTTTTTTTTTGTTCTCTCATTATAATTTTAACGCAAGCTGATTTTTTTTCTTTTTTTCTTTTTTTCTTTTTTTTTTTTTCCAAATCTTGCTATCTTTTTCGAACAAATTTCTCTCTGCCATCTAAAAATAGCCAAACAAAGATTCACACTCCGTTCCCCTTTGTTCTTTCTACACCTATGAGTGTAATTAGGACAAACCTCACGGGAGTTTTTTGTAATTTGCAAAAGTCAGTTGTGCATTTCATTGACCTTCCACTCGTTAAAGTTAGTTGGATCTGATGTTAAAGAACAAGTTTTCCCTCCAATTCCCAAGAACAAGTTTTCCCTCCAAATTCCAAGAAAACTTTGTCTGAGGGGCATTCATGTCTTTTGCATTGCACCGTTAACACCGTAAGAGAAAAAGTTACCTTTTGAGCGGAGTGTAATTTTTAAAGTTAAGGGGGTGGAGTGTAATTATGGCAAACCTCAGGGCAGTTTTGTGTAATTTACCCTAGTCTTTTCTGGATGCCGTGGGTTATACAGTTATACTGAGAGGCGAGATCGGTCCTTGAGGTGTTGGCTCGCTTGGTCTTTTCTGAAATTTTCTGGAACTATGTGGACGAATGTTTCAAGTATCATGCCTTTCCTTTGTCATGCAATGTTATCAGGGTGCAAATGTTTCTATTGTTGTTCTTTAAGAGATCTTTTTTTTTCTGATGTTTACTGTCCTTTTGGCATCATTTGACCTCACCTCACCGAGATGCTTATCCATATAATTTTTGCATTGAAACTCATTGGGTGAAAGTTACCATTTCCTATAAAGGGATGGAAAGATTATGATCCGACGCATCCAGCAGACCGAAACAGCGTTCCGTTCTTTTTGGTACTTGTAGCATTGTTGACCAGCGGAGTGCCACAATCCCATCATCCTAACATGTTTCTGCTCCCTTTTTTAGAGCGACAGCGTTGACAAATCTTTATGGCTTTATGGAGTACTTAACCTATGCTCTCTTCCCCCCCCCCTAGGAAAGGATTATCCAATAACAGGGGAGTTGCTATCTTAGCATGGTAGAAGGTCACTACCATCGCCTTCAGATGCAGCATGCTTTTGAGATTTGAGAATAGTTGATCATTACTGATGGTTGAAGAGTCACAATGGCCAATTACTGTTACTCTAATACATTTCTTATCTAATTAGCGTATGCTGTCTACAACTTTTAAATACATGAAAGCTCTCTATTTGACTGAATAAGTAGAAGTCTCTGTTTGACTGAATAAGTAGAAGCTCTTTGTTTGACTAGGAAAATCTGCTCTCAATAAGCTTCTTGTTTTATGGGGGCCAAGGAAAACGTAGTATATGTGAATCTTTTTGTGATCTCAAATCTTCCTCTTCCTCTGACTGTTATATATGTAAATGTAGCTAAGCAAAGTTTGGGGGTTAATGAGGTGGATTATTGCTTCACAGAAGCAGGGAAAGGGAGCATAATTCTGAGAGACTTACGGAGAGTAGCAGCTGCCCATGACTTTACTTGGTCAGATAAGGAGATGGAAGATATGATTCGGTTTTTTGATAGTGATCAAGATGGGAAGGTTATTACTTGCTCTTACCTGCTTTATTTTTAATGCTCTCTTACTATACTCTTGTTGATATTTTAAATGCAAGAACGTTCAAGGGAATGACAAATTGTTGTATTTGAGACGCATCGACTATTGCTTAATTGATTTTGGTGATAATTTTGGCTAGATATTCTGTATCTGCTGCTGCAGCAGGCAGATTGTTTGGTGATGACAGTAGAAACAGAAGGTGGTGTAGAAAAAAAATTGTTGATCTTCATGAGGAACTGCCATGTAGTCGCACATTAATCCACGGTAGATTAAGGTTAATTCATGGCTCTTTCCATTTCCTTCTGGAGGCATGTCGCTTGAAAATACAAGTATAACTTCATGTTATTTCTTTATTCTGAAATGGATCTGTTTAATGTCCATGTGAAGTGGGGAAGTGCTAGCATTAAGATGGTGTACTTGAACAAACCATTGCATGTAGTATATACAACTGCTTTAGTTCATCCTATGATTTGATCAGCGCACAGAGTTACTGATGCTTACTTCCACATCTGCCCGCCATTTCCTGGACTTTGAGTTGACTGCTGTAGTTTGCCATATAATTTGCGATATACTACTGCATTCCAAAACTTTGGTCCTTGACTTTGTAGCAAATCCTAGGCAGAATCTGAAAGCCTTAACTTAGGCTTGAATAGCTAACCAAAGTTAGGTAAGCATGTTTGAAAAGTCAAACGAGGGTGAAAACAAAAACTGTCAATGTCTATGTTTCAGATTCTAACCTAGGAAATTTCTAAAAACCCAAGGCTCTCAAAATTTTGAAACGGAGGTACACCGTTTAGAGCATTACCATCCACATGCATGTGCTCTTTGTGAACTGTTTCGCCATCTTGACGAAGTTGATTTATCTTTGTGATATCCGGACATGTCAGCTGGAAAGAGAGAGAATCTGAGTTCTGGTGGTTCAATATTGAGGCTAATGGGCCTTCACAATGATTCCAGAA
Source organism: Escallonia herrerae (assembly GCA_033070095.1). Classification (NCBI taxonomy): domain Eukaryota; kingdom Viridiplantae; phylum Streptophyta; class Magnoliopsida; order Escalloniales; family Escalloniaceae; genus Escallonia; species Escallonia herrerae. The sequence continues at coordinate 541,408 of JAVXUP010000089.1, forward strand.
GTTATTCTCATGTGTCATTGCTAAATGAAATCTAAGAGAAGGAAGAGGAAATGAAAAACTTTTCGAGATAGAGAATTGGATTTCATACTGCTACATTTTTTTTCTTCAGTAAGACTCCAAAAATAAAACTAGAAAACGGGGAAGGAAAAATTATCCATTCCCTTAAAAGAGTGGGCTTGCTAATTCCACGGAACGATAAGTTACAAATCCTCTTTCTTCCACGTGTCCCTGGGTCATCATCACGAATTTCCTATTGCTTGGAAGGGAGAAAAGAAAGATCTTGTTGTTTCTTCAACAACTTCTGCAGTCTCTATTTCACTACAGGATTTGCGAATGCGGCATGAGTATCATAAGTGTTTCTTCTACTTCAATTCTTGAATAATGAGAAGAAAATTCGGTATTTCCTTACGTGAGTAGATAAAGAGATGAATCTGAACATCTTTAACTAAGCCGATGACAGAAAAAAGATCTAGGGGCGAGGGGAATAACCGTTATTCAGACATCTTTACCCGAATCAGCCGTTCAAGTATTCCAATTGCATCCTTTGAGAATGAACCACATACCCAGACACAGAGCCAAAATCTCTTAAGGCATGGTGTTTTAGGAAGTGGTTTTGCTTGAATCATATACTTGATTTCCATTTGTTTATGTATTTATCTTTCTTGTTTGTTTACTTTGCAGCTAAGCCTTGATGATTTTCACAAGATTGTTAGTCGATGCAAGATGATACAGCCGTCTTAAGATGTTGCAACTGGTTTAGAAGCATGACAAGCCAATCAGGTATATGATTTTGTTCAGTTATCATAACGGGTTTAAAAGCATGCTCCATTTTTTTTTTATGAAATTCACTTCAATTTGCGTATTTAAGAAAAGGAGATGTTGCATTTATCGCATCTCAATTTGCAGGATTCTGAAGTTTTACTCTGTTTTAGTGCATTGAACCTGAACCAATTGGACGCTCGAGACTGTGTACTGAAGCTCAACCAGACTTCAAGTTTGAACAATGGTCTTTGATGCACGAGACCTTTCTGCACATGGCTCTGAAGCACTAACAGAAGTTTTGGACGCTAGGAGGCGTCCTTAGAGTCCAGTTTTGTTGTTGTGCTTTACGGCACTAAAAGTTTGCTGTGTTGTTTCCGATGCGGCGCAGAAACTAACAATAACAAAGATAAAATTCTGTTCACTTATGGGCACTTTTCTCGTTATTTATTTCATGTTCACGGGAAGTTTCACTTTATAACGTGATAATCCGTCTCCCTGAGCTTGAAGTGATAAACAAGATTATTGACAATTTCTTGTACTCCATTAATCAGGGCCGTCTTATTTAGAGAAGTTTACCAAGATTGGCAATGAGAACTTGGTTAAGAAGTGGACATAATTGAAGGAGCATTTTTGTATTACGGGTTCAACTTCTACCGGATTCGTTTCGAGAATATAGTGACAGGTGAGAACTCATGCCTCACCAGAACCACGCTCCTTTTTGATGTTAAATGAGAGTATGTTGCTAATGTTTCACTAGTTCCTATTGGGACTAGTACGAACATTATGAAAGACATTAGCGCGTATGTTACTGCTGACAACTAAGGTGGACGCTCCATTATCAAAGTGTAATATAAGTCTGATGCATCAGGTCATTATCATTGTGTTATCTGTTTTTTAGGCTAGAGTAAACAAGTGTATGGTAAGGGGCAATATTTCCCCTTTCATTATCTTCCATCATTCTAAGTTGTTTAATTTGTTTGTAAGGGAAAGGTTTCTACGCCAGCTATCCTGTATTTTTCTTTTGTAGCTAAAGAAAATACGTGTAAGAGTGCTAAGTGCAATACCATTAACAAAGAAAATTCTGTTCACTTATGGCACTTTCCTCATTATTTATTTCATGTTCACGGGGAGTTTCACTTTATAAGATGAAAATTTGTCACCTTGAGCTTGGAGTGATAAACAAGATTGTTAACAATTTGTTGTATTAATCAGGGTCGTCTCATTTAGAGAAGTTTAACAAGGTTGACAATGACAACTTGGTGAGGGAAGTGGACAGAGTTGAAGGAGCATTTCTTGATTATGGATTCAACTTATTTCGGATTCGCTTTGAAAATATAGTGACGGTTGAGAATTCATGCCTCACCAGAACCACCATCATGTTTGATGTTAAGGAAGAGTATGTTGCTAATGTTTCACAAGTTCCTATCGAGACAAATATGAACATTATGAAAGGCATCGCCGCGTATCTTACTGCACACAACTAAGGTGGACGCTCCGAATTATCAACGTGCAATAAAGTCCGATGCGTCAGATTATTATTGACGTGAGTTATTTGTTTCATAGGCTATAAAAAACACATGTACGGTAAGGACAGTTACATTCTTGGACCACGTAACGAGAGTGGTGTCCTTATTGACGTCGCATAACAATAATATTAATACTGCTAGTACGTGCGCCTTTCACTATTAAGACCCATCTATCTCCCAGCATCGTAGATGCAGTGCTTCAAAGTCAAGCTCTTAATTTTAACAAGAAGAACAAGTCTTCAACCGTCCCACTATTTGCTTTCCAGTTAACTTACGACTAGTGCTCTATATACCCAGGGTCATTTCTTCTTGGTATATGGTATGATATTAACTAACGTCGGTATATTTGATCAAGTTGCCTGCAAAATTTCAACACCCCCTAGCCTGAGAAGCTATTACAGATTCTATCTACAAGTGTGTAACACAACAACATAAGCAGAATAAAAGTTCTAATCTAATGAGCAAGGTATCGGTTACTCCCCAGTGCTTACCAATTTCCCAATTTGCATGTGTGCGTGGTATCTTCTTCCAGGCAAGGACACATGCAATCAGCATCTTTGTAATTTCTTGGATTTCCTCGTGGTAAGAAATCTGGCATTCCTTGAGCAATAGATAGTGGTGGTTTCTGCGTTTTTCTGCACTGGTGAATAACTTCTAACGCCCAACCAGACCTTCAAGTTTGAACGATGCTCTTTGATGCATTAGAGATAGACTGTAAGGGCCAAAAATACTAAAAGAGCACACCAGTGCTCTTTTAGGGTGTTAGTTACCAGATTTGACTGAGCAAATTTAGGGTTTGAGTTTCGCTAGGTCTGCATATGGAAAAACAGCATTTGTTCGAACGTACCGAGAATTTGCCAATGCACGGATTTTTGAAGGTTGTTTCTTCATTTGCCTGCCATTTCCTTGGAAATTGAGTTGACTGCTGTAAGTTTTCCTGCATGTTTGTTTGAGTAACACATTTCCTATCCCAAGATAATCAGAAGCATGATGTTAACATATTGCACAAATTCAGCCGGGATTGCATCAACCGGGATGATGCACATGTTAAATAAGTACTTAACTTTAAAATCTTGACAGCCCAGAACAAATGCCATGATCTATTTACCTTCCTTTTTGTATAATTTAAGTTTTGGACATAGTTATAGGATTTTCATCTTTTACAGCTTCATTTCAGCCCTAAAATTTAGTTCTTCAGTGTATATATACTGCTACCAATAAATGAGATTATACACCACAATTAATACCATTTTGACATGGTATCAGAACCTACAAACCCATCCAATCTTCTCTAACCCAAACAACCAATTTCTCTCAGGCATTTCAGCAAACACCTACCCTCTAATTTCCTGATCCAATATATTATTCCGTGGAAGCCACAAACCCATCCCATCTAATCTGACCATATATTCATGGCTTCTTTCACAAACCCAGCCACCTCTGATCCAACCTCCTCATATTATCTTCATAATTCTGATCAACCAGGCACGCTGCTAGTCACACAATTGCTCAACGGCGACAACTATCTTACGCGGAGTCGAGCTGTGATTATGCCCCTCAAAGCAAAAAATAAGCTGGGTTTCATTGACAAAATCATCAAAGAACCCGCTGCCGACTCTGCTGAATTATCCTCTTGGACACGCTGCAATTCTATGGCCACTTCTTGGCATATTCATTCCACAATTCCTGCTACTGCCAATAGCATTCTCTGGACATGTATTGCTAGTGAGGTTTGGATTGATCTTCATGATCGATTTTCTCAACAAAACACTCCTCGCATCTTTGAGATAAGGCGAGCTATCTCCAACAATACACAAAATACAGATTCAGTCTCTACATATTATACTACCCTCAAAGCCTATCGCGACGAACTCTCTTCATATCGAACACCACCCACTTGCACTTGTGGCGCCATGAAAACCCACAATGATCTTCTGGACAGTGATGCTCTCATGGACTTTTTACAAGGACTTAATGAGTCATATGCCTCTTTTAGTGGATCCCCTCCCATCTATGGCTAAAGCCTATTCCTTGGTTTTATAAGAAGAGAGACAACGATCTTATCACAATTCTCGACAAATTTTACCTTCTCCAGCAGCAATGGCGATGACTCACAGGCCACCACATTCTTCTTCTCGGCCAACTTCTCGGCAAGACAACAGTAACCGTTCTTGCTACCATGTACTGTAACTACTGTGACATGGATGGTCATTCAGATAGTCATTGCTTCAAACAACATAGCTATCCCCCTAGGACTAATGATAATGCGTCAAACCGTGGTAGCCAATCTCATTATCAACCAGAAACTCGTGGTTTTACACGACTGTACCGCTATCACCAGAAACAAGATGATCAAAACAGGTGGATCAATTTTCACTGAAATGGAAGTGAACGTTTCGGCAAGCAAAGCATGGACAATATACGGCACAACTGACCTCCTGAAGATTACTCTCCCAAACTACTTGAAGAGTGTTGAGATTCTTGAAGGTGATGGAGGAGTTGGCACCATTTGCAGAACAACTCCTCTAGAAGGTATGCGCATCATCTTGTTCTTTAGGCGTAAAACTATTTGATAATCTCTTTTTTTTTCAATTTTGTTCTTGCTTACGTCTATATATCTTCGCTCTACGGTGCTATTTAAAAGTTTGCTGTGTGTTTCCGATACGGCGCAGAAACTAACATTAACAAAGATAAAATTCTGTTCACTTAATTATGGGCACTTTCCTCATTATTTATTTCCTGGTCACGGGAAGTTTCACTTTATAAGATGATAATCTGTCTCCTTGAGCTTGAAGTGATAAACAAGATTATTGACAATTTCATGTATTAATCAGGGCCGTCTTATTTGGAGAAGTTTACCAAGGTTGACAATGAGAACTTGGTTAAGGAAGTGGACATAATTGAAGGAGCATTTCTGGATTACGGGTTCAACTTCTACCGGATTCGTTTTGAGAATATACTGACGGGTGAGAACTCATGCCTCACCAGAACCACGCTCCTTTTTGACGTAAAGGAAGAGTATGTTGCTAATGTTTCACTAGTTCCTATTGGGACTAGTACGAACATTATGAAAGACATCAGCGCGTATGTTACTGCTGACAACTAAGGTGGACGCTCCATTATCAAAGTGTAATCTAAGTCTGATGCATCATGTCATTATCGTCGTGTTTATTTGTTTCTTGGGCTATAGTAAACAAGTGTATGGTAAGGGGCAATATTTCCCCTTTCATTATCTTCCATCATTCTAAGTTGTTTAATTTGTTTGTAAGGGAAAGGTTTCTACGCCAGCTATCCTGTATTTTTCTTCAGTAGCAAAATAAAATACGTGTAAGAGTGTTAAGTGCAATACCATTACCAAAGAAAATTCTGTTCACTTATGGCACTTTCCTCATTATTTATTTCATGTTCACGCGGAGTTTCACTTTATAAGGTGAAAATTTGTCACCTTGAGCTTGGAGTGATAAACAAGATTGTTAACAATTTGTTGTATTAATTAGGGCCTCTTATTTAGAGAAGTTTACCAAGGTTGACAATGAGAACTTGGTGAGGGAAGTGGACAGAGTTGAAGGAGCATTTCTTGATTACGGATTCAACTTATTTCGGATTCGCTTTGAAAATATAGTGACGGTTGAGTATTCGTGCCTCACCAGAACCACCATCATGTTTGATGTTAAGGAAGAGTATGTTGCTAATGTTTCAAAAGTTCCTATCGAGACAAATATGAACATTATGAAAGGCATCGCCGCGTATCTTACTACACACAACTAAGGTGGACGCTCCAAATTATCAACGTGCAATAAAGTCTGATGCGTCAGATTATTATTGTCGTGAGTTATTTGTTTCTTAGGCTATAATAAACACATGTACGGTAAGGACAGTTACATTCTTGGACCACGTAACGAGAGTGGTGTCCTTATTGACGTCGCATAACAATAATATTAATATTGCTAGTACGTGCGCCTTTCTCGATTAAGACCTATCTATCTCCCAGCATCGTAGATGCAGTGCTTCGAAGTCAAGCTCTTAATTTTAACAAGAAGAACAAGTCTTCAACCATCCCACTATTTGCTTTCCAGTTAACTTATGACTAGTGCTCTATATACCCAGGGTCATTTCTTCTTGGTATATAGTATGATATTAACTAATATCAGTAATTTCAAAAAATGTCGGTATATTTGATCAAGTTGCCTGCAAAATTTCAACACCCCCTAGCCTGAGAAGCTATTACAGATTCTATCTACAAGTGTGTAACACAACAACATAAGCAGAATTAAAGTTCTAATCTAATGAGCAAGGTATCGGTTACTCCCCAGTGCTTACCAATTTCCCAATTTGCATGTGTGCGTGGTATCTTCTTCCGGGCAAGGACACATGCAATCAGCATCTTAGCAATTTCTTGGATTTCCTCGTGGTAAGAAATCTGGCATTTATCCTTGAGCAATAGATGTGGTGGTTTCTGCGTTTTTCTGTACTGGTGAATAACTTCTGACGCCCAACGAGACCTTCAAGTTTGAACGATGCTCTTTGATGCATTAGAGATAGACTGTAAGGGCCAAAAATACTAAAAGAGCACACCAGTGCTCTTTTAGGGTGTTAGTCACCAGATTTGACTGAGCAAATTTAGGGTTTGAGTTTCGCTAGATCTGCATATGGAAAAACAGCATTTGTTCGAACGTACCGAGAATTTGCCAATGCACGGATTTATGAAGGTTGTTTCTTCATTTGCCTGCCATTTCCTTGGAATTGGAGTTGACTGCTGTAAGTTTTCATGCATGTTTGTTTGAGTAACACATTTCCTACCTCAGGATAATCAGAAGCATGATGTTAACATATTGCACAAATTCAGCCGGGACTGCATCAACCGAGATGATGCACATGTTAAATAAGTGCTTAACTTTAGAATCTTGACAGCCCAGAACAAATGTCATGATCTATTTTCCTTCCTTTTTGTATAGCTTAAGTTTTGGGCATAGTTATAGGATTTCCATCTTTTACTTCTTCATTTCGGCCCTAAGATTTAGTTCTTCAGTGTATATATATATTGCTATCGGTAAATGATATTATACACAACAATTAATACCATTTTGACATGGTAGCAGAGCCTACAAACCCATCCAATCTTCTCTAACCCAAAACAAGCAATTTCTCTCAGGCATTTCAGCAAACACCTAGCCTACCCTATAATTTCCTGATCCAATATATTATTCCGTGGAAGCCACAAACCCATCCCATCTAATCTGACCATATATTCATGGCATCTTTCACAAACCCAGCCACCTCTGATCCAACCTCCCCATATTATCTTCATAATTATGATCAACCAGGCGCGCTGCTAGTCACACAATTGCTCAACGGCGACAACTATCCTACGTGGAGTCGAGCTGCGATTATGCCCCTCAAAGCGAACAATAAGTTGGGTTTCATTGACAAAATCATAAAAGAACCTGCTCCCGACTCTGCTGAATTATCCTCTTGGACACGCTGCAATTCTATGGCCACTTCTTGGCTTATTCATTCCACAATTCCTGCTATTGCCAATAGCATTCTCTGGACAGGTATTGCTAGTGAGGTTTGGATTGATCTTCATGATCGATTTTCTCAACAAAACGCTCCTCGTCTTTGAGATAAGGCGAGCTATCTCCAACAATACACAAAATACAGATTCAGTCTCGACATATTATACTACCCTCAAAGCCTATCGCGACGAACTCTCTTCATATCGAACACCACCCACTTGCACTTGTGACGCCATGTAAACCCACAATAATCTTCTGGACAGTGATGCTCTCATTGAGTTTTTACATGGACTTAATAAGTCATATGCCTCTTTTAATGGATCCCCTCCCATCTATAGCAAAAGCCTATTCCTTGGTTTTACAAGAAGAGAGACAACGCTCTTTTCACAATTCTCGACAAATTTTACCTTCTCCAGCAGCAATGGCGACGACTCACAGGCCACCACATTCTTCTTCTCGGCCAACTTCTCGGCAAGGCAACAATAACCGTTCTTGCTACCATGCACTGTAACTACTGTGACATGAATGGTTATTCAGATAGTCGTTGCTTCAAACAACATAGCTATCCCCCTCGGACTAATGATAATGCGTCAAACCGTGTAGCCAATCTCATTACCAACCAGAAACTCGTGGTTTTACACGACAAACATCTCGTAGTTCTGCCCCTATTTTTTGGAATTCCTCTCGGTCTAATGCTGTAGCATATGACAATCCAACGCCTGCATCAATCAACATTTGATTCTCCGTCTCTCACTGTTGATCAAATCCGCTGACCCCTTCTAAGTCATCTCTCCCTTGGATTATGTGTGGTGATTTTAATATTCTTTCTATACTTGACTTGAGATGGCTGTGGATTTGAAAGAGTTGTAGTTTATGAAAATTAATGGAAAATTCATGTTTGTTTGAATACCGTTAATTCAGCTACGTAAATATCCTGTTATTTAATTTTTAAGCCAAAAATGGACAGGGGGAATGCAAGAAGATTGTAATGTATTTTTGAGAATTATTGAATCACGCCTTGTAAATTAAAAAGAGGTTTTAGTGCTAAACGAACACAACATTAATGTCTTTCTCTTTCCACTCGATACTTGATCCCTGATACGATAGTTCCATGTAACAATAAAAAGATATGACAATTCTGTTCGAGTGGGCTAATCCCATTCATTTGTTAATTTTCTTTGATTCTGTTTCAAATATTTCAGGTCCAATGACATGCTGTTATGTTTGTGATTTTTAGATACTGTTAATAGGCTTAACATGTTTATTTAAGCAACTCTGGTCAGTTATCTAATGATCCCTCCAGATTTAGCCTAAGCTAAGTTCTTTGGCACCTCATTCTCTGTTATTCAGAAACCATTCTGCTTGAAACTTTTATGCTTGTTGTCGGTTGCAAGCTTTCCTTACGATTTCAGTAAATCAGTTAGTTTGGAATATATCTAGAGTAGCAGTGCTGCTACCTTTTATTTGGAAGGACAAAAATACCAAGGCATGTTTGATCAAGGAGCCAGCTAGGTAACGAGTTGACCGGAGAAATGAATCCTTCAAAAGATGGATAATTGTTGTGGTCTCTGTGGATTACCATTTTTCTGATTTTCCTGGAAGGCAAGAGCAATTAGCAACCATCTTGCGCACACTCAAATGATTGAAGCTGCGTAATACTGCTGAGCCATGATGTTGTGCTTTAGCCGGTTCGTCTCCTGTCTTTCTCTGTTATATCTATAAAAAGCATTTTTATTCTCGAAAAACAAAAACTATTCAGAAATCCTCATTTTCTAGAAAAGCAAAGTGTGGCAAGTTAAATTTACTGGGATAACTAGGAGACTGGATAGTGCTTAGGCAAAACATAGTGTCCATTTTTGCTTGGCTTTTGCCAACATGCCAATATGAAAGCTTGATTAGTACTACAGGTGATTAATGTTTTATAAGATATTACGCCAGCAAAACCTTTACTGCCAACAACATCTGTATATACTCTTGCGGATTTCTTCTTTAGGAATTAATGTTTGTTTGTTTTTGTCCTTAAAAGACATATAAAAGTAGTTACTTTGTCATATGGTCTTGAGTGCGTACGTACTGATTAGCTTTTAGTTAAGATAGATCTGGTGAAAGTAAGTGAAAATTTTGATCTTCTACGAAACGAAGTTGATGTCTAGAAAAGATTTGTTGCACCATAACATCTAATTAAACTAAATAGTCATCTCGGATATGCATGTATGCTAATTATTTAAAACCAATTTTACCTTAATCAATTTTTTTGGCTGGCAGTCCAATTGTTTTCATATTACTGCCATAGTATTTGCCTTGGTCTTTTAAAGTGGTCGGCATCTCGTATATAGGTATTTTGACAGTAGTTTGTTTTGAGCATATTAGCTTGTGTAACAGTTGCCCAGTTGAAATATCTGCTGATGTATCCTTTAGATAAATTACTGGTTCAAATTTCTATGTTTCTTTCAAAGTTGCTGATTATTGTAAGCAGAAAGATTTTACAGACTAGTGATGTTCGTGTTATTTATCTAAGCAATGGTGTTCAGCATTGTAAATGAGATTTTAAGTACTCTTTTCAATGGGTAAAGCAGTATAACTTATATCAATTATTTATATTTTTACTACTTTTAGAAGCACAAAATTCTAATTTCTTTCACTTCAACCTGCACCAGACCTTTCTCTATGCAATCTGCAAACACTTTAAATAGAGAAATGGCTTCTGGACTTGCGTTTCAATTAATTATTTTTTTGACTTTGCTCCAGAAAAGATTTGATCTCCCTTGTGGTTTGAGGAGTGGCTCTTACAATCATTTGGAAAGAAATTTAGGAATTGGAAGGCCAAGGTAAAGAAGGATCCGACATTGTCATACGATGATCAAATTAAGAGAAAACCAGCTCGAGTCAAGCTGGTTCAGTAGAAGAATCTTGTGCACATTAGGGTACTCAAAAGGCCATGCTACGTACCTTTAATGTTCAGTTCCTCAGTAATCACTTCTTATGAATATGGGGTACATAAACATGTTTTTCTTGATCTCTTTTATGGACATGATTAAAGAATCTAATCATGTTGAAATTGTGAAACACTTGTTCACTTGAGCTTTTGGAAGCTGCGCCAAACCTTGTCTGTGTATTAAATCGAGTCTTAGTAGTCTTGAAGCCTGAAGCGGACCGTTGTCTAGACTTTGAATTCCCAGCTTTTTTTTATCCTTGGAATGGCATCATTGGTGTTCTTGCTAAGTGTTTGGGCAAGTCAACAGGGATGCGACGTAGTACCATTAACATCCTTACTCTGTCATTGACACTGATGCAACTAATTGTGAACCTTAAACTAAGTTATTTTAAGCCTCATACCAGTATTTGGTGTTAGTTTCCTGCCAAGAAACCTCCGTGGACATGGTGTTCTGCAAACTAAAAAGGTCTAGCTCTATCATCATTTTTTGTGTTTCGAAGGGTTGGTTCTTTCATGCAATATCTTATGACCAATTGAGATGCTTGTGCTCTTGCTATTGTGGAGCAGTGCATTTATGTGTTGTGGACTTGAGTGCTTCTAAAGTTGCCAATGTATAATCGATGAACTTTGTCATTAGAAAGTGGAAAAGTAAACTTCTAATACATATATACAATCAAATGATGAGTAAATGTTTGTATTTGCAGGTGGAACTAGAGAGCGTTGATGGCATGTGATCGTTGACTTAAATGGTGGCGAGATAACTATATTTTGCTTTAGGATGGACATTGGATAGTTTGTTAGTCACAAGGCCTTTTGTCATTGTTACTATTTTAGGCACTTAGAACTAGTGGTTACCTCTAACTTTGGAGTCAATGTAATTCTTCACTTGTGACATTTGGATGATATGAAGACTTAGCATGTAATCCTTCGATTGAGTTGGTTTTTAACATCTTATGGTTGCAATTTGTACGAACTAAATTGGGTTACGCTGGTCATGTTTTGATGTGGTACATATTGGAATTGGTGATGTAGGTATTAAGGTATATAAATATTTCTAATTTGGTAAAATAAAAATAGGAACATGTTACGACACTAGCAAGTGTCCCAAGAGTTACTGGAACGCTCTTTAGCGTCCCTATAGGGCATATTGGAGTCTTTTTATTGAGCACTTTATAGGACGCTAAGAAGCATCTCAAAAGAGTTATTGGGATGCTTTTTAGCGTCACTATAGGGCATATTGTAGTCTCCCAGTTAAGCACTTTATAGGACGCGTATTTGCGTCTTGTTAGGCCTTACCTTATTGAGGTGCTTGTGGGCGTTGGCAAAACTTATTGTGACGCCCTCTAATGGGGCAGGGTTACGACGCTATTCAAAGTGACCTTATGTCAAAAGCGTCTCTATATAATACTTGTAAGGACGCTAGGAGGCGTCCTTACAGTCCAGTTTTGTTGTAGTGCTCTACGGCGCTAAAAGTTTGCTGTGTTGTTTCTGATGCGGCGCAGAAACTAACATTAACAAAGATAAAATTATGTTCACTTATGGGTACTTTCCTCGTTATTTATTTCATGTTCACGGGAAGTTTCACTTTATAATGTGATAATCTGTCTCCCTGAGCTTGAAGTGATAAACAAGATTATTGACAATTTCTTAATGAGGGCCGTCTTATTTAGAGAAGTTTACCGAGGTTGACAATGAGAACTTGGTTAAGGAAGTGGACATAATTGAAGGAGCATTTTTGTATTACGGGTTCAACTTCTACCAGATTTGTTTTGAAAATATAGTGACGGGTGAGAACTCATGCCTCACCAGAACCACGATCCCGTTTGATGTTAAGGAAAAGTATGTTGCCTATGTTTCACTAATTCCTATTGGGACTAGTATGAACATTATGAAAGATATCAGCGCGGATGTTACTGCTGACAACTAAGGTGGATGCTCCATTATCAAAGTGTAATCTAAGTCTGACGCGTCAGGTCATTATCGTTGTGTTATCTATATCTGTAGGCAATCGTTGTGTTATCTGTTTCTTAGGCTATAGTAAACAAGCCTTGCTGCAGTTGGGCGCAGGATACCAGTCTACAGAGGACTCGCATAGGAGAAAAAGTTCACGTGTGAGCCGTGTTGAGCGCATTTCTGGAGCTAGCTGGTACGGTGGAGTGATATTGCAGTCGCGATCATAATTCTGGTCAATAGAGGACTCGCACAGGAGGGAAAGTTCACGTGCGAGACGTGTCGAGCGCATTCCGGGAGTAAGCTGGTGGAGTCATATTGCAGTCGCGTTCATAATGCTGGTCAACAGAGGACTCGCACAGGAGGAAAAGTCCACGTGCGAGACGTATCGAGCGCATTTCTGGAGCTGGCTGGTCGAGACATGCTGCAGTCGTATTAAGAATGCCAGTCAACAAAGGACTCACACATGAGGGGAAGTCCACGTGCAAGACGTGTCGAGCGTGTTTGTAAAGCCGGTCGGAAAAGCTTGGTTGCAGTCGGGTCCAGGGTGCGGGTCAACAGAGGACTCGTACAGGAGGGAAAAGTCCACGTTTGAGACATGTCGAGCGCATTCCTAGAGACAACTGATTCGGTCGCATCCATAATGCAGATCAACAGAGAACTTGCACAGGAAGGAATGTTCACGTGCAAGACATGTCGAGCGCATTATTAGAGTTAGCCGGCGTGCCTTGTTGTGATCACGTCCGTCAAGTCAACAAATTGATTGCACATCAAGGAAGTCACAATAATCTGAATCCTGCAAGCACATTATTGGCAAAACTAATTGACATTATCAACGCCATAATATTCAGACATAAGCAAAGGTGTCAATATATAATACGAGTCATCTCATCAGTGCGATGTCTTTTAAAAAGATCGAGATACAAGCGAGCATATACGAATAAGCATACTCAAGAACGTTGTGTTTATAAAGAAAAGAAAAGTATCACTTCTTTTCGTTTTACAACCCGTTAATGTCACAAAAAGAAAGAAATAACAAAAGCACAAAAAGACAAGAAAACGAGAGAGAGAAGAAGTGGGCGTTGAGCCCAAAGAAAAAGAAAACAGGAGAAGAAAGTTAAAAAAGAAACAGGAAGGGAGACGGCGGCAGATGAAGGGGCCAGCGACAAAAGCCAGCCGACCACCCGCGATCGCGACCACCGGAGACCGGCAACCGCAACAGCGCGCCACCAACAGCCACGGAAGATGCCGGCGACGACAAAGGCAACCGGCGCTGCGACGCCAACCCGACCTCCGACGTCGCCAACTTGCGGCGGCGTAAACATTATAGGTTCTGGTGATGATTCGTGGTTTGCAAATACGGAGCGCATGCAACGCCTTGGTCGTTGGCCGCGTCGATCACAGCAACGCCGTGCCGCCGCAAGAGTTGCGGTATTCACTCTTTTCCTACCTACTGCTCATCCAAGGTTTTCCGATTGTTGCCCATGTCCTGCAGAGTCCTAATGACGTATATGATTTTATTTGAGAACAGTTATTGGGTTATGGTTGTGAGGTTGAGCGATTGCTGTCGTAAGGGTAGTTGAACGAATACCCAACAATTGAGTTCGAGCAAAATACGTGCGTATAACCTTGCATGGGACTGAACTTATATTATTCGGTTCACAAAACATGCGTTAAAACGTTATGAAGAGTATCCAATTAGGCAAGACGAGTCGAGCAAATTGACCATGTCCAGAACAAGTTGGATGGAGAGAATTCTGACGATTAACACACGACAAGACGAAATAAGGATTCTACATAATGGTCAAGTAAGGAAGAAGGGTCTTGTGTTGATCACTAGAACAGCAATGCAGCCGCAACCGAGACAAGGAATCAGCTAGCCGCCAAGACAAAAGAAGACCAGCCGTCAAAAGACAAAGGTCAATGGCCGTCCTATAGGGTTTACGGGCTTCACTACACGACTTGGTCCTTGGATGAGCCGTAAGCCCAAGGTTTATCAGCTTCAGTACAGGGTTTAGTCCGTGGATGAGCCGTAAGTCCAAGGCTCCGAGCAAGCGGATGCCCACCAAAAGAAATACTTCAAACCTTGCGGCCGTACTCTTAAAAAAGAAAAGGTATGCAAGCCTTAAAGCGGGGCAATTTATAGACGGCAAAGGTAATTTTATCGATCTATAGTAGATTATTTTTTGAACAGTCAAAAATTCAACCCTGCTAAATGTAAGGGCCAAAATGCTGACTTGCAGTCAAACAAAACAACAGGCTCACATCGAAGCTAAGTTTGAAGAATTAGCGCAAATAAATTACGCGGCTCAGTCCATAGTTTTAATATCACAAAGTTCAAATAAGTCAAGTTTAACTAAAAGTAATTAATTGAAAATAAATCTATTTAATTAACTGAGATTGAATTAAGGGCGACAAAAATCCCTTTAATTAAAAGTCAAAGCACCAAATCACGAGTTTTTAAAATTTAACCCCGCCACATTGCTTATAAGTAGAGGGCTTCCAATAGGGAAGAAAGACACATTGAGTCTCTACAAATAAGTCAGCGCTCTGCCAAAACTCTGTCACAAGCATACTACATCCCGAGTTACACTTCATTTAAAGAACAATTTGCACTATTTTAGTGTTGTTCTTAAATCGAGCATTCTCAACGACGGGAATTAATCGCTCTTTGATCCTATACATCAAATGGGGATTCGTCTTCAATTTTGGTGATTCTAAAGTCAAGAATTGCCCTCAAGAAAGAAGTCGAAAGTAGCGGTTCGAGAACAAGCTTCTTAGCTCTTGAATCTTGACCTTATGGAGATTGAATCAGAGGACTTAGATTTATTTTCAGTATAAATCACTGAGTATGGTAACCTATACATATTAAATGGAATTTTGTGTATTGTTTCTTTTCTTGCGGCACGAAATTCGTGTGTACAGATCTACCATGGGGTTTACGTATCTTTAAGAAGGAGAGAAGACCAAAAGAAGACTGGCCATAATTTCCAGCAAATTGAAAACATTGACCTGTGGTCACCGGTTTGTCTACGCCAGTGTTAACCCAAAGATAAAAATACCCGATATATAGCCGCGACGCATGAAATACATTGGCGTCCGTGAGGGCACGTGGTGAATTGAGTCTTTAATTGGAGGCCGACGTCATTTCCACGAAACACATGGTGAGTTGAGTCTGTAATTGTGGGCAATATCTTCCTATATATATACGTGAACGTCCCTAGACAAATTTACAAACACCAGCTCCCAGCCCCAACTGTACCGCTATCTCCAGAAACAAGATGATCAAAACAGGTGGATCAATTTTCACTGAAATGGAAGTGAACGTTCCGGCAAGCAAAGCATGGACAATATACGGCACAACTGACCTCATGAAGATTACTCTCCCAAACTACTTGAAGAGTGTTGAGATTCTTGAAGGTGATGGAGGAGTTGGCACCATTTGCAGAACAACTCCTCTAGAAGGTATGCGCATCATCTTGTTCTTAAGGCGTAAAACTATTTGATAATCTCTCTTTTTTTTTTCCATTTTTGTTCTTGCTTACGTCTATATATCTTCGCTCTACGGTGCTAATTAAAAGTTTGCTGAGTTGTTTCCGATGCGGCGCAGAAACTAACATTAACAAAGATAAAATTCTGTTCACTTATGGGTACTTTCCTCATTATTTATTTTCTGGTCACGGGAAGTTTCACTTTATAAGATGATAATCTGTCTCCTTGAGCTTGAAGTGATAAACAAGATTATTGACAATTTCTTGTATTAATCAGGGCCGTCTTATTTAGAGAAGTTTACCAAGGTTGACAATGAGAACTTGGTTAAGGAAGTGGACATAATTGAAGGAGCATTTCTGGATTACGGTTTCAACTTCTACCGGATTCGTTTTGAGAATATAGTGACGGGTGAGAACTCATGCCTCACCAGAACCACGCTCCTTTTTGACGTTAAGGAAGAGTATGTTGCTAATGTTTCACTAGTTCCTATTGGGACTAGTACGAACATTATGAAAGACATCAGCGCGTATGTTACTGCTGACAACTAAGGTGGACGCTCCATTATCAAAGTGTAATATAGGTCTGATGCATCAGGTCATTATCGTCGTTTTTATTTGTTTCTTGGGCTATAGTAAACAAGTGTATGGTAAGGGGCAATATTTCCCCTTTCATTATCTTCCATCATTCTAAGTTGTTTAATTTGTTTGTAAGGGAAAGGTTTCTACGCCAGCTATCCTGTATTTTTCTTCTGTAGCTAAATAAAATACGTGTACGAGTGTTAAGTGCAACACCATTACCAAAGAAAATTCTGTTCACTTATGGCACTTTCCTCATTATTTATTTCATGTTCACGCGGAGTTTCACTTTATCAGGTGAAAATTTGTCACCTTGAGCTTGGAGTGATAAACAAGATTGTTAACAATTTGTTGTATTAATCAGGGCCGTCTTATTTAGAGAAGTTTACCAAGGTTGACAATGAGAACTTGGTGAGGGAAGTGGACAGAGTTGAAGGAGCATTTCTTGATTACGGATTCAACTTATTTCGGATTCGCTTCGAAAATATAGTGACGGTTGAGTATTCGTGCCTCACCAGAACCACCATCATGTTTGATGTTAAGGAAGAGTATGTTGCTAATGTTTCAAAAGTTCCTATCGAGACAAATATGAACATTATGAAAGGCATCGCCGCGTATCTTACTACACACAACTAAGGTGGACGCTCCAAATTATCAACGTGCAATAAAGTCTGATGCGTCAGATTATTATTGTCGTGAGTTATTTGTTTCTTAGGCTATAATAAACACATGTACGGTAAGGACAGTTACATTCTTGGACCACGTAACGAGAGTGGTGTCCTTATTGACGTCGCATAACAATAATATTAATATTGCTAGTACGTGCGCCTTTCTCGATTAAGACCTATCTATCTCCCAGCATCGTAGATGCAGTGCTTCGAAGTCAAGCTCTTAATTTTAACAAGAAGAACAAGTCTTCAACCATCCCACTATTTGCTTTCCAGTTAACTTATGACTAGTGCTCTATATACCCAGGGTCATTTCTTCTTGGTATATAGTATGATATTAACTAATATCAGTAATTTCAAAAAATGTCGGTATATTTGATCAAGTTGCCTGCAAAATTTCAACACCCCCTAGCCTGAGAAGCTATTACAGATTCTATCTACAAGTGTGTAACACAACAACATAAGCAGAATTAAAGTTCTAATCTAATGAGCAAGGTATCGGTTACTCCCCAGTGCTTACCAATTTCCCAATTTGCATGTGTGCGTGGTATCTTCTTCCGGGCAAGGACACATGCAATCAGCATCTTAGCAATTTCTTGGATTTCCTCGTGGTAAGAAATCTGGCATTTATCCTTGAGCAATAGATGTGGTGGTTTCTGCGTTTTTCTGTACTGGTGAATAACTTCTGACGCCCAACGAGACCTTCAAGTTTGAACGATGCTCTTTGATGCATTAGAGATAGACTGTAAGGGCCAAAAATACTAAAAGAGCACACCAGTGCTCTTTTAGGGTGTTAGTCACCAGATTTGACTGAGCAAATTTAGGGTTTGAGTTTCGCTAGATCTGCATATGGAAAAACAGCATTTGTTCGAACGTACCGAGAATTTGCCAATGCACGGATTTATGAAGGTTGTTTCTTCATTTGCCTGCCATTTCCTTGGAATTGGAGTTGACTGCTGTAAGTTTTCATGCATGTTTGTTTGAGTAACACATTTCCTACCTCAGGATAATCAGAAGCATGATGTTAACATATTGCACAAATTCAGCCGGGACTGCATCAACCGAGATGATGCACATGTTAAATAAGTGCTTAACTTTAGAATCTTGACAGCCCAGAACAAATGTCATGATCTATTTTCCTTCCTTTTTGTATAGCTTAAGTTTTGGGCATAGTTATAGGATTTCCATCTTTTACTTCTTCATTTCGGCCCTAAGATTTAGTTCTTCAGTGTATATATATATTGCTATCGGTAAATGATATTATACACAACAATTAATACCATTTTGACATGGTAGCAGAGCCTACAAACCCATCCAATCTTCTCTAACCCAAAACAAGCAATTTCTCTCAGGCATTTCAGCAAACACCTAGCCTACCCTATAATTTCCTGATCCAATATATTATTCCGTGGAAGCCACAAACCCATCCCATCTAATCTGACCATATATTCATGGCATCTTTCACAAACCCAGCCACCTCTGATCCAACCTCCCCATATTATCTTCATAATTATGATCAACCAGGCGCGCTGCTAGTCACACAATTGCTCAACGGCGACAACTATCCTACGTGGAGTCGAGCTGCGATTATGCCCCTCAAAGCGAACAATAAGTTGGGTTTCATTGACAAAATCATAAAAGAACCTGCTCCCGACTCTGCTGAATTATCCTCTTGGACACGCTGCAATTCTATGGCCACTTCTTGGCTTATTCATTCCACAATTCCTGCTATTGCCAATAGCATTCTCTGGACAGGTATTGCTAGTGAGGTTTGGATTGATCTTCATGATCGATTTTCTCAACAAAACGCTCCTCGTCTTTGAGATAAGGCGAGCTATCTCCAACAATACACAAAATACAGATTCAGTCTCGACATATTATACTACCCTCAAAGCCTATCGCGACGAACTCTCTTCA
The DNA here is from genome assembly GCA_033070095.1 of Escallonia herrerae. Classification (NCBI taxonomy): domain Eukaryota; kingdom Viridiplantae; phylum Streptophyta; class Magnoliopsida; order Escalloniales; family Escalloniaceae; genus Escallonia; species Escallonia herrerae. The sequence goes on from JAVXUP010000089.1 coordinate 560,749, forward strand.
TATCGAACACCACCCACTTGCACTTGTGACGCCATGTAAACCCACAATAATCTTCTGGACAGTGATGCTCTCATTGAGTTTTTACATGGACTTAATAAGTCATATGCCTCTTTTAATGGATCCCCTCCCATCTATAGCAAAAGCCTATTCCTTGGTTTTACAAGAAGAGAGACAACGCTCTTTTCACAATTCTCGACAAATTTTACCTTCTCCAGCAGCAATGGCGACGACTCACAGGCCACCACATTCTTCTTCTCGGCCAACTTCTCGGCAAGGCAACAATAACCGTTCTTGCTACCATGCACTGTAACTACTGTGACATGAATGGTTATTCAGATAGTCGTTGCTTCAAACAACATAGCTATCCCCCTCGGACTAATGATAATGCGTCAAACCGTGTAGCCAATCTCATTACCAACCAGAAACTCGTGGTTTTACACGACAAACATCTCGTAGTTCTGCCCCTATTTTTTGGAATTCCTCTCGGTCTAATGCTGTAGCATATGACAATCCAACGCCTGCATCAATCAACATTTGATTCTCCGTCGCTCACTGTTGATCAAATCCGCTGACCCCTTCTAAGTCATCTCTCCCTTGGATTATGTGTGGTGATTTTAATATTCTTTCTATACTTGACTTGAGATGGCTGTGGATTTGAAAGAGTTGTAGTTTATGAAAATAAATGGAAAATTCATGTTTGTTTGAATACCGTTAATTCAGCTACGTAAATATCCTGTTATTTAATTTTTAAGCCAAAAATGGACAGGGGGAATGCAAGAAGATTGTAATGTATTTTTGAGAATTATTGAATCACGCCTTGTAAATTAAAAAGAGGTTTTAGTGCTAAACGAACACAACATTAATGTCTTTCTCTTTCCACTCGATACTTGTTCCCTGATACGATAGTTCCATGTAACAATAAAAAGATATGACAATTCTGTTCGAGTGGGCTAATCCCATTCATTTGTTAATTTTCTTTGATTCTGTTTCAAATATTTCAGGTCCAATGACATGCTGTTATGTTTGTGATTTTTAGATACTGCTAATAGGCTTAACATGTTTATTTAAGCAACTCTGGTCAGTTATCTAATGATCCCTCCAGATTTAGCCTAAGCTAAGTTCTTTGGCACCTCATTCTCTGTTATTCAGAAACCATTCTGCTTGAAACTTTTATGATTGTTGTCGGTTGCAAGCTTTCCTTACGATTTCAGTAAATCAGTTAGTTTGGAATATATCTAGAGTAGCAGTGCTGCTACCTTTTATTTGGAAGGACAAAAATACCAAGGCATGTTTGATCAAGGAGCCAGCTAGGTAACGAGTTGACCGGAGAAATGAATCCTTCAAAAGATGGATAATTGTTGTGGTCTCTGTGGATTACCATTTTTCTGATTTTCCTGGAAGGCAAGAGCAATTAGCAACCATCTTGCGCAAACTCAAATGTTTGAAGCTGCGTAATACTGCTGAGCCATGATGTTGTGCTTTAGCCGGTTCGTCTCCAGTCTTTCTTTGTTATATCTATAAAAAGCATTTTTATTCTCGAAAAACAAAAACTATTCAGAAATCCTCATTTTCTAGAAAAGCAAAGTGTGGCAAGTTAAATTTACTGGGATAACTAGGAGACTGGATAGTGCTTAGGCAAAACATAGTGTCCATTTTTGCTTGGCTTTTGCCAACATGCCAATATGAAAGCTTGATTAGTACTACAGGTGATTAATGTTTTATAAGATATTACGCCAGCAAAACCTTTACTGCCAACAACATCTGTATATACTCTTGCGGATTTCTTCTTTAGGAATTAATGTTTGTTTGTTTTTGTCCTTCAAAGACATATAAAAGTAGTTACTTTGTCATATGGTCTTGAGTGCATACGTACTGATTAGCTTTTAGTTAAGATAGATCTTGTTAAAATAAGTGAAAATTTTGATCTTCTACGAAACGAAGTTGATGTCTAGAAAAGATTTGTTGCACCATAACATCTAATTAAACTAAATAGTCATCTCGGATATGCATGTATGCTAATTATTTAAAACCAATTTTAGCTTAATCAATTTTTTTGGCTGGCAATCCAATTGTTTTCATATTACTGCCATAGTATTTGCCTTGGTCTTTTAAAGTGGTCGGCATCTCGTATATAGGTATTTTGACAGTAGTTTGTTTTTAGCATATTAGCTTGTGTAACAGTTGCCCAGTTGAAATATCTGCTGATGTACCCTTTAGATAAATTACTGGTTCAAATTTTTATGTTTCTTTCAAAGTTGCTGATTATTGTAAGCAGAAAGATTTTACAGACTAGTGATGTTCGTGTTATTTAGCTAAGCAATGGTGTTCAGCATTGTAAATGAGATTTTAAGTACTCTTTTCAATGGGTAAAGCAGTATAACTTATATCAATTATTTATATTTTTACTACTTTTAGAAGCACAAAATTCTAATTTCTTTCACTTCAACCTGCACCAGACCTTTCTCTATGCAATCTGCAAACACTTTAAATAGAGAAATGGCTTCTGGACTTGCGTTTCAATTAATTATTTTTTTGACTTTGCTCCAGAAAAGATTTGATCTCCCTTGTGGTTTGAGGAGTGGCTCTTACAATCATTTGGGAAGAAATTTAGGAATTGGAAGGCCAAGGTAAAGAAGGATCCGACATTGTCATACGATGATCAAATTAAGAGAAAACCAGCTCAAGTCAAGCTGGTTCAGTAGAAGAATCTTGTGCACATTAGGGTACTCAAAAGGCCATGCTACGTACCTTTAATGTTCAGTTCCTCAGTAATCACTTCTTATGAAATTGTGAAACACTTGTTCACTTGAGCTTTTGGAAGCTGCACCAAACCTTGTCTGTGTATTAAATCGAGTCTTAGTAGTCTTGAAGCCTGAAGCGGACCGTTATCTAGACTTTGAATTCCCAGCTTTTTTTTATCCTTGGAATGGCATCATTGGTGTTCTTGCTAAGTGTTTGGGCAAGTCAACAGGGATGCGACGTAGTACCATTAACATCCTTACCCTGTCATTGACATTGATGCAACTAATTGTGAACCTTAAACTAAGTTATTTTAAGCCTCATACCAGTATTTGGTGTTAGTTTCCTGCCAAGAAACCTCCATGGACATGGTGTTCTGCAAACTAAAAAGGTCTAGCTCTATCATCATTTTTTGTGTTTCGAATGGTTGGTTCTTTCATGCAATATCTTATGACCAATTGAGATGCTTGTGCTCTTGCTATTGTGGAGCAGTGCATTTATGTGTTGGGGACTTGAGTGCTTCTAAAGTTGCCAATGTATAATCGATGAACTTTGTCATTAGAAAGTGGAAAAGTAAACTTCTAATACATATATACAATCAAATGATGAGTAAATGTTTGTATTTGCAGGTGGAACTAGAGAGCGTTGATGGCATGTGATCGTTGACTTAAATGGTGGCGAGATAACTATATTTTGCTTTAGGATGGACATTGGATAGTTTGTTAGTCACAAGGCCTTTTGTCATTGTTACTATTTTAGGCACTTAGAACTAGTGGTTACCTCTAACTTTGGAGTCAATGTAATTCTTCACTTGTGACATTTGGATATGAAGACTTAGCATGTAATCCTTCGATTGAGTTGGTTTTTAACATCTTATGGTTGCAATTTGTACGAACTAAATTGGGTTACGCTGGTCATGTTTTGATGTGGTACATATTGGAATTGGTGATGTAGGTATTAAGGTATATAAATATTTCTAATTTGGTAAAATAAAAATAGGAACATGTTACGACGCTAGCAAGTGTCCCAAGAGTTACTGGAATGCTCTTTAGCGTCCCTATAGGGCATATTGGAGTCTTTTTACTGAGCACTTTATAGGACGCTAAGAAGCATCTCAAAAGAGTTATTGGGATGCTTTTTAGCATCACTATAGGGCATATTGTAGTCTCCCAGAAAAGCACTTTATAGGATGCGTATTTGCGTCATGTTAGGCCTTACCTTATTGAGGTGCTTGTGGGCGTTGGCAAAACTTATTCTGACGCCCTCTAATGGGGCAGGGTTACGACGCTATTCAAAGTGACCTTATGTCAAAAGCGTCTCTATATAATACTTGTAAGGACGCTAGGAGGCGTCCTTACAGTCCAGTTTTGTTGTAGTGCTCTACGGCGCTAAAAGTTTGCTGTGTTGTTTCTGATGCGGCGCAGAAACTAACATTAACAAAGATAAAATTCTGTTCACTTATGGGTACTTTCCTCGTTATTTATTTCATGTTCACGGGAAGTTTCACTTTATAATGTGATAATCTGTCTCCCTGAGCTTGAAGTGATAAACAAGATTATTGACAATTTCTTAATGAGGGCCGTCTTATTTAGAGAAGTTTACCGAGGTTGACAATGAGAACTTGGTTAAGGAAGTGGACATAATTGAAGGAGCATTTTTGTATTACGGGTTCAACTTCTACCAGATTTGTTTTGAAAATATAGTGACGGGTGAGAACTCATGCCTCACCAGAACCACGATCCCGTTTGATGTTAAGGAAAAGTATGTTGCCTATGTTTCACTAATTCCTATTGGGACTAGTATGAACATTATGAAAGATATCAGCGCGGATGTTACTGCTGACAACTAAGGTGGATGCTCCATTATCAAAGTGTAATCTAAGTCTGATGCATCAGGTCATTATCGTCGTTTTTATTTGTTTCTTGGGCTATAGTAAACAAGTGTATGGTAAGGGGCAATATTTCCCCTTTCATTATCTTCCATCATTCTAAGTTGTTTAATTTGTTTGTAAGGGAAAGGTTTCTACGCCAGCTATCCTGTATTTTTCTTCTGTAGCTAAATAAAATACGTGTACGAGTGTTAAGTGCAATACCATTACCAAAGAAAATTTTGTTCACTTATGGCACTTTCCTCATTATTTATTTCATGTTCACGCGGAGTTTCACTTTATAAGGTGAAAATTTGTCACCTTGAGCTTGGAGTGATAAAAAAAATTGTTAACAATTTGTTGAATTAACCAGGGCCATCTTATTTAGAGAAGTTTACCATGGTTGAGAATGAGAACTTGGTGAGGGAAGTGGACAGAGTTGAAGGAGCATTTCTTGATTACGGATTCAACTTATTTCGGATTCGCTTTGAAAATATAGTGACGGTTGAGTATTTATGCCTCACCAGAACCACCATCATGTTTGATGTTAAGGAAGAGTATGTTGCTAATGTTTCACAAGTTCCTATCGAGACAAATATGAACATTATGAAAGGCATCGCCGCGTATCTTACTGCACACAACTAAGGTGGACGCTCCAAATTATCAACGTGCAATAAAGTCTGATGCGTCAGATTATTATTGTCGTGAGTTATTTGTTTCTTAGGATATAATAAACTCATGTACGGTAAGGACAGTTACATTCTTGGACCACGTAACGAGAGTGGTGTCCTTATTGACGTCGCATAACAATAATATTAATATTGCTAGTACGTGCGCCTTTCTCGATTAAGACCCATCTATCTCCCAGCATCGTAGATGCAGTGCTTCGAAGTCAAGCTCTTAATTTTAACAAGAAGAACAAGTCTTCAACCATCCCACTATTTGCTTTCCAGTTAACTTACGACTAGTGCTCTATATACCCAGGGTCATTTCTTCTTGGTATATAGTATGATATTAACTAATATCAGTAATTTCAAAAAACGTCGGTACATTTGATCAAGTTGCCTGCAAAATTTCAACACCCCCTAGCCTGAGAAGCTATTACAGATTCTATCTACAAGTGTGTAACACAACAACATAAGCAGAATTAAAGTTCTAATCTAATGAGCAAGGTATCGGTTACTCCCCAGTGCTTACCAATTTCCCAATTTGCATGTGTGCGTGGTATCTTCTTCTAGGCAAGGACACATGCAATCAGCATCTTAGCAATTTCTTGGATTTCCTCGTGGTAATAAATCTGGGATTTATCCTTGAGCAATAGATAGTGGTGGTTTCTGCGTTTTTCTGTACTGGTGAATAACTTCTGACGCCCAACCAGACCTTCAAGTTTGAACGATGCTCTTTGATGCATTAGAGATAGACTGTAAGGGCCAAAAATACTAAAAGAGCACACCAGTGCTCTTTTAGGGTGTTAGTCACCAAATTTGACTGAGCAAATTTAGGGTTTGAGTTTCGCTAGATCTGCATATGGAAAAACAGCATTTGTTCGAACGTACCGAGAATTTGCCAATGCACGGATTTATGAAGGTTGTTTCTTCATTTGCCTGCCATTTCCTTGGAATTTGAGTTGACTGCTGTAAGTTTTCATGCATGTTTGTTTGAGTAACACATTTCCTACCTCAGGATAATCAGAAGCATGATGTTAACATATTGCACAAATTCAGCCGGGATTGCATCAACCGAGATGAAGCACATGTTAAATAAGTGCTTAACTTTATAATTTTGACAGTCCAGAACAAATGTCATGATCTATTTCCCTTCCTTTTTGTATAGCTTAAGTTTTGGGCATAGTTATAGGATTTTCATCTTTTACATCTTCATTTCAGCCCTAAGATTTAGTTCTTCAGTGTATATATATATTGCTATCGGTAAATGATATTATACACAACAATTAATACCATTTTGACATGGTATCAGAGCCTACAAACCCATCCAATCTTCTCTAACCCAAACAACCAATTTCTCTCAGGCATTTCAGCAAACACCTAGCCTACCCTATAATTTCCTGATCCAATATATTATTCCGTGGAAGCCACAAACCCATCCCATCTAATCTGACCATATATTCATGGCTTCTTTCACAAACCCAGCCACCTCTGATCCAACCTCCCCATATTATCTTCATAATTATGATCAACCAGGCACGCTGCTAGTCACACAATTGCTCAACGGCGACAACTATCCTACGTGGAGTCGAGCTGCGATTGTGCCCCTCAAAGCAAACAATAAGCTGGGTTTCATTGACAAAATCATCAAAGAACCCGCTGCCGACTCTGCTGAATTATCCTCTTGGACACGCTGCAATTCTATGGCCACTTCTTGGCTTATTCATTCCACAATTCCTGCTATTGCCAATAGCATTCTCTGGACATGTATTGCTAGTGAGGTTTGGATTGATCTTCATGATCGATTTTCTCAACAAAACGCTCCTCGCCTTTGAGATAAGGCGAGCTATCTCCAACAATACACAAAATACAGATTCAGTCTCGACATATTATACTACCCTCAAAGCCTATCGCGACGAACTCTCTTCATATCAAACACCACCCACTTGCACTTGTGACGCCATGTAAACCCACAATAATCTTCTGGACAGTGATGCTCTCATTGACTTTTTACATGGACTTAATAAGTCATATGCCTCTTTTAATGGATCCCCTCCCATCTATAGAAAAAGCCTATTCCTTGGTTTTACAAGAAGAGAGACAACGCTCTTTTCATAATTCTCGACAAATTTTACCTTCTCCAGCAGCAATGGCGACGACTCACAGGCCACCACATTCTTCTTCTCGGCCAACTTCTCGGCAAGACAACAGTAACTGTTCTCGCTACCATGCACTGTAACTACTGTGACATGGATGGTCATTCAGATAGCCGTTGCTTCAAACAACATAGCTATCCCCCTCGGACTAATGATAATGCGTCAAACCGTGGTAGCCAATCTCATTATCAACCAGAAACTCGTGGTTTTACACGACAAACATCTCGTAGTTCTGCCCCTATTTTTTGGAATTCCTCTCAGTCTAATGCTGTAGCATATGACAGTCCAACGCCTGCATCAATCAACATTTGATTCTCCGTCGCTCACTGTTGATCAAATCTGCTGACCCCTTCTAAGTCATCTCTCCCTTGGATTATGTGTGGTGATTTTAATATTCTTTCTATACTTGACTTGAGATGGCTGTGTATTTAAAGAGTTGTAGTTTATGAAAATAAATGGAAAATTCATGTTTGTTTGAATACCGTTAATTCATCTACGTAGATATCCAGTTATTTAATTTTTAAGCCAAAATGGACAGGGGAAATGCAAGAAGATTGTAATGTATTTTTGAGAATTATTGAATCACGCCTTGTAAATTAAAAAGAGGTTTTAGTGCTAAACGAACACAACATTAATGTCTTTCTCTTTCCACTCGATACTTGATCCCTGATACGATAGTTCCATGTAACAATAAAAAGTTATGACAATTCTGTTGGAGTGGGCTAATCCCATTCATTTGTTAATTTTCTTTGATTCTGTTTCAAATATTTCAGGTCCAACGACATGCTGTTATGTTTGTGATTGTTAGATACTGTTAGTAGGCTTAACATGTTTATTTAAGCAACTCTAATCAGTTATCTAATGATCCCTCCAGATTTAGCCTAAGCTAAGTTCTTTGGCAACTCATTCTCTGTTATTCAGAAAGCATTCTGCTTGAAACTTTTATGCTTGTTGTCGGTTGCAAGCTTTCCTTACGATTTCAGTAAATCAGTTAGTTTGGAATATATCTAGAGTAGCAGTGCTGCTACCTTTTATTTGGAAGGACAAAAATACCAAGGCATGTTTGATCAAGGAGCCAGCTAGGTAACGAGTTGACCGGAGAAATGAATCCTTCAAAAGATGGATAATTGTTGTGGTCTCTGTGGATTACCATTTTTCTGATTTTCCTGGAAGGCAAGAGCAATTAGCAACCATCTTGCGCACACTCAAATGTTTGAAGCTGCGTAATACTGCTGAGCCATGATGTTGTGCTTTAGCCGGTTCGTCTCCTGTCTTTCTTTGTTATATCTATAAAAAGCATTTTTATTCTCGAAAAACAAAAACTATTCAGAAATCCTCATTTTCTAGAAAAGCAAAGTGTGGCAAGTTAAATTTACTGGGATAACTAGGAGACTGGATAGTGCTTAGGCAAAACATAGTGTCCACTTTTGCTTGGCCTTTGCCAACATGCCAATATGAAAGCTTGATTAGTACTACAGGTGATTAATGTTTTATAAGATATTACGCCAGCAAAACCTTTACTGCCAACAACATCTGTATATACTCTTGCGGATTTCTTCTTTAGGAATTAATGTTTGTTTGTTTTTGTCCTTAAAAGACATATAAAAGTAGTTACTTTGTCATATGGTCTTGAGTGCGTACGTACTGATTAGCTTTTAGTTAAGATAGATCTGGTTAAAGTAAGTGAAAATTTTGATCTTCTACGAAACGAAGTTGATGTCTAGAAAAGATTTGTTGCACCATAACATCTAATTAAACTAAATAGTCATCTCGGATATGCATGTATGCTAATTATTTAAAACCAATTTTACCTTAATCAATTTTTTTGCCTGGCAGTCCAATTGTTTTCATATTACTGCCATAGTATTTGCCTTGGTCTTTTAAAGTGGTCGGCATCTCGTATATAGGTATTTTGACAGTAGTTTGTTTTTAGCATATTAGCTTGTGTAACAGTTGCCCAGTTGAAATATCTGCTGATGTACCCTTTAGATAAATTACTGGTTCAAATTTCTATGTTTCTTTCAAAGTTGCTGATTATTGTAAGCAGAAAGATTTTACAGACTAGTGATGTTCGTGTTATTTAGCTAAGCAATGGTGTTCAGCATTGTAAATGAGATTTTAAGTACTCTTTTCAATGGGTAAAGCAGTATAACTTATATCAATTATTTATATTTTTACTACTTTTAGAAGCACAAAATTCTAATTTCTTTCACTTCAACCTGCACCAGACCTTTCTCTATGCAATCTGCAAACACTTTAAATAGAGAAATGGCTTCTGGACTTGCGTTTCAATTAATTATTTTTTTGACTTTGCTCCAGAAAAGAATTGATCTCCCTTGTGGTTTGAGGAGTGGCTCTTACAATCATTTGGAAAGAAATTTAGGAATTGGAAGGCCAAGGTAAAGAAGGATCCGACATTGTCATACGATGATCAATTTAAGAGAAAACCAGTTCGAGTCAAGCTGGTTCAGTAGAAGAATCTTGTGCACATTAGGGTACTCAAAAGGCCATGCTACGTACCTTTAATGTTCAGTTCCTCAATAATCACTTCTTATGAATATGGGGTACATAAACATGTTTTTCTTGATCTCTTTTATGGACATGATTAAAGAATCTAATCATGTTGAAATTGTGAAACACTTGTTCACTTGAGCTTTTGGAAGCTGCACCAAACCTTGTCTGTGTATCAAATCGAGTCTTAGTAGTCTTGAAGCCTGAAGCGGACCGTTGTCTAGACTTTGAATTCCCAGCTTTTTTTATCCTTGGAATGGCATCATTGGTGTTCTTGCTAAGTGTTTGGGCAAGTCAACAGGGATGCGACGTAGTACCATTAACATCCTTACTCTGTCATTGACACTGATGCAACTAATTGTGAACCTTAAACTAAGTTATTTTAAGCCTCATACCAGTATTTGGTGTTAGTTTCCTGCCAAGAAACCTCCATGGACATGGTGTTCTGCAAACTAAAAAGGTCTAGCTCTATCATCATTTTTTGTGTTTCGAAGGGTTGGTTCTTTCATGCAATATCTTATGACCAATTGAGATGCTTGTGCTCTTGCTATTGTGGAGCAGTGCATTTATGTGTTGTGGACTTGAGTGCTTCTAAAGTTGCCAATGTATAATCGATGAACTTTGTCATTAGAAAGTGGAAAAGTAAACTTCTAATACATATATACAATCAAATGATGAGTAAATGTTTGTATTTGCAGGTGGAACTAGAGAGCGTTGATGGCATGTGATCGTTGACTTAAATGGTGGCGAGATAACTATATTTTGCTTTAGGATGGACATTGGATAGTTTGTTAGTCACAAGGCCTTTTGTCATTGTTACTATTTTAGGCACTTAAAACTAGTGGTTACCTCTAACTTTGGAGTCAAAGTAATTCTTCACTTGTGACATTTGGATGATATGAAGACTTAGCATGTAATCCTTCGATTGAGTTGGTTTTTAACATCTTATGGTTGCAATTTGTACGAACTAAATTGGGTTACGCTGGTCATGTTTTGATGTGGTACATATTGGAATTGGTGATGTAGGTATTAAGGTATATAAATATTTCTAATTTGGTAAAATAAAAATAGGAACATGTTACGACGCTAGCAAGTGTCCCAGGAGTTACTGGAACGCTCTTTAGCGTCCCTATAGGGCATATTGGAGTCTTTTTATTGAGCACTTTATAGGACGCTAAGAAGCATCTCAAAAGAGTTATTGGGATGCTTTTTAGCGTCACTATAGGGCATACTGTAGTCTCCCAGTTAAGCACTTTATAGGACGCGTATTTGCGTCTTGTTAGGCCTTACCTTATTGAGGTGCTTGTGGGCGTTGGCAAAACTTATTGTGACGCCCTCTAATGGGGCAGGGTTACGACGCTATTCAAAGCGACCTTATGTCAAAATACTTGTAAGGACGCTAGGAGGCGTCCTTACAGTCCAGTTTTGTTGTAGTGCTCTACGGCGCTAAAAGTTTGCTGTGTTGTTTCTGATGCGGCGCAGAAACTAACATTAACAAAGATAAAATTATGTTCACTTATGGGCACTTTCCTCGTTATTTATTTCATGTTCACGGGAAGTTTCACTTTATAAGGTGATAATCCGTCTCCCTGAGCTTGAAGTGATAAACAAGATTATTGACAATTTCTTGTACTCCATTAATCAGGGCCGTCTTATTTAGAGAAGTTTACCGAGGTTGACAATGAGAACTTGGTTAAGGAAGTGGACATAATTGAAGGAGCATTTTTGTATTACGGGTTCAACTTCTACCAGATTCGTTTTGAAAATATAGTGACGGGTGAGAACTCATGCCTCACCAGAACCACGATCCTGTTTGATGTTAAGGAAAAGTATGTTGCCTATGTTTCACTAATTCCTATTGGGACTAGTATGAACATTATGAAAGATATCAGCGCGGATGTTACTGCTGACAACTAAGGTGGATGCTCCATTATCAAAGTATAATATAAGTCTGACGCGTCAGGTCATTATCGTTGTGTTATCTATATCTGTAGGTTATCGTTGTGTTATCTGTTTCTTAGGCTATAGTAAACAAGCCTTGCTGCAGTTGGGCGCAGGATACCAGTCTACAGAGGACTCGCATAGGAGAAAAAGTTCACGTGTGAGCCGTGTTGAGCGCATTTCTGGAGCTAGCTGGTACGGTGGAGTGATATTGCAGTCGCGATCATAATTTTGGTCAATAGAGGACTCGCACAGGAGGGAAAGTTCACGTGCGAGACGTGTCGAGCGCATTCCGGGAGTAAGCTGGTGGAGTCATATTGCAGTCGCGTTCATAATGCTGGTCAACAGAGGACTCGCACAGGAGGAAAAGTCCACGTGCGAGACGTATCGAGCGCATTTCTGGAGCTGGCTGGTCGAGACATGCTGCAGTCGTATTAAGAATGCCAGTCAACAAAGGACTCACACATGAGGGGAAGTCCACGTGCAAGACGTGTCGAGCGTGTTTGTAAAGCCGGTCGGAAAAGCTTGGCTGCAGTCGGGTCCCGGGTGCGGGTCAACAGAGGACTCGTACAGGAGGGAAAAGTCCACGTTTGAGACATGTCGAGCGCATTCCTAGAGACAACTGATTCGGTCGCATCCATAATGCAGATCAACAGAGAACTTGCACAGGAAGGAATGTTCACGTGCAAGACATGTCGTGCGCATTATTAGAGTTAGCCGGCGAGCCTTGTTGTGATCACGTCCGTCGAGTCAACAAATTGATTGCACATCAAGGAAGTCACAATAATCTGAATCCTGTCAAGCACATTATTGGCAAAACTAACTGACATTATCAACGCCATAATATCCAGACATAAGCAAAGGTGTCAGTATATTATACGAGTCATCTCAACAGTGCGATGTGTTCTAAAAAGATCGAGGTACAAGCGAGCATCTACGAATAAGCATACTCAAGTCCGTTGTGTTTATAAAGAAAAAAAATCACTTTTTTCGTTTTGGAATCCGTTAATGTCACGAGAACGAAAGAAAAGTATATATAGTTATCAAAATATATGTGGTGCTTGTCCCCCCAAAAAAAAAAGTCCAAGAAGAAGAAGAAAACAGGAGAAGAAAGTTAAAAAAGAAACAGGAAGGGAGACGGCGGCAGATGAAGGGGCCAGCGACAAAAGCCAGCCGACCACCCGCGATCGCGACCACCGGAGACCGGAAACAGCAACAGCGCGCCACCAACAGCCACGGAAGATGCCGGCGTCGACAAAGGGAACCGGCGCAGTGACGCCAACCCGACCTCCGACGTCGCCAACTTGCTTTGGCGTAAACATTATAGGTTCTGGTGATGATTCGTGGTTTGCAAATACGGAGCGCATGCAACGCCTTGGGCAGTGGCCGCGTCGATCACAGCAACGCCGTGCCGCCGCAAGAGTTGCGGTATTCACTCTTTTCCTACCAACTGTTCATCCAAGGTTTTCCGATTGCTGCCCATGTCCTGCAGAGTCCTAATGACGTATATGATTTTATTTGAGAACAGTTATTGGGTTATGGTTGTGAGGTTGAGCGACCCAACAATTGAGTTCTAACAAAATACGTGTGTATAACCTTGCATGGGACTGAACTTATATTATTCGGTTCACAAAACATGCGTTAAAACGTTATGAAGATTATCCAATTAGGCAAGACGAGTCGAGCAAATTGACCATGTCCAGAACAAGTTGGATGGAGGGAATTCTGACGATGAACACACGACAAGACGAAATAAGGATTCTACATAATGGTCAAGTAAGGAAGAAGGGTCTTGTGTTGATCACTAGAACAGCAATGCAGCCGCAACCGAGACAAGGAATCAGCTAGCCGCCAAGACAAAAGAAAACCAGCCGTCAAAAGACAAAGGTCAATGGCCGTCCTATAAGGTTTACGGGCTTCACTACACGACTTGGTCCTTGGATGAGCCGTAAGCCCAAGGTTTATCAGCTTCAGTACAGGGTTTAGTCCGTGGATGAGCGAGCCGTAAGTCCAAGGCTCCGAGCAAGCGGATGCCCACAAAATGAAATACTTCAAACCTTGCGGCGGTTTTCTAAAAAAAGAAAAGGTGTGCAGGCCTTACAGCGGGGGCAATTTATAGACGGCAAAGGTAATTTTATCGATCTATAGTAGATTATTTTTTGATCAGTCAAAAATTCAACACTGCTGAATGTAAGGGCCAAAATGCTGATTTGGAGTCAAACAAAACAACAGGCTCACATCGAAGCTAAGTTTGAAGAATTAGCGCAAATAAATTACGCGACTCAGTCCATGGTCTTAATATCACAAAGTTCAAATAAGTCAAGTTTAACCAAAAGTAATTAATTGAAAATAAATTCATTTAATTAACTGAGATTGAATTAATGGTGACAAAAAGCCCTTTAATTAAAAGTCAAAGCCCCAAATCATGAGTTTTTTTAAATTTAACCTCCCCACTTTACTTATAAATAGAGGGTTTCGGATAGGGAAGAAAGACACATTGAGTTTCTCCAAACAAGCCAGCGTTCTGCTAGAACTCTGTCACAAGCATACTACGTACATCCCGAGAGTTACACTTCATTTAAAGAACAATTCGCACTATTTTAGTGTTGTTCTTAAATCGAGCATTCTCAACGACGGGGATTAACCGCTCTTTGATCCTATACATCGAATGGGGATTCGTCTTCAATTTTGGTGATTCTAAAGTCAAGAATTGCCCTCAAGAAAGAAGTCGAAAGTAGCGGTTCGAGAACAAGCTTCTTAGCTCTTGAATCTTGACCTTACGGAGATTGAATCAGAGGACTTAGATTTATTTTCAGTATAAATCACTGAGTATGGTAACCTATACATATTAAATTGAATTTTGTGTATTGTTTCTTTTCTTGCAGCACGAAATTCGTGTGTACAGATCTACCATGGGGTTTACGTATCTTTAAGAAGGAGAGAAGACCAAAAGAAGACTGGCCTTAATTTCCAGCAAATTGGAAACATTGACTTGTGGTCACCGGTTTGTCTACGCCAGGGTTAACCTAAAGATAAAAATACCGGATATATAGCCACGACGCATGAAATACATTGGCGTCCGTGAGGGCACGTGGTGAATTGAGTCTTTAATTGGGGGCCGACGTCATTTCCACGAAACACATGGTGAGTTGAGTCTTTAATTGTGGGCAATATCTTCCTATATATATACGTGAACTTCCCTAGACAAATTTACAAACACCAGCTCCCAGCCCCGACTGTACCGCTATCTCCAGAAACAAGATGATCAAAACAGGTGGATCAATTTTCACTGAAATGGAAGTGAACGTTCCGGCAAGCAAAGCATGGACGATATACGGCACAACTGACCTCATGAAGATTACTCTCCCAAACTACTTGAAGAGTGTTGAGATTCTTGAAGGAGATGGAGGAGTTGGCACCATTTGCAGAACAACTCCTCTAGAAGGTACGCGCATCATCTTGTTCTTAAGGCGTAAAACTATTTGATAATCTCTTCTTTTTTTTTTCCATTTTTGTTCTTGCTTACGTCTATATATCTTCGCTCTACGGTGCTAATTAAAAGTTTGCTGTGTTGTTTCCAATGCGGCGCAGAAACTAACATTAACAAAGATAAAATTCTGTTCACTTAATTATAGGCACTTTCCTCATTATTTATTTCCTGGTCACGGGAAGTTTCACTTTATAAGATGATAATCTGTCTCCTTGAGCTTGAAGCGATAAACAAGCTTATTGACAATTTCTTGTATTAATCAGGGCCATCTTATTTAGAGAAGTTTACCAAGGTCGACAACGAGAACTTGGTTAAGGAAGTGGACATAATTGAAGGAGCATTTCTGGATTACGGGTTCAACTTCTACCGGATTCGTTTTGAGAATATAGTGACGGGTGAGAACTCATGCCTCACCAGAACCACGCTCCTTTTTGACGTTAAGGAAGAGTATGTTGCTAATGTTTCACTAGTTCCTATTGGGACTAGTACGAACATTATGAAAGACATCAGCGCGTATGTTACTGCTGAAGTCGCATAACATCAGCGGTGTCCTTATTGAAGTCGCATAACAATAATATTAATACTGCTAGTACGTGCGCCTTTCTCGATTAATACCCATCAGCATCGTAGATGCAGTGCTTCAAAGTCAAGCTCTTAATTTTAACAAGAAGAACAAGTCTTCAACCATCCCACTATTTGCTTTCCAGTTGACTTACGACTAGTGCTCTATATACCCAGGGTCATTTCTTCTTGGTATATGGTATGATATTAACTAACGTCGGTATATTTGATCAAGTTGCCTGCAAAATTTCAACACCCCCAAGCCTGAGAAGCTATTACAGATTCTATCTACAGGTGTGTAACACAACAACATAAGCAGAATTAAAGTTCTAATCTAATGAGCAAGGTATCAGTTACTCCCCAGTGCTTACCAATTTCCCAATTTGCATGTGTGCGTGGTATCTTCTTCCAGGCAAGGACACATGCAATCAGCATCTTTGCAATTTCTTGGATTTCCTCGTGGTAAGAAATCTGGCATTTATCCTTGAGCAATAGATAGTGGTGGTTTCTGCGTTTTTCTGTACTGGTGAATAACTTCTAACGCCCAACCAGACCTTCAAGTTTGAACGATGCTCTTTGATTGATGCATTAGAGATAGACTGTAAGGGCCAAAAATACTAAAAGAGCACACCAGTGCTCTTTTAGGGTGTTAGTTACCAGATTTGACTGAGCAAATTTAGGGTTTGAGTTTCGCTAGATCTGCATATGGAAAAACAGCATTTGTTCGAACGTACCGAGAATTTGCCAATGCACGGATTTATGAAGGTTGTTTCTTCATTTGCCTGCCATTTCCTTGGAATTTGAGTTGACTGCTGTAAGTTTGCATGCATGTTTGTTTGAGTAACACATTTCCTATCTCAGGATAATCAGAAGCATGAGCTGAACGGAACTGAAATTGGTGGACGACTGTTGTAATTGAGAGATCCCCATATTTGCCCTGGCAATAGGACCATCCGATAGTAAACTTGTGGACGACTCTTGCGGCAGAACTTGCTAGATCTTATCTTGAAGCTGTGTAGGCCGATAGCTCAATATTTAGTATCTTGCAGAAATCTATATCACGATTTGTAAATCGTCAAACAAGAGTGTGCTCAACTCTGGTATTGCTCAATTTTGACTTACGCCCCTTTGCATGATCTCCTTCTATGTATACGTGTATCCTCTGGATGCCGTGCAACGCAAGTGCAAGCTCAAACCTTAGACCACCTTTTGACCGGCCCTGCGCCAACTTTTACCCGACCCCTATTTTTTGGCTCATCTCCATCAACAAGATGATTAAAACAGGTGGATCGATGAGCACTGGCAACCAAAGCATGGACAATATATGGCAGCCAGCAAGTGGCCTCGTAAAGATTACTGTCCCATCCCCCTGGAGGTTTCACTTCTCCGTTGCAATCTGTTGGCTACACAGGAATGAA
This sequence comes from Escallonia herrerae, assembly GCA_033070095.1. Taxonomy (NCBI): domain Eukaryota; kingdom Viridiplantae; phylum Streptophyta; class Magnoliopsida; order Escalloniales; family Escalloniaceae; genus Escallonia; species Escallonia herrerae. Next base: position 578,097 of record JAVXUP010000089.1, read on the forward strand.
CTAAGAAAACAAAGAACACCACCAAATTATTTCCAGAAAATAGCCTTGGCGGTGGCTGGAACCAATGACAAGTACCACCACAGCTGTTGAATGTGAAATAATAATTAGGTCTTTGCTTTACCCAACAAAACAGATTGGTCATAACATGTAGCATTAGGGGCAGATGTAGGTAAGTAGACGTGCCGTGTCCAAAGATAAGTTTGGCTACTGCTGTAATGTGACAACCGTAAGCAAATTCTCAACACAACACTGCGTACCATTGTTATGGTTGTGATTTTTTATTTTTATTTTTGGCATATAAGGCTGGACCGTAAAGTTTTGATCTAACCGGAAAGGAATGTTGTGGCTTGAGAACTTATAAGACGCCACATACATCTGAGTCTCCGATTCCTACACCTATATATGTCAGGGCCTAAGCGTAGAGGAACCCGTTTTTGGAGCACATGCAGGGCGAGAACGTAAGTTTGCCACCAACATGAGCGATGGACATGATTCTAATCCAGATAGGAAGCCTAGATTAATTGAGACCCTGAGGACTGCTGAACCAACTCATTGTGGTTTGTAAATTTTACAAGTCCAAATCCCCATTCTCACACCATAGTGTGACTTAAATCGCAAATTAAACCAATTCATATTCATACCAAGGCTTTGTGGACCTAGGGGAAAAGTTCTCCACTTCGCAACAATCAAAAGTCTAAAATGAAACCAAGAGAATATGACGCTCAATAAAATGGTTATATTTAACTTTTTACTTTTTATTTTCCTTTCGATACTGAATTTATTCTTGCTATGGTTCTCCTTGCAGCTAGGCCTTGATGATTGCGCAAGGTTTTTCCTGATGCAACATGATATGCAGGCATTTGAAAATGCTGTAGTTTGTGTAGTGGAGCAACTTGGACCGGATAACAGCATGTACAAATATAGATGTGGGTTTAGTTTTATAGAGAAGCTGGTGGATGCTTATACAAACTTTTGAACCCGTAAAAATTATGGGTTACACACGGGTAAAGGTTTTTAAAAGTCCGACGTCAGCCCGTGAAAAACTCAGCCCATTTAACTTTTGTACAATTTTAAATGTATATAAAAATTTAGGTGTACAAGATACACATTTTTTTTCTTCTAGTCTTTAAAACCCACTAATCATATAGGTTTATAGACCTTTAAAGACTTATTTTCTGTTTCTTCTTTCTTTTTATTATAGGATAAGACTCCGTAAGATTGCTTCAAGACTCGTCTTTTTCTTTTTCTTTTTCTTTTTCTTTGTTTTGTCCTAAACTTTTTCTTCATAATTATATATTCGTTTTGAGTTTTTACTATACATTTTCATTATAATGACTAGTTAGTTGACTTGGATGGCAATTGATATGCTTAAAATTAAATAAACAAAAACTAAGTTCTAACACTGGACAACTTGTGGTTTGGCCATGTCCAACCCGTACCACTAAAACTTTCATGGGCTCGATATAGACATATATTTTATGACCCGTAGAGGACTGTGCTAGGCATGAGTTTTTCAGGGTGAGCTGGACATATTCTGGCCTTTGGGTCTGTCCAACCCGCCTAAATTGTAATCCTCTGTGTGTGACTGTATTAAGAGGCATTTCAGTTTTATTTCACAAAATATTAAATGGTCGAGAACAATTGGTCACGATCCTTTAAACCCATTAGATTATGGAAGACTAATGTGATCAGAAGAGGGGGCCAAGGGAGACGGGAAATACATTTACAATATTGATCTAGACCTTTTGTTCTATTGCATCCGGCTTCCATAAGGACTGTAAAACATAGCAGTTCCAGTAAAAATAAAAACAACAGATTGCTAAAAATGATATGACCAAAAGAATAACTGAAAGGACAATTAGGAACAAAAGTCAACGATCTTAAAACCATAAACGATAATACGCTATATGCATCAAGGAACAAGGAATAAAAAGTCAATCTTATCAGTCATTTCAGTGCCATTCCCATGTTAAAAAGGAAAAGGAAAAGAAGAAGAAAAAAAAGGGAAGTTGGCCAAAAAAAGAATGACATGCGAAAACAATGGAGAACCGCTTTTACGGATGAAGAACCTCTTAAGTTACAGAAATAAAACAATCGAGAACCTCTAAATTACAGAAATAGCAGGTTAATGCAGTTAGTCGCACAATGAAGGGCTCTTAGAGCCTGACCCAGACAAAATTACAGTATCCATCAAACCAGTCTTCTAAAGTCAATGCAGATAACTGACACAATACAAACGCTTTCTCCAGCCACAAATTCGTCTTCAGGGATCTAAATTTTTTCAAACAGCCAGAGTGAAGATGGATCAGGATACGAGACGGGTGCCATGAGTCATGTCTTCTTCAAAAGGTATCCCAAAAGCATGCCAAGCAACCCGATGAGAACAACATATATAAAGGAGATGCCGCCGCGGCTTCTGTTACCTTCACTCCTCAAGAGCTCCTGCAAAAATCAGTAACACAGTAAGACCCAAATTCAACAAGCCTACCATTGCTGCGACAGAAGCTGATCGTCTTGTATACATAAATTCCCACTTTATACCGACATTGTTTGTACAGAGTGATCTTTTGCCAAGGTGATGCATTTGCAGAAAGAATAACGCTCAACCACTGTTAGAACCTTAAACTTCGAACAATGTTGGAACTAAATCCTTGAGCTTTCAAAATTAGCAACTAGAACCCAGATCTTTACCTTTTGTTGCAAACACTCCAAATTTGTAGAGGTGATTACAAATCTCGCCGTGAATATGAACTTTAATCAATACTCTAAGAACGAATATGCGCAACCATGTTAAACTACAGACATAATTCAGCTCATATGTGTGGCAATGAGTCGTCACTCTCTAGATCTATAACCACAACCACCACCACCACCATAGTGATTGCAACAAAAGGTAAACATCAGAAGTGCTGATTGCTTACGTCAGATATTTTAACCTAGAAGCTGTTGGACCATTCTTCATTACTATGGTGCTAGATGATGATTTTTCCTACTTTTATACTTGGGAAGCAAGCGTCTAAGTTTCAACAACTGATCCAGTACAAAACTCATGTTCTTTCAGAAGTATTGAGAGAAAGAAAGATGAAAAAAATATGAGACCGGATAACCTATCGTCCTTAGAAAAAGAGAAGATACATCGCGTCTATCTTAGGCTTTCACAAAAACGTAGTACTTAAATCTCCTAGATCTGTCTACCTCGAAAACGTTTAGAGTCCTTCAGTAATGACACACATTGAAAACAAAGAAAAGCAATTCACACATCAACGAAATACAAATCTAAAAACACCAAAAAACAGCAAAATTCAGCAAGAAAATCCCCTGTAAGGTTATATATCTGATCCAACTAAGTGTTGCAGCTAGTACTCAAACATAGAAGACAGGTGCTCATGAGCATCATTTCCTAATAAGATAAGTCAAAGAAGCCAAAAAAATGTATAATCTTGTCTTGTGCATATATTGGACGCATTAAACCATAAAGTTAGAGAGTTCCAAGCAAGGAACAGATTACATAATAAAGGTAGAGGGGCTCCAGTTACATATGCACTAGCATAGAGTTGACTCCAACAAAATCTAATTCCTACATTTTTCTATGAAAAGAGCATATCTAATAGAAGAAAGTCCAAATGGAATAGGACCAATATATGTGAGGGTAAAACTGCTAGAGTTAAAATGTTGCAACATTTCGATTAAAAGGCCTCGTAGGCAAAAACTACACATGAAGGTCAGGCAGGGGAAATATTGCTCCATCAGGAAAATTGTTTTACTTGAACTAAGAAATCAACTCGGGGGTACGGTGGATAGAGGCAGAGACTACTTAAATGAGACTGTGGCACTGTGCACAGCCAAGACATAAAGCATATGCCATAAACATTAAAAAAAAACTTTAGGTACTGAGTAAAAAGCCGTTGGACAGATGCAACCAAGAGTGCGTGGACGACCTAATAACAATAAAGGGAACAGACATGTAATATATTGCACACTGACAGTATTCTCAACTCAAGAGTTCCCACTTCTGATATATTTAGAACAAATAATTCCTAGTGAGGACAAGTTTTGATTATTTCTCAGTTGATACTTGTATCCTTTTAGAATATTTTGGAGATCTAATTATTGTATCCCACATCCATGTAAAACTGGTAAGAATTTCCTTAGAACACACACTTTAATAAGGATGACTTGAAATGGGATGACAGAGCAATATGCATTCTGAATAAGGTCAATCCTAAAAGGTGACCAACAAGATTCAGTAAAACTACATTTCTAATGTATACATTGAAAATCATACGAAGATATGTATTAATGGATGGAGGTCCTTACCACTTCTTGGTGAAGCTTGCAATTTTGCTGAATGGCAGAATTTTTCTCCTCGGTCAGCTTAGAAATGATAGCTCTTGTCTGAAATATAAGAGCAGTGTTCAAGCATACGATATACAACATACTATCAATCGTATTTCACGAATAAATCTATCAGGTTGGTATGATAGTCATAAAAAAATATTTGTATATGATACATACTTTTCTTATCAGGACAACTAGAAAGCAGTAACCACGACACGTGCAGAATAAGAACAAGCCTGACGACATAAATTCATAACTAAAATTGTTAAAAAGGGAGAACGAAAATGCGGACGTGCCAGGTAAAGTATATCAGCAAGACAACCACAAAGGAAAAAGAACCAATCTGACAAGACACAGGCATAATCAAATTGGGATTATCGAACTGACATCCCATAAGTACCGTAGGAACAATATTTGATAACACCTTTTATCAAGCACATCATAAGATCTATTGCAGAGAGCTACAAAATTGATCAGATGTTGTAATGCACAAAAGGCCTGTTAACCTGATACACATTATGTCATTATTCAAATAGCTAACTTCCCAATTAACTAAGAAAGTTGACTACAATAATACACTATGTCCAGGGATTGAACCATTATGTGGCAGAACAGAAATTTCTTACAAAAGAGAGACACCACCCGGTCAGCGGAGATCAACAAGCAAAAAGCTTTTTGACAAACACATAAAAAAGACCCATCACATGATACTCTAGCAGACTGGACGAGGACAGAAGTTCATGCTTGAGTAATAACCTAAAAGGAAATATCATAGGTTGCAATGTCTCTCCTACATCGGGTTACGCCATCTATATGCTTACGACTAAGACAAAAATTACAATAACCCCTACGCTACCTCAAAGCAAAACACATGCATTGAATAAAGACTTGCTTGATCAGCAGGAGTGCAAGGGCAAGTGCAATCTACGAATTAATCCCTAATCACCGTATAAATTTCATTAAGAAGCGCCTACTTTTGCCCTCAGAATACCAATAGCGAATCATAAGATTTGATAAGAATAGAAACATGCAACACAGAGGACAGCAATAAAAAGATAAAAGAACATCGACAAACTTAGCTACCCTGCAATGCATATACTAAGACAAGACAGAAGCTAGACACATCATTAACCTCTATCGTATCTCGATATTGGGCGTATACAACAAATTCAAGAAATGAACCAAAAAAGAAATGACTTTGGAGAGAGAGTCCCCTTTCCCAATTTATTCCTCTCTCTCGCAAATGGCATCTTCCATTCACTTTCTTCTACTCCCGTTTAGCAGTTATCCAGTAAAAACCAAAAAATTATGTAAGTGCATTTCCAGTACCACCTTCATTTAACTTATAGAATTTTACATCCAAGACAGGTTTATTTTCTAATCCACTATCTTTGACTGATCAGTTCCTTCGCTCTAGTATCTGTCACCTTTACTTGTTGCTGACGGTGAGAACTGGGAAAATCTTAGTAGCTCTCCTTTTTCGCCCTTCACTACGTTGATCAACAGAGTAAGGAACAATACAAGCAGATCAAAGTGGAAGCTTGGAAAATAAGCAACTTCCTTCCATAAAGAAACTTGTGAATTATGGTTTACCAAAACATGAAACTACAAATTTAGTGCATTCTTCGTCATTCAGAATAAAGCATATAGCTATGTGCCACTGATCTCATGACATCTTGTGTTTTCTTGATCTCTCTTGCAAGAATAAACGGAAGACAGTTTCATTTTTAAATTTGTAAGGAGAAAAAGCGTTCAAGAAATCAGTTTTTCCTCTATCAAGTAAGGAACAAAAAGTTGCCCTTGGTTCGATACTCCTTTTGTTTTCTTTTTGCTCATCACTTCTTCTTCTTGTTTTTTCATTTTAGTTTGCGGTAACCTGTTTTAAGTGAAATTCCACCGTTGCCTGCAGCTTTACGCAACCCATGACCAGAAGCTTGAGAATATTCTGCGCGCCAAATCTTCGAAAACCTTCTTAAAACCAAGAACCCACATCCAGAAACAGTACTCACGAGAATTTTAGGCCCTGTTAGTCAACAAAGATTGTTTATTCAAGCTAAAGACCAATTTTCCTTGAGCTCAGAAAATTGACAGCCATGAATATGGTGAGAACCGCCTCCTTTAGAAAACGTCCAAATTCAGGAAGGGCCCATTTAGGCAAGATGAAGACAGAAAGGACTTGACTCTTCTTATCCACTCGAAAACTCTGACAGAAGAAATCCCCAAGCAGATTTTTTCTGCAAAGATGCATATACAGGGTCGCTCTTGTGTACCTTCGAATCAATCATTGCCCTTCATGGACCTCTATAACTGTCAACTATGCCCTAGCTCATCAAACCCACCGTCGCAGTTTATCTATCTTGATGGTTGAACCTTGGCTTGTTGAGCCTTGTAGCAGGGGTGTGTGCGCGTGTGTATGCGTGAGAGAGAAGAGAGAGAGATAGATATACACGTATAGATGCATATTAGATATAATATGTGTGTGTGTGTAGAGAGAGAAAGAGAGAGTACAGCTAAGATAAGAGAGAGGGAACTGGTTCACTCTTCGCTATCAACAGCAGCGATGGAAAACGTTTTGTAAAATGAATTAAACGTGGGAAAAATATGAGAAGGCTTGTTTTGGTCCAAGGAAATCAAAGTCAATAGCATGTCCTCAGTCTAGGGAACTAAGAAACTTGTGCTGTTCTGTTTGCTCAAGGAAAAAGGGATTATCAGTTTCTGTTTTTAAGAAATGGTCCCAGAAATAAAAAACAGAAACATCAAGGAGGCAAATCATTTTGCACAATCTTTGTTACTAGAACACTACCGACAATGGTACATATATTAGCACTTAGGTTCTGAAGTCATAACTGGTAATGTTTAAAAGGAAGGGCTACTTAAACAACAGAGAGAACAAGAATATTGGAGACTGGAAAGAGGGCGGCCAAATGTAAAACTGAGAAACATTAAATATGAATAGAAGACTGGAGCAGACACGGATTCTTTAGGGGAAAAAGAACTGTGGATTTCCAGGGGGCACTCAATAGTCCATATAAACGCGTACAAGTATCATACAAATTGTGATAAACTGTGATACTTCCGTTTAAGGTAATATACATATTAGAAGTTTCTAACGCTTCTGGTTTGGGCTGACAACTATACTCCTTCTGCATACTCAACCAAAATTACCTAGAGTGTCCGTGCCTTCTTTAAAAGTGTCTGTGCTTCATAATATCAAACTGCGGATCGCATAAATAAGAAAATACAAGACTCCAGAACGAGAATGAGGTATACTCAAGTAAGAAAGCGTCAGCAAAAATGAAAAGCAGCAGTGACCAGACAATTAGGCTTCAATATGCATGCTAAAAATATCTCAAAGAGGCAAACACTTAAGAGCAAATTAGAGGTATAAATAAAATCAGTTATCATGACAAAGTCCAGAAAGTAACCTCTGACGAATTCTCATGTGACTCAACATAGGCTCTTGACACCTGCAAGTATAATGCTATATCATTAACAGGCTGGAAAATAAAATGAGATAACCTTGAGTTCTTAAGAAAAAATTCACTTCAAAATGACACGAATAATACCCACATCAGCATTGAATTCAGATGTATTTACGTTCCCATTGTCCGACACTGAAGCCCTTGGCGAAGAACCTTCCTCCGATCCTTCGCGCACCGGCGAAGGTGGTTGCGGAGGTGGAACATAACTAACTCTCAATTTGCACTCCTCCACTTGATTACCTGACTCCTTGTTAAACTAAAACACCAAACCACAAATTACATAAACAATAAACTCCACTAACTTGTTAAGTACTAAAACACCAATCACTCTAACAACTTTACCATCTCTGGAGTAATGTCCTTAGTAGTAGCTCCAGGACTCGCTACAGCGCTCTGGAGCAGGAACTTGTCCTTGCATTGCATGTCCGGCGGCGCCTCCTTTTGTGCTTGCATTGTAACTATCACCATAAACATTCGTGTCAATTACTCACCAAACGTGACATAAGCACATGTCCAATTCAAATTTAACCACAAACTGATCATGATCTAACACGCAAGACACTAAAAAAAATTGACGAAATTGATAACACAATCACACGCGCACGCACGTACAGACCTATGACGTCGCAAGTAGAATGGGGCAGCACCACACCGGTGTTGGGCCGAACGCAATATTTCTTCGGATTCGTCGTTTTGACCTAGACAGTGAAGCCAATTCGTGAATCAAAACACGAAATTTCAACTTTTCTGAGGCAAATTTAACCTAAGGGACCACAACGGAAATGTAATGAATTAGAAATTTTGGTACCTTAAAAGCGACATAGTTGTTAGTTTTATTCGTCAATTGCATGGAACATGAGATCTGCTTCTTCAATTCGACTTTCAGAAGAAGAAGAAGCAAAAAAAGGCGTGTAAATTATAGACGGAAAACAAAAAGTAGATCTGAATAACGTAAAGGAGTGGAATTTACATGGGAATTGAAGCTCTTGAGGATCGATGCTGAGGAGCTCCCCGTTGCTCATTCCGACGCGATCGTTGTAAAAGCCGCCGGAGATTTACAGGGAGGGAAGAATTTCCGGCTGAAAAGAACGGTAACAAGGTATCAACGGGAGTTGCCGCTAGAAATTGTTAAGAATTGAGGAAGAGATCTGAAAGAGTGGGGGTTTCAAATTTGGGAAAATGTCCGTTTCTGCGTACGAGAGAGAGAGAGAGAGAGAGAGAGAGAGAGTGCTGCTAAAGGAGCAACGTGGGACAGGTATTTTTGTCAGGGAGCTGGGTTGTATCCGGTTACCCTTTCGACAGTACCTTACCCGGTTCAGTTTTATTTTAATTTTCGTTTGAATTGAAAATTTATAGTATTTCTTTCCGTCGTGAAATTTTTATTTCTGGTAAAAACGGCTGAATGTTTGGTCCTTTTATAAAATTAAAATTTAAGAGGCTAAGTATTTTGTATTGAAATTATTGAAAACGTTAACTAAACCAAATACGGATGTCTGAATATAGGTATTTATTTTTTTCAAAATTATACATTTATAAGTATATCTTATTATTCTTATATCTTATAATTTTCTTATTGTCAAAATCCGTCGAAGCGGGGAAGTACTGTGACGTGACGGTGGTAGTTGAAGAGGTAATGATGGCAACAGACATCGACTTGATGTTCATGGTGGTTATAGTGCGTTGGATATAGAGATAATGTTGGTAGCAAAGCGAAGATGGTACCGGTAGAGACGATGGTGTGACAACATCATAGGTGTGGTGGGCATGCGGTTAGGGGTGATAATGTCCTAGTGGTGGTGATGGTGGTGGTGGAAGCAGTTAAATGATTGTAGCAGGAACGCGATGGTTGAGGTGGTACCTCCGGTGTCATGGAGGTGGTGTTGCCAACGGAATAATGATGACGGCAATGATGTGGTGGAAGTGACAATCGTATTGTCGGTGCATGGATGCGGTAATGGTGGCGTGGTTCCCATCGTATTTTCGGCCGCTTCACCTAAAATTAGGTGAGAACTAAGATATCTATGACTTAAAATTCTGGTTTATTTTGGTAAGAATTATTTTTTTAAGTGATACAAGATTGAATGTTATCGAATGGCCATAATAAAAAAAATCATTAAAGTATTTAAATTTTAAGTGTTTAATTGTGTTATTATATGCAACGCTGAACTAATATTTCCGATTGGTGTTATTATGATTTTATGTATAAACCGTCGCTACTTTTCTATGGACCATAAAACTTTACCAATGATATAGTTGGACAGTCTAACTCTAAAAATCGTTGCTTAACTTTATTGGTGACACCTCTTACAACATTTTTTCGACAAAATGTTGTCACTAGTTCTGCAATATATTCAGTTATGTGTTAGCTTGCCTCTAGAAAATTTTCTGCCAATTTTACTGTTACCGATTCGGGTCCTACCAGAGGTCTGCTGTTGATGAATCAGACTAATTAACCACGTCAAGACTGAAGACCTTAGGTTTGTACATGTGCTGAGCATTGTTTTGTTTCAGTTGACTTTTCCCACACTTAACTACTAAAGATGCCCAGGACAAACAAGTAAGTTTCCACAAATCCAACACTGGAGAAGGTTAACCATTCCAAACTCAAGGCATCTTTCATATGACCAAGACCGACGTGGTTGGATTTTGTTACCCGGGGAGAAACCAAATCGAGCATAAATAACTCCTGAAACAACTGTGTCTTACTGCTAAGTAGTATATCATCGCAATCTATCAATGTTCTTTTGTAAACTTCGAAACTAGTCTGTATCTCACACTGAAATATACAATTTAAGGAAGCAGACACCAGCAGGAAATGTTGTAAACTATACATAGAACCAGTATCTACCGACATGGCAATCAATCTGATATGCAGCCTTGACCGTCAATCACGTGTTTTCAGCATAAGATAGATCAGAAGACTGCTGTTGACGAGCACGAGCAGCGAAACCAGCATACCATGCGACCCTCATGAGCTGCATTCCAAGGATTAGCACCCACCAACAGACCAGCCCCCTAATAGTATGCAGCATCCAAGATGGTGCACCGAGCTCAGCACCAAGCTTCAACCCTCTCATCAGCTGCAGGACACGGTAAGCTTCATATACAATTGGCGTCACCAGCCACACTGGTGACTTCCAATGCCATGTAAGCATCTCTGTGAGCATCTGTACAGACAAAAGCAGAAGGTATGGACCCAACAGAACTGCAGACGAAATGAAAGGAAGCTGAGGCTGAAGAAAACCCCTGTGAGCACCAAAGAAGATGGACAAGGGAATGGTAAAGCCCGTTATGGTTGCAACCATGTTCCAAAATCTGTAACTGAGAGGTGCCTGACTTTTACAAACTTGAGTTGGGGTGTTTGGACGGGCACAAGAATCGGCCATGAGGAGAAAGAGGGATGCCCCGAGATTGAATATACAATCAAGCCCAGTCAAGGAAAGAAGACTGGCTATGTTAGGGCCAAGAAAAATGGAAGATATTGGTAGCCACAAGGTGGGTACCATGCCCGTGGCGAGAAGAAGAGGAGGGCCCAGTAGCCACATAGGCCACCTGAGGTACTGAAGCTGTGTGGATGGCTGAGTGCTTGTATCTGTAAGCACTTCCGTACTGGTTAATGGAGCTTCAATTGTTCTATTCGATTTCAGCGTTTCAAAAATGTTATTATCCCCCTTTAGAAAGTCATCAGCAGTATCATCATCAGGAGCATATTTGACCGGGGAAGGTTCCCAAGGAGACATATTTGTGCAGCAAACAGGATGTAGCTTAATGCCTATCTGATTGAAAGTGCATTGATGATTGAGGGATTTCCACAAATTCAGGCTCCTGGAGCGGACCTGTGGAAGCGTAATGGCTGACACACTAGATGGAAGCCGAGTTGGAGCTGCCATTCTCGGTAGAAAAGCTGAAATTTGATTAGTTTTGAGTCAGAGTTATGTTTACACTTGTCTGCATGACAACCAAAAGTAACTACAAATGAAAAATCAACAAAGAGAAATAAGGAAACTAATGTTCGATTAGATCTAAATATGAGTGCTGCGCCTTCCTTTACCATCATGGCAGAGTTCCCATCAATTCAACAATTCAGATTATTCAGGTCATTTCCTTACAAGCCAAGGCTTCCTTCATGGTCCTCTCAGGACACAGACATGATAAGGGCTCAAGATGGCTTAACATTAATGACAAGCAACAGAAATGAACACCGTACGTCAATAGCTATTATGCCCGTGAAGTTTACTAACTGTTTGCAGAATCAACCTTACATAGCCCCTCATGGAGCCTTAAGCTTCTCAAATTTGTTTATTTCAGTCTCCATCAGTTCATCTAATGAGACTTTGAAATGTTCACAAATGTAATTACCTTTAATTTGTTAGTGGTGTTTTGCGTAATCACATTAACATATATTGTCCAAACTAGAAAGTTCTCGCATAAAAAGCAATAGTGTAACGAGAAGAAGCATAAACATTAGTAATTATTGCAATTCAGCAACATCTTTAATGGCACATCTGATGAAGGGTTTGATACATATCCTGCATCCTTGTCGATCACGAATGTCTGGTGTCCAAACGAGTGCTTAATACACTTGCAAGAGTTGACGTAATATAGGTTGCACTTAGGATTCTAGGCTGTATCTGTATACTGATTTGTGACATTCTTCTTAGTCCTCGACCAGAGTGCAAGTGTGCGAAAAGATTAACACAGATATAAGAAATTACGTTACGCTTATCACATAAAAAGGATTTCCTCAACTAAAACAGTTTTGTACAACACAGTATCGACCAAATAGCACGCATTTTATCTCGATGTATAAACTTAAGTGTCAAAGCTGTCACAAGGAAACATCTCATGCTAACTCATTTCTTATATTTCTGTGCTTGTGGAGGCCGTTTGCAGGTAGCTCGAATAGCAAAACTGGTAGTCTAACGATGACGACAATAGTCATAGCAGCAATAGAGGCAGGAACTCCTAGAAATGATGAATAGGTGCAACACCTTCCTCAAAGTGCGTACACTGGTACTCTCCCTGTGGTTTCTCCATCAAAATTTTAAATCATTTCTTTTGAGATGCACTGCAAAACGGATAAGGAAGTTTTTCCCTCTTTTCTCTCCACCAATTCCCCAATTCACACACATGCACACGCACAATGTATGAGAGTGTGTAATGGGCAACGACCAACACGTTTTTGTCTCTGGGGCTAACAAAACGATCATAAGACTAATTCTCCGTCTTGTATTCTTCCACAAAACAATCAAAACCAACCAAAAACATGACCAAAATAGTCAAAAATCCCCCAAAACGTTTAGGGTTCTAAGCTTACCAAAACATCAAACAGTCCGTCGATATGAAACATTGATCCATGACCACCACCACTAGTTTATATAAACACACAGGCATATAATCAGAGTAAAACATAGAAGTCGCTGAAGTTGCACAAATTTAGAAAGAAAAACAGAATTATACATCACATCTGTAGCAAACTACTGTTTGTTCTGCATTTAACATTAGTCTATTAAAAGAATTGCAACAAACCCCAATAAATGAGCAGAACAGAGAGTGCAAGTAGGGCTCAGTTTGATTGCTTTCGAGAAATGAACAGATTAAAGAATAGGGTTCGTTCGGATTTATCAGAAGGGAGCAAATCGATAATTAGGGCACAAACTAACGTAATTTACCTCAACTAAATCTTGAGCCGAGATGCCAGATACCGGAGAAAAACGGAGAACAGAAAAAGGTTTGTTATTTATTAGGTTCTCATTACGCCCACGTTCTTTTTCATTTCCATTATTTCTTCGGTAATTATATCAGCCAATAAAATTAGGGGTTGCCTGTTTAAAACTTTTGGTTTCCATATGGCAAAGGATTTTTTTTTTTCATTGTTCCTTCTAATATTTCATTTTTGTTTTAGATAAATTTTAATCAAACAGCTAGAAAAGTGAAAATACCTCTCAAATCTATGTCAGAAAAAAGCCAAATATATATATATATATATATATATATATATATATATATATATATTGTTCTTTGTCAACTCTGCCATATTGCAGTCCTTTCTCTCTTTGCTAGCACCCTTATAGCATCGTGAGTTATATTCGAAATAATTTTTTTTATTACTTAATTACTCCTCTATTTTATTTTTAATTTTATTTATCTATCTAATCTATTTTTAGAAATCTCACTTTCAAAAAAAGATTTCAAGCCGAGAAAATGTGATTCTAAACCACGTTTTCAAGCAAACGTTACTATGCTGAAAAAATGTATTTTCAAATCACGTTTTCAAGCAAACGTAACTATGATTAATCATAGTAACGAAAATGTAGTTTCAAATCACGTTTGCTGAAAAAATGTATTTTCAAATCACGTTTTCAAGCAAACGTTACTATGATTAATCATATAGTAACGTTTGCTTGAAAACGTGGTTTGGAACCACGTTTTCTCAGCTTGAAATCTCTTTTTGATAGTGAGATTTCCATTAAACATAGTAACGTTTACTTGAAAACGTGGTTTGGAACCACGTTTTTTCAGCTTGAAATCTCTCTTTGAAAGTGAGATTTCCATTAAACATTGTAACGTTTGCTTGAAAACGTGGTTTGGAACCACGTTTTCTCAACTTGAAATCTATCTTTGAAAGTGAGATTTCCATATTAACGTTTGTTTGAAAAATGTGGCTTCAAATCAATCTCTGAAAGTGAGATTTCCACTAAACATAGTAACGTTTGCTTGAAAACGTGATTTGGAATGACTTTTTTTCAACTTGAAATCTCTTTTTGAAAGTGAGATTTCTAAAAATGGGTTAGATAAGTAAATAAAGTTGAAAATGGGGTAGAGGAGTAATTAAGTATTAAAAAAAGATTATTTAGGGCAAAAACTCAGGGCACCACCGTGCATATTATCGACCACGTGTGTGCCATCACGGAAAAACACACCTTGCCATCATTCCTGTAACGTTCCAAAATATTGAAACTTTAATTATTGATAAACAAAGGCAAAAATGATCTTAAATTATCCGAAAGTCTTCCAAATGGTTATTAAGAGCATCAACAATAACTCTCCACTTTATATAATTTAAATGACAAACCGGCCTAATATAGTGATATTGTCCTAATTACATGGATTTCTGAATTAGATATCTAAATTCATATAATTCTTCTTACTAAGATTTTTAATAGTCAAAATAACTTAAATTCTTCTTTGGTGGTGGATGCGGTGGTAGTGGTGGGGCGTGGCGATGGCTGGCAGGATGGCCGGGCTACGGTGGCTGTGGTGGTGGTCTCAAAATAAAAATCAAAACTGAAAACCTAAAACTCCTAAATGGGAGTTTTCAAAAACAGCCATGTTTCAAAAATTGATTTTCAAAACTGAAGGAAAAAAACGAAAACTGTATACCAAACACTTTACTTTTTTCCCAGTTTACAAAACTGGAGAAAAAACTAAGGGGTCGTTTGACATGGATTTTTTCCCTCTTTTTTTGGCCCAATTTTAAAATTTCTCAAGAAGCCCAAAAAACTGGAGTGTTCGGTGGTTCTTTAGTTTTTAAAAAAGCCCAATACTTCAAAAAGAGTGATCAGTCTTCCAAAAGAGCTATTAGCTCTTTTTGATACCAATTTTCACGCGGTCTAGATGGCTGGACTAATGAGGTATGGATTTCGAGTCTTCCTAGCAACAGAAAATAAGATGGAGAAAACCAAAGAAAACATTAGGGGTTCTCATCTCTTCGGCCGAATCGCATCTGGGGGAACATCTGCTCTGCTCGAATTTCTGGATCGCATCTCATCTCTCACGGAGTCCACAGCCACCGCCTACATCACCGGTCACCGCCTCTATCCCTTCTTTCTCCGACGCAGCCACGAACATCGCATCTGGGGGAACATCTCTTCGCTACTTTGCTCGATTGGCCACATCGCATCTCTCATGGAGTCCACAGCCACTGTCTCTGTCCCTTCTTTCTCCGACGCAGCCACAAATTGCAATGGTACTAGTTCCTTTTCCTCTTGTACTCATACCAATTATAAGAAACTTTTGAATTAAATGCAAATACTGCAATGGCGTAATGTTTTGGGATGAGGCAACTAAAGCTAAAAGTTTCCTAAGATGCACAAATTTCACATGAAAAACTTCTCACGTAATCACGAACTTACATGGTAGGAAGCAGGAAATCTGCTCACAATCATCTGTACAATTATCTGCTCACAATTATTGCTCTAAAAAATTGAGGGTTACTGCATTTGTTCTTCTGTGCTGATTGCCTAGAGTTGATTTTGTTTGATGTTCCTTCCTGTGAACTAGATTCTTCATCATTTCTCAGAAAATTCTGACTTAGACTATTTTTCGAAGTGTTCATGGTTTTTGGGTTCTTTTGCATTTGTTTCTCTTTTTGGATTGAAAGAACCTTTGGTCTAGGCATTCTTATGTTTAACAACTTTGACAAGGCTGAAAGAAAATGGTAATGAATTTTGTTCTGCCACTATACCTCCTTATTTTCATGTGGTTGTCTCAAAGAGCATTGAGTCAGGTTTGAATTGGGTGAATTATTTTTGGATTTTCTGGATTTTGCGAGGGAAAATATGATTGACGGCGCTCAGATCGGCGGGTCACAAGATCAAAACCAAATGTATTTAAGTAACCCTCAACTGTAAAAGAGAATGGCGGAAGTTTGAGACCGCATTGCTGAAAAAATTTGGAACCACATACGTTGATTTTTATTGTTGAGATTCCTCAGTTTATACCACTTGAATCAAGAACTAGGAATGTAAACCATTGTAATATATTTGTTTAATTGTGTGTAAAACATTGTAAGACATCATTGTAATGTATATGTTTAATTATTTGTAAGACATTATTGTAATACATTTGGAGAATTATGTTTAATTATGTGTAAGACATTGTATAATATCGGTTCAATTATGTTTAATTATGTTAGAATAAAAAAAATCCCAAAGAACTTGATTGTCAAACGCTTAGACTTTTCTATTTTTTGAAAAAATAAACTCTGTTAAATAGCTACCAGTTTTTTAAACTGGTAAAAAAAAAACTAGAACTCTTATCTTTTAAAAAAAAAAAACTGAAAACTTATCAAACAGACCCTAAAAAGTCAAATGATTTTCGAACGCTACCTAGTGTGTGCCAATGCTAGGTTGAAAAAAAAAACCGAAACATGCTATTTGAAGTCAACTGTGGGAGGCAAAATCCTCATATTGACTTTCTAGAAATAAAATGTTATATGCACCATGGTTCTTGAATTAACAGGTCATGACACCACACTTTAATGAACGAGCCAGTATGTGAATAACGAAAAGAAGGTCCGCAAAAGGTTGTTAAATGGGCCCTTATTAGGATAGTCGACTAAGACGCAAATAGACTTTACGTAGTGGTAACAATGAAGAGACCACATGTAAATTAGATTTGTGTAGCTGACTGTCCTAAAGAAAATTCTGCATCCATAGATTTTGGCTCCCGTTAGTTACATGTATTCCATGGTTTTACTTGCTAAAGAAAAAAAAAAAGACAAAACTCCATGGTTATGTACCATTACATGGTAATGATCTCAATACTCGGACACCATTCTAATCCAACCATGAGAAAGTATTGCGCTTCGGAGATTCTCAAAGCCGCCACATACATCTAAACTTTCGATTTTCGTACCTATGTCTGGGTCACAAGAACCCGTGAGTGGAGCACATGCCGGGTAAGGACGTAAGTTTGTAACCAACAAGTGCGACGGACAGGTAAAAAATCTAGATCGGGATCCTAGAGACCGCTTAACCAACCTTTGTTGGCGTCTAAGACGGTTCAGAGACGTAAAGCTTCAATTTGAAATTGTCCAAGACTATGGAATGTAACATTCGGTTTGCGGTGATAAAATGAATTAGAGACAAAAAGGTCTTGCGCTAATGTTCGGCACCTCTCTTTATTCATTGGATTCTGGAGGCAGTCATGGGAAAGATGGTGTGCTCTGCTATGCTTCTTTTTAAAACTTTCTCCTTTCCCTCTCTCCTTCCTTTTTCCGACCCTTTTTTCTCTCTCTCCCTTACTCTCTCTGTCCAACTGGTTTGCCGTTGAATGGTGACAGGCATCGCGTCACTCTCTCATGGGTGGTGAAGATCCGGCGGAATGACGGATGATCGATTTTGAACGCAGCTGAACGGGTGAGATCATCAGATCTCGCGTCAACCATCAAAGCCACTCAGATCCAGAGCTTGATGCCTTCAAAAAAAAAAAAAAGAACTTGATCGGATCTCGATCTGTAGGGCTAGTGACGGACGAAGAAAATGGCGTCTCTTCGCCGTTCGTCAGGGCTCCCTGAGATGCTGGTATATACGCCATTCTATGCGTCGCCAACTTCGTGGGTATTTTTTAGGCTCTCTTGCCTTTTCAGCTTTCCTTTAGTTCTATCTATGCTAATTACTTAAGCCATGCATGATAAATTTTAGACCACCACTATGTCACTCCTTGTTTTCTTCCTTGGTTAAGTGTGCTTGTATCTGTGGATCCACACTCACAATGTTGTGGAAAAGTTTGTCGGTTCTTTCATGGACCTTGGCCTTTTTCATTGCAGAGAATGTCTACTGGGACATTCAATTTTGTTGCTTTGGTCTTGTTTAGATTTTCTCTAAGCGGGTAACATTTTTAGGCATTTGGGGTGAGGTGGGGCGGCGGTCTAGTGGTTTTTTATATGGATTTCTTATGTTTTTCTATCGAGGTGCGAGCATGACCCTCATTCCCCGGCGTGAGTACGGTGGGTCTTCGTATTGTTCTTGGTTTCTCTTTGGCATTCTTCCTTGAGAAATGGAGGTCGGTCACGCTCCTCGATCTTGTTCTAGTGTTGGGTATGTGTTGTGGAATTTCGACAGAGTCTACTGTGGAGCTTGTAATAATCTAATACAAGGTGGTTAATAACTGGGTGTCTCCTCGAGGATGGAATCAAGGTTATGGAGGAATAAAGACAAAGGTGTTGATGTTTGGGGTTGGCTAGCCATTTCATATTTCTCCACCGCGCTCACACGAAATTAAGATAGTTTAACTAGTTATTTAATAGTTACGGACCTTATCATGACCTTATTGTGTTTAATTTTATCATAAAAATTTGTACATGTTGTGATAGTTAAGATAGAAGAAAAGAAGAAATATAACCAACATCTCCTTTATGAATGAAATGCTTTTCCTATTAACCAGGAAAAAAAGAAAACTACGCTTTTTTCCAAAGGATAGAGAGCAATGGTCCCCCGACAAGTTAGAAGGCTTTGCTTCTTTTTAGGAAATTTTTATCATCGAGTATCTTCAGATGACCTTCTGGTGGCCTTGTATTTTGGCTAAAGGTATGTTTCTATGTTAATTGGTACATAAATGTTCTTTTTTTATTGGTCTTTTGTTATGAGCTACCGCATCAAAACAGGCCTGTTTGTGCATATAGGTAAGTTATAGCCTTGAGAAGATATTTAGCAGCCTGATATCAGCCCGCAGCACCATTCTTTTCCTTCAAACAAAATCCTAAAGTGCGTGTGATATACTGTTCCTTGGAAAAAAAACCAGCACCTAATGCGTGGCTTTTGATATGGCACTTATCATGAATTCGCAATGGAAGAGAATCAATTAAGTCTATCTTCTAGCTTAATTAGTAGCTAGGCAAATATGTAAATAAAGGCCTCATTGAGTCACCTAAGCAGATTGAAATATCACGAGAACTGAGATACCTAGGATGGTAAAAGTTGGTAACAAGAAGGTAGCCTAAAGATTCAAGACATACTTCGATCTAGTGTATTTACAACCCATTTTAGTTTTCAGAAAAACGAAAATCAAAACCACTTTTGAGTTTTCTTTTTCTATAAAACTGGTGGGTTGCTTGATACAATTTTATATAATTAGTTTTTTATTTTTTTTTCCTCTCTTCTATTTTCTTTCATTTTTCAATACTTAAGAGCTTTTGAACTCTTTTGTTCAATAACTAAAAGTGCCCCCGTTACAACCAACACATCTCCTCAGTCATCGTCCAACTACTTGCTATGATAGTAACAGATTCCGATAGTTGGAATATATGGAATATACGGAATAGAAGTTTGGAAAGGATAACTTTACAATTTCGCTTTCATTCTTGAACACCTTCCAATCCCAATCCTTGATCTGCTTCCCACCCAACCATGAAGCTAACTAAAGCAAAGAGCCCGAGAGGTGGTAAAATATACAAAAGAATATTGAAGTACTCCAAGCCGGGTTCGGGTTCGGGTTCCGGCAACCCTTTTTCGGTGCGGACAAATTCTGTAATTGTCCGTAACGTGCAATTACCATATATGTCACTAAATTTTTTAAGATGGTCAAAACCATGGCAGGGGCCGAGCGATAACAAAATAGGTGCAGGCTCCCAACAACCGGCCGAGGTATATGTACTTCCGGCTTGAGATGACCCAAAAAGCACCATAGGACATACAGCTGAGCTCGCTTCTTGAACCATATAACTAGAGAGAGATCATGGCTCTAAGAATTGGACGACTCCAATGGTGACATTTCATATACCATGCAAAGTAACCATAGGTAGACAGCAAGGCTCGCTTAATTTATCACTTACCATATAAGCCTGTATAGACAGCATGGCTCAAACAAATCAAACCTTAAGCAATTACTGCATTCTGTCAGCTTAATTGGAATGAGGAACACCACTTAAGCCCAGAATCAATATATCCAGGAAACCCTTCCAGATATAATTTCCAAAAGTTGATGTAAGTAATCCGCGTAATAAAATCCACAGCTAACTTCTCCAAGCTGCGGTTATTGTCACAAATCATCACAAACATATACAATCAACTCTCTAACGTGTCAAAAGCTCTAACTTAAATGAACATTTGGGTCTACAAAACTCCAGATTCTTTAGTTATCAATTCATTGTCAATATATAGTCGGCAAGCCCCTCTATTTTCTAAGGCATGTGCGTTCCAAAACACTCCTCTAAATGGCGAAGAGTTTAACTATTTTCCTTTCCCAAAGTGCTCAACAATCAGAGATATATTGCTATAATCGTGATGAGAAAGGTTACAGCTATGATATGCTCTAGCATGCACTTGTAAAACTTAAACACTTCTAAACTAAATCATATGAATCAACATATTTGAGCTCATTTCCTCCATATATATAGATTAATTGGTTAAAATCAAATCTAATTTAGCGCAGCAAATACTTTGGGACGGGGAGTTTTACCAGAACCCAGATAAGAATTTGTACGCTGGACCAAATGAGGATTATTTACTCTTGGTCTTCCTCTAGCACTAAGGGACCATAGCACATTTCACATCTTGTTGCTGACATGCCATTGAAATAGGTGCACCGATCACATGCCCAACCATCCAATTTGTCTTTGCTTTGGGGCCAAAAACCAACCTCATCTCGTTTTCTTTTTTTCGAGGAAGAACATACATCCGACAAATCATTTTGTAATGCTGTAACCAACTTCTCAAAGTGGTTCCGAGTCACAGAAGTCAGATGGACTAGTTTCCTTTGAAAATCAGCATAATTGACTACGTCAGTAGCTGAAATTTTCTCCATGATATTAGCTTGTACTTCCCCCTCTGCACATTCATGAAGCTTTTCCAGAGCAGCCTCAGCTTGACGTTGCAAGAACTCAAACAGTACTTTCTTGGCAAGTTCGTCTGCGGGTAGGTAGTATCCATAAGCATATGTCCAAGTGAGAATCCGCCTACATTCAACTATCTGTACCCATGCTTCTACAAGATATTTCAACTCTATCTCAAGTTTCCCCAAATTTTCGCAAATTTCCTTGATTTTCGTAGCTCGCATCTGATGCAAATCCGCTGCTGCCTTTTTTGTTGATGTTAGGTTGGCCTCCCAACGTTCAAAATAATGTGTGTATCTGTCCAAAGACTCCTTGGCTCTTTCTCTCCTCATTGTGGTTTCGTCCTTGTACATTCCTTCCTTGTAACCATTGCACCAAAAAGACCTATTATGGTTTTGCCAAGAACCAAGACATATCCAGCAAAACTGATGCAAGCACGGAGGCCCGCACGTCATGTGATTGCAACCCTTATTTTTCTCAATGTTTCGCTTGCACTTGGGACAAGGCTTTGAATTTGCAAGAATCCAGTTCATGTTCTCAGACCCGTCGCTGTTTTTCCTTATCCACTTGGCCCTAGTATCGCAGTCCAAAGGACGATGGACTTCCTCGGTACAATTCCAACAAAAGCTATGAAAGCACAAGCAATTTACGTCGTAAACTTCACTGCCAACTTCGTATTCAACAGCAAAGTCGCAGCCTGGTGCAGGACACCATTTCACATTTTTGCTGTCTTCGACGTAAGACCTAACAATGTATCGATGATACCTGTTCTTATCTTCCTCGGAGGCCAACAGATCAACCATATCTTGACCCACGGCCGCGTTACAAGATGGATCCGGGCATCTAAGCGTCAAACAACCCGGCCCATTGTTGATGGATGTGCTGATATAACCTTGCCAACATGTAACACAAAACAGGTGGGAACAAGCAGAAGTACACATTACCTTATCAAGAGGGTAGTTTTCGAAACAGATCAAACATGAAACCGATTGATCGCGAGGAAGGCGGACGGAATTAGCCGGATTCTCTGTTAGCCCAACAGCCTTGCGTACACCCTCTTCGTCGGCAAACCATGCCTCGGAGACCTCAGTGACGCTCCAGTTGTAACCCCGCAGCAGCGTGCACGCAGCAACTCGCGATACCGAGAGAACGGTAGCGATCTCGGTGACTTCACCCTCGAGACGCCGCCGAATATCTTCTTCTTTCATGATCGTGTAGTTTTTCTGCCGGAAAACTTTAGAGGGATCCAGAGTGCCATCACTATCAGAGTCTACTCCATCATCATCTTTCATAGAGAACTCTGGATCCATGCCCGAAACAATTGGAGAAAAGACTAAAGATTGTTCAACTAGAAAAACCCTAGGGGAAAGTGGGAGGCACAAAGAACTTGTAGATATACCCGAGTTCCTTTGAACCGAAGCTTTTGCTGTACGCTGACACACAACTATTTAGGCGTCAAATATGGGATTAGATTTTGTTTTGGAGGGTCTATTTTCACCTCCAAATATGCATTTTTACCCCTCCATATGCTAAATGCTGACTAAACCGCCCTCACAGAATACCTCCCGGAAACACCATCTAAAGTTTTCTTTGACCTCGTAACAATGTCCGGTCATAAATTAAATAAGTATCGTTCGACAAATAAAGATACGGTAAACATAATGAGTATAGTCTGTTTTATATATTCTAAATCTATATTAAGATGGGAGCAATCTATGTCAAGATGGGAGTGTCTATCTACGCACTGAATTTTTATGTTTTTAGACACCCATGCTTTTCATTAAAGGTACAACACTGACAAAATATTAAATTATTTTGTGACAATTTGAGGTGTGAACAAACAAGTGTATGGAAGGGGGAAATCCAATGAAGGGAAGAAGTATAGACATGCCCTATCAAGAATTCACGAAAACTCAAAGGGAGAAAAATCCAATGAACGGAATGAGTATTGAAGTCATGCGACTTTAGAAGGATCTTGTTATGCTTTCCGGCGAATTTGGGAGGCAATGGATGATGCATTATTATATATGATGAATGGCGGAGAAAATACACCACCCATAAGCGAACGGAACTTCTCCTCTACGTAGTCAAACACATTGGCCATGGACATACATGTCTTTTTCATATATTCTAGACTTTTGCTTTTCAAAAAACTCAAGAATCTTCGCCTAAACAATCCTTGGACACTAGGGAATATAATATGGTGACACCTCTCGCGTAATTGCCTCCAACTAGGAAGAGAAAACCTCCGTAGTAAGCAAAGTTTCTAATCTCAACACGCTTTTTCTCCTTCAAAATTTTATCTTTTCTGCGATCCCCATCTGGCGAGTCACCATTTATCTTGTGCTTCGCAAATCTGTTCCCCTTCTCATTTGGTCCTGTCCAAATTTCATTCACGACACTATATGTGGGGGAATATTTTGTGATTCTTATGGCTTAGTCCAAATGGAAGAGTCCAAATAGCCGAAAAAGAAAGCTAAATGCCGGAGGGGTCCAACCAGGGGTTCACTTTCAAGTCAACTATAAGAACCAAGGCTCGGCGGTTTTTCCTATGTATCATCCTTGATATAAAACTTATCAACGAAGTTATTTCTATAAGCTTTATGGCTAATTAATTAATAAGCACAAAGATGAAACAGTAAGTGTAGCTAAAGCTAAAGTTTTGTTATGATAGAAACTTTCAGCAACAAATGTTTCACTAAGGGGTTTATAAACAACTCACAATAGCATCATCACTCTCGTGCCCGCCAATGTTAAACCAGAATGAATAAGGGCATAGTAAATTAGTAATAGAAAAATTACCATAACCTAACGTATTAGTTCTCGAAAAACTCTTTCACGATGTCACTTTCTTGTTCTGGGCCTTTCGGCCAGAATGGGTCGCCTGATTTTTTTTCAAATTAATGTTCTACTCTTTGTTCCGATCTTTGGTGCTTCCTCTTAACGTTTTCGTAAGCATTGGCTTTTTCTTTAGCTTTAGTGTATAACTCTTTAAACTGCTATTATTCAATTTCTCATTGAGCATAAAAATGCTTTAAGAACCAAAGAAAGGTGATAAAAAAATAAAAACGGGAGTTACAAGTTAGAATTAACATGTCCTTTGGAAATTACCAGAAACAGTTCTTACACCAGATAGGTTTATTGATCAAGTGCGCAAACATGCTTACAATCGTTTTTGTCTCTAATCAGCTAGCCAACCAAGAGAGGGCAAACATGTAAAAAATGGCCTTATTTGGATTGAAACTGAAAAGTTATGATGATACATTCCATCAATACCTAGATTATGGTTTGTGATGCATTCGCACCAAATGACTACTCTACCTTTTGATTTTCAATGGACGGTGGATACATCTATGTTTTCTTGATGAAAGTAAGATGATCGAAAGAGTGCATATGATGGGGTTCGATTTGAATTGAAGGCCATCAATCTGTTGTGGAACACACTTGCGAAACAAAATTTCCAAAGATTTGCTTGAGGACAGTTTTTTCAGTCATATATATTCATATGAAATCTTTTGTGTTTAGAGTCCGTGAAACACAATGAAATTCAGGTTGCTATGCACTTACAACCTTTTTAAACCCCTTTCTCCATAAAGCTAATGGGTAATTCATCAATAATTATTATGCATGCGAGCTCATTGCGACAAAAATCTTGATTAAAACTCGACCTCCACCCAACCTCCACCCAACAACAACACTTCGGCCAGTTGATGATTGAGATGCAAGTAATTTTTTATATTCTTTGCAACTGTTATACACTTGCACTCCCCTTATCATTGCACAAAGCTAACACCCTGTGATAATACTTACAGATTGCCTCAATATTTATACATTCATAATTTTTTACTTTGACAAAATAATCCCAAACATGAGATATTGCAAAAGTTTTCTTGCTTTGACCTTTACCCATGCGTTTGTGGTTTCCTTCTTTAGGACTAACCCAGAACCAGCTATGATGGAGTCGTTCTCGTCCATCATGATTGTCGAAGCATTCTCGTCAATAGACTTGTCTTCTTTCACAGCCGGGTCTGTAACAGTTAATTATGTTCTAGTTCGTGCTTGGAGGAATAGAAAATGTAATCAACAATATCCAGGCTAAATCAAGCATTATTCAGGCTATGATTCCTTCTCACCCCTTTAGTTTGTACTTAACGGTGCCTACCGGGCTACTCATATGTGACACTGTATAAGGCCAGTCAGCACCCATTATACGAAAGAAAGTATACAACAATGGACTTATGCTTCGCTTTGGTAATGGGACCACACATCACTCCCTCCTCTATTAGAATAAATCAATCATTGGTGTACTATTCTCTTCAAATAGCACAACCAGGTTACCTCATTTAATTGAAAATTAGAACAAGAGCTGGGTTAGACTTGATTTGGAAGCAAGGCAATTTTCGAGCCCCTGGACCCTAGAAAAAATTGAAAGTTTGGAACTTTATTTGTGGCAAAATCTGCTGACTGTTTGATACTCGAGGGAATGACCGAATGCAAGATTGAAATGGGTTTGTTGACTTTGTTTCTTTGATGTTAAAATGGGTTCAATGGACTTGACCCAATTTAGTTTGATTAAAAGTTTACATAGCTTAAACCAACCCACTTTTAAATTAGTTGAGTTTGGTGGGTTAAATCAGTCCAAACTGCGATGCTCGCACTGTATTGCAAAGAGAGAATACAATTGTCGAATGCTTGGATGGTTTGACTAAGTGCTGGCCTGACTTATACATGTTCACGTCCTCAATGAACAGTGGTGATCAATTTGATTGTATGGTGTATAATACGTATCTAGAATTTTTTTAAAAATCTCTAAATATTTGCATGTGCTACAAACTGTGTATAATTCTCCATAATTTACAAGGAAGGTATCTTAGGCATCTAAAATGTGTCTCCTTTTGTGCAGTGCAGCACCCAGCGATTGTTCTCATGTATAGTCCTCAGTTTCCATTCACACGCAAACTAGTAAAGTGGGAAAAAAAACATATACTTGGTATTAACAAGAACTAAACTATTTTCAGAACTAGGAGCTTACCATTTTCTGAAAGACAGAAGCAAGCTGGCCCTAAAAAAACTCTCTGTACATCCCTCTCTCCCAAAGATTACGTAGCTGCCCCTTCCTCCTTCAGCTTCAATGGCTGTGAGGTTGGAAGGGGAGCCCCCCCTGATCCTTTTCCTTCATGTCCTTTGCATCCCTTCCTCCTTCTCCTTTGGCACCCCGCCCTGCCAATTCCCAACACCCACCAACATCTTTCTCCCCCCTCTAATCTCCACAATCACTTCAGATCGAAACTCCTTCAATCCCAAACGTACCTCA
Source organism: Escallonia herrerae (assembly GCA_033070095.1). NCBI lineage: Eukaryota > Viridiplantae > Streptophyta > Magnoliopsida > Escalloniales > Escalloniaceae > Escallonia > Escallonia herrerae. The sequence goes on from JAVXUP010000089.1 coordinate 604,786, forward strand.
CCCCTTTCGCTGCTCTATGATATGAGAGTTTCTCTCAAATCCGTCGTTGTCTCCGGATTGCTATTCCGGCAGGTTTGGTTAGAAATCTCCGATGCGGGGTCCGAAAAGGTGGGATTGTGGCTTGAAGATGCCGGATATACTAGATTTAGAGGATGCATATTCCCTTCGAGCTGTGGATCTCATCGATCCGGCCTTGGGAGGACCCCCTCCACCATCTATGGTTCCGATGTTGACCGCGGCAGTAATGTAAACTACCACTCTAAGCGGCCCAAGGCCCTCACCTTTGTTTCAGTGGGATCGAGGGATCTAATGCATGTTCTTGCATCTTCCCGACTTGGCTACCCCTTAATTTGGTGCTCCCAAATATGGGTAGCCCTTATGTTTACGTTGTTTTCCTCCAAGGCCATGTTGGGCCATTTTCGGGACCATCCGTTCAGAGGCAATTGTCTCTGTCTTTCTAGGAATGCCCATTTGGGTATTGTCTTTAGGTTGTAATGGTTAATTTTATTAATGCAACTTGCATAGGAAAAATATACTATTTTCAGAACTCTTTTGTTATCGTGAAATTAAAACTAGAAATTTTCCTTAAAATACTCCCGCATCTTGTGAGGAAAACTTCCCGTACAGATACCTTCGTCAATGAAGAAAACGCTCAACCCAAACCCAGGACAATGGCCCTCAACTCCATACACTTTGGTTTCTCACCTAAAAAAAACACTAGCAGGTCACTCTAAGAAGCCTGTAGACCAAAAATATGCAAGGAGCAAACCCGAGTGATCAGCATACCTCTCTCAAACCAGATATAACTAAGATTACTCAAATACACACTCGTGCAGAAAAGATGCTGCATCATAGCAAGACCTCCCATAACCAATCCAAAGGCAAACCACCCAGCGTAGTTGAACCCCATCCGGCATGGCGTTCCTCTCTAACTCCAAAGCACATAACCGAACGTAAACATTGTGAGCTATAAACCAGTACTAGAGATACTATTTTTAATTTTCTGAGCAAGAACTTTCAGAAACTGTATACTAGTGATATATCTAAAAATATCCCTCCATTCTACGGGCGACACGTGGCGGTAATGACACGTAAGCCGTACTGGTTCATTACTAATATGGCACTTATCATGTCAATCTCCAAGCAGAATTCTAAAGAGGTTTTGACTCTATCAGCTAAGATTGATATGAGATCTTCTATGATCTTAATTAGATTCTGATTGTAGTTGGTCAAAGCCCAGTCCTATTAGGATTCCTCCTTTAACCACTATATAAAGGGTTCTAACCCCCTCAGGTAAAAAAAGCTAACACACATAAACATTGTGTCTTTATTGCTTCTCAAAGTTCTACATTGTTAGCCATCTCTGACTTAAGCATCTGAGCGTTCCCCCGCCAGAACCCCACCCAGCGGTCACTCCGTGTTCTCTTTTGCAAGCCTAATTTCTGGTGTGATTCCCTATCTAGTTTTTAGCTGCAACAACTAAGAAAGTCAAAATGAAATGAACAAGTAGTCAGTATGGCTTTCCATATGCCTGACTGGGAGATTGCAGATGTATAAAAAGCAATCCACAAGATCAAACTAGACCAAGTTACTCTACTGCAGGTTTCCTAGACCGCAAGACAATAAATGTGAATTTGGTGGAGAATGACCATCATGTGGTCTTCATCTAAATATGAGTTCAGCATGGTCGATTGTCCAGAGGTTCTCTAATAACATGTAAAGTGGTGAAAGCCTACGCCACTCATTGCTACCAATCAAAGATGGCACTTTGGTGTATCTTCCAAGTCTACTACAATAACGCTCATAGGTTACTTGTGAACGTTCTGAAAGCCAAGTACACAATTGATGGTCAATCGTAAGCATGGGACCTCCAACACATGTAGTAGATTGAGCCTATGTTCAAGTTGCAACAAGTATTCTTGTATTTTACATCTTCTTCCATAGCCCAACCTGCACTCCGTTGAACTTTTAGTTTATTTGGCCGCATAAGATCCTCCTGAGTTTGTCCATTCACTTCAGGTGAAGTTCGGCAAAGACCTTCTAGCAATTAGTCATGTTCCCTTCTGTCAATTGAACATTATTGAGCAACTCCAGATGGTTAGTCTCTTGACTGAGGCTTGGCTTGCATCTGGTTCCATCCCATCTTTGAGCCATAGCATGGGTTCAGCTGAACAAAGTAAAAGATGGAAACTGGTTGTGCCATTCCCTCATAAGGGCAGTATTTGTAACTACTAACAGCATTCATCATGCTCCAAGCTTAAGAATCTCATTTTATGAGATCTCGCCTCTTTTTCATGGATAGAAAAGCTAAATGAGGAGAAGTTCCAAGGGCTTAATTCTCTAGAAGTGCTAGAGACTGTAGAAAGTAAAGCACCTTTCACGTTATGATTATGCTGGAGTTCCTCTGATAAATAAGCTAAGTTTAAAATAAGAGCTCCAATTTGGAACATTGGGGCACACGTTGATTACCAGGATTTAACTTACTCAACGGGTTTTGACATGATAGTACACGAGGTACTAGCACATTATAGGTGTTGCAGCTAAAAATTGGATCGAGAACCACACCAGAATCAGGCCTGCAAAAGAGAACACAGAGTGACCACCGGGTGGGGTTCCGGCGAGGGAACGCTCCGATGCTTAAGTCAGAGATGGCTAACAATGTAGAACTCTGAGAAGCAATAAAGACACAAAGTGTATGTGTGTGAGCTTGTCTTT